>CM057456.1:1535430000-1536630000 GCA_016271365.2 Neoceratodus forsteri
TTCAGTGTCTTTATTAGCAACATTGCAGAAAGGCTGGAAGGGAAAGTCTGCCTGATCAAAGATGACACAAAAATCTGCAACATGTTTGGCAGCTGGATTTCAATGCACAAAGTGCAGAATCATAGAACCATAGAAACATAGAAGTTGATGGCAGATAAGGACCGCAAGGTCCATCCTGTCTGTCCATTTGTTTTTCTACCTTATAAATGTGCCATCGGCCTTTGTTTTGTCAGTGGCCTATCTATTCATAGTCATTTGTATTGCTCCCTTATGCCTATCCCATGCCTGTTTGAAGCCCTGCACTGTATTCATAGCCACCACTTCTTGTGGTAAGCCATTCCATGCATCCACCACCTTTCTGTGAAAAGAATTTCCTCACATTCCCCTTAATGCCCCTCTAATCTCATGCTGTGTCCTCTTGTCCTGCTATTTTTCTTATATTTAAACATGTTAGACTCTTTCACCTTGTTAATGCCCTTAAGGTGTTTGAATGCCTCGATCATATCATCTCTCTCCTCCTTTGCTCAAGGGTATACATATTGAGCTCTGTTAATCTGTCCTCATATGTCTTCTGATGCAGTCCCTGCACCATTTTGTAGCCCTTTTCTGGACTGCCTCAATTTGGTTAATGCCCTTGTGAAGGTGTGGCCTCCAATACTGCATGCAGTACTCCAGATGGGGCCTAATCAGTGTCTTGTAAGAGGATTATTACCTCACTTTATGACTTGTGATACCCCTACTAATACACCCTAACACCCCTAGCTCACTCTACTGCTTTAGAGGTCTGCTTGGATGATTTCAGGTCATCAGTGATGATGATGCCCAAGTCTCTTTCTTCCTTTGTGACTGCTAGCAACTCCCCTCCCAGCCTATAGGTAGCTTCAGGGTTTCTCTTCCCTATGTGCACGATTTTGCACTTCTTTGCATTAAATCCCAGTTTCCACTCTTCTGACCATTTTGCTAGTTTATCCAAATCTCTTCTCATTCTGCCCACCCCATCTGGATCATCTACTCTGTTGCAGGTCTTGGTGTCATCTGCAAACAGACAAGCCTTACTCTCTAGTCCATCTGCAAGGTCACTAATGAAGATGTTGAAGAGGACTGGCCCCAGGACTGATCCCTGAGGTACCCCACTTGTGACTTGCATCTCTTCTGACTGTATACCATTTACCACCACTCTGTTTTCTGCCCGTCCAACCAGTTTGGACACCCAGTTGACCAACTTCTGACCCACCCTGAGCCTACCCAGCTTATTTATCAATCTTCTATGTGGAACAGTGTCAAAAGCTTTGCTGAAGTCAAGGTAGGCGACATCAACTGCTCCCCTTGGTCCACCACTCTGGTTACCCAGTCAAAGAAATCTATGAGATTAATTTGACAGGACCTTCCTTTTGTAAACCCATGCTGTCTTGGATCCTGTGCCCCTATGGATTCCAGGTGTTGCACTATCCTTTCCTTAAGGAGTGCCTCCATAATCTTGCCCACTACTGAGGTAAGACTTACTGGTCTGTAGTTTTCCACCTCCTCCCTGCTACCACTCTTGTGGAGCGGTATCACATGAGCCCTTCTCCAGTCTTCTGGGACCTCTCCTGTGCTCAGAGACTCACTAAACAGTTCTGCTAATGGCTCTGCTAGTTCCATCTTTAGCTTCTTAAGTACCCTGGGATGTATGCCATCAGGTCCCATTGCCTTATCCACCCTGAGCTTAGCAAGCTCTTGTAGGACCCTTTTTTTTGTAAAGGGACTAGTGCTCACCTCCCTCCCCCCTGTGTCCATGATGCTGAGCTGTGGGCCCTGCCCTACTTTCTCTTCAGTAAATACTGAGCAAAAGTATCTATTTAGGATAGATGCCTTTACAGGGTCCTCCTCTTCACATGCTCCCTTTTCTCCATTAAGCTTAGCAATACCCCCTCTGGACTTTCTCCTTTCACTAATGTATCTATAGAAAGTCTTGTCACCTTCTTTTACTGTTCATGCTAGTGTTCCCTCAGTTTGGGACTTTGCCTGCCTTACTGCCTTCCCTGCTTCCCTTAGGGCAGTTTGGTATGCCTCCCTATCTTCATCCCGCTGTGTTCCCTTATATTTCCTGAAGGCCAGCCTTTTGGCTCTGACCTTTTCTGCTACTGTATTTGAGAACCAAAGTGGTTTCCTTCTTCTTTTGCACTTCCTTTTCTGTCTAACACAATGGGATGTTGCTTCAAGTATTACATCCTTAATGCTTGCCCACTTTGCCAGTACCCTCTCACCTGTGTTTCTTTTTGCCAGGGCTAGCTTAACTCTGTTGGCCATCTTATCAAAGTCAGCTCCTCTGAAGTCCCATATTTTTGCCTTGGAATGGGATGATTTAGATGTAGTAGCCAAACTGAACCATACCATGTGATGGTCACTGGCCCCCAGGTGACCTTCTACCTGGAGATCTGTGATCCCTTCCTTGTTAGTCAGTACTATATCTAGGCTAGCCCTGTCTCTTGTGGGTTGCTGTACCAGTTGTTTGAGGCCCTCCCCCTGCAGGGAATCCACTATGTGTCTAGTTCTGGCAGATGTTCCTGCTGGCATTGACCAATCTGTATCCGCATGTTGAAGTCTCCCATTATCAGAACCTCCCTTTAGCTGTTATGTTTGTATATCTTCTAACAGTAATGTGTCTATGTCCTCCCTGGTCTGGGGCCTGTAGACAACCCCAGTTCTTATGGCTGTCCCATTTCCTGTTTCCAGGGTGACCCACAGTTCTTCTGGCTCCTTATGTGTATTCTGAATTTCTGTAGCTTTGATATTTTCATTGACATACAGGGCCACTCCTCCCCCCCTTTTTGCACCTTGGTCTCTTCTGAACAATACATAGCCAGGTACTGAAGTCTACCAAGTGTGGTTACTGGTAAACCACGTCTCACTAATTGCTACTATGTCCAGTTTAGCCTCTGACATTATTGCCTGCAGGTCTGGGATCTTATTTCCCAGGCTGTGAGCATTTGTGTACATGATTTTCCATTGGCCAGATTTTGGTGTGTTAGTTGTTGGGTGAGGTTTGGCATTATCCCTGTGCGTCGTATGGGGAGACAAACCTTTTTTCTTGCCTGGTGATGCAAATGAACTGCAAACATGCTGAATCCCTGTTTGATCACTAACTGAGGGGGGAGGGGTGTTCTTCCCATTCGATGTATGGGGTGCTGCACCCCTCTCCCCATTTGCTAGTTTAAATATTCTGCAAAGATGTCAAACTTCTGCCCCAATGCACTGACTCCCTCCTTAGTCAGATGCAGTCCATCAAATTTAAAGAACTTTCGCTCCCAAAACTGTTGCCAGTTCCCTACAAATCTATGTCCTTTTCCTGGCACCAGCCCTTGAGCCATGTGTTTAGCTCCCCATCTCCCCTTCTCTGACCTTCCGTCCATCTGCTCCCCTCTCCCAGACTGGCAGGATCTCAGAGAAGGAGATGCCAGATGAAATAGATGATAGTTTGTCACCCAGCCTGGTCAGGTGTTCCTTGGTCTCCACAACTGACCGGCTGGTGAGATCATTAGTCCCTATGTGTACTAGGACATCAATGTTTTCTCCTGCTTTATGAACAATTTTAGCAATGCGGTCTGTGTCTCTCCATGCTGATGTACCTGGGAGACATCTGACCATTACCCCTGGCTGGAGATGGGTATCAACTCCCCGAATCATGGAGTCTCCTATGATCAGAAGTTTTTTGGATTTCCTTTTTGCTTTCTTTGTTTTGGTTCCTGATTTGGGTGAGTTTTGTTGTGCTAGCTCCTGTGCTGCAGTGTCCTGCTCTGCAGTGTCTTCTGCCTCTTTGTTTGATTTCAGAGATAGAGGCAGATACCTGTTTGTAGTGTTTATATGGTTTTTGGAGGTAATATGTTGGAGAGCAGAGAGTGATGGGGCACCCAATTTGCCCCTCCTAACCACCTGTCAGCCTCCTGGACCAACTACCCTCTGCGGTCGAGGTTTTTCTGTTGGATGCTGGGGAAATGGCGGGTGGTTCTTATAATGTATTTCCTCTTGAATATGAAATTTGAGGTGTGCAATCTCTGCCCATGCTGCCCAGAGCTGAGCCCTAAGATCTCTAAAGGCTCAGCATGTAGGACAGTGTCCTAAATCCTGTAAGACTGTCCTTTTGAAAATTGTTCCACAGTACCTGCAGTTAATGATATCCATTCCAGATAAGTTGCTGGGTTTATAACCTAGTCAGAGTAATTAGAAGGAAAAAAAAAGGAAAAAAATGCAAGTAATGGTTTGATTGTGTTTTGTTTAACTTGTTATAACAAGTTAAATTACTAGTGCCCCTGTAAATGAGCTCATCTTGCGGAGGCCCCACTGATCCACCTCTTCCTGCTCTTGGGGCACAGAAACCCAAGGCTACATACCAGTTGGCAGGGGAGGTACTGGCAACCACCAAACAGGTCCAAAGGGACTTGGGGGTAATCATTTCTGATGACTTGAAGGTAGCCAAGTAGAGTAAAAAGGCAGTGGGAA
Source organism: Neoceratodus forsteri (assembly GCA_016271365.2). Taxonomy (NCBI): domain Eukaryota; kingdom Metazoa; phylum Chordata; order Ceratodontiformes; family Ceratodontidae; genus Neoceratodus; species Neoceratodus forsteri. The sequence continues at coordinate 1,535,434,480 of CM057456.1, forward strand.
AAGCTAGTAGAATGCTGGGGTACATAAGGAGGGGTATCACCAGTAAAAAGACAAAGGTGATATTACCCCTGTACAGGTCACTGGTAAGACCACACCTCAAGTACTGTATCCAGTTCTGGAGGCCCCACATCTGGAAGAACATAGATAGGGTGGAGGCAGTACAGAGGAGGGCAAATAGGATGGTGAAGGGATTGCATCAAAAGCCCTACGAGGAGAGACTAAGAGAGCTGAATGTGTACTCACTGAAGAAAGGAAGGGAAAGGAGGATATAATAGAAACATTGAAGTACATAACAGGTATTAATAATGTACAGGAAGGTAGCATTTTTTGCAGAAAGCCAGACTCGAGGACAAGGGGCTATGCTATCAAGCTTGGGGGGGGGACTCAGAAGGCATGTGAGGAAATATTTCTTCACAGAGATTCACAGAGAGGGCAGTAGAGGTCTGGAATGGCCTCCCAGCATAGAGGTGGTAGGTGAAAAAACAGTCACAGGATTCAAGCAGACATGGGACAGAGGGACAAGGGGAACTTGGAAGTAACCCAGGGAGTGAGGATGACCGGAGATTGTGTAGGGGCTGTGGTGGCACAGTAGGCAGGAAAAATGGGCAAACTGGATGGGCCAAAGGCTTTTTTATCTTCTGACAACTTCTACGTTTCTACATTGAGGTACCAGCATGGACCTCTCAAGCTTCACTCTAAAAGTCCATACACTGGCATCTCAACCCCTTGATGGAAACACAGGCTTGTTGTGAATGGTTGCCTATACATTATTCCTTAGATTCCAAGAGAGACATTCATAGAAAGATAGAAATTGACATCAGATAAGGACTACCAGGCCCTTTCAGTCTGCCCATATACCCTATTTTTAATTTATTTAGCTGCTGCTGACCCTACTGGTCCCCAGCTGCTGCCTCTCCTTCCCCCATCTAGGGTTCCCTTATGTCTATCCCATGCCTGTTTAAATCACCCACTGTGGTTGTCTGACCACTTCCCACAGCAGACCATTACAAGCATCCACTACCCTTTCTGTGAAAAAGCACTTTCTCATGTTGCCCCTTAGTCTACCCCTTTCCAGTCTCATGTCATGCCCTCTTGTTCTTTTAGGGCAGTGTCTCTTCTGAAAGATGCTGCCCTCCTGAACCTTATTAATCCCCTTGAGGTACCTGAAAGTTCTTATCATGTCTCCCCTCTGCCTCCTATCCTCCAGGGTGTGCATATTGAGTTCCTCCAATCTCTCATCGTATGACCTGTGGTGCAGGCCCAGTACCATTTTTGTTGCCCTTCTCTGAACTGTCTCCACCCTGTCTATGTACTCTTGAGATGTGGCCTCCAGAACTGGAAGCAGTACTCTATATGAGGTCTCACCAATGATCTGTTTAATGGCATTATGACTTCCTATTTTCCACTGGTGATACCTCTCCCTATGCACCCCAGCATCCCACTGGCTCTCCCCACTGCCTTGGCACACTGTTTGGCCACCATTAGGTCATCCGATATGATGACCCCCAGATCTCTTTCCTGTTTTGTGGATGTCAATATCTCCCCCTTCATCATGTAATCCTCTCCTGGGCTCCTGCTCCCCAAGTGCATGATTTTGCACTTCTTCATACTGAATCCTAGTTGCCACACTCTGGACCATTCTTCCATTTTGTCTAGGTCCCCTCCTCATTTTCTCCACCCCTCCTGAACTGTCCACACTATTATCGATCTTTGTGTCATCTGCAAAGAGGCACACCTTCCCCTCCAGCCCCTCTGCAATGTCACTGATATAGATAGTAAATAGCCCTGGTTCAAGAACTGAACCCTGTGGCACCCACTGGTCACCCTCCCTACTTCAGATTTAGCCACATTTACCACCACCCTCTGTGTCCTACTCTTCAACCAATTTCCAACCCAGTTCACCACCCTGTGTCCCAGCCTCAGGTTGCCAAGCTTGTTCACAAATCTCCTATGTGGAACGGTGTTGAACACCTTGCTGAAGTCAAGGTAGGCCACATTCACCACTCCCCCCTAATCCACCTCCCTAGTGACCCAGTCAAAGAAATTAATCAGATTAGTTTAACATGACTTTCCTGCTGTGAATCTGTGTTGCCTTGGGTCTTGTGCTCCACTTGATTCAAGGTGCTCTACTATCCTTTCTTTTAGCAGAGATTCCATAATTGTACCCACCACCAAGGTCAGGCTGACAGGTTTATAGTTTCCAGCCTCCTCCCTACTCCCACTCTTGTGGAGAGGTACCATGTCATCCCTCCTCCAAGCCTCTGGAACCTCCCCTGTTTCCAGTAATTTGCTGAAAAGGGCTGTCAGTGGTGCTGCCAGTATCTCCCTCAATTCCTTTAATATTCTAGGGTGAATCCCATCTGGTCCCATTGCCTTATCCACCCTCAGTTTTTTAAGTTCTTCCAGGACTCTCACCTCTTCGAATGGACTATTGTCCACTTCCCCTCGCTTCCTGATTCTTAGCTGCGGTCCCTCGTCTTCCTCTTTCTCCATGAAAACTGAACAGAGTTCCTTGCCAACTGTATAGCTGCATCTCCAAAAATGGTACTAGGAACCTAGATACAAATAGGACAAACAGAGATTGGAGAAGAAGAAAAAGGGAAAAGAAGGAGAAACAAAAAGCAAGCAAAGGACAATAAGAGAAAGCAACTAAAAAAGTAAAACAAAAAAGGATAATACAAAACAGTAATGGGGAGTGAAAAAGGAGAGGGAAAACTAAAATGAAGACAAAAGAATAAATAAGAAATAAGGAAGGGGAGGGTAAAATAATTGCGTGTATAACACATCGAGTTAGTAATGAAAATTGTGTAACAGAGTGCAGCTAACAGGAACTAAAGAATAATATATTCCTAATGATCTACTATGAGAAGTAATAAGGAGAAAATATTAGATACAACTCATGTCAGAAAAAGCAATAAAATAAAAACATCTTGATAAATTACACACTAACATAATTAAAGTCACTATGTAACAAATGTTCATTCCCACATTGTCCCAAATGTCCATATGGTGAGATGCAGCTCTCAGAGATTGTTGTAAAAACTCCAGAAGGGTGATCAAATACCCCAATGAGTATGAATCACAAAGTGTGTATGTGTGGGTGGGGGAGTCACATCATTTTAGGAAAAAGGCAGTCCAAACCTCTGATTGAGTCATGGCTCTTTTAAGGCACCCAAAGTATACATCTAAAAGTTTTCAGACTTGAGCAGCAAGTTTTTCAAATCACCCCCTCTAGGTCTGAGCATCACTTTCTTGATACCTTTAAAAGACAATACATGCTGAGCCAGCCTGGTGGCACTGAGATTTGAGGTGCTGGATGCCACAGCTAGCACCACGCCAGCAACCCGTGTTCAGGAATGAGCCTGGGTCATCGGAGGTAAGCCATGGGGGAGGATGGGAGTGGGATTGAGCAGCTGCGAGGCAGCTGTGTCCTCCTAGGGAGGGACATTGCCACCCCCACCATATGACTGCCACTGGGTGGAGGCCAGGTGGCAGTGTTGAATGGAAGGCAGTACCACAGGAGGGTGTTGAAGGAGCACAGCATACATGCACCTCCATGTGTGCACATGCGTTTGCAACAGTGGCAGGGAGAAAATGGAGCTAGCAAGCTCCATGATGGACCCAGCTGCAACCGTGGTGACTGGGATGCAGACTGGGCTGGATGTGAGCCCCCAAGAGTTCTGCCTGCCAGCTCCTGAAAACTGGGGAAAAAACCTCTCTAAATAAAACCGATACATGCCCTGAGCAACTCTGCTTGATATGCAGTGTGATGCCATTATCAACATTCTCTTTATTGACATCCCTAATGTGTTCCCCACTTGGTCCTTCAATTTTCTTTTCATTTTTCCTACGTAGCATGCACCACATGTGCTTTTCCACTATATAGACTCCCCCCATTGTGCTACAGTTTATGAACTTTCATATTTCAAAAGACTTTCATAATCAGATGCATAAAGGTGATTGTTTCATGGATATGCATACATATAGTGCAATTAACACACTAGTGGTACCCTGGTGGTAACAGAGTGGGTAACCAACTGTTCTTTTTTCTGGATACTGGTAACTATTAGTAACCAAGTCCCATATTGTCAATGCCCTCTGGTATACCATTCTAGGACCAGTTTCTGTGAACTTTATGAATTTGTTTGGGAATGTAAAACATGCCAATGTATTTTCAAGATATCATCAATCTGGCTGGATTGGACATTATAGGTAGTAATGAAATTCATTTTCTCAACTTCCTCTGATGTCCCTGTATCTTATAGAAATGTTAAATTTATGGAAGATTTTAAGACAATATTGAAATGTTATTTTATCCATGCAAGGATAAAATAACATTTCAATATTGTCTTAAAATCTTCCATAAATTTAACATTTCTATAAGCATATTAATCACTGGTACATTGGATTCATTAATGTCACATGTTGATTTTTATCCCACAAATAAGATGATGATGAGGAGAATCACCTTTTCCAGGATACAAGAAATTCCAACAATTGGTACCATTACATGTAATGTAAATTCATGGAAAGTCAGTAACCCTTAGTGTTAACATCTGCGAGTTTACTGACCATAAATTCTTATAATTCTTGTATGAACATATCTGAATTGCACTCACAATTTGAAGGTAATAATTCTGAACAGGAACTATAAACATATTAAAACATACCTAATTCTATCCTGTAAGAGAATCTGAGAGGATTTATCCCTTAGTTATCCTGAAAACAGGATTAAAACGGAACTTGACCAGATTCAGGTCTGGATACCTATACCCCTGGTGAAGTATTGTCCTCTGTAATCTCAAATATATTCCCAACATTTTGGAAAAAGAAGCCACAAGTGGCAAAAAAAAAAAGGAAAAGACCTCTCATACTCTCTAATACAATATATAGTGTTGTAATGGTCATAAAGTATAACAGTGTTTCATAATTTCAGGGATTTTAGACAGCCAACCAATCTATTCAGAGTTGTAGAATCATGAGAATTATATAAAAAAGATGTTATTAGATCAGGTGAAGATCAGCAAACAATTCAGCTCTGTACAATTAGAGATGCAGCGAAGTAAAATTCTGCCTGCAAAGTGGACGCGAAGTGGCCACTTTGCATTAGTATTCTGCAATGTGAAGTGCCCATTTTAAACCATCACTTCTCCTCTTTGCATTATAATTATGACTTCACATTGTGCACTCTGCCTTATTCCGCTTTAAGGCAGAGTGAGAATTCACAGGCAACCTACACACATCACATGGTTTACACACAATGTAGGTCACATGCGCACAGGCAGGCAGGAGGTTACGGGCAAAACCACTCTCCAATGTGGGCTGACTTACACGTTGTGCACGGGGTGTGACAAATGACTCTGCTCTGTGAATGGCCAGGGGTTGGGTGTGGATGTGTGATGAAGAGGGGTGCACAGGTGACAAGTCCACAAATGAAGTTATTTTCCCCAGTTTATGTACAGGGGTTGATGTGCCACTTGCACTAGACATACTGCATTGACGACCACCACCACCACTGCTACTCTGACCACCACTGCTACTCTGACCACCACTTGACAAGATTTCTAAATCATAATCCCCTTCCCCCATCATGCCTGTAGTAATCCTCTGGTGTTATTTCATCACTACTGCAGACATTCTTACTTGGTCTTACACTCATAGAAGGAGATAACATGCTCAGTAAGGTTGATGATGAGGGTGAATGCACCACTATGGCATTAGCTGCCATCTGGTGCCAGGTCCACAGTACCATGTGCCTGTTCTTAAAATGTGTATGCTGGCTCCCCATGACCAGATGACTCCCCTTTTTACCTCGACTCACACACGCTTGGCAAAGCTGTCAGATTGCAACTGACTCATCATTGCATCTTGGACAAAAAAAAAACAAATAAGGGATTGTGATCCCCTGCTTTTAACATGTCCCTGATGCAGCCTATTGGACTCTTGATTTTTAACCCCTGAAATGGGGAGTGTGCTACATGATTTTTCAGGCTGCACACACTTGGACTCCAACTGACCACCACAACTACCTATGATTATTACTGGGTCATCATCATTATCATCAATGGGAACCGCTAAATCACAACTTTTTTGGGGATGGGGGGATTTAATACCAACAGACCCAGACACAGCCACCTTGACTTTCTTTTTCTCCAGTTCCCAACAGGGGTTACTGACATCATGATCATATTCATCAACATTATCCGCATCCACATTTTCAGCTTGGATGCTGTCATGTGGAGAACATGTTCCAACCACAGCATCATCATCATCATCATCATCATTCGATATTTTTGCACCACACTTTGAATCATTGGATGGCAAAGGCATGAGCTCAACAGTGCTGGAAGAAATGTGACATTATGAGTTATTGTCACCAGGATCAGAATCATGTTCAACTACCATGGGGATGTTAATGGGGAGTATGACATCATCTACACTGTCAGTCATAGCTTTAGCCTCAACTATATTTTTTTAAATGGTTAACTGGTCAGAAGTGGAATTTGAGGTAGTAATACTCATGCCAACAGAAACTGCACTAACACCACCAGCTGGGACAACATCATCTCCTCCAACTATGGGCCCGATTCTAGAAAGGTGGAGCAAGTTGCTGCCGAACGCAACCTGCGCCACCCACAACTGTGACATTGACCCTGCGCCCTATTCTAGAAGGGGCAGAGTCTCTGCAGCAAAGTCCTACGACTTGTGACATGCAGCAAGGTACACCACTCAGAGGGTGTACCTGGCCACCATGTTACAACCCGCTGCCGTTGGTCGCAAGTGCACCCCCCTGTGCCCCGATCCCCGGGTCGCCCACCACCAATGCGGCATGTCACCAGTCCTCATAGTCCAGTACCCCCCAAACTGTACAATGATAAATTATGTAAATTCCCCATTCCCTGGTAGTCTAAGCGCCCCCTGAACTGTACAATGCTATATAATGTAAATTCCCCATATCCCTGGTAGTCTAGTGCCTCCCCAAACTGTACAATTATAAGTTATGTAAATTTCCCATTTCCCTGGTAGTCTAGTGGCCCCCCAACCAGCCATGCCAGCCCACCCAGCACCCCCCCACTCAACCCCAGCTGGCGACTGGCACAGCTCACCTCTCACCTCCATGGCCAGCCACTGACTGAGCGCAGTATTAGCACTACTGCACAGACACGCTCAAAAATTCATTTCTGAGTGCATTTGTACAGTAGCGCTAATACTGCATTCAGTCGGTGGCTGGCCATGGAGGTGAGAGAGGGGCTGTGCCAGTACTGCACTCAGTCGGTGGCTGGCCATGGAGGTGAGAAAGGGAGGGCTGTGCCAGTCACCAGCTGGTGCTGGGTGGGGGGTGCTGGGTGGGCTGGCATGGCTGGGTGGAGGGTGGGGGGCCACTAGACTACCAGGGATATGTGGAATTTACATAACTTATAACTGTTCAGTTCAGGGAGGCCACTAGACTACTAGGGATATTTGGAATTTACATAATTTATCATTGTACAGTTCAGGGGGGCCACTAGACTACCAGGGAAATGGGGATTCTACATATCTTATCAATGTATGGTTCAGGGAGGAACTAGACTACCAGGGCTGGCATATTGCCACATATGTGGCGGGCGACCCGCAGTTCAGGGCACGGGTGGGGGATGGCAGCACCGCTCTGCAGGGCTACTGCCAAAGGCTGTTTCATGGGCTGGGGGTATGGGTAGCCCAGTGGGGCCCCTCTGGGGTGTGCTGAGCATGGGGGGGAAGGAAACTATGCACTGTCCACTGGACAGCCTATGGGTCTACAGGACCCCTGGGGGCCTCTGTAAGTTATACCAGCTAAATGCTGGTATAACTTATGTTGCTGGATCTCCTCCAGGGGTTCTTGTAGAACCCCAATGTGGGCACTTTGTGGCTGCTCTTCTATAATGGGGCACAACAGCTTCCATAAACCCCCTATCACCATGTCGCAGGGGGTTTCTGTGGCATAACTGCTGTTTGACGCTAGTGGCCTGTGACAAGTCGCAGTCACTTTGTAGAATCGCGCATGTTGTAACTGCTGGCGTAAGTTGCTACATGCGCCATTCTGCTTGGCATAACTGCTTTTACGCCAGGCATAACCCTTCTAGAATCGGGCCCCATGAGTGAAGCTAAAGATTGTGTTGTAAAAACATTGATATAAAAATCCCTTTACTGACATCAGCTATGCACTTCTGTGTACTACCATGACCACAGACAATCTTGCCACTGGCAGCAGTGCCATGGCCAGAAACAACTTTGCTTGCACGTCTCTTTGCAGGCATTTTGGGGATCACCAAGAAAATTCTAAAAACATTTAGATTTCTAAACTTTCATTTTGGGCCAGTGGATGTGAAGCCAAAAAAAAACAACTGTGGCTTGCAGATGGAGATTGGGCACTAAACAGATGCAAAAGCACAGGCAGATTAAGATTACGCTGTGCAGTCAAGAAGAGATGCAGACACAAAGTCACAACAACACCTTAACCAGTGCTCACAAGTCACAATCCAATCTGGAAAAGAATACATTTGGCTGGTTGGGAGGGGGTGCAGTGCACTGCAGTAACAGTCCAAAACCTAGATACCACAAAGCAGTAACAAATCACACAGGTGCAATGGATAGCAGGTTCACATTGCTGCAATTACTCTGTGGCACAATAAAATGTGTCCGATTTGATAGCACTTGTCGCACACACACTCCCGCACACAATACAAGTAATGCATAGCAAATTGAAAACTTCAGTAATAAAACCAAATATTTTAAACAAACTGAAATTATACACTGCTACACCACAACAATAAGCAAAACGTTTTTCAAGAATTACTGAAAATATTACTGTGTGTACATTAACACAGTTATGCAAGAAAAATATAGCCAAAACAGAAAGACTGCCTTTTTCTCCCAGTCAATCTACCTCCACCACAGATACGCCCCTCCCCCAAGGTACACTTCAAGTGTCTGTCAGTACACAGACTGAGTCTTCTAAATTAACACTCAAAATCCACACACAAACAATAAACACTCAATGATATGAACACAGGAGGGTTTTCTACAATCAATGTACTAAATTTTGAGCAAAAAAATTACTCAAAAAGGCTTTTTTAACGGCTTTTAGAGGGTTTGTATCGCAGAGCTCTGACAGCAAACTGTCTCCAGCTACCACTACACACACACACTACACAGAACTAAGGCTGTGCAGAACAATCTAGACCCCATGTGACCTGCAATCCCATGAATCACTGCAAAATTCACCTTGGAGCTCAATAACAAGGCAAAGTGATGTGAAGTACATTGATTTCTATGTACTTTACATTAAAATTGGTGCAGAAGTGGTTGAAAGACAGAGGAGTAACACAAAGTCATTGTTATCAACCAACTTCACATTCCTTATTATGAACGAAGTACTCCGCTTCGCATTGCGGATTACTTTGTGGATTCCGCATTACTCCATGAATTGCTTCGCGGAGCAAATTTTGCCCGTTTCGCCCACCTCTAGTTACAATTCCATTTTACATATCAATATTGACTGAGTGGAATATTTCTACAACATGTCTAGGATGACAGCTGTCAAATTGGAGCACAGCATTACAATCCATATTTTTTTTTTGTGTGCAATAGAGGTCAGTCTCTACTCCTCCATTTTCATTCTTACAGGCAGATCTAGAAAATCAAATTTCATAGTGAACTGAAGATGCTCATTATTTTGTTCTAATGTTCTGCTCCAGTTTGACAGCTGTTGTGGAAAATATTTTCCTTTTTTTTTTGTTACTTGCACAAACTGCTTACTATGTAATTTCAGCTGCCTTATAATGTTACTTGTATTATTTTATTGAACTGCTCTGATTTTTGTATTCCAAGTCTGTTTATTGTTGAACTGCTTTGATTTTTGCATCCCAAGTCTGTATTGTTTCCTTTCCCCTGGGTCATACCTGGAAATGAACTTTGGCTCAGTGTGCCTTTCATGGTTACCAGATTTTAAGTAAATAAAAATAAATAAGTATTACTTCAGTTTCCTCAACTCATGGCTCAATGTGCCTTTCCCAGTTGCCAAATTTTAAATAAAGAAAAATAAGCATGACTTCAGTGCCCTCAAGTCATGCACTGTGCCTCCTAAGAACAAATCATCAGTATAGTGGTGATAGACCACTATTTTCTCAAAACAATTGGTTGCTCTGTCTATTGTGAATGAACACCTTTTCCCACTCTCCTCGGTATATATTAGCATAATTGAGGGCCATGATGGCCCCATCATGGTAGCATGGGTTTGGAGAAAGTACTGGCATGCAAATGTGAGATAGTTACACATCAGTACCCTCTCAGTGAACTGAAGAAGCAATTCATTTAAAGGAACAATGTTAGCTTTTTTTTTCTATTTTTTTCAGTCTTTGGTAACCGGGTAAGGCCCACTAGGCACACGTGCCTGTTTTCAGGGGCGACCTGGGAGCACTGGGCAGTTAAGTGACTTGTTCAGAGCCACACAGTATGCAAGTGGAGGTTGTAAGAATCCAACTTAGGTCGAGTCTGCTGGATATACCAAGCTCATTCACACCTCGTTCCTCTAACCTCTAGGCTATACTGCCAGCTTTGCACTATAACTTCTGGCCATCTGTGACCAGATTGCATTTAGGCACAGATTTGGCAAAATAACCCTGTAAAATGCCCCAACATATAAAATAATTGTGAATGATTACCTTTTTAGCCATTTTTTGTTATTGTGTTCAGACCAAGCATTCCACACCAATTCACCTGCCGGAAGCATATCTTCTGTGTAAACACATGTCTCCAATGGCGTTGTCTTTGAGACTAAACTTGTGCATGAAACTATAACATTTTTTATTCCAGGTCTATTTATCGAGGGATGGTACCTGACAGAACATTTGAGGCTGAATAAGAGGATGTGGTTCTATTATATGAAAATGAACAGTGACAGCGCTAATAAATATATTTGAAAACCAGAACTTGAGATCCTGCCATGCACATATGGGAAAGATCTCAGCTCCATTTTTTAAATGTGTTTATTAGCACTGTCAATGCAAATTTTTATACTAGAACCACATCTTCTTATTCAGCCTCAAGTTCTCTACTGGGTGCCATCCTGTGATAAATAGACTTGAAAAAATGTTAAAGCTACATGCATGAGTTTAGGCTGAATCATGGCACCATTAGAAATGCACGTTCTCAGAGAAGATATGCTTCTGACGGGGAATTGGTGTGGACCACTTGGTCCGAACATGATAAAAAATGGCTAAAATATTAATAATGCATAATTATTTTATATGTTGGGACAGTCTACAGCGTTATTTTGCCAAGTCTGTGCCTAGAGACAAACTGGGTCACAGATGACCAGAAATTACAGTGCAAAGCTGGCAGTGACCCTTTAAAACATTACAAGTAACATGTCTTGTAAGAAAGGTACATAGAATATATACATATTCATCGTAATAAACTACTTTAATGCAATATTTAGGGTTCAAGCTAAAGTAAAAAAATAAGGAAATGTGATTTTAGGGTTTCCAACCCTAAAACTCCAGCCCCACGCCTTAAAACAAATCAGTGGTCCAGTCTTCCTTGGGGTTGTTAACCCTAAAAGTGTCAGTGACTCAGTAGGTAGCACACTCGCCTCTGAGACCAGGAGATCCAAGGATTGTGGGTTCAGTTCCCACATCTGGCACTTGGGGTAATATCCCAGTACTGGCACTGTAGTGCAGCATGACAGGGGTACTGCACTTCTGAGGTGCCGTCTTTCAGTTGAGACATTAAACCGGGGTCCCATCTGCCTGGATTGGTGGTAGTTCAGGTGGATGTTAAAGATCCCATGGCACTTTTCGAAAAGAGTAGGGGAATTTCGCCAGTGTCCTGACCAAATTTCCCTCATTCACTAAAAATACCACCAACAGCTTAATCTGGTTCAAGGTCAGTTGGCATTCATCTGTATCCCCCTTCCCCGGGTCATGCCTGAAAATAGGCCGGATTTGTCTAGTGCACTTACCCAATCAACAAAAAATAAATAAATAAATAAATAAAATAAATAAAACTCAGCCCATTCTATACATGCCATTGACATACAAATCTAATGGTGTGAGATTTAGAGTTGACAACTCCAAGGAACACTGGACCCCTAATTTGCTTTAGGCACGGGGGGTGAAGTTTTAGAGCTGGAGACCCTAAAATCAATTTCCCTACTTTTTTCACTTTATCCAGAACCCTAAACTTTGCATTAACACAATTTTCTTACTTTTTGAGATAGTATAATCATATCTTTCTTTGCATGTGGGAGTGCAGGGATGTCTGGGCCTTGCTCTCCCATCCATTCATACTTTTTCAGATAGTGTAATCATATCCTTATTTCCCTGTGGAAGCACAGGGCCTCCCATCCCTCTATAGATACTGATATAAATGTTACTGTGGAAGGATAGGGCCCTATGGGCTCTGCGCTTTCATTTGTAGGACACCAGCAATTAATTTGTCAGCATAGCCTTCTTATTTCTCAACCCTGTGAAACGGTACTGAAAATTTTCAAATCCCAGCTGAGACATCATTCCACGCCACCGCAGTGTCATTCTGCACCAGTGGAAAAAAATACATTTTGGCCAAGATTTATGATCTATGTTTCTATAATGGGGGGTAGGAGGAAGTAAGCTGTTGGTTAACCAGGATCTGCAGCTTATCTGTTAGGTAGGAAAACAGGTAGACTAGATGGGTCAAGCAGTCCTTATCTGCCATCAAATTCTATATTTCTATGTTACATGAGGTGGTGAAAAGAAATGGCTATGTTGAAAATTTGGGGTAAAAATCTTAAAAATTACAAAAGTTATGAGTGAGCATAGCTAAATTTCAATGAATGTGCATAACTTTGCCGTTTTAACATATTTTGACCCCAAATCTTCAACATATCCTTCTTATGACCCCTCCTCATGAGCATGGGTGGTGAAAATGTTCAAATCCTGCTGGAAAGGTGATTTTTCCAAGCAACCACAAAATCACCTTTTGGGCTGGTTTTGTGTAATTCCACTGACATTTTTCATGGGGAGGAGTCTCAAAAAGGTCATGTTGAAAATTTGGTGTCAATATATACAAAAATTACAAAGTTATGCATCAACGTTGAAAACCTCATTGAAATACATTAAACCGCAGTTACCTTAGTTTTTCATACAGCAGTTGCCAGTTCCAGCAGCAAAACATGTCTTTGATCAGAAAGTGGATCTTCACCCTGAGACCTGTTCAGGTGAGTGAGGGTGTGTGGGGGAGGTGCGGGTGCGGGGGTTGCTGGGGGGTGGGTGCTCAATGGGAGGTTGAGGTGGGGGTCAGATCAGCAATGAGGGACCATTTTCTTCATTTCAGCACAGAACAGTAATCAGAGAGTGGGGGTGCTACTAGACAACAGGGAAAAAATACAAGAATTATGGGGATGGTGATCAGAAAGTGGGGGGTGCCACTAGACACCAGGGAAATATTTTTTTTTGTGTAATCTTTTTTCCCCTCTGTCATGCACTGGGACCTGTTCCTCCTTCAAGCCACCTAGTGCCAACAGTGACCCCTTCCTGAAATTCCTCCAGAGCTGCCTACCTCATATTTGCAGCCTTCCTTTCGGTTAGCCCAGCATATCCCTTTGCTGGGTGGGTCCCCCTCCTTTGAGAGGGAAGACACCATCTGGGGGACTCCAGCACACTATTTCTTTGTTGTCCAGGTGCTGCTGAGGTGGATATTACTCTGCTGGGGTTGCTTGAGGGCATTGTCAGGGACCGCCGCCATCAACCATCCAATCCCAGTGTAGTTTCCACTTTTCTGTGGTGTTCCCTTTAGTGCAATCCCTCTGCTGTGCTCCTGGTCTTCACTGGGGGCCACTGCAGAGTGACCATGAATCCCCAACCCACCCCAGGGGAGGACAGCAGTCCCATGGATGCTCAATCCTACCCCTTCCCCTGCTTACCCCCGGTGCCCTAGTCCGTTCCCAAACCTGGGTCGCCAGCTTGGTTCGAGGTGTGACATCCAGCGCATCAGCCTTCTGTGTCACAAGGCTGGCCCAGGGAAATATTTAGTCAGTACAGGGATGTTGATTGGAGGGTGAGGGGCACCACTAAATGCCAGGGATAAATTGAATAATTGCTGGGATGGTGATTGGAGGGTGGAGGACACCACTAGACACCAGGGATAACTTAAACAATTGGGGGACAGCAAACAGAGGGTGGTGGGTGCCACTAGGTACCAGGGGATTTTAAATAATTATGGGGATGGTGATCATAGGGTGGCAGGGCAGCACTAGACGCTGTGAATAAATGTATTAATTACCAGGACAGTGATCAACGGGTGGGGGGCACCACTAGACACCAGGGATAAATTAAATAATTACAGGGATCTCAACATCAGAACTGCTCAAAGAAACACCAGATTTCTTCAGCTAGTGGTAAGTATGGATGCCGAGAAGGTGCTTGATATGGTTGATTGGTCATTTATGTGACTCACTTTACAGAGGTTTGGACTATGGGGGAAGTTTATCACAGCAGTCTCTGCACTGTATTCTGCTCCGGAAGCCAAGGTTAAAGTGAACAGTTTTATGTCAGAATGTTTCTTCCTGCAACGAGGCACTCTACAGGGCTGCCCCCTCTTCCCCCTACTTTTTGCCTCCTCACTGGAGCCCCTGACCATATCCATTAAAGCTAATAAGAACATCAAAGGAGTGATGCAGGAGGTCAGGAACAAAAACTAGCTCTCTATGCTGACGACTCACTTTTATTCCTAGTTGACCCATCCAAATCCATGCCTCATGTCCTAAAACCCTTGAAGGAATTAGGATCCTTGGCATGTTATAAAATTAACCTTCAAAAATCAGAAGCTATAATTCTTAGTGGTTCTCCTTCACCCGACTTTGAATGATCCTTCCCCTTTGTGTGGGCTCAGAGAAACACCTTTAGGTATTTAGGTATTAGAGTCTCAGTAGCAGTATCATAACTTTTCAAAAATAACTATATGAAACTTTTCAAGAAATTCAAGAGAACATAGCCAGATGGAACTTGTTCCCGCTCACATTATATGGTAGAATTCAAACACTTAAAATGAACGTGTTGCCGCATTGCTTATTTTTATTTCAGACTCTTCTCATTTCAATACCAACATTTTTTTGGAACCACCTACACAAAGAAACCAAATGATTTATTTGGTTGAATAATCACCCTTGTTTTGCAAGGGCCCTGCTCCAGTCTTCTTGAGATGATGGAGGTTTGGCCCTCCCAAACTTTTATCATTATTATTTGGCAGCACAAGGAGTACAGTTATGCACATGGATCAAATGGCGTACAGACTCCAGATGATACCAAATAGAGGAGATCTCTTTAAGGGGATGGGAGTTGTGGTCTCTGGCCACAGTTTGCCTACACGAGTGTGGAATTGAACAGATAACCCATGGGTTAAGCACTCTCTATGCATTCTCCTCTGACTCCATAATCTCACCAACACTCCGAAAGACTTTGGACCTTTGTCCCTCATTCATCATGAGGCTTCTTTCTGTCCCCCCAGGGTGGATGGGGGTTATATCTTTTGGGCAGACCACAAACTGACCATGTTTTCACAATGCACAGATGAGTGAGCCTCCCTCTCACTTGTACATTTACAAAATAAAAATTCTCTTTGGAAAGAAGATCATTACAGATTTTTACAAGTCCAGCACTTTTTATCATCACCAGGGGTACTTTCCCAGATTCGAAGGAAACATTCAGATTTAGAATCTTTTTATTATGCCATCACCCTTAAGGCAAATTTTCATTATCTGTCAGAACTTTATATGATTCTAACTTGTTCAGTAACTCCACCCCTAGAAACCTGGAGGAAAAGATGGGAACAAGAAGCAGGTATACAAATAGACCCAGAACAGTAAGGGAAAGGTTAAAGTATGTAAGTAAGTAGTTTCACCATGTGTTGAGTCTAATGTTTCCAGTATCCCTCCGATATCTGTTCTGCCCACAGAGGAACTGGAACAATGGGAAGTTGTTACCAGAGGTAAAACTAAGCGAAGGGGAAGGCAAATTTGTAATAATGATAGAACAGTATCAGTGTCTAATAAATTCAGTGTTTTAGAAAATGAATCAGTTGTCTTTCCTATTGAAGACCCACCCCGGATTTCTCAGGAGAGTCCTTTTGTCCCCAGTCCTTCTACTACAAAACTAGTAAGTAACTCTGGTAAGGTATCCTCGTGCCCAAATAATTCTCAGAATGTTTCTGGGAACATGGATGATGAACTTAAGATATTACCCTATCCCACAAAGGCAGAATCTCCTTTTTCACCAAGACAGATATATGTTATAGGTGATTCCATTATTAAGTATCTGGATCGTCCCATTTGCAGTGTTGACAAATTTAATCGTACCTGCTCGAGTTTAAGAGGGGCTAGAGTTTCAGATATTACATCTGTAGTTAAGGAAATATTAGCTGGGACTACAGATAACTCCTTGTTTGTAATACATGCCGGGGCTAACGATGTTAATAGATCAAGCCTTGAGGAACTTAAACATGATATTATTGCACTCAATAATGTGTTGGCAGAAAAGGATAGCATTGTGTGCTTTTCTGAGATTTTACCAATACCTAGAGCTACCAATGCTATTAACATTAAGATCAAAGCCTTTAATGACTGGCTGAGACATTGGTGTCTCCAGCAGGGCACCCTATGCTTAGCTCACTGGGAAACCTTTAATCAAAAAAATTCTTTGTTTTGCTGGGATGGACTCCATCTCAGCCATAGGGGTAGTACCTTATTGGGTAGAAGTGTAAACTCAGCTATTAACAAACTTTTAAACTAAAAACTGGGGGGGAGAATGGGAATCCATCCTATTCTCTAAAAAGGGTTAATAGTGATTCGTCCATGTGTAAGCTTCTTTCTCTCAATGCTAGATCCTTAAATTCAGTTAAAATGGCTGAATTAGAAGCTAAGTGTCTACTAGTAAATTATGGAATTATTTCTATTACTGAAACCTGGTGGGATCTGGATACTATGTGGATTCCAAATCTCCCTGGATACAAGTTATTTCACAAAGATCAACAAGGTCAGACTGGGGGAGGGGTATGCCTTTTTGTTTGGGAAGATATAACTTCATTTCAGTTGCCCCTTGTTAGTGATACAGAATCCCTATGGGTTAATATTCAGTTTAAAGGACAACCCCAACTTTTGGTTGGTATCTGCTATAGGCCCCCTTCATCTAACTTGGACTACACTCTAAGTTTATATAAAGAAATTTCTGATATGTCCTCTAAAGGTAATATTCTTGTATTAGGTGACTTTAATATGCCCTCTATTATCTGGACTTCCCTAACTGGTGGCTCTCTAGCAGAAAAAGACCTAATCACTCTTATAGTGGATTTGGGCCTTGAACAACTTATAAGTGAACCCACATGCAGAGAGAATATATTGGATTTAGTTATTACTAATATAGGGAGTTCAATATCTGATATTCAAATTGGTGTCCCTCTGGGTACTAGTGACCATAACTCAATTTCCTTTTCACTATTATTTTTACAGCAAAAATTGAATCATACCAAATTTAAAAATTATAGTAAAGCTAACTTTAAAAATATTAATGACCATTTAAATTCTATTTCCTGGGAATAAATTTTATCCCCTCTATCCCTTGAGGAATCATGGAACTATTTGAAATCTTTAATCTACCATTTGGAGGACTTATTTGTTCCAATTATAAAAAAATATAATAAAAATTGGAAAATCTCTTTATAGTTTAATAAAACTATTAAAAATTTAATCAAAAATAAACATAAGATCTTTTCTCATGTCAAAAAAAGTGAGGGGAAATATAAAAGAACAATTGCTCAATAAATATAGGAAAATTGTAAAACTGTTGAAACAGGCTATTTTACAATCTAAAAAAAACTTGGAGTTTCGCTTGGCACACTCTAAAGATAGTTATAAATCATTATTTTCCTACCTTAATAATAAAAAAATGAATGGCAGATATATGGGTCCTTTATGTGTAAACAACACTACTATTTCTACTGATAGGGATATTGCTAATACATTCAATAATCAGTTTTGTTCTGTATTTACAAAAAAAGCAGTTCCCAATCTTCTTACACAAATAGATAAAAACTCACCTATCTATATCATTACTGAAAATGATACCATTGAGGCAATTCGTTCCCTCAAAATAAATATTAGTCCAGGACTGGATAATGTTAATTCCACTTTTTTAATAGAAACAGCAGAAGCTATAACCAAGTCTTTGACCCTTATTTTTAATAAATCTTTAGGTGAAGGGGTTATCCCTCATGATTGGGCAAAAGCTACAGTTATACCAATATTTAAGAAGGGTAATCATTCACAGCCTGAGAATTATCGTCCAATAAGTTTAACCTCCGTTATCAGTAAATTAATGGAGAAAATTGTCAAAACATTATTAGAAAATGAAACAACTATAAAAAACTTAAATGATGGGACTCAGCACGGCTTTAGACAAGGGTATTCTTGTATCACAAATTTGGTAGCTTTTTATAACTATATAAGTATGGGACTTGATAATGGAATCCCTATGGATGTGGTACTCCTTGACTATAGCAAAGCTTTTGACATGGTTCCTCATGACTTGCTGCTTGATAAAATGGTTGAACTTGGATTTTCTAAGTATATAATTAAATGGGTTTCCGAATGGTTATTTAACAGAGAGCAGTGTGTCAGAATAAATGGTGTTCTTTCGGAAGTTCACAAGGTGACTAGTGGGTCCTCAGGGTTCAGTTCTTGGACCTACTCTGTTCAATATTTTATAAGTGATTTACAGGTTAACTCTGATAATCTCCTCTCCAAATTTGCTAATGATACCAAATTGGGAGGGCCTGTATCTTCATTTCTAGATCGGGAATCCATTACAAAGAACTTAAAAGTTATTGAAAAATGGGCGGATGCAAATAGGATGTTACTCAACCCTGACAAATGTCATGTTTTGCATTTTGGAAGGAACAATCCTAATCAGACATATTACTTAAATAATTCTCCTCTTAAGGTATCAATAGTAGAGCGTGATCTGGGAATATTAGTTAATAATAAACTATCTTCAACGGATCACTGTGTAAGGGTAGCTAACATATCTAATGCGATACTTACCAGAATAAAAAGATCCTTCGTGACTAGGACACAGGAATGTATTATTCCCTTATACAGATCCTATGTAAGACCATATTCTGATTATGGTTCTCAGTTTTGGAGTCCATACTTAAGGCAAGATATTAATACACTTGAAAAAAATTCAGATGAGAGTGACTAAAATGGTTCCATATTTTCTAAGATGGACTATATGAACAGATTGCAAAAAATGGGGTTACATTCACTTGAATTTAGACGTACAAGAGGTGATCTACTTCTTTTACATAAAATCCACAACTCTCAGGATCTAATGCAACAATGCGGATTAAAATATTCAAGTAGAAGGATTTCCCTCTCGTCTCTATAATAAACAAATTGATGTGGATAAATCTAAAAGGAACAAAAGGCTTAATTACTTTACGGTGAGAACTCCCAGAATTTGGAACAAGCTTCCTCAATATCTGGTCGAATGTATCTCGAACCATTTATTTAAAAAAGGTCTGGACATCTGGATGAAGTCGTATTATTCTCAGTTATAACTTTTCCCACCATGGTGGTGGGGGACAATCTCGATGGGCAGTAGCCTTCTTTTGTCCTTATCAACCAAGTAAACCAAGTAAGTATGTTTTATTTATATAAGGGGCCCTTCCAAAGCTCGGGGCACCTTTACACTTACAACATTAAAAATTCACCACACATCATAAAACATTTTAAAAACATCCATGTAAATTTGAACTCATTATGTTCCTGAGAAGGCCTGATTAAACAAATATAAAATGGGGATGGTGAGTAACAGTTTCTCCCACATGGTGGGAATTTAATTGGAAGGTACTAGTTTGGTACTTCTCCACCCCAGTAGTAACCAAACATCTTCGCTCCACCTATATACAATAGATCTATGTTGGAGAGACTGTGGGGGTAGAGGAACTCATTTTCAAATTTTCTGGGCTTGCTCTAAGTTAAAAGCCGTTCATATGGAACTTCAACAGTTAACTAGCCTTAACATCCTTTTTAAATTCACTGATCTAGTGCTGGGATTTCCAACATTATTATAGTGTTCTAATGAAGTTAGAAAGTTGGGTCAAATACTCTAAGTGGCAGCTCTGAAATGCATAATCACTCAGTGGCTCACCTCTGCCCTGTCCAGTCTGGGGTGCTGGAAAGCCAGAGTTGTGGAGTTGGAGAGAATGGAGAATATCACAAGTTGGGTCAGGCAACAACAGAATGAGTTTTAACAATATGTCACCAACGGCGCCAAACCTACTTACAATCTGATCCTTAATGAGATTGTTTGATTGTTTGCAGATAAGAAGAGACCTGGGGGGGGGGATGCACGTGTTTGACCTTTAGTTCTTTTTTGTTGTTCCTTCATGTTGATATGTATATATGTTGAAGCCAATATTACTACAGCCATTACAGTTACATAATGAGAATCTTTTAATAGTAAGATAGACACGATTTGAAGATGGCTCACAGCTAACTAAAAATATTGAATTTGCCTTAGAAGTACCCTGTATGTAAGAGATGATTTCAATACCATAAATATTAAACTTCAAGAGTCTAGAAGCTGGAATGAGCCACATGAGTTTAAGAACATACCGTCTTTGCATAGTCTTAGCTATAGGTCTTAGTTCAAAGGTTCCAGAGTCTGGAGACCTTTCATTGTAATTATATTTCAATGCTGTATGTTTGGCACTGTATTGTACTCCTGATAGTCTTAGCTCGATCTTACAAATGGTGATCTGTAATTCTTAATGGATTGTGGCGGTATTATGCTAAACTTTGTTATTTTGCAATATAGCAATAAAAGAACTTTGAAGTTAAAAATAATTAGGGGGATGGTGATCAGAGGGTAGAGGTGCCACTAGGCACCAGGGAAACAATAAAAAAATATGGGATGGCAATCAGAGGGTGGGGGGGTGCCACTACATACCAGGGAGAAATGAACAAAATTATGGGGATGGCAATCACAGTTTGGGAGATGCTACTAGACACCATGGAAAAGATAAGTTATATGGGCATAACTATGGGGACAGATTGCAAAATCCTTTTTTTCATTTCCAGGAATTCTTTTTCATATCAAATGAAAAAGGATTCCTTCAAACAAAAAAAGAATAGCAAAATTAGTAAGTCCAAACTCTTTTTCCATTTGAATAGATCCTTTTTCATTTGAACAGCAAAGGTCATACAGAAAAAAAAAAAAAAAACTAAGTCCAAAATCTTTTTCCACACGAAGGGATCCGTTTTTGTTCAAATGAAAAAGAACAAATGAAAAAACAGCAAAAAAAAAAAAAAAAGAAACTAAGTCCAAAATGTTTTTCCTTATCATGGGGTCCTTTTTCATTTGAACAAAAAAGCCCATATGGAAAAAGAGGAAGCGAGTTATGAAAAAGGATTTTAAAAGGAAAAAAAAAACACATTTTGGAGTCACTACTGAAGGATTCTTAGCTTCAAGGGGGTGCATGTAGGGGAGGGGATGAGACTCCCAAAAAGTATAAAAAAAAAACAAACAAGAGCCACAGGTAGCAGCAACATTTTTGTGCCTGTCCAGTCCCCAAACCCAGAACCTCCTGTGCCAGAGCCATTCACCCTCACCACCACGCTTCATGGGCTGGCTCGACAACACCAGGAACACTGCCCCACAGTGATGCTCTCTCCTATCCCTCCCCTTCCCCTCACTGTTTCTGTCTTTCGGTCGCCCTTCTCCATGGTCATCATCGACCAGGTCACTACCCTTGCAGGGTAGCCATTCACCACTTCACTCAATATGACTCATTCATTTGTGAATCTCTCATATTGGATTGCCCTTCTGAGGTGATACCCAGGCAACATTAGTTCTTTCAGTGAAGATTTTACACTTTCTGTTTGATTTCACTGTTCTGTTTTTAACTGCAGCATATGTCATTGTGACATCATTAGGCATTGTTCAAGTTGTTCTGTCATTGGTTAAGAGCTCCTTTGTGACCAGCCTGAAGTAGAAATAAATGCTGATGATCCACCAAAGATTCAACTAAATGATTTATTTCCACTCCAGGCCTGTCACATATAAATAAATCCATTTATTTACATCATTTTATTCTCACAGTCATTGTGTATATATACATATATATATGTAATAGATATACCACTCTCGAGGTGTGCGGTGGCGCTCTGATATCGCATACGCCTTTGGTGTGCGGCCAATCTTGGCAGGTGTATATATCAGAGCATGACTGCACACCTCAGAGTGGTATATTTATCTTATAAAATGTCAAAATTGTTTTGGAGGGGGTAAAAGTGGTAGGTAGCGGTCGCCAGCCTGATACACGCGCATTGTCATGTGATGGTGTCGGTCCAGTGCTGCTGGTGCTGCTGACCATGATTGTCTCAAGCATTTATAAATATATATATATATATATATATATATATATATTAGAGGCAAAAACTCCATTTAATGCATCAGTTAGGGTTGTTCCACGCGACAAAAGTGAGAAATTCGGGTGTTAGGGTTAAAAGCCCCTGGACCCCACCTCACCCCCTAACCGGTATCAGAGTGCGCGTCGGATGACCCTAACTCTCACCCCATCACATATGTAAAAGCAGAGATATAGGAGAATGGGGTGTGAGTTAGGGACCAACGTACTTCAATGCACACGCCTGATGCTGGGGGTGGCTTGAGGGTCCAAGGGGGCTTTCTAAATAATAAATTGAATTTCCTCACTTTTGTCACTGTGAACAACCCTAACTGATGCATTAAACAGATTTCTTTGTGTATATATATATATATATATATATATATATATATATATATATCCTTCTTTCTGAGAATGATAACAAGAAATAGTGAATGTAATGCAGCGGCGGGAGTGCTCTTCCACCACGTGATGTCTTGTCACATAGTAACACGGTGCCTGCAAATGCAAATGGTAATGTGCATGGTGATGCAAAGCAAAACAGAAAGAGAAACAGTATTGTAGACACAAATGGTAAAAATAACGCAAACACAAGCACAAATGAAAACGCAAAGGGTAACACACATGGTTGTGAGGACAGGAACGGTAAGTGAAATGGATACGGAACCGCAAGAGGAAGTGGTAACAGTAACAGTGATGTAAGCACACAGGCTGGTTTTCCCCAAAAGCTGCATAGAGAAAGACAGTGAATATAAAGAATGTATGCATAATAATGGGTTTCAGAGCAGAAAATGAGGAGTTGGAATACTAAATCGCTTATATCTCAGGAACTGTATGACATAGAAAATTTTTTTTAAAGTCATATGATTTATGACTTTCCTGGCTAGTTATGTACTTAGCCCCTGTTATGTTGCCAAGCATTTTTCTGACAAAAAGTCCGTATCTCACACCATTTCCTAGATACGGGGCCTGAAAGGTGGGGCTAATTCCTTAATGTTATCCTATGGGGAAAAAAAGAGAAGTTCAGAGTACCATAACTTTGTCGTCCTGTAATATTTTTTCACCAAACAATGAAAAGGCACATCTGTGGGATGTTGGCTTTCTTCCCTCCAAATTTCAGTGTAAAAGACCAAACCATTATTTTGCAGCAGGGTGGCAAATAATTCCTGTCATGCAGCGGACGCTGCAATGTTAGTCTAAGGGAAAAAGTGTCAATTCATATTACCATAACTTTGCATCCATGCAATATTTTGTCACCAAACCACCAAAACGCACATCTGTGAGTTGCTGGCTGCATTCCCTCCTAATATCAGCCCAAAAGACCAAACCGTTCATTTGTAGCAGGGTGGCAAACAACTGCTGTCATTTTGACCTTAATCTGGAAAAGTAGTGTTGCAATTTGCAACAGCTTTAGCAAGCATTTGCGACACTTTCGTGAGTGTGACACTACTTTGCGACACTACTTTTTCCAGAAATTGAAAAAACATATTTCTAGGATGTTTAACCTCAAAATAAAGACATGCCTAGCATCCTCAGGGTCCGACTAGGTAAACACAAAAAGAATTGCTTTGCTAGAGGGTCCCGCATTTGTATATATATATATATATATATATATATATATATATATATATATATATATATATGTCTATATGATACATGATGAGCAGAGTGTTATGTGAAATCTCTTCATGATGAACAGAGACCTCTGGATACTCACGAGTGCCAAGGCACAAGTGAGAGTATCCAGAGGTCACTGTTCACAAGTGAATATATTTTACATATCACACAATCTGCACATCATGTGTGCAATTTATACAAAAGGCTTTTCTAAAGTGGTTCTGTGTTGCTTTCAAACTATGTGCAAGATAGAAAAACTTCTTCCACATTCATTGATTTGTTTTCTTCTGTCAGGAGAATTTATTTATTCTTCCAGTATAGTTCAGCTGTATCAAAGTATGTCTGTTGCTTTGATTCTGCATGGTTTGATGTATTTAGCAGTCAGTGCTCTTTCTTTTTTTTTTTAGTAGGAACTTTAGAGATCTTCTCAGCATGTGAGTGTCTGTGAGACTGAATGCAGTAAACCTGTTGTTGGGGCTTCAGGTGCTTGAAAGACAGGTGAATTTCATGTGTTGTTTTACTAAGTCGAAACAAGTTGCAGGACTGAGGGAGAGTTAATGGGCTTGTCTGTGACATCACCACAGTGAGAATAAATGCTGGTGAGGTAAGCACGGTATGTATAAATGGCATTTATCATCACCACTGTGTTAACCTGGGCCTGCAATTATTTCCTTGTGATAGTAATACATGCTTTTTTCAGTGAAAAAAATATAGCTCACTCCTATTGTATAAATATATATATATATATATATGTATATATATATATATATATATATATACAGTATATTTGGGCTGGATATTCAAACTGTGCCCAAAAAGTGCGCAATAGTAGGAGCAAGCACAAGTCCATTGCGCCCATGTGCAATAGACGCGATATTCAAAAAAGGACAAGCCAAATTGCGCAGAGCAGCCAACATCTGAATATCGCACAACTTGTGCAAGCGCAACTAGGAAGGGAAGCTGAGCAGATACGACAAGCGCTATAAGCAACAAGGGCAGCCCAGCTGAGCAGCCCAGAGGCGCCACAGTGCAAGCAGGGAGCCCCCCAGCAGCAGAGCAATGGAACTACACAACCAGGGAGGTAGGTAGGGGCCCATCACCCATGCCACAGATGGGCACAGGAACACACTGCAGAACTGACAATGCACCCCCACACCCCAAGCACAGCACAACTGGGGGAGGGATGGAATATCCACCGGCCCATGGGGACAACCAAACAAAGCACAGCTGGGCCATGGTGCCCCAGCACACTCACTGGCAAGCTGAGACTGCCACACAAGGAGAGCGGACCACTCCATGCTACAGCAGCCCCCCCATGCACAGCACACCCTGCACCGTGACCCCAAGACACCCCCCATGAGCAGTGACCATCACTGCAGGAATCCCCATGCATACCCCTCCACTGTGACACTGCAACCTCGTGTACCACAGAACCATACAAGCCAGACCCACCATGAGCACCCAGCAGTGGGTGGCAGCACATGGCAATGCAACAATGGCAGACACAGTGCCAACACGCACAATCCCCTGAGGCACAGCTGAGAGACCGAACATGTGTCGCCACAAGAGGTACCCCACACAGGAAAGGGTGCCCCTGACACCACCACCATTGATACAGCACCTGCACAGTAGACAAGTGTCACAGCACCCACTCCACCACGAGCCACAGCAGCCAGCACAGACACCCACAGTGCTGCGTGGAAGCATGCAGCACACCGGATGCAACACAGTGCAGGGGCAAACACACACCCATACCCTCGGGGACACCAGCACAGGGACACAGTAGTGTGGCAACCAAGCCCCCAGTGTGGGCCCATGCAAACTGTGCATATACAGCCTGCAGTCCACCATGGCACAGGGATGACACCCACCCTGTGCATGAACTATGGCCCTGTACACCACCAGCATATGCCTGGATCACAAGTCACAGACAGTGGTGCACAGCCCCTGCAACACACACAAGCCACAGCATGGAGGTGGGACAGCAACTGCTGGAGGCCACAGTGTCACCCGAGGCAAACATGCACCTGACCAGTGACAGGAGGCAACCCAGCATTGTGACGGTCACAGTGGATGACCTGCAGGACAGCCACCACTGACAAGGCAGCAGACCTCGTGAGGCTGCAGACATGCAGGGTGTCAGCTGCACAGGCCAAGGACAGGTTGACAGGGGCACAATGGACACAGAGCAGGCACCATGGACCACTGCATACAGTAATGCAATGCACAGAGAACAACACACACCACAGATACCGACTGATAGCCACTCCCACACCAGAGACACTTCCCCACACACACACACATACCCATGACTGAACCACCCCAGATGCCATGCACACCACTGCAACTGAGCACCTATAGCCAGCTGCAAATCAGAAACCACCACAGTATTCATATCAAAATTACAATATTCAAAAAATATAACAACAACGACAACAACAACTATATACATATATATATATACATATATGGGGTGGAGGGACAGGAACAAGGTGGGGTGGATAAGGGGCAGGGGTGAACAAATGGGAGAGGGAAGGTGGGTTGTGAGGGTCAGTCAAAGGGGGGAGGTTGTGCTTGGTCACTGGCATCCAGCCTGCTCCTCCGCTGCCTGGGGCCATTCCCGGGGTCGCCTTCTCCTCCTCACCCCATGCCGATGGAGATCCTGTAGGATGGCAAGGGATTCTGCTGCCACGCGAACCAGATCCTGGATCGACCACTCTATCCTCAGGAGTATCCGCACACCTAGGACAAGGGATCAGAGTCAATGGGTGTGAATGTCCATCCCCCTGCAGCCCACCCATCATGCATGGCATACAGCCATGTGCCCCGCTCCTGTGATGGTGTGCACCCACCCACAGTGACCGTGTGCACAAGACATGCCCAACCAGGCAGCAACAGCCATATGGACCACTGCACACACACACCGCCCATGTCCAGCACAGCACAACCAAGGCCGTACAGTAACATGGCTATGTGGTGGGCAGGCAGTGCCACAGCCATTTGCCCAGTGCACACATGGACGACCATTGACGCACTCCCAGACATGCAGTGCCACTGGACAGTGCTGACTGTCACATGTTGCGTGCATGGCAGTGGTGTCCATGGATGGTGGCCATGCCCTGCTCCCCACCCTGTCACACAGCATGCAATAGCAATCATGGTGTCATGGCACTCACCCTCATCGGGTTGTCGCTGGCATTGGGGTTGTTCCCCGACACACTTCCATTTAGCTTCCACCACCCTCCGCTGCTGCTCTGTGGCCCTCCTCCACTCTGCCACGCCTGTGGGAGACAAAAGGAGAGAAACACATCAGTATAAACCCAAAGCATATTCCCCCTGCCCCAATGTGTGTGCCCACCCACCCAGCCAGACTCATCCATCCCATACCCTGTAAACACCACCACAGCCAACCCTAGACCATCCCTCCCCTATGTTCTGGACACATAAGACAGTGTTACCCATATGGACCATAGAGGTGTGTACACGTGTCACCCACCTGGATGAGGCACCACGCCCATCCTGGCACGTGACCGCAGATGTGCCAGTCACTCCGGCTCCCTCCATCGCAGGTCCCCATACCAGTGCCTGCAATGCTCCGCCATCCTCCTGTGGCCAGTGGCCGCCTCCAGGTCATTGGCCACCTCTTGCCAGACCTGGGTCCTGGCCCTGTCCAGTGGCACCTCAGCAAAGAGTGGGCCATAGTGTGGCTCCACAATGGCCACAAGATTGGCCAGCTCATAGGCACTCCATTGCGGCTCTCCCGCGCCATCTCCAGTGCAGGCAGTAGGTACATGGCGCCCGCAATGCGGCAACTCCACGTGGAATTGCTGCGCAATACATCGCCGCCATTCCCTATCGCGCTGTCAGTACAGCGCCACCATTCCCTATCACGCTGTCACCGAACAGTGCGATAGAGCTGCAGACATGCCAGACATATAGCGCCAAGGGGGCAAAGGTCAGGCACAGGGTCATGGGTCTCTGGCACAAGACCACGCACAGCGCCATTGGACGTCTATGTGTCTAGCGCGATTGGTCACCTGTGTGCCATTGCCACAGTGAACTACTGAGCAGTTGTGCCACAGCGCCATGTAGTGACCCTTGCTGTAGCACCACTGGCACAATGGTGGCTGTGCTCTGAATTGCCTACCGTGCATAGCACATCATCAGCGCAGCAGACACCTGTGTAAGCTACCTGGGCATGCACAGTGCGGTGTACTACGCAGCCACAGAACTGCGCCATTGGCTCAGCACATTCAACCCTATTGCGCAAAGCGCAACAGCGTGATATTCAGCCGTCATATGCAGATCATCCGATCAGCCATTCAATCGCGCAGCAGCGCGATTTGCATCTCATTAAAGTTGCTCCACACCTAATTTGCATGGATTGTGCTATTAAAATGCGACACTGTTCTGCAGTGGCCATATTCGGTTACTGCAGTTGATAGATGAGTTGTATGCTGTGTGGTGTTCTGGACTGTGGTCTCAGGGACTTGCTTTGTACTGCACAGTCACAGGTATCCACTGTCACCCATACAGGCTGAATAATGACCGAGCGTGGACTGGGTGAGGAGGACGATGGTGGGTGGAAGAGGAGGCCCAATTTTACTAAGGCTGAGATGGAGGCACTCTTCGAGGCCTACCTGGATCAGGAGCCACTGCTCAGTGGACGGCGGGGCACCCCTCAGGCCCATGCTGCTGCATGGTGGGGGGGCACATGCCATCAACCTGCACGGCAGCCACCAGCGCTCTGTGCAGGAGTGTAAGAAGAAGAAGATGGGTACCGACAGGAGGAGGGTGAAGGAGATGGTGGCTGCCATCAGGGCGGCACCTGCTGCAACAGGCGGGGGCCAGCCGGAGGTGGTGCAGCAGGGGTCAGCGGTGGAGGGCCTTTCCACTGCGGACAGCCATCTGGAGTTAGAGGAGGGACCATCCACCTCCGCAGGTAGCCGGTGTGCATTGCAACAGTGGGTCCACCTGGCTGTCAACACTGATGTCATTGAGACAGGTGTGGGGGAGGCCCCTCCTGTGTCTCAGTGGTCTGGCATCCAAGCATGCCAGCACGCTGTGGCTGTGGCTGTGGCACAGACCTGCACCATTGATGATGCAACAACCATTATGGGAAGTGACATGTGTGTGTCATGGAATGGACACACAGCAGGCCAGCACACGTCCATGGACCTGGCTGGTTATGACGTGTGTGCCAGCACGTCAGCACTGTCCCAGGCTGTGCCTGTCAGCACCGGTGGGGCAGCACTGGTGGCTGGTCAGGTCAGTGGCACTGTTGCGGCCACAGCGGCAGAACAGCTGATCCCTTAGACACAGCAGGTGGAGGAGCAGCGGCAGCAGTCACCCACCGGGACTGGGGGTACAGAGCTCAGCGGTGGCATCTGTGCACCACCTGTGGACTTGCTCATACCTGGTCCTGGTGAGCAGCACCCACCCTCAAGGAGTGCTGAACATTAGGCCCTTCCATACCCTGAGGGACAGGTTGCTGAGGTGGCAGACGACTTCATTGATGAGCACACCCGCCTGCTGCAGGCATCAGTACAGCAGCAGATGTGGCTTGCAACATCCATGGAGGCACTGTGTGTGGCCCTGGAGCGGGCCGTGGAGCAACACAGCAGGGACACCGATAGGATCCTGTCACGGATTGACCATTTGCGGGAGGATGTGACCGCTGCCATTGACAGGCTACCACAGGCGTTGGTCGCTGTCATGGCCACAATGGGCACACAGTCAGGTGCCCATGCGTCACTCACACTGCACAGTGCGCTATCCACTTCCCATTCCCGGTGTCATGCAACACCCACCCTGTCGATGCCGGGTTCAGCTGTGGGCATCCCGAGCACTCCTGGTGCAGGTTTGTTCGATGTGCTGCAGACACCTGTGTGGGCACGGTCATGTTCGTGCAGTGGAACCCCTGGAGGACCATCGGTGCCACCCCATGAGGCCCGTGCTCAGCCTGCCAGTGCCGCTGGGTCTCGACGGGGCCACCCATGCATCCGAGGTGGACATGGCACTGTGCCGCAAGACTGACCTGTCTCCCAGTGCGGGCCCTGTCTGGTGCTTCCCTGTGTGCATTATGTGTTTTGGTGGGCAGTGCACTGGTGAGTACTCAGCCCTACACGCAGACACACAGTCCACCTGCACACCCTCCTGACTGCAGTCCACAGGTGCGTGTGCATGATGATGCCTGCATTGCGCTGTACACCAAAGTGCGATGGTGCCCAGCATCTGACACACACACATAGACAGTCAGTGGACGTGGTGGCCTGTGGACATGTGTGTTGCTAGTGGCTGTGTTCTGGCTCTGTTTTGCACCTGACCCCTGTGCACTGTGTGCCTATTGTGTGTGCGTGTGTGTGTGTCCGTCAATGTGGTGTGTTACTGTTCACCCCTCCCTGGTTGTATGTGTGTGCTTCTGTGCCCTGCCACTTCCCTTGCCGTCATGCACCCCTGGTGTATTTCTATGTGTGTACGTGGGTTGTGCCCTAGCCACTGGTGGTTGCACATGGCCCCATGACTTACCTGTGTTGGCTGAAGTGCTCCTCTGTGATGGTGTCCCGGTGCAGCTGGGCCAGCCGGATCAGTCAGGGGTCCCGTTGTCCAAGGGGGGGCTGCCCATCCCCATCATCACCAGTGTCACCGCTGTCCCCATCGCTGTCCCCCTCTTCGACCTGTACGGCTATCCCACAGTCTTTGGCCATGTTGTGCAGGATACAACAGGCCAGGAATATCACACAGGCCTTTGAGGGGCTATACTGTAGGGCACTGCCAGAGGTGTCCAGGCAATGGAAACGCGCCTTCAGCATCCCAAACACCCGCTCAATGATGTTACATGTGGCAGCATGTGCCTCACTGAAGCGTTGTTGCGATGGGGTCGTGGGCAGCCAGTAGGGTGTGAGTAGCCAGGGACGGAGTGGGTATCCACTGTCACCTGTGTGGAGATAGTGGAGGTTAGTGTCTTGTTCAGGCTCAGACTGCCCCTAACCCTCTGTGCCACACCCATGGCACCTGTGGCTTACCCCTCCTTGCCCACGATTTGTCAGTTCTACATGCATACTCACCCACTAGATGTCCTGTGGGGATGTCCCCACTCTCAAATCGATGGCACAGTGCCGAATGGTACCATATGAAAGAATCGTGTGCTCCCCCAGGGTGCATGGCACAGACATTGATGATGCGCCTACTGGCATTACACACCACCTGGCAGTTGACACTGGCATATCCCTTCCGATTCATATAGGTGGCCCCATTGGGGCCACATGGCATGTGAATGGCCACATAGGTGCAGTCTATCACCCCTAGCATGCCAGGCATACGTGCTACCCTGTGGAACTCCTGTATGTTTGCTGTGCGCTCCACCGCTGTGCTGGGGAAATGGATGTACTCCACAGCATGTGGCAGCAGTACGCTGAGGAATTGGGTGAGGATGCGTGACGTGGCCGACTGTGTTATGCCTGTGATGTCCCCTGTTGGCCTCTGGAAGGTACTTGTGGCGAGCAAGCACATGCAGGCTGTTACCTTTGTCTCCACTGACAGAGCATGACTCCATCGTGTGGGTGCCTGCATCACATCACTGCACAGCTCACAGAGCTGCCTCAGTATTGTCCTGTTCAGGCGGTACCGGCCCACAATCATGACATCTGAGTACAGCTCAAAGCTGGTGTGGGCTCAATACTGCCTGTTGGGGGCATACCGCCGACGGGCCCTTCCACGGCCACGTCCCCCTGCAGCATGCCTTCTCAACCCCCTCATTACAGCTTCCATGTGGAAGATGGCACTGTCCATATCCCTGGCTTGTGTTCCCCCTTCCGGCTGTTGTTGCTTTGTTCCCCCCGCTGTCCCGACTGCTACCTCCACTGCACCCAGTACACCTACTGGCCGCTGCTCACTGTGGCCCCACACACCTTCCCCTGCCCCTATTCTGTCCTCTTGTTTCCCTGGCCTGTCCTCTTTGTCCCTCATGCTCTGTCTCTCTCTCCCTGCCTCATGTGGCTTCCCTGTAGCATTCTTGAGCCTCTTCCTTGCTCCTTTTTATTTTGGCTCATTTCCGCTATGGCGCAACTTCCACCTGCTCCACTGTTGCGCATTGCGCAAGTCTTTGAACATCACACTGCGCACTTTATGCATGGTTCCACCCCCTTTGGTTGCGCATGCCTTCATTATCATTGCGCTGTTGCTCAGCATGTTTTCAGTGGTGCAACTGCCTCCTGCTGAATATCACAGAATGGTGTATTTTCTGCCTCACGCTGGTGCAACCCTATTGCGCATTGCGCCACCCTTTTGAATATCCGGCCCATTATGTGCTACCATAGTTAGGGTTGACTAGCACTTTTAAGGTTAAAGGGTCAAATTTTGCACCTTAATATCTTTACCACTGTTCAACGTATTTGCCTAAAATGTGGTGCACACAATTAGGCATGGTAGATATTGGGATTTGCCAAGTTTTGTATCAGTTGGATATACGGCTGCAGAATTATTAAGTGACAACCAACTGTGCAATCACGCTTTTTTGTGATTTCTTTGCTCTCACCGACAGGTCACACGGTTTGCGCGACTGGTCCAAAAACTTCAGAGAACGTGCGGCCGGGGACCCCGATGTGCCTTTTGAAGATTTTGTGAAAAAATATTGAATGGTTCAAAAGTTATTCAAAAAACAAGTTCCCATTATAAGTCAATGGGAAAAGTTAAAATATTCAACACTTTCACAAATGCACTTTTTAGTGTCACAAATGGCCCTAGAAGCGTCACAAATCTGCCATTTCTTTTCAGTTGGTGATCAGAAAAATGCTTGCCATTTAAATTTGGGACCTTCTAGGGACACAATTCTTTTTGTGTTCACCTAGTCGGATCCTGAGGATGCTAGATATGTCTTTATTTTGGGGTAAAATACCCCAGAAATATGTTTTTCAAATTTCTGGAACCAGTAGTGTCACAAAGTAGTGTAGCAGGCATGACACTTTTGCAAAATTTTGTGAAAATTGCCGCAAATTGTGACACTACTTTTTCAGACTTGGCCAAAATGACAGGAATTCTTTGCCACCCTTCTGTGAAAGAATGGTTTGGTCTTTTGAGTTGAAATTTGGAGGGAAGGCAGCCAACATGTCACAGATGTGTCTTTTAGTGGTTTGGGGAAAAAATATTGCACAGCTGCCAAGTTACAGTACTTCAAAGTTGACTTTTTTTCCCATAGACTAACATGGTGGTGTCCGCCGCACATTTTGGGGCTCATATCTCGAAAATGGTGCGCGATACTGAATTTTTGTTGCAAGTTACATAGCCCTATGGGCTATGTAACAACACAAACTTAGCCAGGAAAATGAAGATTTTTTGTGTGAAATTTAAATTTTTTTTCTACGTCGTGCAGTTTGCTGAGATATTAGCAATTAAGTACTTCCAATGCTCGTTTTAAGCTGCGATCCCCATTACAATGCATACATTCTTTGTACACACTGGCCCAGATATTCAAACTGTGCCCAAAAAGTGTGCAAGAAGTGTGATATTCAAAAACTGCACAGGCCAAGATGCGCCTACGGCACACGACTGAATATTGCACCACCTGCACCTTAGCTCAACTAGGGAGGTGAAGCTGAGCATATCTGATGCACCATAGCGCAACAAGGTATGTTCAGCTGAGCAGTCCAGATGCACCATAGCACAACAAGGGATGCTCCCAGCAGCAAGGCAGCAATGCAACAGCACAACCAGGGATGCAGGGGCCCACCACCTATGCCACAGATGGGCAGAGGAACACACAGCAGAACAGACATCATCCCCCACACCCCATGCACTGTACAACTGGGGGGAGAGCTAGAATAACCACCAGCCCATGGATACCAACAACCATCCCACAGCCGGGCCATAGTGCCCCAGCCACCCCCTGGCAAGCTGTAACCAGCACACAAGGAGGGTCGACCACCCCGGACCACACCATCCCACCAATGCAGAGCACACCCTGCACCATGATCCCCATACACCCTGCCCAGGAGTAGCACCCAACAGTGCAGGACACCCCATGCATGCCACCACCCCCACTGTGACAATGCAATCCTGTGCACCATGGAACCATGCAAGGCAGCCCCACCATGGGCACCCTGCAGTGGGTGGCAGCAGACAGTGATGCAACAGATGCATGTCCCCCCCGGGGTACAGCTGAGAGACCTACCATGCGTCAGCACACGAGGTACCCCACATGTGACAGGGCATGCCCCGGACCCCACCCCCAGCAGTACAGCACCCTGCACACCCTCCCAAAGACACATCCCATCCCAGCACTGGCCACAACAGCCAGCACAGACACACACACAGTGTAGCATGGAGGCATGTACCACACAGGATGCAACACAGTGCATGGACAAACACCCACCCATACCCAAGGGCTCACCAACACAGGGACACAGTAGCGGGTCAACCAAGCCACTGGCGTGTGGCCATGGCTGATGTGTACACATAGCCAGCACCCCTACATTGCACAGGTGTGACAGCCACCCTGCGCAGGCACCATGAAGCTGTATGCCACCAGCATGCTGCCAGAGCACAAGTGACAGACTCTGGAGCACATCCCCTGCAACAGACACAAGCGACAGCATGGATGGTGGACAACAACAGCGGAGGCCACAGTGCACCATATCGGTGATGGCGGTCAACCTGGCATTGTCCCTGGTACAGTTGTTATCCAGCATGGACAGCCACCAGTGACACGCCAGCAGAGTATGCATATCACAGACATGCAAGGGTGTCAGCTGCACAGGCCATGGACAGTCTGACAGGGGTGCCA
The DNA here is from genome assembly GCA_016271365.2 of Neoceratodus forsteri. NCBI lineage: Eukaryota > Metazoa > Chordata > Ceratodontiformes > Ceratodontidae > Neoceratodus > Neoceratodus forsteri. The sequence goes on from CM057456.1 coordinate 1,535,469,338, forward strand.
TACACACAGTGCGGTCCCCATGGACCACTGCATACAGGCATGCAGTGCACAGAGTACAACACACAAATCAGAGACAGTGACTGATCCCCCTGTCCACACCATAGGTGGTTCACCTCTGCACACATAAGCACACACGCCCATTCGTGCACCACCCCTAAAGCCATGCACGCCACTGCAGCTGAGCACCTGTAGCCTGGTGCAAATCAGAGACCACCACAGTTGTTGTAACAAAATATATATATTAAAACTATGTACAGTAAACCTATATACAAACTATATACAATAGTGGGGGAAGGGCCACATAACAGGTGGGGGCAGGTAAGGGGCAGGGGTGAACATATGGGAGAGGGAAGAAGGGGTGTGAGGGTGAGTCAAAGGGGGGAAGGTGGTATTTTTGGCATGGGGACATCACTGGCTGCCCCAGTCCTCTTCCTCCTGGTGCCGATGGGACCTCCACCTCCTCCTCCTCACCCCATGGCAGTGGATGTGCCTCAGGAGCTCCAAAGTCTCCATCCCAACCTGCAGCAGCTCCTGAATGTCCCGCTGGATCTGACAGAGAGTCCGGCCACCTAGGATGAGGGAGCAGAGTCAACAGGTGTGACTGTCCATCCCCCTTTAGACCACCCATTGTGCATGGCATACAGCCATGTGACACGCCACGTGATGGTGTGTGACCACCCACAGTGACTGTGTCCACAAGACCTGCCCACCCAGGCAGCCACAGCCATGTGGACCACTGCACACACCCACCACTCATGTACTGCACAGCACCACCATGGCTGTACAGTGACTTGACTATGTGGTGTGAAGGCAGTGCCACAGCCATGTGCCCGATGCACGCATGGACCACCATTGATGCACTCCCCGATATGCAGTGCCACTGGACAGTGCTGAATGTAACAAGTTGCGTGCATGATAGTGGTGTTACTGGATGGTGTCCATGCCCAACTGCCCACCCAGTTATACAGCATGCAATAGTAATCATGGATGTAAGGCACTCACCATCAGCAGGCTGGTCCACGTGCCACAGACCACCTTCATCCCTCCTGTCCCTCTCCTCCACCATGCAGCACCTGCCCTCATGGTTGCGCCTCCGTTCTTCTGGCCCTAGGGTGCAAACATGGAGAGAGGAACATCAGTACAATCCAGTAGCAATGTCTCCCTGCCCCCATGTGTGTGAAATCCCACACAGCCAGACCCACCCACCCCACACCCCGATACCACCACCACGGCCAACACCGGATGGCCCCCCCGCATGTGCAGGACACATGCAACTGTGATACCCATATGGACAATAAAAGTGAATGGATGTTGCACCTACCTGGCCGTGGCACCGGGCCCCTCCTGGCATGTGCCCGCAGGCGGGCAAGCAGGTCCAGGTCCTTGTGCCTCAGGTCCCCATAGCGGTGTCGGCACTGCTCTGCCATCCACCCCATACCGGTGGCCTCCTCCAGGGCATCAGCCACCTCCTGCCATACTTCACTCCTTGCCCTGTCCAGGGGTTCCTCCCCAAACAAAGCCCCAACATGTGGCTTGACTATGGCCACAAGGTTTGCCAGCTCGATCTGGCTCCACTGCACAGCACGCCTCCGCGCCATCACTGCTGCTCAGTTCAATCAAAATGGTGCTCTGCAGCGTGGTCCTACCACATGCAGATGCTGAGTGGTACAGTGCTGCCATTCCCTATCGCGCTGTCACCGAACAGCACGATAGTGGTGCACCCATGCCTGACGCATGGCACCTAGGGGGCAAAGGTCGGGCACAGGGTCAAGGGTCTCTGGCGCACGGACAGCCACAGCGCGATTGGAACCCAATGCGTGTAGCGCAATTTTGTGCCTGTGTGCCACCTCCTGTAGCGGCCAACCACACTGTTGCCCCAGTGCGCCTGCAATGCCCCAGTGCCACAGTGCCATAGAGGTGAACAGTGCCATAGCACCACTGGCACAATGGTGGCCATGCCCTGCATTGCTTCCCATGCTCAGCATGTCAGCAGCACAGCAGGTGCCTATATCAGCAACCCCGGCAAGAGCAGTTAGGTGTGTACTGTGCATGTCACAGAACTGTGTCCTTGGCTCAACACATTCAACACAATTGCGCAAAGTGCAACAGCACGATATTCAGCCGGCATATGCAAATCAGCTAATCAGCCATTCAGTGATGCAGTCACAGCATTTGCATCCATTTAAAGATGCGCCTCGCCTCATTTGCATGGGTTGTGCTATAAAAGTGAAACATTGGGCTGCACTGGCCATAGTCGGTTACTGCAGTCTATTGCGGTGAGTTGCATGCTGTTTGGGAGTGTGGACTGTGGTGTTTGGGACTTGCATGGGACTGCACAGTCACAGGTAACACCTGTCATTCTCACAGGATGAATCACGACTGAACGTGTGGTGGAGGAAGAGGAACAGAGTCATGGGAGGAATAGGAGGCCGAATTTCACTAAGGCTGAGACAGATGCCCTGTTCGAGGCCTACCTAAACCAGGAGCCACTTCTCAGCGGACGCCAGGGAACACCACAGGTCCATGTTGCTGCATGGGAGGAGGTAGCATGTGCTGTAAACCTGCATGGCAGCCATCAGCATTCTGTGCAGGAGTGCAAAAAGAAGATAGGCACAGACAGGTGGAAGATTAAAGAGAAGGTGGCTGCCATCAGGGCAGCACAGTCTGCGACAGGTTGGGAACAGCTGGAGGTGCCACACCTGACCCCACAGGAAGAGCGGGTTGCTAGCAGCATGCAGCATTGCACCATTGAGGGTGTTCCGGGTGGTGGATTCCAGATGGGTGGTAGCCTGTCACTGCGTGGTAGGTCATGGTCTGACTATTGGGGAAGGGGACAGGGTAGGTCACGTGCAGTAATGCTACTTTTTTCCCTTACAGCTCCTGAGCATCTGCATGGGTCAGCGGTGGTGGGCTTCTCCACTGAGGCCAGTCACATGGAGATGGAGGAGGGCCCATCCACCTCCACAGGAATACGGGGGTCAGGGCAACAGTGGGCCCGCCTGGACATCCGGACTGATGTTGGTGGAGCAGGTGCGGAGGAGGCCCTGCCTGTGTCCCAGTGTGCCAGTGTCCATGGATGCCAGCATGCTGAGACTCGGTCTGGTGCTGGATCCATCACCGATGATGATGGAGCTAACGTCATGGGCAGTGACATGTGTGTGTCACAGGATGGCCACACAGCAGGTGACATCACGGCCATGGCTGTGGGTGGTGCCGCCATGGAGGCCTGCGTGTCATCACAGTCCCAGCCTGTGCCTGTCAGCACCAGTGGGGCAGCACTGGTGTGTGTCCAGGACAGTGGGGCTGTTGCAGCCACTGCAGCAGCTCCATTGAGCCCTGGGGAGTGGCAGCCAGAGGGGCAGCATCAGCAGTCAGCCAATGGCCATGAGGGTACAGTGTCAGGGGGTGGCATCAGTGCACCACCTGTGGGCATGCCCAGGCCTGGCCCTGGTGTGCAGCTCCCACCCTCAAGGTGTGATGAGCATCAGGGCCACAAACATCCTGAGGGACAGCATGCCGATCAGGCAGATGACCTCTTGGATGAGCACACCTGCATACTGCAAGCATCAGTCAATCAGCAGATGCGGCTTGTGACGGTGGTGGATGCACTGAATGTGGCTCTGTGCCAGGCAGAGGAGCATCGCAGCAGAGACACCGCTCTGCTCCTGGCAGGGATGCACCGGTTGTGGGAAGATGTGACCGCTGCCATTGACAGGCAGACACAGGCATTCACTGCTGTCATGGCCACAATGGGCACACAGTTATTTGCCCACGTGTCGCAGACACAATGCAGTGCAATGTCCATCCCTCATTCCCGGCGTCGTGCAACACCATCCTTGTCGACACCGGGTTTAGCTGTGGGCATCCCGAGCAGGCCTGGCACAGGCATGTTCAGTGTGCTGCAGACCGCTGCGCGAGCACGGTCATGTTCACGCAGTGGAACCCCTGGGGGACCGTCAGTGCCACCCCATGAGGTCAGTGGTCAGCCTGTCACTGCTGGTGGGTCTTGGCGGGGCCGCCCATGCATCCGTAGTGGCCGTGGCACTATGGCTCATGACTGACATGTCTCCCAGCGTGGCTACTGTCTGATGCTGCCCTGTGTGCATTGTGTCATTCAGCGGGCAATGCACAGGTGGGTACCCGGCCCTGCATGCACACACACAGTCCATCTGCACACCCTCCCAGCTGCTGTCCGCAGTTGTGTGTGCATGATGATGCATGTGTTGCGCTGTATTCCACTGTGCAATGGTGCCCAGCATCTGACACATGCACAATGACAGGCAGTGGGCGTGGTGGTCTGTGGACATGTGTGTGGCTAGGGATGGCGGTCTGGGTCGGCGTGCCTCCTACCCTTTGTGCATGTCTGGTGAGGTGTGTGTGTGTGTGTGTACATGACCACGTGCCATGTTAGACCTCGCCCATTCCTGGCAGTGTGTGCAGTTCAATGCCTGGCCACTTCCCTTGATGGCATGCACCCCTGGTGTGTGTCCATGCGTGTCTGTGGGTCGTGCCTTTGCCACTGGTGGTTGCACATGGCCCCATGGCTTACTTGGATTGGCTGAAGTGCTCCTCCATGATGGTGTCTCGTTGCAGCTGTGCCAGCCGGAGCAATCGGGGGTCTCGTCGCCCAAGGGGGGGCTGCCCATCACCATTGTCACTGGCGTCCTCATCGTCCCCATCACTGTCCCCCTCTTCGACCTGTACGGCTATCCCACATTCGTTGGCCATGTTGTGCAGGATGCAACAGGCCAGGAATAGCCCGCAGGCCTTTGAGGGGCTATAGTGCAGGGCACTGCCGGAGGTGTCCAGGCAACGGAAACATGCCTTCAGCATACTGAACATCCGCTCAATGACATTGCATGTGGTGGCATGTGCCTCATTGTAGTGTTACTGCGATGAGGTTGCGGGCCGCCGGTATGACGTGAACAGCTAGGGACGGAGTGGGTATCCACTGTCACCTGTGTGTAGAGGGTGGAGGTTAGTTTGGTGATCAGCATCACCCTGACCCAGGCCATGTAGGCCACTTCCCATGTCACCTCTGACCATGCCCCTCCCAAGCTCTATGTTTGTCCATGTGGTTTGCATACTCACCCACTAAATGGCCAGTGGGGATGTCCCGAATCTCAAATCTGTGGCACAGTACCAACTGGTGCCAGATGAAGGCATCGTGTGCTCCCCCAGGGTGCATGGCACAGACATTGATTATGCGCCCCCTGGCATCGCACACCACCTGGCAGTTGACACTGGCATATCCCTTCCGATCAATATAGGCGGCCCCCTCGGGGCCAGGTGGTGTGCAGATGGCCACATGGGTGCAGTCTATTGCCCCTAGCATGCCAGGCATATGTGTTACCCTGTGAAACTCCTGTATGTTTGCTGTGCGCTCCGCCGGTGTGTTGGGGAAATGGATGTGCTCCACAGCATGTGGCAGCAGTGTGCTGAGGAATTAGGTGAGGTGGCGTGACGTGGCCGACTGGGTTATGCCTGTGATGTCCCCTGTTGGTCTCTGGAAGGTAACCATGGTGAGCAAGCACAAGCAAGCTGTCACTTTAGTCTCCACTGACAGAGCATGGCTCCATTGTGTGGGTGCTTACGTCATATCACTGCACAGCTCACAGAATCACCTCAGAATTGCCAGATTCAGGCAGTACTGGCCCACAATCTCAGTATCGCTTTACAGCTCAAAGCTAGTGCAGGTTCAGTACTGCCTGTTTGGGGCATACTGCCGATGGGCCCTTCCACGACCACACCCACCTTCTCACCCCTCTCATTACTGCCTCCATCTGGATGGTGGCACTGGCCATGTCCCTGGCTTGTGTTCACCCCCTCAGCAGCTGTTTCTGTGTTCCCTCCGCTGCCCTGGCTGCTACTTCCCCTGCATCAGGAACACCTTCCTGTGCTGGCCTCTGTGCTGTGTGGCACTTCCCCCTTCTGCACTGGCTGTGGCTCCCCACACCTTCCCTGTGCCTTTCTGTTCAGGGTGCCTTTTCCCTGGTCTGCCCTGTGTGTCCCTCCTGCCCAGTTTGAGTTGCTATAGTTCAGCCTCATGTGCCTTCCCTGTAGCGTTCTTGTGCCTCTCCCTTGTTCCTTTTTATTTTGGCTCATTTCCACTATCGCGCAACTTTTGCTTGCTCCCCTATTGTGCATGGTGCATGTTGTTGAATATCGCACTGTGCCATTTATGCATGGTTCCCCTCCTTCAGTTGCACATTCATTCATTTTCATTGTGCTATTGCTTAGCATGATTTGGGTGTGCATCTGCCTCCCGCTGAATATCGCAGAATGGCGCATTTTCAGACTTGCACTGGAGCAACCTTATTGTGCATGGCACAACCCTTTTGAATACATGGGACACTGTGTTTATGTACAGTATGCACCTGTTTGGCAAAAACAGGTGGTGTGCTTCCGTTACTGTTACAGTTACTGTTTCCACTTGTGTTTATGTCCCCATTTGCGTTACAGTTCCCATGTATGCCACCTTGTGCATTACCCTTTGCGTTGTCATTCGCACTTGCATTTTGGTTACTGTTACTCTTTGCATTTCCACTACTGTTTCTGTTTGCATTTCTGTTTGCATCACCATGCGTATTGCCGTTTGCGTTTACGGCAGCCCTTTCGTTTGCATTTCTGTTTCTCTTTCGTTTTGCATCTTCCTTGCTGTTACTGTTGCCATTTGCTTTTCCAATTGCGTTACTGTGCCTGTGTGCATTACAGTTTGCATTTATATATGCGCTTGCATTTCATTTTGTGCTTCGGTTTTCTTTGCCGTTATTGTCGCTGTTACCGTTACCATTTACATTTACAATTGCAGTACTGTGTCCGTGCATGTTTCAGTTTGCATTTCCGTACTCGCTTCTGCTCCCATTTCCATTTCTCTTTCCTTTGGCATTATTCTTCATGTTAACTTTACCATTTGCATTTACAATTGCAGTACCGTGCCTGTGCGTATTACATTTGTGTTTACGTGTGCGCTTGTGTTCGTGTTTCCATTTCTCTTCCCTTTCGCATTCTTTTTGCTGTGACACTTAACATTTCCATTTAAAATACTGCTGCCATCACTGTTCGTATTACCAATTGCATTTTTGTACATGCTTCAGTATCCGTTTCCGTCACTGTTCGCTTCAGCGTCACTTTGCGCTTCTGTTTCTATTAATGTTTCCTTTACCATTTATGTTTGTGTTACCATGTGTGCCACTGTTCACGATTCTGTTTGCATTGCTGTTCCTGTTTCTATGTCACAAGACATCACGTGGCTGGAGCACGGGGCCCTGCCACCGCATTACATTCACTATTTCTCAACATCATTCTCAAAAAGAAGGGAAATTAGAGGCTAAAAACTCTGTTTAATGCATTAGTTAGGGTTGTTCCAAAGCGACAAAGTGAGGAAATTTGTGTAGGGTTGAAAACCCCTTGACTTCCATCCATCCCACCCAGCATCGGTGCGCGTTAGTCGCCGATCCCAACTATCCCCATTCTCCAATACCTCTGCTTCTTCACACGTGATGGGGTGAGAGTTAGGACCGATGACCACAATGCGCACCCCGATGCCAGTTGGGGGTGGGCTGGGGCTCCAAGGGGGCTTTCAACCCTAACACCAAATTTCCTGCTTTTGTCACTGTGAAACAACCCTAACTAATGCATTAAACAGAGTTTTTGCCTGTAATATGTGTATATATATATATATATATATATATAGAGAGAGAGAGATCTCTCTCTCTCTCTCTCTCTCTCTCTCTCTCTATATATATATATATATATATATATATATATATTATACTGGTGCTGTAGCACCAGTATTGTTAGGTTGAAACTGTGTTTCTATGTTAAAGTTCAAACTTTGAGCATTTATAACTTTAAAGCCGTTCAATGGATGTGCATGTAATTTGGCAGGTGTAATTTCTATGGGAAGGCCTCTTGCCCTGACACATTTAGTGGGAATCAGTTGCGAAGTTTCTGAGACATAAAGTGTTGGAAAAACAGAAAAATCAGGATTTTTTGAAATTTCTTTGTCATTTTGGATCCCAGAAATGGCTTTATGGCTTTATGTTGTGGGATGAAATTTTCAGTATAGAAAGCCCTTGGGTCACAGAGCTGCCTTTTGAAGGTTTGGTGAAAAATCTAATTCCATTCAAAAGTTATCAAAGTTTGTCATTTCCCATTATTTCCTAAGGGAAAAGTTAAGTGTTTAGCACAAAAGTAAGATTTGAGCAAATGTAGGTAAATGTGCAAATATTTTATATTCGCAAGCATTTCCAATTTTCAAAAGAATGCTGATTTGTGCAGACATCTGGGTAGGGTGCAAAAATCTGTACTTTGCAAGCACCATCTTCGAACATGAAGCTGTGAAATGTGTGCAAATTTCAATGCAGGATCCTGCATCGAAGTACTGTAATGTGCTGCACAATGCTTTCTGATACAAAACCATTGTACGGCCATATTACAGTACTTCGATGCAGGATCCTGCATTGAAATTTGAGCACATTTCAATGCAGGATCCTGCAACTATCTAGTATCCCCTTTTTGACATTGGGGTGCCCAATCCCCGTGTAAATCTGTAACTCCCCAGCCCCACTATTGTGGCACACTGGGAGCACACCCCAGTATATCGATATATTTATTTTTAATTATTTAAAATTTTCTAACACCAGGATGCCCACTCCCGGTGTCCGATGACCACCCCAAGCTCACTCTTATTGCTGATGGGGGTGCCCAATCCCCCTGTTGGCATGATGATCCCCCCCAAAAAACTTATGTGGCACACTGGGAGCCCACCCCAGTGTGCCCAAATTTATTTCTTTTAGACCCTGTAAATGAAGAAAACTGTTCCTCAAAGTATTTTTTTTTTTGCACCTGTAATAATGAAACCATCCATCTTTGTTCTCCCATCACCCTCCCATCCCTGCCCCTGTGCCCACCTCCCGTTCCCCCACCCAAACTTACCCTCCGGAGGTTGGGAGCTGTGATCTTCTGTCTACTGGAACATGTCTGCACTCTTCAAAGCCAAAGTGCGAACTGAGGAGAAGAAAACATCCCCAGAGGTCTTTTCTTTGATGCAGAATCCTGCATCAAAATGTGCTCAAATTTTGATGCAGGATCGCACAATGGTTTTGTATCAGAAAATATATTGTGTGCACGTTTCAATGCAGGATCCTGCATCGATGTAGTCTGCCCCTTTTCGACATCAGGGTGCCCAATCCCTGTGTCAATCTGTATCCCCCCCCAGTATTGTGGCATGCTGGGTGCCCATCACAGGTGTCAGATGACCCCCCAAGCCCACTGTTATTGCCAACTGTGGTGCCCAATCCCCCTGTCAGCATGATGATCCCCCCAAAACTTATGTGCCACATAGGGAGCCCACCTCAGTGTGCCCAAATTGTTTTTTTTTTTTGTTCCTGTAAATAAAGAAAACCATCCCTTTAAGTCTTTTTTATTTATTTTGTGACCTATAATGAAGAAAATGGTCCATTGTCATCTCATCCATCCCCGCTCTCCATCTGTGCACCCACTTCCCCGCACCCACCTCACCCAAACTTACCCTCTGGAGGTCAGGAGCTGTGATCTTCTCTGGACTGGGAGATGTCTGCACTCTTCAAAGCTGAACTACAATATGAGGAATGGGGTAAGAGCTGTATAATGGAACCGAATAGGGGGTTTCAACTTAGGTTGATATCTCGACCAATTTTAGGAATTTTGGGCACACATTTTCAACATGGGGTTTTTGGGACCCCTCCTCATGAACACAGTCACTGTCATTTTGTTTCTTGGTCCTGAATGGTGATTTCACAGTCGCTGCATGGAATCACCTTTTGGGACTGATTCACGAAACAACAGTGCCACTGTTCATGAGGTGGGGTCCCAAAAAGCCCATGTTGCAATCTGGGTGAAAAAATTCCCAAAAATTTTTGAGTTACGAGTGTGCATAGTGCAGTTTGTACTCATGCTCAGAACTTTGCCAGTTTTTAATATTTTCACTCCAGATTTTCAACATTGCCCTTTTTAACACCTCCTTATGAACAGTACAGCTATCATTTTTCATATCCTGCTCAAAATATGTTTTCGCACCTGTGGAGCAGAATGGTGTGGTCTCTGCATGAAATCAACTTTTGGGATAGAATAACAAAATGACAGCACCACTGTTCATGGGGGAGGACCCATAAAGCCCATGTTGAAAATTTGCTGAAACAATTCCAAAAAATGACTGCGTTATGGATTGGCATTGTGCACTTTCTATCCATGTTCATAACTGCCAACTTTTCATATTTTCATTCCAGATTTTCAATATTGCCATTTTTGTACACTACCTTATGAACAGAACAGCTGTCATTTTGTACATCCTGTCTGGAATGTGATTTCACACCTGTGGCGTAGAATGGCATGGTCACCGCGCAAAATCAACTTTTGGGATGGACTAACAAAATCACAGTTGCACAGTTCATGAGTGGAGGTCCCGTAATGCCAATGTTGAAAATTTGGTGAAAACATTCCAAACAGTGAGTGTGTTATGATCATGTGTTGCTCAGTTTCTATGTACACTCGTAACTTTGCCAGTGTTTCCCATTTTTCACACTGTTGTACTATCTGGATAGAGGGATGGGAGCACAGGGTCCAAAGGACACTGGCTCCCACCATGACATATGGATACTGTTGTACTATCTCGATGAAGGGATGGGAGTGCAAGATCCAAAAAACCCTTCGTTCCTTGGACACTGCGAATGGCCCTCTGCTCCCACCATGACATATGGATACTGTTATACAATCTCGATGGAGGAAACCCTGCACTCCGCACCATGAATGTGGACACTGTTCTACTATCTTGATGGAGAGATTTTGGACCCTGCATTCCCACCATGGCTTATGGACAGTGTTGTACTATCTTGATGGAGGGATGGAAGCACAGGGTCCAAAGGACCCTGCGCTCCCACAGTAAAATGAGGATACAATTATACTATCTGAAAAAGGAGGAAAATTCTTTCCAAAAAACTTTATTAATGCATCAGTTATGGTGGATACCACAGTGACAAAAGCAGGGAAATGAGGCGTTAGGGTTCCAACCCTATTGCCCCACCCCAGGTTCCCACCCCTACCACCCCACCCCATCCCCCACCCTCTACAAACAAACAGGCATTGGGGTGTGCCAGGGGGTTATAAGGCCTAACTCTCACCCCATTGTCCTATACTGTAGTGTGTAAGCATGTTTACCCTCCTATTTTCCCAAGCTTTTATGGGATAAAATCATGAACTGTAGTAAGAACCTGATATTATTTGCTGAATTATTTATTTTATTCTTTATTTTGTTTAAAAATTTGTGATGTTTTATTTTTATTTTGATGCTGTTCTATTTATTTTTTATGGTGCCCAGAGCCTCTGGGACTGGGCGTCTTTTAAATAAATTTTGTCTTGCCTTGCCTTTACACATGGAATGGGGTGAGAGTTGGGCCTTTTGACCCCATGGCACACCCCAATGCCTGTTGGTGTGTGGAGGGTGGGGGGATGAGGTGGGGTGTTATGGGTGGGAACCCTGGGGCTGGGGCGTTAGGGTTGGAAACCCTAATGCCTCATTTACCTGCTTTTATCACTGTGGTATCCACCCTAACTGATACATTAATTAAGTTATTTGCAAAATATATATATATTATAGTGCCGCAGTAGTGGCACTATAGTTAAGGTTGAGTAAGCACTTCAATATTAAACCTCAGATTTTGCACCTTAATAGCTTTACCTTCAGCTATCCTAAGAGATCATACTCAGCATATGAGCAGAATAAAAAACAACCGTGTAAATAGGAAAAAGGATATGATAGTATCTACTAAGGCCGGATAAATAAATAATATAAAGGTACTGCTAATCAATGCTAGAAGTTTGGTCAACAAAATTGAAGAATTACACCTACTGTTAGCTAAAGAAAATGTACACCTGTGTGCTGTTACCAAAACATGGTGGAATGAAGATCAGTGGGGGAAAAGTATCCCCGGTTACAAGGTGTTTAGTACCAATAGACACCATAAAAAGGGAGAAGGCATTGCTTTATTTGTTAAAGATGTATATTAAGTAGTTGAGATAAATCCAGGCCATAGGTTAACCATAAAGGTGGAACAGGTGTGGGTAAATTTGTTACAACCAGGAAAAAAGAAAATTACCATAGGGATTTCTTATAGAGCACCAGGTATGAATATGGAACAAAATACAATATTCTTAGATACCATTCAATCTAGGGACCTAAATGGTAGGGTCTTAATTCTGGGAGATTTTAATCTGCTGAATATAGACTGGACTAACCATCTGGAAAACAATCCAGTGGAAAGACACCTCCTTGATATAGTTAGTGCTAATGGATTAAAATAGTACATGACAGAGAATACAAGAGGTCCCAATTGGATGTCATCCTAGTGATGGAGGAAGGCTTTGAATGAGTGTAAGACTGTGAGGACTGGAGCTGGAGCTGAGAGAAGGCTGCATGCTGTGGTAGCTGCAGAGGAGCTTTCAAGAGCAGGACCCGCTATACACTTATAATTTATTTGAAACAGGTATGCCACCATTTACTGCCTAGTGGGTCTTACCAGTCATTCTTGTGCCTTCTCTGGCTTGGTGTGTGTCCTCAGGTTGTTCTTTATCCCCTGCAGGAGGAGCATCTTGGTGGAGGCAGGATTGCTGGTGGACAAGGGGGCCCTTCCAAAAGGCTAGAAACTTAGGGAATCACCACTGGAAACACTGGACTTAAAGGAGACAATTCGAGATTCAAGAAGCACAGTGTGGATCTGTGGAGGTTTTCAAACTGTGGAACTGAGAACTGGTTTGCTGGCTGGTAACATTTGTAACATTGCAGGGGCCTTGTATAGTTGTTCTTCACTGGGAATCTGGTCACTCGGCTGCCCACCGGCTTGCGGCTATTGGTACTACTGTTGAGCAGAATGGAAGAATCTGCCCAAGCAGTGAGGAGCCAAGAAAAGATTAGAGTTAAGCAAGACTTCTTATTCTATATTTGAATTCCTACGTTGAACCTAGATTTTAGAAAGTAGACTGATAAAGATATCGATAGTGATACTCCCATTTGTTTTAATTGTTTTATAAACTTTTGTAACAAGGTATTGCAATAGTTTTTAGAGACTGTCAGAGTGCTCTAGAGCAGTATTAGTGTATATTTTCCCTTTTGTTACCTTATTTGTGTTTATTACAAATACTGTTTTTAGGAACTGCAGATAATGTTTTGATTATTTTCACTTTTTTATTGGGATTTTTGATTTTTGCGTTGTTGGTTTGGTTAGGCTTATGATTGGATAATCCGACCCACATGACTAAAGCCAATAAAATGCAACTGCAGCAGTCAGAAAGCTAATTGAGCTCATTTGTTATCTCATTTGGGTTGGAATAACATTGTACCTGTCTTTCCTTCGGGTTGATGAAACTTATGCCTGAGTATTTGTTACCTGTTTTTTCTTTGGCTCTGTTATTATAGCGTGGGTACTGTCTGAGTCATGGAGTGACAGGACTTTTGTGGTCTTGAGCTATGCAGTTTTTAAGCCAGTGAGAGACAGACTGAACAGTTTTCATTGCTGTTTGCAGCTATTTGGGAAGGTGGAGAAGCTTCTCTCTGCATTATTGGATCTAAGCGTACTTGCTACAATTAGAATGGCTATGTAACTTATGCTTTTTTATATCGTTAAGAAGAATTAGCATTATAACTTTACTATTTTTATGAGTAGGAGCAGGGGGTTTTGTTATAGTCAACAATAATTTAGTTGCTTTCTTTTTTTTGTTCTTCTAGTGAATTTTTGTGCATGGGTCCCTTGGTTGGACTAGGAACTTCTAGAAGTGTTGCTACTAATGTGAAAGAACAGAGAACCTGCTGCTGTGACCTATTTTCTATGTCAAAGCTTGCGGACTCCAACAGTGTGGAAATTTTTGGTTACTGTGGACAGTGTTTGGTTTTTATGGTATATCCCAGATGGAATTAAGAACCTAGAATTGGTGATAAGACTGGATCATAGTGTGTTCTGGGTCTCTTTGGTTAATTCTGTATATCTGTCCTATTTTTTCTTTAGGAATAGTGAATGTTCCAGCTAAGCAGTGTTAGCTATTACATGCAATAGTGCGAGCCCTTCTTTTGGGTTACAAAATATTGAAATACTGATATGAACACATGTTTTAGGTACATTATTGCCTACTGCATTCTGTTCCTATAGATGTATGGGAAAATATGGCTCCTCCTAAAAAGATGACAACATATACCTGTAAGGCTGTAAAAAATGCCAAGAAGGGAAAAGAGGATACTCAGAGGAGGGATTTGACAGGGAGAATAACACACTATCTGTACCCTAATGTGAGCCAGATTGAATTAAGGGATAATAAGAAAATTACAAAACATTTTAATCCCAGGGTGACTTCCTCTCCAGTGGGGGAAAAATTACAAAGATAATACATTACATACAATTCATCCACTGTTGGAGGAAATTAGAAAGTTGGAAGAAAATGTTCGAGCTGATACTACTGTAATGCAACCTAGAATTTTTAATTGACATGACAGGCCCTGAGCTGCACATTTCTGACTTAAACCTATCTAATCAAACAAAGGGGAGGCTGGTTGAGTAGGATATGATTTCTGGAACACCAAGGAGAAATGAGGAGACTGAAATGTAGTCAGATAGAGGCTGCACTGCCTCAATTATTTATGAAACTAATAGCACTGTGGTGAACCAAGGAAAGGGTTCTCCAACTTTACAGAAAACAGATGGGAGCTCAAAAAAGGATAACCAACAGTCTAGGAGAGCATCTGGTTCTTTTCTGGAAGAATTTAACTCCTTTTTAAACCGTATATAAAAAATATGGGACATCATTTACCGCAAAATGAAGACCACAGTGGCAGTTATTTAGGGTCATGGGCTAATTTGAACATAGAGAAAGGAAACTTAAGCCTCAGTAAACATGAAACATCTTATATTGATACTCCTCTATTATCAAAATTAGATGAGTTAAAGAAGGAGATTTTTTGGGGGGAAACACACAATTGCCTGAGATGGTTACTCTTTTTTGGGTCTTTATTGAATATTTTGTGGATAAGACCATCTCAAGGGGGAAAACTCTGAAAAGAAGGGAAATAGTAACACTGAGAGAAAACACAGGATTGAGTTGGAAAATGGTGTGAGAAAGCAACAGCATGGAAATGAAATAGTAAGTATTAGTAGGGAGAATAGAAAGGAAGGCCAGTTGAATGGTAGTAATATGCTTAGGAAAAGTATAAAAAGAACAAACAAGGAGAAGAAATAAAGGCAAAAGAACAAAAGGAAATTAAGGCAATAACAGAAGATATTGCCAACAAGGAGGTTAATGAAATAGATTTATTAATTAAAGAGCTTAACCATAGAAAAGTGGCCCTTCAGAGTGGGGGAGAAAATGATAGTAAGGAGCAGCTAAGAAAGAAAAAGATGAATACTCATAGTAAGGCAAGGAAAAATAAAAAAAGTAATAGAGGAAGGAAGGCCAATGGCTAAAAGAAAAGCTGAAAAGCCACTAATAAATCAAAGAAACCAAAAAAGTAAAGTAAGATTTGAGGAAGTAAAGGGTGAGAAGATGGAGGACAAATCTTATGTGCCCCATAAATTGGAAGAAGTGGAAAAGATAAATTAATTACAGCTGGTGAATGTTTGATTACTTTATATGTAAGAGGTGTCCCAAAACAAAAAAATGAAAATCACTATACAGTGAAGTTAATAGTTTATAATCTCTTTACAGGGATATTAGGAAATAAGGTAAATTGGCAAGATATTAGATCTGTTTATAGATATCAAGTGAACCCATATAAAGGGTGGCTGTGCGTAGTTCTAAGAAATACGAAAATTTATCCTGAATGAAAAAGACAGTTTTGCAGAACTGGAGATATCGCTTGATGTGACTATTAGAACTTCATTTGAAGGTACAAATAATATAAGAGAGGGACGGCTAGAGAAAAATTCAAATGAGAGGAGAGAACATAATCCGGTTAAACAATCAAGAATTACTGCATTTCTAAAGCCAATTGAAACAGTACATACGCTAAAGGGGGAAGAACCTGGCTGTATAGTTAGAAGATGAAGGAAACAGCTATGGCAAAGAATAAACACTTCGGTGATTTGGATGACTCATCAGAAATAGAAGTAGATGGTTCCACAATAGAAAGTGAAGAAGAGGAAGAGACTTATAGTGTAATGAGTATGGGTGAGAAAAGTGTGGAGGGTCAGAAATCATTAATCTGACTGAAGGACCATAAGAAGCAGTTAGAAATAGTCTCATGGAATATTGCAGGCATTAAAGATAAACTGGAGGATAAATTGTGTTTAGAATGGCTAATGAGTTTTACAATTTTATTTCTCCAGGAAACTTGGATGGAGAAAATGAATGAAGTATGGTTAAAAATGTATAGGGTATGGGTAACCCCAGCATACAAGAATTTTAAATTTGGTAGATGTAAAGGTGGTCTGGCTATTTGCATTGATGTTGCACTTAACTGTACATGCCCAGATGTGGGAATTTATAAAGAATGTTATATGTACATCATGATATTAGAGAAGGAACAAAGTTTGGCATTATTCAATGTGTATATCCCACCAACCATTAAGGGGAAGGAATTTTCTGTAATATTAAGGAAAATAGGGCTTGATATTGAAGCATTAAAGGTAAGATTCCTGGGTGTTAATATATTTATAGCCTGTGATTTTATTGTACATGTTGGAGATGGGTTGGAAGATTCCTCCCCTGAGTGGGGGATTGATGATCTGTTGAATATTCCCATTAGACAGTCAAGAGATAAGATATTAACCAAAAATATCAAGGTGATGTTACAGTTTTTAAATAAATATAACCTAAGAATTTTGACTGGTAGGACAAGAAGGGACTGGATGGGAGAAGTAACCTTTCCCACAATGAATGGGGCAGTATAATAGACTTCTGTATAATGGAAGCCACAGACTATCCAAAGGTAAATTACTTAAAAGATTTTAAAATGATGGGATAGTGATCACTTTCCTGTGAACTGTTCACTAAATTTATCATTTAAACAAACAAGTAAAAACTATAAACAAGAACAGGATGCAAATCAAAATATATGTACTAAATATGGAAACAAATAGTATGGAATGAATACACAAAAGGCATAATACAGGAGATTATACAGAAATATAATTATAAAGAAGTAGTGGTTATGGTAGATTGTACATTAGAACACCTAGCAATGAGGAGGCTGTGCTAACAATAAAACAATATGAGGCACATAACTGTGAAATAGAAGATGCATTGAGTTCAAGAGAAAGAGGGTAGTAAAGTCACACATTGGTACAGGTAAACCTTGGTTTGATAAAGAATGTGAACACATAAGAAAGGAGATAAATAAATTAGGAAAGTTAAGGATAAAATACACATCCATGGTAGCATTGAAGGCTTTTAGAAATCTGAAATGCGAGTATAGAGATATGTTATATAATAAGAAAAAATCTTATAAGAACTCCCTTTGGGATAAGTTACAAAAGGCTATTTGAAAAAAAAGATAACCAGTCATTCTAGGCCCTGGTGGCATATGGGTGTAATGGAAATAACACATAATACAACCTACTAGAAATGATTTTAGAAAACCAATGGGTTTGCCATTTTAGGAAAATTTATGTTAATAACCCTGATAGAGTGACTGACGAATACTTGATAGAGGGATCCTCAAATTCTAGTCTGCTTTATTTTACCTCAACGGAGGTTAAAAGGGCAATAATAGCTCAAAAAAGGAACAAGGCCCCTGGGGTAGACGGTGTTCCTGTAGAAGTTTTTCTGCATAGTACAGTTGGCACCACATTATGTGGACACATTTACCATAGACAATCACATTCTGTGGACAAAATCTATGTGTCAAAAACCTTTCCCATAGCCCCAATGTAAAAACACATGCCTAATGTGGACTATGCATGCCACGTACCACAGACACAAAAATAGGGCAGCAGCAACTTTTTTTTTTTATCACACAGCCATTTCCCACCTAACTTGACAGCACTTGCTGGTGGTATGCTTAAGAATGTGCTAATTGGGGGCATTGTAAATGTGCTAAAGATGCTTACTACTCTTTCACCCTCATAATCAGCCTGTGTCACTGTAGTCAGGTGCTCTGTTATGACTTCTCAGCTTCCAAGGATCCCCATTTCAAGAAAAGTTTCAAACACCACCCCACTATCCACACGCACCACTGCACTGAGACTGTAAGACTTATGAGCAAGAACCAAAAAACGCCAGTAAAGTAAATGCTGTTTTTTCACAGTACTGTACTCACTAAGCTCACTAAAGTAATAAAACACCACACATTACAGTGTGACACCATAAATGAAGCTACAGTAGTACAAAACTCAGTGGTTCACTTTACAATTGATATGCAATAGTGCATGCGATGAGTCTATGTGTAATCTCCCATTTTTGGTACTACCGGCAATGGCAGACAACGGTTTCGGCGGACATAATATGATGACACAGATCAGTCCGCACGAAGTGGCATGCACTGTATTGATCAGTGGGTTAGCGTGCTGACTCAGATATTTAGGATAATAGGCCAGCCCCTTGTCATCATTCAAATTGGAATAAAGGGGTGATTGTCCCCCTTTTTGAAAAGGGCCAAAAACAAGATCCGGCCTGTTATAGAACAATCACGTTATTCCCAGTGGCCCAGAAAATTTATATGCATTTATTATTGTTAAGATTATCAGCTTGGGTAGAGGAAAATAATCTGATATCTAAATTCCAATGTGGTTTTAGAAAAAGTTTTAATACTTTGGACTTGATTTTTATATTAAAATACATAATAGACATATGTTAAGGAAAAAAAAGGTTTTTTGTATATCTCTTTTGTTGATATCAGAGCAGCCTTTGACTCTGTAAATCAGGGGAAATTATGGGAGATATTAGATACTTTAAAGATTGATAAACAGCTGTTAGGAATATTGCAGGTCTTACACTCTAATACAACTGTCGCAGTTCGGTATACGAGAGATGGAGCATTATTGAAGGAAATAAATATTAGGTAAGGGGTTAAACAGGGATGTTTATTAACCCCTTTGCTTTTTAATTTATATATAGATATTGTAATAAAAGAAATAGCAAAAATAGATACCTTTGCCCCTGTAATAAATAATGAAAAGATTAAAATTTTATTTTATGCTGATGATGCTATTGCCATTTCACAAACCCCGTTAGGTTTGAGAAGAGGCATAACCAGTCTTATGAATTCATTGGGTAAATTAGATCTGGAAATGAATGTTGATAAAATGAAAATAGTATCATTTGGGAAAAGATTTCAAGCAAAGAAGATTTGGGAGATTAAAGGTGAAACATTAGAGAAAGTAAAAGAATAAAGATATGTAGGTGTTATATTTGAAAGTAACGTGTCATGGAATAGACAATTGACAGAGGTAAAAAATAAGTCATATATTTCAATGAATGCGATCAGTACATTTGCAAACAAGTTCGCAAATAATTCTTTTGTAGCCCTTAAAAAGACCTTTGAAGCAAAAACTATTAGCCAGACATTATATGGGAGTGAAGTCTGGGGTCTCTATATTAACAAAGCAAAAACTGAAGTTATATTGTTTGCCCAATATCTTGAACCCTTGTCCCAGGCAATTAGAGCACACCCAGAAATTGAAGGTATACCCATGGGAGGCACAGTATATAAATTGTCATTATTTGCTGATGACATCCTCCTCTCTGTGACTTCTCCAGATATATCAATCCCAAAGGTTTGAGAACAGCTGGAGGCATATGGAAAGGTCTCAGGATATAAAATTAACCAACAGAAAAAAAAGAGATATTGCACTGTGATTATACCCCCTCTCTAACTCTAAAATGAGCATATCCCTTTAAATGGCACAAACAGACAATGTGGTACTTGGGGATTCGCCTCTGCAAAAACCCGATACACTCAGACATAGTGAATTTTGAACCCCTAACTCAAAATTTAACTGAAGATCTTGCAAGATGGCCACATATACCATTACGTTTTCTGGCATGCATAGAAACTATTAAGCAAAACATATTTCCCCGAATTTTATTTTTCTTGCAGACGTTACCAATTATGCCAACTCCAGTATATTTTCAGACATGGAATAGGCACATCTTCTGCTTTATATGGCAGGGGAAGCCCCCTAGGATCCGATACTCCTTGTTACTGTTATCTAGAGACAGAAGAGGCCTAAATCTACCTAACCTCTTAGAATATGCACGGGCCTCCAAATTAAAGGTCTTGCTCTCATGGATAAACCCTCACTATGATATGCCCTGGAAACAATTTGAACTGACCTGAAGCAACATCTTTGATTTAGCAGACTATCTTTTTGGATTGCCCCTGGGATGCTTACCCCTCTTTGGGTTCCCACAGTCTACTGCCGAGGTGTGAAACAGTGGCTCCATGTGCAGAACAAAAGATTTATGCCCATGGAGGCAATCTTTCTCGGATCCCTGGTAGCAAACAGTGCCTTCCCACCTAATGCCATGGACAAATCTATCTTTCAGTGGTACAAATATAATGTTAAACATATCTTTCACCTGGTGGGGCTATGAGGTATATATTCATTTGTGCAGCTACAGTCACAATACAAATTGCCTCAGAGCTTCTTCCATAAATATATGCAGTTAAAATTGTACCTGCAGCCTATGGAAGAGGCCCTGGCAGCAGTAGCCGAGAATCCCTCCTTACTAATAAAGCTACTCCAATCCCAGAGGCAGGGAGCTAATATGGACCACTGCATTGGTCTTGTCTATGCTACCTTGAGTGAGAGGCCCAGTGACTCCACTGAACTCATTAGGACCAGATGGTCCTTGGAGTTAGGGATAGATCTACCTGTTCTGAAGTGGCAGGTGGCCTTTCCACTTATGCTGAGGGCCTCAGGCTCTCCTTATTGGAAAGAGTATGCATGGAAGTTAAGATACAGATTCTTTCACACTCCTGCAGTGGTTGCTAGGTTTGCAGGGGACACTGAGGGTAAATGTTGGAGGGGGGGTGGGACTGTTCAGGCAGATCAGGCCCACATTTTGTGGGAATGCAATTTGCTGGGCTCCTACTGGAGGGAGGAAGATAGTGCAGGAGCTGGTGGCGATACATGAAGTCCCAGACCGTTTCACTCCTGGGTATATATTAATTGCCACTTCCCCATTTGACCTGAAAGTAGACAAGACTATTTACCTACATACCACATTGATGTTGTTAGCAGCAAAAAAATAGTAATAACCACACTGTGGGGAACAAATAGATTACCAACAAAGGGAGCATGGCTAGACTTGGCAAGAGAAATTTATAGTTTGGAAAGGATGTCTGCCAGATTAAGAGACAGGTTGGAGGCTTTTGACACAAAATGGAGGAGATGGACTCTGTATCAGATAAACACTTATCCTGATTTTGTTCCCTGAGATTAATCAAATCAATGTACAAGTTAAGATGATAATTGAGATTTTTTTCTTTTCTATGGGATTAATTGGGAATTGTGCTGAGAGCAGCTTTTAATGTAAAATGTTACATGCTGAACAACCTGTACATGTAACTATATTTATATGTCTGTATATACCCTTGTGCCTAATAAAAACTTTATTATAAAAAAAATTGAAGCTATACAGAATACCTTTCTGAGGAATGTACTATATTCACCAAGGGATTGTCCAACTACATTCATGAGATTGGAAGCTGGGTTACGCCCATTGAGTGCTAGAATTAAGATTAGGGCAATTAATTACTGGAGTAAAATAATGAATATGACCAATGACAGATTGCCAGAATTATGTTGGATAGATTATTTGGCCCATTTGGAGGTCAGATTGGCTCCGGTAACATAGTTTTCTATTTTAAACCTGGTGGTAAAAAGAATGGGTCTGGAAGATCTCTGGTCATTTAGGGCATCGTTTAATGCAAACTGTTTTGCAAAGAAAGCTGTTCAGAGAAATAACTATGTTGAAATACAGAATGATCTGGCAAAGATCCATAAGAAGGATACACAAGAACTTTACTCTAGTATAAAACTAAGTGGAGAAATTGAATCTTATTGAATTAATTGTGAAAACAAATGGCACAGAAATATGTTATGCAATTTTAGACTGGAAAGTTTGGGGATAATAAACTTGCAATATAAAAAATGGTGGGGTCAGTTTGGGAACATAATGAATTGCAAATGTAAAAATGTGAAAATCTCAAGTCTAATGCATAAGCTTTTAGAATGTGATGAGCTGTCCAGTGAGAGAATAAAATGGGTAATGCCGCTAATACAATCATGCAATGTAAAAAGTAAGAATATGTGTATGAAGCAATTATTAAGACTGGATAAAATTAAAGAGATCTATGGTCTGGCAATGTTTATAAGTAGAATGAAGACAGGTTGAATATATTTTATATATAGTTGTTTAACCAGGTGAGACACACTAAGCTGAAAGCTTGTTTACAGGTGCAACCTGGGAGCACAGGGAAGTTAAGTGACTCGCTCAGGGTCACACAGTATGCCAGTGGAAGCTGTAGGATTCAAACCCAGGTCTGGTCTGCTGGATGTCACCAGATTTGCAGCTCATAGCCTTAAACCACTGTGCTATACTGCCTCCCATATGTTTTTGTTAAATCTAGAGCACTCTACATTTTATGTGAACTGTTATTGTTAATATGGTATTTGTATTTGTATTTATTATATTATATATATGGTGATATAAAAAAATGTGAATTTGTTTTTACACATCTAACTGTAATAAACTTGAAATTTGAAACAGTTATGAATATGGAACAAAATACAATATTCTTAGACACCATTCAATCTAGGGACCTAAACAGTAGGGTCTTAATTCTGGGAGATTTCAATCTGCCCAATATAGACTGGACTAACCATCTGGAAATCAATCCAGTGGAAAGACATCTCCTTGATATTGCTAGTGCTAACGGATTAAAACAGTACATGACAGAGAGTACAAGAGGCCCCAATCTTTTGGATGTCATCCTAATAACATGGGGGAAGACATTAAAAACTGTACAGTTAGGGAGTCACTGGGCCAAAGTGACCACGATACGATTGAATTTGGTATCTCAGGGATAGAACCAATAGCTAAAGGACAGACCAGGATTAAGTGCGGAACAAAGCAAACTATAAGGATATGAAGACCTACATTAAAGGATGGAACTGGGAAAAGGAGCTTAATGGATTAGATGTACAACAAATTTGGAATGCTATCAAAACAAAACTGATGTATTGTACTACCCATTGCATACCAGAAAAAAATCAAATACAACTACCAGGGAAGGATCCCCACTTGGCTCAACACCACTATTAAGAAACTCATTAATAAAAAGAAATGGGCCTACCAGGAATAACACAAAAGTACAAATGGGTCTAAATGGTCTAAATTTAAGAAGGCAGCAGAAAAAAATATAAAATAGGGATTAAAGCAGCCAAATCTAATGAAGAGCACGGAGTAGCTAACATAGCGCACCAATTAAAAAGTCATTTTTAATTACATTAACAATGCAAGAAATGGAGTTTCTAGGCTAGTGCCAATTATCTCTGGTGGAGATACCATCTCAGATGAAAAATCAATGGCTGATATATTTAATGAACACTTTTTAAGTGTTTTCCAGATCACTAGTAGTATGGATCTAGGTAACAATAAATCTAACAATATCCCATGTGAAATACTGTAGATTTTCAATCTACACTTAGAGACAAATTACTCAAACTTAAAATCTACAGATTACCTGGGCCTGATGGGGTTCACCCATGTATACTAAAGGAGCTAGCACATGAATTGTCTGGACCCATAGGGACATTGTTTAAGGAATCTCTTAGACAAGAGGTGACTCGCAGGACTGGAACACAGCCCAAGTTACACCTATATACAGTATGAGAACGGGATAAAAACACATGTTGAAAATTACAGGCCCATTAGCCTTACTTGTAGTCTATGCAAAATAACGGAAGAATATATTAAAGGTTATTTAGAGCATCATATCCCGACACATGGACATATAGATATTACACAGCATGGGTTTGTGTGGGAGAGGTCATGACAAACTAACCTGTTGAGCTTCTTTGAGATGGTGAGCAAGGCTCTTGAGGATAGACTACCAGTGGATGTTGTCTACCTCGATTTTTCTAAGGACTTCAATCTGGTCCCACATGATGGCCTACTTAAGGGTATACAGGACATGGGTGTATTGTCCCAAATCATCCAATGGGTTACAGCATGGTTGGGTATAAGAAGGCAGAGGGTGAACATAAAGGGATTCATGTCAGACTGGGGGATTGTCATGAATGGAGTGCCCCAGGGCTCGGTACTGAGCCCTGTACTATTTAATATCTTCATCTCCTCCCTCAAAACACTGGGAAATGCATAGATGGCAAAGTTTGTTGATGACACCAAGGTTGGTGCCATTATAAGAACTTCTGAAGACATACTAAAATTCCAAGCAGAATTGGACATTATTGGAAACTGGGCCACAACACATAAGATGAAATTCAATTCAGTGAAGTGGTGTGTTATGCACTTTGGTCATGATATTCAGGAAACATATAAGCTATGTGGACATGTTCTAAAAAGTGTTGAACGTGAGAAGGACCTTGGTCTATTGGTCACCAATGATTTATCATTTAGGCAACATGCCTCTGCAACAGTCCACAAAGCCAACAGAATGCTTCATTGCATCCTGCATAATATAAGAAGCAGAGACAGATCTGTACTACTACCCCTGGGCACAACATTGGTTAGGCCTATAATGGAGTGTGATGTGCAACTCTGGAGCCCCTATCACAAATCTGATGTAACTAACCTTGAGAGGGTTCAGAGGAGGGCAACTAAGAAAACACATGATATAGTCTCATTATCCTATGAGGACAGGTTGGGAGAGCTGGACATGTATACTCTAGAATATCAAAGGTTTAGAGGGGACCTTTGCTTAGTATATTCAGCACACAGGAATAGGGACTTGTGGGAGTGTATGGGTCTAGATAGTAGAAATCCTCCTAAATGTACACAAACACATGGGTAGAAGCTGAAAGGAGAAATGTATAAAACTAATAAGAGAGGGGCTAGGATAAGCCAGAGAGTGGTATCCCCTTGGAATAGACTCCCATCCAAGGTAGTAGCAAGCAATACTATGCTTAGCTTTAAGACCAAATTAGACAATTATTATAGAAGTCTAGGGAAAAGTTAAGGGTACATAAAATATAACATCCTAGTTATGGGACTCTTTGGTAAAAGTTATTTTCCCTTCATGAACTTATGAAACTACATTTTCCTTTCACAAATGGCCCTTTTGCTTTTGTGCTGCCACCATCTTGTTTTCAGTTAGTGAGAGAGAGAAACATGCCTGGCATTTAAATGTGGGCCCCTCCTAGGTAAACACTGACGGTTGGGTTTACCTGGTCGGGTCCCGAGGATTCCAGCCCTATCTTTTTTGGGGGGTAAAACCCTCAGAAATGGCATTTTAAAAATTGGCACCCCAGTACTTTCACAAATTGGAAAAGAAACAGCTTTGACACATTTCGCAAATACAAAAGTTTTGTGCTGTTTTTTGTGAAAATTTCACAATTTACGAAAGTATTTTGTTCAAAAACTGCAAATCTTTCCCATCCCCCTGCAACAAAACAGTTGGGGATGTTGGGCTGAAATTTGCAGGGCGGCAAGCCCTGGTCCCACAGATGTGTCTTTTTGTGGTTTGGTGCCAAAACATTCAATGAGCCTAAAGGTACAGCATTCCAAATTTGAAACATTTCCCATAGGATAACATAGTGGAGTCTGTGATGCCTTTCGGTGCCCGCATCTCATAAATGAAGCGAGATACAGAGTTTTCACTACCAACAGCTTAGATCACCAATCTGTAAAAACAAGTTTGGAAATCATGGATTACATCAGCAGTGAAATATTTTTCCTACTTGCTACGGTTACGGAGATATTGGCACATTAGTGTCACAAGGATTCCAAGGGTGCCTTTTCAGTGTATTTTGGTGCCCATGTCTTGTAAACAATGCAAGATACAGATCTGGTCAACTATCTCATGTGGAGGTTATGCTGTCATAATTACAATAGCACTGGCATTTTTTTTGTAGCTACTACTGTTGTTGAGATATTGGCAAATTAGTGTTACAAGGGTTACTTGCCCTATAGAGCAACTGTATGGCTCCCTAGCTATGTGTAAGTGGGAGTGCTGGGCCCACATACACATGCCATTATGTAAGAAAAGGGCAATATGAAGGGAGCGCGGGGCCCAGAGGGCCCGCTCTCCCACTAATACATACCACTTACCGGTTTCATTACACTTTCTCAAAAAGAAGGGAAATTCATTGCAAAACACTCCGTTAACTCTGCATTCCCCTTCCCCACCACACACACACATATGCAAGCAGAGGAAGGGGCAAGGCAACTCAACCAATCAGAGACAGCCATCTTGAGTTCATACCTGGTGTTCCCACAGAAACATACATTTACCATAACGTGCTAGCACACACTCCAGCAAAAAAGTGTACTGGCACGAAACTGTAATTTTCCAACAATGTCTCAGCACAAGGTCCTACAGACCCTGCATTGCCATGCAAATATCACCATTATATACTGTGGAAGTGCAGGGTCCACTGCAGCCTTCGCCCTCCCACACATACATAATTTTGCTACACATATGTATACGCCGTAATCACAATACATTTCTATATGTCTCTAGCATGCAGTTTGTGGTACACTACATGTACTGTTGCATCCACCATGGTTCTACAGCATGTGGATGTACCACCAACACACCTTCAATCACAGCTATACATTTGTTTATGGCTATACAAGCACAGGTTACTGAAAAGACTGTGTGCTCAGTCAACCATATTTTTTCAATACTGTGGGTGTGCATAGTCCTTCAGACCTTACACTTCAACAGAAACATACTTTTACCACACTTTGCAAATGCAGGGTCCTGCATTCTGCGTAGTCCCAGAGTAACTACATTTGTCTACGATGTATGTTTCGCATTGTCCTATGGACCCTTCTCTGGCATGCAAATGTCACCATTACTTGATGTTGGACTGCAGGGTGCAGAGAACAGTGCACTCCAACATCAAGTAATGGTGAAATCTGCATGGCAATGCAGGTTTATCCCAAGACAGTAGCATGTCAGCAGAACTCATACAGTTAATGAAACATGATGATGAATGTCTCTTGAGGCATATTCACGGAGTTGTATGCTCTTTCTTTTACCTGATGATGGCTGCCTGTGATTGATTGTGTTGCCTTGCCCCTTCCTCTGCTTGCATGTGTGTGTGTGGTGGGGGGAGTGGGGAATGCGGAGTTAGGGTTAAGAACCCTAACACCACATTTCCATGCTTTTGCCACTGTGCTATGAACCATACCTAATGCATTAACAGAGTTTTTTGCAATGAATATATATATATATATATATATATATATATATATATGTATGTATATACACAGTATATATATTTATATATCTATGCAGTATATTAAATATATATATAATATATATATATATATATATATATATATATATATGCTGTATATATATTATGCAGTCAAGCCTGTATATTAGGGTTGAGTAAATTATTGCACCTTAATAACTTTGCCCCCTTTTAACTGATTTACATGACATTTGGAAAGCCCAGACTCTGTGCCATGATCTCCCGATCCTGAAAATTTCATGTAGATCAAGTCAGTGGGGGCAAACTTACAGAGGTGCAAAAAAAGGTAAAATTCTTCATTTTTCAAAATTTTAAGACTTTTTTTGCCATCAGATAACCAAAAAAATAGGAGGCTTTGAAACCTGAAACTTTCTGGTTTAATAAAGATTGGTCTAAGGTATGTGCTTTTGTGGTTTTTATGTCCAGCTGTTAAGTAGTTTTTAAAATATTTAATAAAAATGTTCTGTTTCTGAACATGCACAGTTCAAAAAATCAACTTTCTATTCATAATTGAATTTTTGCAAAAGCAGCAGCTTGCACTGTATGACACAGCTTTCTTTAATAAATGACAGCTGTGTTGTATAGTGCAACCCCTGCTGCTGTCGTGACTCATAGGTCAGGGCGGGGCTGCTGTCATTGGAGCCCAACCATCCTGACTGTACTGTGCCTTCAACTGTATCTGGACACTGGGGGTCCCAATCCCCAGTGGCAGTGTATTTAATTAATTTATTTATGTATTTATTTATTCACCCCCCCACAACAGAGTGGGACACTGGGAAGTCCACCCCCAGTGTCCCGTAATAGATTTATTTTATATGTATACCTGGAAAAAAGAAGGATATACTATGGGGGGCTGACAGGCTCTTCCCCGACACCCATAATCCTGACGCCAAGATCCCAACAGTGAAAATCCTGACAGTTTGATTTTGCCAGCAGCAGATTTTTTTTATATTTCAGGGACTTCACCCCCACACCCCCTCTGTGGGGGGGTTTGCCCCCCACATCCCCCTTAATTATTGTAACAAACTCTACTGCAGGCAAAATCCCACTGTCAGGATTTTCGGTGTTGGGATCTTGGCGTTAGGATTAGGGGAGTCGGAACCTTTCAGTCTCATGAAAGTATCCTAAAAAGAAAACCATCCCCGACATCTTTTTTGTTTTTTTTAATTTAAATCTGAAATAAAGAAAACATTCCCTCATTGTTGCTGCCGTTCCCCTCCACAGGAGGCTGTATGCCGTCATCTTCTATGGACCGGGACATGTCTGCACTGTTCAAAGCCGAACCGTGAACTGAGAAATAAAGCTTAGTGCTGTATAATAGTGGTATATAAAGTAAATAAAGTGGTTAACAGCTGGTTGCACTATACAACACAGCAGTCATTTAACAAATGACAGCTGTGTTGTCTAGTGCAGCCCCTGCTAAGTAGTGACTTATTTGTCAGGGACAGGGCTACTGTCATTGTAGCCCTGCCATCCTGACTGTGCTGTACTGAAAACTGTTATTTGCACACCAGTGACCACAATCCCTGGTGGCAGTGTATTTGTTTATTTGTTTATTTTTTTGTTTTTTTTATTTATTATTATAATCTGACACTGGGATGCCTCCCTCCTCCAATGTTGGATGCCCCCCCTGCAGCCCCTGGTTTTATTAACAGTGCCAACATTGAAGGGCTCAATCCCCATGTTGGCATTTATAACTGCCCCCAGCAGTGTGGGACACTGGGAAGCCCACCCCCAGTGTCCTGAAATTGTTACAATTTTTAATTTTTTTATATTCCGACACCAGCATGCCCACTCCTGGTGTCGGATGTCTCCCCCCCAAAGCTCCATTTTAATAATAGGTGCTGACATCAGGGGGTTCAATCCGCATGTTGGCATTCACAAGTCCCCCCCAAGCAGTTTGGGACACTGGGGAGTCCACTCCCCTAGTGTCCCCAAAAAATTTAAATTAAGTTCCTGAAAAAAAAGGTCCCTCAATGTCTTTTTTAAACCTGAAAAAAAGAAAACAGTCCCTCATTGTCACAGCCATCCCCCTTTCCCATCCCGACCCTCCCACTGAGCACCCATCACCCACACCCCCCATTACCATATACTTACCATTGGAGGTTATGCAATGCTATCTTTTGTGGACCAGAACATATTTGCACTCTTCAAAGCTGAACCATGAACTAAGGAATCAAGGTAAATGCTGTGTAATATATTTCAATCGTGTTTTGAACTTATGTTCATAACTTTTCCATTTTGAGGATTTTTTTCACCAAAGTTTCAACGTAACCTTTTTGGGACACCACCATATGTACATTATCACTGTCATTTCATTAATTGGGCCCGTAAGGTAATTTTGCTATTGCTGCACAAAATCACCTTTTGGAACTGAATAATGAAATTTCACCACCAGTGCTCATTAGGTGGGGTACCAAAAAGGACATGTTGAAAATGTGGTGAAAAAATTCCTTAAAATGGCCGAGTTACAAGTGTTCATTGGAATTTTTCTATGCAGGTGCATAACTTTGGTAATTTTCAATATTTTGACTCCAGATTTTCAGCATAGCCATTTTTTCATACCACCTCATAAACAGTATAGTTGTAATTTTTCACATCCTGTCTGAAATGTGTTTTCACACCTGTGGCACACAGTAGCATTTCAGCACGGATTTGAAAATTTTCGCTTATGGAGTTTATGAGGTGGGGTCATAAGAAGACTATGTTGAAAGTTTGAGGTCAAAACATTAAAAGGCAAAGAATTTATTAAGTAACATTGTTTTCAGGGATGTCCGTTGCACCACTGGGGACATGCTTCCTTGCCGTGACAGTGAACTGAGTTCAGGTGTGAATTCAGTGAACTGGTTTACTGTGACAATGCTGATGGGAAGATGCTGCAGCATGCAGCACCAGCCCCAGCCTGGGTAAGGACAAAGCAGTGTTTTGATGCAGATGCAACACCCTGTGGTGGGTCAGGGAACCTCTCCCACAAGGTATCGACATGTGTGCTGGGGCCTGCTGGGCCCATTCATTGCATCAGGACTGTCTCCAACATTATATTTATCTCATTTTGCACAGGTCCTGAAGGCACCTGCACAAATAAGGATTCAATTCCACTATCACAAAATGAAGGGGAATTCTTTGCAAAAAATTACATTAATGCAGACATTAGAGTTGTAGAACGCAAATTGCATAAAGACGGGAAATGAAAAACAGTAGGGATTTGGGTCTCCAGAGTATTGACAAATCTGTGGTGGGGTCTTACTTGGAGTTGTCAACCCTAATGTCTACCCCTCCCCTGATCAGACAAGGTCAAATGTGATGTCTTTGGGCCCTGAATGAAGAAAGCTCTGACAGATTATGTTGGCCATACTGTATCACTATTAGGCACTATGTTGCAGTTTTATCTTGTGATTTGGAAAAGAGGCTACAGACTGGGGGGAAGGGTGGGCATTAGGGTTGAGAATCCCAAGTAAGACCCCATCACTGATTCACCAATACTCTGGAGACCCAAATTCCTAATGTTTTTCATTTCTTGTCTTTGTGCACTTTGCGTTCTACAACCCTAATGTCAGCATTAATGTAGTTTTTTGCAAGGAACATATGTATATACAGTTTATATATATATATATATATATATATATATATATATATATATATATTGGCAAACACATTCCTGTTTGGCTTGCCTTTCATTAATATGTGTCTACAGCAATTTGTTGGGTAAGCAATATATTTATCAAGCAGTGGAGAAATGTCTCATGCATCAAGTATCCTTCCACTAACTGTGACCATCTGAATAAAAGTTGCAGTTTTCTTCAGTATGGAACTAGCAATTACAATTAGGTATGGGTCTGAATATCAAAACGTTTTGCAGGTTTAGTATATTGAAGTAATTATTTGATCTGAAAGTGGATTAGGAGGTGTTGCAATCATAACTGAGTAAATGTTCAAGTACCTCAGATGAGGTAACTAAAACAGTATGGTAAAGAATAAAACACTTTCTAATGTGATTAACATTTTTATGTGTCAGTAAGATAATGTTAGAACAGGCATGACCAAACAAATAAAATCTGGATGTATGCCAGTTCACAAAAGAGTTGTGCAGCACTAAGTATGACTGCAGCTGTTTTTAGGCTTTATTTTGTTAATAATGTGAATTTTGACTTGGGGATCTCATTTCCAATCAAATAAAATTGTCAGTATGTCATAACTAGGATAAATTCATAGAAATCTGCAAGCCAGAGAGGAGTGCAGAGTAGCACTGAGGGGCTGCAGGATGAAAATTCAGTTAACTGAGGAAGGGCTGGGAGACAGGGTAGAAGTGGGAGCTGTGTACAGCACAAAATCCCTCTGCAAAAAAATAAATGAAAGGAGAAAGATGAAGGAGGGCATTGGGCCCCTAAAAACAGAGAGAAATGGGGATGAACCCTGTGAGGAAGAAAGGGGCAATGCCTGAGATGATGAATTGATTCTTTGCTTCTGGTTTTAGAAAGAGCACATAGGAGTGGGAGGTGGGGTGCTCTTTGGGAGGACCCTTAACATCAGAGGTAGCCACATTGCAGCCAGCCTGGTGAAAAGCAAGCCAGGCATCCTCCAACGGGCAGATGGGATACACCCTGGGATTACAGTGAACCTAAAAGAACAATTCTTGCTGCCTACTTAAAGTAATCTTTCATGAGTCTATCTACTGTATATTAGTGTGGTGCAAGAGGTCTTGGAAATGTGCATTTTTGTCTCCATCTTTAAGAAAACGGCAAAGTCAGACCTAGGCAGCATCAGGTTGATCAGCCTGACATTAGTGTTAAGTAAAGTTATTCCCCCAATTCAAAGCTTTAGGGGCAATATATTTAAATTACCATGACATAATTTAGACTTGCTCAGTATGAAGAATGACCATTGTAATGGGGTGAGGGTGCAGAAGGAAAACATGGACACAAAAGCTAAGGTGCAACATGCCTCAGTGTG
The DNA here is from genome assembly GCA_016271365.2 of Neoceratodus forsteri. Lineage (NCBI taxonomy): Eukaryota > Metazoa > Chordata > Ceratodontiformes > Ceratodontidae > Neoceratodus > Neoceratodus forsteri. Next base: position 1,535,501,698 of record CM057456.1, read on the forward strand.
TTTTGTTTTCCTCAGAAAGTCTGGATTTAACAAACAAATAAATTGTTATAAACAAAACAAAGCTCACAGCACCTTAACACACTTTAGCACAGCAGAAAAACAGTTCTGTGGACCATCTCGCATGACTTCAAGATGGATTTTTGATTCTATCCCTCTTGCGGTGGAATCCTCCATCAGGTCACTCCTTGATCTCCCTTACTGCACCTCTCCTTAAATTAGCAGAGGGCTGAGATTCTACCTCTGTCAGCACTGACAGCAACTGAGAGAGTCTGAGTTCCCTTTGTTCCCTCTGGGCTTTTTATGCCCTTCCTCCTGATTCATGGATCTGCCCCTGAAACCATTTAATTTCCCTAGCAGAACAACAGAAAAGAAACACTGAAATTAGTCATAGCAATATCCACAGTAACATAATAAGCATTAGTCTTGGGCAGAACCCCACAGTCAAAAGACAGCTGTGAAGTGAAATAACTAATAAGCAGATATGCAATTAACAGTAGCTCCTCCTCTAAGACCACCACTGCTTCTAGGGACAACCTTCCTGTTATTCACATGAAAATAGCCAGACTGAGGTCAGCCACTCTGTACTGCACATACAGTTACAGAGAGCAGCAACTGCTTATAGGCTGAGTAAGTGAGGCCTTCCCTATTTTATACTGTGAAAGCCACCTAAAGGCTCTTTCTTTAAAGTCCCTTTATTTCAGGCACTGAGGGAGTAGAATCCATCCGAAGTTGGTTGTGAGCCCCACTTATATACATACATATATGATATTTATACTGTTGCACTACATAATGAGAGGCTGTCTGGAAGGGGTCCTTTATTTGTATTAGACACCTGCAGGGTATCTGTTGTGTTTTCTATCAGGCTGCCCTACCTCCATGCATATCTATCTTCTGTGCATGCCTATGCTGTGCATGACTTACAACATTCAATCTCACATATCAGCAGTTAATACTGATGAACAGAAAACATAATGTACTCTGCCTGTAAAGTAATCATTACTGCGCTGCATGTGTCTGATACATCTGCACATTTGCAGCAGTATGAGCGGTGCTGGAGTTAATGATGGCAGAGCAGCACAAGGAACAGAAAGTGTACTGTAAGAATTGTTAGTCTGTTGAACCTCTAATTGCAGTTCCCTGTGTGCACATTTCTTTTGCAGCCATAAGGAGAGAGGCAGACAACTGTCATTTTTCATTAGCAGCACTAGCCATATTTCACTATTCACTAACAGAACACTGTTGAAGGATGCATATAATTCTATCCTTGTAGCCACCCCACAGTCAGAAGGAAGCAGATGGAGAAAGGATAGGAAGAACTACAGAGGAGAGCTGTTGCAACAGACTTGGAAGCTTTAAGTTTGCAAACATTTTCTTTCAGACGTCTGCACTTTTTTCTGTACCTCAGAAGGGGTCCTTGTTGTTGCAATACAACTTAATACTAATTCTCCTTCCTTAGCACTCCAGAGCCAGACAGGGCTTCAACCTGTCACACCCATATGGTACCAAAAGACCTCCCAAGCAATATGCAAAGGCTGTAAAACAGAAGAACAGCTGTGTAAATTTTGGTTTTGTTTGAAAGGCATTGAGAAAAGATTTATTAGAGAGGTGGGGAGAGAAAGGCACTGCTAATTGTTCAGGCAAGAGTTGGAAACCAGGAGCGAGTGGGATGCATTGGGAGGGGAATGCAAGGAGGAGGAACTTACTTTGTGGAATAAACAATTTAGGAAATATTCAAGTAAAATAAGAATCTTTACTAGGCTGTGGAAGATGGTTATGATGGGTGGAAGATTTAGAGAGGGATGATACAAAAGGATTAATATTAGATGTGATACATAGGACATGGTAGTTCTTGAGTGGATGAAATTAACAAATTCTTTATATTTGGTGAAAGACAACACATCAGTGAGGATAAAGTGGTGAAGAATAAAACTGAAACTAGAGTATGGGTTCTCCAGCTTCCATCTTAATGACTGAGGAATAGAAATAAGTTTGTTAGCCTTGAGAAAATGTTTGTAAAAGGACTAATGTGTTTTGAAAATGTTACAGTATATGCAAAGTATAGTACAGAGCATTGCCATGTTGAAGCTATCAGCAAAGTTGTTTCAGGAGTGATATATCAGGGGTACAGTACTTTGGCTGAATGGCTGGAGAAGGAGCAGGGCAATTAGTATGTAAGTAAGTAACTAAAAGGTTATTTGTTTAGTGCCCAATCCTGGAGGCTGTGAGTGCTATACAGATAGGCAAAGGGAAATAAATAACATACAGTATTACAAAATGACAGCGATCAAGGGCATCAACAAACTAAATAAAATCTGTAGCAAAACTATTCAGCAGTCAACTAAATCTTAAGATAATAAGGGAAGGAATCAAAGCAACAGAACTAAAGGGTAAACAGGAAGGGGAGGAGGCACTGTGGGTCACCCTGGAGACTGGAAATGGCACCACAATCCATACAGGGGTTGTTTACAGACCCCACCCCCCATCTCAGGGGGAGGCAGTGGACAAGAAAATGATAGAAGGAATCCTTAGAATGGCAGAAAAAGGAGATACTGTAGATGGGTGACCTGAATATTCCAGATGTTCACTGGAGCACCTTTACTGCAGCCACATCTAAGATCAGGGTCATTCTTGATGCCCTACAGGGGGCATGCCTCAGACAGCTAGTTTTGCAATCCACTCAGGAGGGAGCAATCTTAGACCTGGTACTTTCAAATGGGGATGGAGAGAGGATCTCAGATTTAGAAGTGGGTAGCGAACTGGGAACAAGCGACCACCAAACAGTGTGGTTCACAATAAACACAGCTGTAGAGTGAAGCCATACAAAAGCAAGAGTGTTGGACTTTAGGAGGGCTGACTTTGGCAAAATGGGACAGTGCCTCAGAAAAGCACTAGCAAACAGACAAGAAGGAGGGGTGGAAGAACAATGGGGAAAATCAAAACTGCCATCATAGAGGCAGCAAGCCTTTGTGTAAAGCAAATCAACAAAACAAAATGGAAAAAAACACTATGGTTCTCAAAAGAGGTGGCAGGGAAGGTTAAGGAGAAAAGGATATCATTCCGGAAAGGCAACACAGAAGGAGCAGGACAGAGAACTATATCAATTAAAGTACAAGGAGGCAGGGAAGGCAGTCAGAATAGCAAAGACCCAAACTGAGGAAAAGATAGCCAACTCTGTTAAGAAGAAGGATAAAACCTTTTATAGGTACATTAGGGAATGAAGAAAGACCAAGGGATGGATACTGAGGCTTAATAAAGGGGAGGGAATGTGGGCAGAAAGTGACAGTAAAAAAGCAGGGATACTGAACAAGTGCTTCTGCTCAGTATTCACAAAAGAAGAGGAGGAGGGGGAGGTACATAAACCAAACAATAAACACTGGATAGGGAGGTCGATACCAGTCCATTCACAGAAGAAAGGATTCTGAAAGAACTCTTAAAACTGAAGGTGGACAAAGCAACAGCACCTGATGGGATTCACCCAAGAATTGTAAAATAACTAAGGGTAGAACTAGTGACACCATTGACTACCCGCTTTAACAAATCATGGGAGGATGGGGTGGTACCTGAGGACTGGAGAAGGGTGGATATGATTCCACTTCACAAAAGTGGGAGCAAGGCAGAGGCAGAAAACTACAGACCTGTTAGTTTGACCCCAGTGGTAGGGAAAATGATGGAATCACTTCTGAAGGAGAGAATTGTTGAGTACCTAGAGGCTAGTGGGGCACAGGACCCAAGGCAGCATGGATTCACAGTGGGAAGGTCATGTTAGATGAATCTAATATATTTATTTGATTGGGTGACCAAAGTAGCAGACCAGGGAGGGGCTGTGGACATGGCCTACCTAGACTTTAGCAAGTCATTTGACACAGTCCCACACAAAAGATTAATATACAAGTTAGCCAGTCTTGCAGTGGGTTCCTAAGGTGGTAGCCTAGGTAAAAAAATGGCTGGACAACAGGACACAAAGGGTAATAGTAAATGGTGTCCATTCTGAAGAAAGGAGAGTTACTAGAGGAGTACCGCAGGATTAAGTACCTGGACCAGTCCTCTTTAATGTCTTTACAAGTGATACTGTGGAGGGACTAGAAGGAAAAGTAGGTCTCTTTGCAGATGACATAAAGATCTGCTACAGGGTCGATACAGAAGGTGGGGTGGAAAGTATGAGAAGGGACTTGTCAAGGTTGGAGTAATGGTCAGATGTATGACAGCTTAGATTCAATGGCAGTGATAACACCAATATTGAAATGTGGTGACAACTCCCTCTCAAACAACTACCAGCCCATCTCGATTCTCCCCTCACTCTCAAAAAGCCCTTGAAAAGATCATGGCCAATCAGCTCACTGACTACCTCCTCACACACAACCTCTTATGTAGGGAGTAGCAAAGTTTCAGAGCTGGTCATAGCACTATGACTGCCCTTGCAGAATTCTCTAACTCACTGCACTCCACGCTTGACAAGGGGCACCTCACAGACAACATGTTTATAGACCTCTCAAAGGCCTTCAACACAGTTTCTCATCCCCTCCTTCTTAACACATTACAACAAATTGGGGTCTCTCATTGTCCACTGTCATGGTTCTCCAGCTATCTTTCATCTAGAACCCAATGCGTTAAAATTAATAATACCATATCTACTATGCTGCCTGTGCACTCTATAGTTCCCCTGGGATCTATCCTGGGTCCCTTGCTATTCAGTATCTACCTCAATGCCCTGCCTTAATCCTACTCCTGCAACCTTCTCCTCTACGTGGACGATGCTGTTCTTTATGCAGCACATCCTGATCCTCTCTCTCTCTACTGCTTACCTTACAAAACTACTTCTCTCAGATTGAACACTGGTTTGCTGAACACAGATTGGTTGACAACATTAAAAAACTAAGACGATGCTCTATGCCCACCGCCAGAACAGATCAAAGGATTTCCCCTTGGAAATATTCTCTGCCTATCTCATCCCACTGGAACAGGTCCAAAAGTATAAGTATCTAGGTATTACATTTGACTCTTCCCTCTCATTTCACAAACATATAAAAATCCTCACCTCTGCCACCAACACCTGCACTGGTCTCCTTTACAGACATAAAGACTGCCTGCCACCTGAAGCACTTCACCTAGCCATCACCTCCTTGGTCTTATCACTGGTGGACTATGGCCTCACAATCTGTACTGCCACTGACCCTATGGCACTTCATCAAATACAAGTAGTCATCAATAAGGCCTGCCAGCTCCTCTCTGATACTGACAGAAATACATATACCTGTACTCTATAGACACTCACCAATATCCTCTCCCTTGCGGAAATACTATTATACCAGACCTGTGTCTTCACCAAAAAAATCCACCTGGGTTTAACCCAAATAGGCATCATGGCTTCTCTTCAGGCAGCCACCATCTCAGTGTCCACATGGGCTGCCCCAAAAACTATCTGGAAGGTGCCTAGGGTCAGGACTACCCTGGCCCAGTGATTCTCCCTCCTTAGAGCTCCATCCTGGTACAATGCCCTCCCACTGGTTGTCACATCAATCAACAATCTAGGTCCTTTTAAAGCTGCCTTAAGGGCCCATATCCTCTCCTCACATCAATGCCAGGGTAACCGGTAACCTATGGATTGGATCAAGCAGTCTTGCATCCAACTAGAAAGGATAACATTACTGACCTAATATTAACAAATATGTCAGAAAAAAGGGAATTCCTCAAAATACTCGAACCACTATGTGATAGTGATCACTGCATGGTGCTATGGACTTTTAATTATTTTAGATCATCCTTAAATGGTAAAACAGCATTGTAGAATTTTCCAAACACAGAGCATGAAAAAATTAAAGGATATTTACATAATTGGGACTGGGAAAATGACTTATTTGATCTTAATGTTAATGACACATGGTCTAAAATTAATAATGCCCTGGAATATTGTATTTTGAATTGGGTCCCTGTGTGAACGAAATATAAAAATTGTAGGCTATCACTTCAATGGTACTCAAAAAAAATACATAGATTAATAAAAAATTAAAAAGAGCATATAAAAATATAAGAAGCAATGTAGGGAGGTTAATTGGAATAGGTTTAAAAGTAAAGCAAATAAAGTCAAGTTAATAATAAGAAAGGCAAAATCTGAATTTGAGTATAATCTGGCTTCAGTAACAAAAGATAACAAAAATAATTTTTTAATCATGTTGGATCTATTAAAAATAATACCCCAAAAGTTTGCCCTTTAGTAATTAATAATAAGGTTGTATCTGAGGAGCTGATTCTAGCAAACAAGTTTAATCTATACTTTACTAGTATATTTAAGAATAAAGAAAATATTAATAAATTGGTTGATACTGATAAAGATCCATTTGTTCCATTTACCACTACTGAAGTGTTGGATGCTATTAATAACTTTAAGCACTCTGCCTCTCTTGCACTGGATAATATTCCTACTACCTTTCTAAAAGGAATTTCTTATGAAGTAGCAGGTATTCTTTGCTTACTATATAATAAATCTATTATGGAAGGAGTGGCTATTCAAGAATGGAGAGAGGCGATAGTAATCCCAATTCATAAGGGAGGGTCTAGGCAGGATGTGAAGAACTATAGACCCATTAGTCTTACTTCCTGCATTGGGAAAATCCTGGAAAAACTAGTTTTACATAGAATAAATGTACTTATTGCAAAAAATAATCTGAGTGACATAACTCAATATGGTTTTACATCTGGTAGGTCATGTAAAAATAATTTAATACATTTTTTTGAGCCAATTAGTGCAGCATTAGATGCTGGCCTACCCGGGGACGTAGGGTTCCTAGATTTTGAAAAAGCATTTGATTCCGTATCCCATAGGATATTGTTACAATGCCTATCACATATTAAACTTCATCAGAATCTTATAATGTGGATTAGGTCATGGTTGATAGATAGAAGACAATGTGTCTCAATAAGGGGCTTTTAAATCCCCATGGAGTACAGTTACTAGTGGAATGCCTCAGGGTTCAGTTTTGGGCCCAGTTTTAGTCAATATACCCATACCTTCAATGCAAACCACACATGGTGTTTGGCTAAATAAGTATGCTGATGATTATAAATTGGGTTGTATAGTGAATGATATAAAATCTATACATTCTCTAAAAAAGAATTTAGATGACATATTTAAATGGGCAGAATTAAATGGGTTGGTCTTTAATATATCTAAGTGTAAAATCATGCATCTGGGTAAGGAAAATAGATTGTATAATTATTGAATGACTAAGAATCAATTAGTAACTGTTACCTTGTCTCATGAAGTAGTATTCATTTCAAATTTGGATCAGTTTAAATTTAACTTGGATGCCTTTATGGGTGAATTAAAGTATAAGTTCCACCTTGGTTAAGGATGGTGAGTTCTTTTTGGGCTTGTCCCTCGAACTTGTATACAACCTATAAACCTATGACCCTATGATCCTGCACCATGCCACTAGGCCACGCACCTGCCCTTGGCCAGGCAGTGGAGAGCCCTCTCTATTTCTAGCCTACAGGCTCCTCACCTCCCTCAGTTACCATACAGTTGCACTGGACTATGAATGCATTGTATTATGTATAAGACAAGGCCTCCCTGAGGTGGCTTACTACCAACTCATATCATGCATTGCTTTAGCTACCAATTGTATAGGTCTTAACTGCTCATTAGGTAAATATGTCAATAGCTCTGCCCTGTTTTAGCTATAGAAACATAGAAACATAGAAGTTGACGGCAGATAAGGACCGCAAGGCCCATCCAGTCTGCCCATTTCTTTTTCTACCTTATAAATGTGCCATCGGCCTTTGCTCTGTCAGTGACCTATCTATTCATAGTCATTTGTATTGCTCCCTTATGCCTATCCCATGCCTGTTTGAAGCCCTGCACTGTATTCATAGCCACCACTTCTTGTGGTAAGCCATTCCATGCATCTACCACCCTTTCTGTGAAAAAGAATTTCCACATTCCCCTTAATCGGCCTCCTCTAATCTCATGCTGTGTCCTCTTGTCCTGCTATTTTTCTTATATTTAAACATGTTAGACTCTTTCACCTTGTTTATGCCCTTAAGGTGTTTAAATGTCTCGATCATATCACCTCTCTCCTCCTTTGCTCAAGGGTATACATATTGAGCTCCGTTAATCTGTCCTTATATGTCTTCTGATGCAGTCCCTGCACCATTTTGGTTGCCTTCTCTGGACTGCCTCAATTTGGTTAATGTCCTTGTGAAGGTGTGGCCTCCAGTACTGCACTTGAGTACTCTCAGATGGGAACTAACCAATGTCTTGTACAGAGGGATTATTACCTCCCTCTTACGACTTTGATACCCCTACTAATACACCTAACACCCCCTAGCCTTACCTACTGCTTTAGAGGTCTGCTTGATGATTTTAGGTCATCAGTGATGATGATGCCCAAGTCTCTTTCTTCCTTTGTGACTGCTAGCAACCCTCCCAGCCTATAAGTGGCTTCAGGGTTTCTCTTCCCTATGTGCATGATTTTGCACTTCTTTGCATTAAATCCCAGTTGCCACTCTTCTGACCATTCTGCTAGTTTATCCAGATCTCTTCTCATTCTGCCCACCCCATCTGGATCATCTACTCTGTTGCAGATCTTGGTGTCATCTGCAAACAGACAAGCCTTACCCTCTAGTCCATCTCAGAGGTCACTAATGAAGATGTTGAATAGGACTGGCCCCAGGACTGATCCCTGAGGTACCCACTTGTGACTTGCATCTCTTCTGACTGTATACCATTTACCACCACTCTCTGTTTTCTGCCAGTCAACCAGTTTGCCACCCAGTTGACCAACTTCTGACCACCCCGAGCCTACCTAGCTTATTTATCAATCTTCTATGTGGAACAGTGTCAAAAGCTTTGCTGAAGTCAAGGTAGGCGACATCAACTGCTCCCTTGGTCCACCACTCTGGTTACCCAGTCAAAGAAACTATGAGATTAGTTTGACAGGACCTTCCTTTGTAAACCCATGCTGTCTTGGATCCTGTGCCCCTATGGATTCCAGGTGTTGCACTATCCTTTCCTTAAGGAGTGCCTCCATAATCTTGCCCACTACTGAGGTAAGACTGACCGTCTGTAGTTCCCCGCCTCCTCCCTGCTACCACTCTTGTGGGTGAGGATCACATGAGCCTTTCTCCAGTCTTCTGGGACCTCTCCTGTGCTCAGAGACTCACTAAACAATTCTGCTAATGGCTCTGCTAGTTCCTCCTTTAGCTCCTTAAGTACCCTGGGATGTATGCCATCAGGTCCCATTGCCTTATCCACCCTGAGCTTAGCAAGCTCTTGTAGGACCCTTTCTTTGTGAAGGGAGTAGTGCTCACCTCCCTCCCCTGTGTCCATGATGCTGAGCTGTGGGCCCTGCCCTACCTTCTCTTCAGTAAATACTGAGCAAAGTATCTATTTAGGATAGATGCCTTTACAGGGTCCTCCTCCCTCACATGCTCCCTTTCTCCATTAAGCTTAGCAATACCCCTCTGGACTTTCTCCTTTCACTAATGTATCTATAGAAAGTCTTGTCACCTTCTTTTACTGTTCGTGCTAGTGTTTCCTCAGTTTGGGACTTTGCCTGCCTTACTGCCTTACCTGCTTCCCTTAGGGCAGTTTGGTATGCCTCCTATCTTCATCCCGCTGTGTTCCTTATATTTTCTGAAGGCCAGCCTTTTGGCTCTGACCTTTTCTGCTACTATATTTGAGAACCAAAGTGGTTTCCTTCTTCTTTGCACTTCCTTTTCTGTCTAACACAATGGGATGTTGCTTCAAGTATTGTATCCTTAATGCTTGCCCACTTTGCCTGTACCTCCTCACCTGTGTTTCTTTTTGCCAGGGCTAGCTTAACTCTGTTGGCCATCTTATCAAAGTCAGCTCCTCTGAAGTCCCATATTTTGCCTTGGAATGGGATGATTTAGATGTAGTAGCCAAATTGAACCATACCATGTGATGGTCACTGGCCCCAGGTGACCTTCTACCTGGAGATCTATGATCCCTTCTTTGTTAGTCAGTACTAGATCTAGGATAGCCCTGTCTCTTGTGGGTTGCTGTACCAGTTGTTTGAGGCCCTCCCCTGCAGGGAATCCACTATGAGTCTAGTTCTGGCAGATGTTCCTGCTGGTATTGACCAATCTGTATCTGGCATGTTGAAGTCTCCCATTATCAGAACCTCCCTTTAGCTGTCATGTTTGTATATCTTCTAACAGTAATGTGTCTATGTCCTCCCTCTGGTCTGGGGGCCTGTAGACAACCCCAGTTCTTATGGCTGTCCCATTACCTGTTTCCAGGGTGACCCACAGTTCTTCTGGCTCCTTATGTGTATTCTGAATTTCTGTAGCTTTGATATTTTCATTAACATACAGGGCCACCCCTCCCCCCCTTTTTGAACCTCGGTCTCTTCTGAACAATACATATCCAGGTACTGAAGTCTCCCAAGTGTGGTTACTGGTAAACCACGTCTCACTAATTGCTACTATGTCCAGTTTAGCCTCTGACATTATTGCTGCAGGTCTGGATCTTATTTCCCAGGCTGTGAGCATTTGTGTACATGATTTTCCATTGGCCAGATTTTGGTGTGTTAGTTGTTGGGTGAAGTTTGGCATTACCCTGTGCATCGTATGGGAGACAAACCTTTTTCTTACCTGGTGATGCAAATGAATGGCAAACACGCTGAATTCCTGTTTGACCACTAGCTGAGGGGAGGTGTTCTTCCCATTCGACGTATGGGGTGCTGCACCCTCCCCATTTGCTAGTTTAAATATTCTGCAAAGACGCAAACTTCTGCCCCAATGCACTGACTCTTTAGTCAGATGCAGTCCATCAAATTTAAAGAACTTTCGCTCCCAGAACTGTTGCCAGTTCCCTACAAATCTGTGTCCTTTTCCTGGCACCAGTCCTTGAGCCACTGTTTAGCTCCCTATCTCCCCTTCTCTGACCTTCCGTCCATCTGCTCCTTCTCCCAGACTGGCAGGATCTCAGAGAAGGAGATGCCGGACGAAATAGATGATAGTTTGTCACCCAGCCTAGTCAGGTGTTCCTTGGTCTCCTCAACTGACCGGCTGACAGATCATTAGTCCTATGTGTCTAGGACATCAGTGTTTTCTCCTGCTTTGTGAACAATTTTAGCAATGCGGTCAGTGTCTCTCCATGCTGATGTACCTGGGAGACATCTGACCATCACCCTGGCTGGAGATGGGTATCAACTCCCGAATCATGGAGTCTCCTATGATCAGAAGTTTTTGGATTTCCTTTGTGCTTGTTTAGTTTTGGTTCCTGATTTGGGTGAGTATTGTTGTGCTAGCTCCTGTGCCGCAGTGTCCTGCTCTGCAGTGTCTTCTGCCTCTTTATTTGATTTCAGAGATAGAGGCAGATACCTGTTTGTAGTGTTTATATGGTTTTTGGAGGTAATGTGTTGGAGAGCAGAGAGTGATGGGGCACCTGATTTGCTCCTCCTAACCACCTGCCAACCTCCTGGACCAACTACCCTCTGCGGTCGAGGTTTTTCTGTTGGATGCTGGGGAAATGGCGGTGGTTCTTATAATGTATTTCTCTTCAATATGAAATTTGAGGAGTGCAATCTCTGCCCATGCTGCCGGAGCTGAGACCTAAGATTCCAAAGGCCCAGCATGTAGGACAGTGTCCTAAATCCTGTAAGACTGTCCTTCTGAAAATTGTTCCACAGTACCTGCAGTTAATGAAATCCATTCCAAATAAGTTGCTGGGTTTGTAACCTAGTCAGAGTAATTAGAAGGAAAAAAAAATGCAAGTAATGGTTTAATTGTGCTTTGTTTAACTTGTTATAACAAGTTAAATTACTAGTGCCCTGTAAATGAGATCACCTTGTGGAGGCCCCACTGATCCGCCCCTTCCTGTTCTGCCACAGGAAATGTTACAACTGTGGTACCCTATAAAAGGAGTGTAGTGTGGGGTGGTTGGGGATGGGGGTGGGTGGCTGGGCCCTTCCCTGCCAAAAAGAAGAACCACGGACGAAAAGAACAAGGAGGTAGAGCAGAAACAATCAGTCAACAACAAATGCAGTAACCCTGAAAGCTTATCCTAATGTTAGATAAAACTGTAAAACCTGTAAAGCACCACCTGTATAATTTCAGAGAAGATATACCCTGTAAGAAACACTTTGCTCCAGAGAAAAATAAAGCAGTAACAGAAGATATACCTTGCAAAGACAATTTGAATCAGAAGATTACAGCAGTAATCTGTTAGCACACACCTGTAGGCACACCTTGTAATAATGCAGAAGAAGGTATACCAGCAACAACAATTTGAATCAGAGAAAAATAAAGCAATGAAATGTTAGCAACAAACAGTAGCAATCCCTGTGAGTAAAAAATAAAAACACCACCACACAGTAAATCTGCTTAGCCAAACTAAGTCTTAATCCTTCTCCCTTGCTCTGGTAAGTTTCTCTACTCTGCCTTTCAAGCAGTCTTAGAAGGAAAGAGCTCAGGTGAAGCTAGGTGCCTTGGCCAGCAAACCAAGTCTTCTACCTCCAAGATATCAACTAACCTGACTTTTTAACCCTTCTTTCTGTTGGAAATTACTGACAGTTTGCCAGCTCCACCCCCACATACACACCTAATCCTTTGGAAGAGCTCTGGGAGGAAAAGCAATTAGCTCCTTCAATGTGAGAAGGAGACTGAAACACCTCTGAGACAACAAACCTTTCAACAAACAAGAATAAAATAAAACCAGTGTCAAACAGTAATTTTGCTTAGCCCAATGATAAAAAAGTCACAAAAATGTAAGCTCCCCTGTAATACAGTAATTTCAGAGAAGATATACCCTGTAAGAAACACTTTGCTCCAGAGAAAATAAAGCAGTAACAGAAGATATACTGCAAAGACAATTTGAATCAGAAGATTACAGCAGTAATCTGTTAGCACACACCTGTAGGCACACCTTGTAATAATGCAGAAGAAGGTATACCAGCAACAACAATTTGAATCAGAGAAAAAATAAAGCAATGAAATGTTAGCAACAAACAGTAGCAATCCCTGTGAGTAAAAAATAAAAACACCACCACACAGTAAATCTGCTTAGCCAAACTAAGTCTTAATCCTTCTCCCTTGCTCTGGTAAGTTTCTCTACTCTGCCTTTCAAGCAGTCTTAGAAGGAAAGAGCTCAGGTGAAGCTAGGTGCCTTGGCCAGCAAACCAAGTCTTCTACCAAATGTGTAGGCATTAACCCATGCTCATTGTATTTATACTCTGTATGATTGCTCACCCACATGTATTCTATGTATGTACTGTATGAATGTCTATGTTTTATTCTTTTTTTTTAATTTAAAGTTTATTCATACACTTTCCACCATAAAAGGCAGCATACAGAGAAACTGATAGAGACTCATTGATACATAATGAAAGGATGCTGCCCACCCCCCCAACCTCCCCTTACTGCAGTAACCCATCTCAGTACCCGTGGATGCCGAGCAACAAACCAAAAACCATGCATGAGCAATAACCCTAGTATAGGTTTAGTTTGGAGCCAGAGAAATTAGTGAGTGAAGGGGATCCCATATTCTAGTATAAACTGCCAGACTGTTGTGCAGACTGGCTATGGCTTTTTCCATGCGTAAGTTAGATAATACTTCACTTACCCATTCCTGGAAAGAAGGAGAGGACCTGTCTTTCCAGTGAAGAAGAATTATTTTCTTAGCCAACAGGGCAATCAGGGAAATATGAAATTTGCGTACCCTAACTCTAATAGAAGACAGGTCCCCTAACACACATATCTTAGGGGTAAAATATTCTTGGAGACCCAACAAGGGGTCTAAGGAAGTTTGGATTGAAACCCATAAGGTGAAAATTCTTGGACAAGACCACAACATATAAAAAAGTGTGCCCTCATCCTGTGAACATTTGTTGCACTTATTTGAATCTAAGTAACCCCATTTGTGAAGTTTGGCTGGGGAGTAATATAAGTTGTGCAATACGTGGTATTGCATGAGGCGTAATCTATCTTGAGAAATAAATTTATGGCATGACTTCCAGAGAGGTCTATGTTTTATTCTGACATGGAGCCTTTGGAAATGAGTCTATGACTCAAAGGGTTGTAATTCCAATTTCCTAAATAAATAAATAAAAAATGAAGTGTAAAGTAATGCACCTAGGAAATAAAAACCCAGGGGAAGAGTACACAATGACAGGTGAGATACTAATAACAAAAAAATGGAAAGGGACCTGGGGGTAGTCATATCAGATGACCTAAAGGTGGGCAAGCAATGTGAAAAGGCAGAAAGGAGGGCTGGTGGGATACTGGGATGCACAGGGAGAGGCATTGCCAGTAGAAAACAGGAAGTTGTTAACCCTCTGTATGGACAGTTGATGAGACCCCATCTGGAGTACTGCGTGCAGTTCTGCAGACCCCATCTCCACAAGGACATAGACAGGATGGAGGCTGTCCAGAGGAGAGCAACTAAAATGGTGCAGGGTCTGCACCCGAAGACACACAAAGAGAGATTAAAGAAGTTTAGTATGTATATCCTTGAGAAAAAGAGGGAGGGGGGGGACATGATAGAAACTTTCAAGTACTTCAAGGGAATCAACAAAGTCCAAAAGGGTAGCATCTTTCAGAAAAAGAGATGTGCAGGAACAAGGGGGCACAATTTGAAGACAGAGGAGGGACGGCTCAAAGGTAATGTGAGGAAGTATTTTTTCATGGAGAGGGTTGTGAATACATGGAATGGCCTTCCTGAGGAGGTAGTGGAGTCAAAAACAGTGAGGAAATTCAAGAATGCATGGGACAGACATAGGGCAATTCTAATGGGGGGTAGGAGAAAGCAGGCTGTTGGTTAATTAGGATCTGCAGCTTATCCATTAGGTAGGGAAATGGGCAGACTAGGTGGGCCAAGTGGTCCTTATCTGCCATCAGATTCTATGTTTCTATGTTTCTATAAATAGTTCTCAAAACATTCTCTAAACAGATGCACCTTCAGACTCCATTTAAAAGCCTCCACCAATGGGGCTTCCCTCAAAGATCTTGTAAGCGAATTCCATAGTGCCGGGCCTGCCACTTCAAATGAATGATCTCCAGAGGTCTTCAGCCAGGCCCTAGGAACCACTAGGAGGCTTTCAGTGGAGGAGCGGAGCCAGAGTCCAGGGCTGACAGGAGTCAGGAGGTTACTCAGATAGCCAGGGCCCAAGCCATGTAGGGCCCTATAGGTGAGTAAGCTCACCTCAAAGGCACAGTAATTCTCCATCTCACTGGCAGTCAGTGTAGATAACGCATGACCAGGGTCACTTAGCAAGACCTCAGAAGGCCTATTAGCAACCTGGCCACTGCATTTTACACCAGCTGTAGGCAATGGAGAATCCATTCACTGAATCTGAGGTATAGAGCATTACAGAAGTTAAGCCTAGACATTAGAAAGGCATGCACTAGTGAAGGCATGTCGCCAGGTGGAATTAAGGCTTTGATCTGTGTGACATTCCTTAGGTGGTAAAAAACACTCCAGACAATGGGTGACACCTGGGACTCAAGTGTAAACCCACTGTCAAGGATGATGCTCAGATTCTTCACCTTAGTAGAAGCCGCCAGATGGGTAGGGCCAAGGAATAACCTTATTCCCACCCCAGCAGCACCCAAATCATGTCAGTGACCAGGCTCAACCACTAACACCTCCATCTTGTCAGGGTTTAGTGTCAACCAGTTAAAGAACATCTGGTTTTGTATCTCAGCCAGACATTTATTTAGTACCTCCACAGCCTCACCTGGTGAGTCCACAGAGCTCCCTTAGGTGATACAGCAACAGTACATGGTTCACAGTGTCAAATGCTGAGGAGAAATCAAGGAGCATGAGTATTGGCTGGTTCTCCTCTATCTCTCACCCTGAGGAGATAATTTTGCACCCTAACATCGTTTCTGTGCCACGCCTGGCCCTAAACTCAGACTGGAATGGCTCAATGATGTCATAGGCTACAAGGCGTGCCTCGAGCTGCAGAGTTTAGTTTATTGTTGTAGGAATTTACTACCTTTGAGCCAGAGGCTCTTTTACAAAGGTTCCACATCAATTAGGTACAGTACAAAAGGTTACATAGATAACACAACAATTTGTGTTGTGTCAAGAGCAAGAAAACATATACAAATACATATCAAATCACTTGTGCAAAAGGACATGAGATATCAATAATCACATTATTATTACAAGAAAGAGGTCATACCAGATTAGGAGAAACAAATAGGGCAAAAGTCCAGAACAGAGAGGTTAAGTGAAAGGTGTAGGGAGCAGACAATAGCAGGAGAAAAGGTTTCCAAACATGTCTTTGTCAAATAACGGAACAGGGTGGGTAGTGAGAAAATAGGGAGGTTTAATCAGGGCAGTCACAGGAGCTGGAGGTGGCAAGGTGAGAGAAAAGCCTTGATTTGAAAATACCTAGAGAGGTGGAGGCAGTAATATGAGTGCTGAGGGCATTTAGCCAGCAGGGGGCATGATAGGCAAATGATCTTTGTCCCTGAGAAGTCCGGCATCGGGGGACTTGGAGAGGCTGGTGTTCTGATCTTCTGGTAAAATGGGTGCTAGCGCTCGGGCATAACAGGTCTTGGATACAGGGTGGAGTGAGGCCCAGACTGGATTTTTTCGCCATCAGGCAGGTAAGGTACTTTATCCGGTTTGAGAGTTGCAACCAACCTGAGTCAGCATAGAGTTCACATGTGTGGGTACATCGATGTGCACCAGTGAGCAGCCGACAGGCCTTATTTAGGGATGTTGTAATGAGACTAAGTGCTGTAGTAGTGGCAGATCCGTATATAACTAAGCCATAGTCAACGACTGAGATGATTGAAGATTGGATGGCAATCCTCAGTGCAGAATGGGTAAGAAGTCACTATTTTCTTAACAACCTTACCCAAAAATGTATTATTTATTTATTTATTTATTTCAGTTTGGGATTAACACCTTTGAGCCAATGACTCATTTATAAAGGTTTCAAGTCAAACATAGTACAAAACAGAAAACAACAACAGTATAAACAAAGAAATACTTTGGCGTACAAAAGACAGCTTGGTTTTAAGGTTACATACTGTAGGTTACATAAAAAACAAATTATGCTTAATTGGCTAGTTACACTTTAGTTACAGTTTGTCTAGAAATTCACAATGAAATATCACTGTCACTCCTACATAGACAGGTAGTTCCAGTATGTTCCTAGAAGTAAGCTGCCCTATGCTGAGTGCATAGGTCAACAGAAGTATTTCAGGAGCATGTGCTTGGGTAGGGGTAAGGCTTCCAGAAAGAAAGGCTTTGTTCAAAATGTACTTGAGTGGCAGCCTGAGAAGGCTTTGTCATGGGAGTGGAGGATCAGTGGTGAGGGATAGGAGATGGGGAGAATAGGTAGGGGGTGGTCAAGGGGGGTTGGCGGTGAAGAGGGAGGGTAGAACAGGTGGGAGTGGATAAGGTGAGAGCAGTAACATGGGAAGCTGGGGAGGGGAGGAGGAAGCAGAGGATGGCACTGAGGGGGCAGGGGTGGAGGGGCTGGAGACCAGCTCTGAATTTGCTGACCTTGATACATTCAGTAAGGTCGGGGGAGATCATTTTCCCACTTGAAAAAATGGTAGGTTGGAGATTGTTTATTTATTTATTTAAAAGTTGGTAACTGGGAAAAGCACACTGACCCGAGGCTTGTTTCCAGGTAAGACCTGGGGGCATAAACAGGCAAGGAGATACAACAAAGGAAAATGAACAAATGACAACAGAAATTACAACAAAACTGGTGAATAAAAAGCAAGGTAACACAACATATTCAGACATAGCAATATTTGCAACAATTATGGCATGGTTACAGCAAATAAATAAGCAGAGCGGGGATAACAAAAAAAAGACAACAGGGAGCAATCAGGCAGTAAGTGCAAGAGAGACTAAGCAACAGAGGTAATAGATGCTCAGGAGATTGAGAGGGGTATATAGGCTAGGAGGCTGATGGGGAGGAGGAGGGGAAGCATGAGCAACAGTAACCAGGAAGGAGACGAAGCAAAGATTTGAAGGAAGAGAGTGAGGAGGAGTGCTGAATGTTACTGGGGAGTAGATTCCACAGAAAAGGGAGGTGATAGGAAAAAGCAGACTACCATGCTACACTGTGAGGGTGTGGGAGGGAAAAACAGCATGAGTCTCTAGAATGACAGGAGTTGGATGAGGGGAGAGCAAGTGAGAGGTGGGAGGAAAGATATGAGGGGAGAGTGCCAAACCGATATTTGGCTATGAGGGAGCGGCAATGGCTTTTGACCCTGTGGGAAAGTGGTTCTAAAGAGAGGGATGGGTAACAAAGATAGTGGTGAGTGAGAGGAGGGGAGGATGTAGCAAAACAACAGAAAGAATAGAGGAGGGTATCAAGTTTAGAGAGGTAAGATGCAGGGGCCAAGACATAAACAACGTTGGCATAATCAATGATGGGTAGAATGGTTTTCAGGACATGATCACGATGGATTGGTAAAGGGATGCAGTCTTTATGATGACAGAGGATGCCAAGGTTTAATCGAAGTTTTGTGCCAAGAGCATCTATATGGGATACAAAATCCAGACTGCTGTCCAACCATACCCCAAAATATTTGAAAGTGGGGACTACCTCTAGTGGGGAGCCTTCCATAGTGACAAATGTTGGGGAGTGGTGAAGTCGTGACAACTTCTGCTTGAAGCCAAAAATCAAGGAGGCTGTTTTCTTTTTGTTTAATTTTAGCTGGTTCTCCTGAAATCAGAGTTGCACATTGTTTAAGTTGCACTGTATGGGGGTGAAAGCGTCAGCTGAGGAGGAGCCAGATGTGTAAAGCACAGTGTCATCAGCATACATATGAATATGAGATGAAGAGCATACAGAGAGAAGATCACTGATAAAGACAGAACATAAAATGGGACCAAGTATGGAACCTTGGGGGATGCCAGCTTGAACTGAGAGGGGGAGAGGAGAGTACATTTCCCACTTGAACAGATTGTTGTCTGTGTAGCAAGTAGGAGCTGAAAATTTACTGCAGAAGGAGCCAGGCCAGCTGAAAGAAGTTTGTGGAGCAGCAGGTGGTGCGAAATGAAATCGAAGGCCTTTTCTAGGTCTACAAAGATGGCTGCAGTAACTAGGCCATGATCCATTGCAGAGTGGATAGAATCAGCAACTTGAAGCAGGGAGGTGATGGTAAAGTGTTGTTTTCTGAAACCTGATTGGAAAGGGGTAGAGAGTCCCAGAGGCAGTAAGATATTTGAGGAGCCTAGCATAGATCAGTGACTCTTGTAGTTTGGCAAGAGACGGCAGGAGAGAGATGGGCCTGTAGTTGCCAGGTGAGGTTCGGTCACCCCCTTTATGGAGTGATATCACTTTGGCCAATTTTCGGGCCTGAGGGACAGTGCTGGTGGAAAGGGAGATGTTGAGGAGGATTGTAAGAGAGGAGGCAATAGTCGGGGCAGAGATGTGGAGGAGCTTAGGTCGAATTTCATCTGGGTTGGATTTTGCAGGACTGGGGGCCATTAGCACGTGGAAGACTTTGGAAGGAGAGATGGGGGGAGTTGAAACCACTACCAAGGGGAAGTGAGGGAGGCCTATAGGGGAGCAAGTGGTATGGTCTGGGAGAGCACATGTAGTGAAAATTGTACGGAAGGTATCGGCAATAAAGGAGGGGTTGGAGAGAGTAGAGCTTTCAAATTCAAGGACTACGCGGGGTGAGAGTTTCCAGATGGTCGAAGAGAGAGTGAATTACTTTCCAGAAGTTAGCAGAGTCGCCAGAGTTTGCATCGAGTTGTGATTTGAAATCAGTGGCTTTGGCTTGATGAATAGCCTTAGTAGTAGCATTTCTGTGGGATCGGTATAATTGCAGGAGGCCTGGTGACAAAGAGGCTTTGTAAAGTACCCGGCATTTGTTCCGATTTTTACAAAGGTTTATGATATCCGATGAGATCCACAGGTGGTGGAGATGCCTGACTCTAGACTTCTTTAGAATGGCATGGGTATCCCAGATCCACATCAGGGTGTTTACGATGAAGCAAAGGGCAGAGTCGATATCGGGGCTGATGATATGGGAGATCAGTCTGCGTGGGATAAGGCATGAAGGAGGGAAGTGGAGTCCAGGGTATGGATGGGGCTATACCAAATTTATTTTGGGGCAGACTTGGGAACAGACACTTTTCTCACACAGCAGGTGATACAATGATCACTGAAGACATCATGGAGAACACCAGTGGTAGAGATGCGGTGGGGGTGAGAGGACAACACCCAATCCTGGAAGGAATGGTTTGAGGATTTGGATTTAGGTGGGTTGGCTCAGATATTAATTGTGTAAGGTTGACAGACTCCAGCTTGCTGAGTGTAGTACTAGAAGAGGGGGAAGCCAATCTAAATTAAAATCCCTGCAAAGGATGAGCTCGCCTTTGACAGTGAGGGAGGAGATGGAGGAGATACAAGTGACCAGAGAGTCACTGGCTGCTTTGGGGGGGGAATACAATACATCAATATAGATAGGGACAGTTGAGGGAAAGGAGAGGAGGACAACAAGAAGTTTGTGGGAGGAGGAATGGGATTAACTCAGTGAAATGGAACATGATAGAGATTCTCTAACATACATGGCAACGCTGCTGCCACGTTTGCCCTGATCCTGGTGGTATAGGTTGAACTTGGGGATGTAGATGGTGGATTCAGGAGTCCTAGCAAACAACCAGGATTAAATGACACACAGGACATCAGGTCATGCTGAGTGATCCATACTTTAATAGAATCCATTTTAGGAAGCAGGCTTCTGGCATTTATATGAAAGATGCAAAGACCCTTTGGCAGGATGGGGGGAGAGGGGGGGCCCCGGGTTAGGCTCAATGTTACCTCCTAGGAGTGAGAGGCACAAAATGAGAAAGACAAGGGCTATTTGTAGAGGGTGTAGCACTGAAACAACGCGACGTTTGAGGTATTTATGCATGTACCTAACAATAGGGTACCATGGTTTGTGTAACTTGGAATGTAAGTTGTGAGTGCATGCAAGGTAGTCTGTTAGAGTGTTTGATAGGGAGAAATCATTTTGGTTTGGCAGCTTGTCACCTGAACTCAGGTCAACTAGTAGAGCATCTGTGAGGGCAGTTAAAATAGCCAGGGTGGTGAGTAAGAGCACAGCCAAGTAAGGTTGGCCCATGGTGTTGGGAGGGGTTGTGAAGGGCAGAATCTATGAAGAAAAATTGTTGCTTGTTTATGTTAGGAGTGGGCTAGTCCACAAGGACAACATAAGAAACACAGTTTGGGGAAATGAGATAGGTAAGAAAAACACAAACGTGTACAACTACTAAGCTGGAGAATGAGAACAGACAGTAGTGGCAGTCAGTATCAGCACACAACCATGTTAATTGAGCCTGTAAATGTAACATAATACTATCTGAGGGAGAGTTGGCTGGCAGAGGGAGCTACCATATGAGTAAAGCACAGGGGAGTGTTGGAGTAGACCAAGATTTCCTGCCATAGGAGTGCAGACCTGAGCTGACTGGTTTTACTGAGTAGGTGTCCCCAAATGAGGAACACCACCTTAGGGTGGGGGGTGGCTGTGGAGGGAGGGCAGTAAGTGCTTCATGGTGCCGCGAGAAGCACGGTGTTGAATGCTGAATTAGCATGGACCCCTTTCACTGTCCTGTTCCTGGATCCTTGTGCTGGACTTGGAGTGGGGGAGGGCAGGCAAATGAAGGCTTCTCGAGTGGTGATCCAGCTGCTGGTGCCCTGAGTTCAGGAGTGGCATTCTGGATCCCTGTGCTGGACTTGGAGTGGGGATAACAGGTAGAGAAAGCCTTCTTGAGTGGCGATCCAGCTGCCAGTGCACTGAGTTCAGGGGTTGCAGATTGGTCTGTAAATCACCAAGACGCCAGGAGCAAGAGATGGTTTCATTTGGAGGGGTCTCACCAGCACCTCTTTCAGGGCATTGAGAGATGAGTTGGGCCCAGGTCCAGTTAACAGTATGTAGGCCACAGCCTCGAAATCACCTTGCAAACCTCTGCTACCCCACCAGCCAAAACCCACCCCAGACAATAGAAGAGCCTCTGAAAATGCATGGCTCTCCACTATGGGGCCACACCCGCCCCATTGGAGAGATCCCAGTCCTAATGTAGGATACCCTGTCAGAGAAGAACAGAGTGAACTCCACAAATTGAGTGAATGAAACCGAGCAACTTCCCTTTTTGGCTGCAGACAGGCAGGATGGAGTAGCCTACCTACAGTCCAAAAAAGCTGACCCAGTCTGTTCCTCCTGTAGCAATCTCCCTGGACAGAAATGCTGTCTTCTTATGGTAGATTGCACCTTGATAGCCACCACTGTGAATTCTCAAAGCCAGTCTGTCCTCCTAGGACCGAGATCTCCACCAACAGTGCTCTAACCTTCAACTCCTGGTCTTCATCTCCTTGAGAGCCCCATCAAATTACGGGGGTCTCAAGCGAGAAAACATGGGTCATATATGGTCTGGTGTGACAGTCACACACCCTGGAGACAGCACTATTATAAGCTGTGACTGCCTCGCACAGACCTATCACATAAGCAGAACTCACAACAGGCAGGTCCACTACCCAGTCCCTCTGGGGACAACCCTTTTAAAGGGAGGTAGGGGACCATCTCAACAGGGGAGGGACTAACCGGGGGGCCAAACAAGATCTCCTCTGTGCAATGATTGGACCGAACAATCAGATCAATCTTGAGGTCGATGACCTTAAGCCCCAGTGACAACACTAAGTCCAAGGCATGGCCATGGTTGTGGTCCGAGAAGCAACAGCTTGTGCAAGGCCCAACGAAGTCATCATCTGGAGGAAGTCAGAACCAAAATATGAGAGTTTGTTGTCAAAACGGGCACTGAAGTCACCCAGAATCAACCATTTGGGTGACTCCAACACCCTATCAGTAATGAAGTCTGTGACTTTCTGAAGAAATCCTCCCTCACACCCGGGAGGATTCGAAAACCTGCACCTGGACACCCCACATATGGTCATGCATTCAAACGATGAAGTGGAATCCACTGGGTGCATATAGCAGTTCAGGTCAGATCTAAAACAGATGGCCACACCCCCACTCCTGCATTATTTCCTTGGACAGTGCACTACACAGAACCCAGCCAGAATATACACCTCCAAAACTGGACCTGCTGTGTCCTCCAACCAGGTCTCCATAATGCAAGCCAGACTGACTGAGGAAACCAAGTCCTCAATAATTGCAGTCTTGTTCCTAATCAGTCTGGCATTGCATAGACCTGCCCAAAGAGGACTAGTGGAGGTTGTCAGCCCAATAACTACCTACCCATTCGGTCCGGTGGGAGTATTGGGAATGGGTACCAAACACGTCTGGCCTCTCCTAAGGCCCCATTTCCTCATGGTCCTATTCACCCCACTATTGCTTACCCCTGCTACACCCCCAACACCTTGCTGCCTACCATCCTGCAATCTCCCAATCCTGATCTCCCTACAGTGTCTTATCACTGCAGCTGATAAAAGGGGGTTGGAGAAAGGGCAGGGAGGAGGAAAATGTGGAAGAAGGGTAGAGAAATATTTTGGTGGGGTATGTAGAGTATTGGGAAATAGGGTATGGAGGATATTGTAGGACAATGACCAATGAAAGTTATAGTACAACATGAATATTCTCTGCTGGGTGAAGAAGTGAAGAGCCCAGGTGGAGACAGTCAGAATGAGGGTATTGAGAGGGGTGTGATATGAATAAGAATATAGAAAGTACAACAACAGAGATATAAATAGGAATATGCAGTGCAGAATAAGGAGAGAGGCTGTGAGGGTAAGAAGCAACTGGTCAGACCAACCTGATAGTCTTTCTTTGACTGTGTGATGAGGGTAGTTAATAAGGGGCACACCATGGATTTGCTCTACTTTAATTTCAGCAAAGCTTTCAACTCAATGTCTCCCAGAAGATTGCTGAAGAACATAGGGGATATGAGTTTGACAAGGACATAGTTAGATTGATATGTAATTGGTTGAAGGGGGGGCACCAGAGGGTTGTGGATAATGGAGTCAAATCAGAAGAGAGGGAGGTTATGAGTGAGATGCTAGAGGGATTGGTCCTGTGTCCTCTTTAATATGTTCATCAGTGATATTGCAGAAGGAATCTGGGCAAATAGTGTCTCTTAACAGATGAAACTAAATTCTGAGGTAGGGCAGACAATGGTAAGGGGATTATGGTGATGCAGAGTGATCTCTAAAAGCTGGACAGGTTGTCTAAGATTTGGCAGTTGAAATTCAGTGCTAGAAAGTTCAAGGTGATGTACCTAGAGAACAAGAACCCAGGACAGTACTGGATGGGAGGAGTAAAGCTGAGCACTATGGCTGAGGAAAAGGAACTAGGAGTTATCATTAGTTATTCCATTAAACAATCAAGCCAGTGGGGAGCTAAACATGTGGCTCAAGGGCTGGTGCCAGGAACAAGGACACTAATTTGTAGGTAACTGGCAACAGTTTTGGGAGCAAAAGTTCTTTAAGTTCGATGGACTGTATCTGACCAAGGAGGGAGTCAGTGCATTGGGACTGTAGTTTGATATCTTTCCAGAATATTTAAACTAGCAAATGAGGAGAGGGGTGCAGCACCAGATACATCGAATGGGAAGAACACCCCTTCCCCCTCAGCTAGTGATCAAACAAGAGTACAGCATGTTTGTAGTTCATTTGCATCACCAGGTAAGGAAAAAGGTCCGGCTCCCCATACAACATGCAGGGGAAAAGTCAGACCTTACCCAACAACTTAGGCACTGAAATCTGGCCAATGGAATATCATGTACACAAATGCCTGCAGTTTGGGAAACAAGATCCCAGACCAGGAGGCAAAAATGACAGAGGCTAAACTGGATATAGTAGCAGTTAGCGAGACATTGTTCACCAGTAACCACACTTGGGAGACTTCAGTACCCGGCTATGTACTGTTCAGAAGAGACCGAGGTGCAAAAAGGGGAGTGGAGTGGCCTTTTATGTCAAAGAAAATATCAAAGCTACAGAAATTCAGAATACATGTAAGGAGCTATAAGATCTGAGGGTTGCCCTGGAAACAAGAAATGGGACAACCATATGAACTGGGGTTGTCTACAGGCCTCCAGACCAGAGGGAGGACATAGACACATTACTGTTAGAAGATATACAAAACATGACAGCTAAAGTGGAGGTTCTGCTAATGAGAGACTTCAACATGCCAGATATAGATTGGTCAATGCCAGCAGGAACATCCACTAGAACTAGACACATAATGGATTCCCTGCAGGGGGAGGGACTCAAACAATTGGTGTAACAACCCATGAGAGACAGGGCTATCCTGGATCCAGTACTGACTAACAGGGGAAAGGATCACAGATCTCCAGGTAGAAGGTCACCTGGGGATCAGTGATCATCACATGGTATGGTTCAGTTTGGCTACTAGAACTAAATCATCCCATTCCAAGGCAAAAATATGGGACCTTCAAAGGAGCTGACTTTGATAAGATGGCCAACAGAGTTAAGCTAGCACTGGTAAGATAAAATACAGGTTAGTGGGTAAAGGCAAAGTGGGCAGGCATTAAGGGTGCAATATTTGAAGCAACATTCTATTGTGTTAGGGAGAAAAGCAAGAGCAAAAGAAGGAGGAAACCACTTTAGATCTCAAAAACAGTAGCAGAAAAGATCAGAGCCAAAAGGTCAGCCTTCAGGAAATATAAGGGAAAACAGCGGGACGAAGATAGAGAGGCATACCAAACTTCCCTAAGGGAAGCAGGGACGGCAGTAAGGCAGGCAAAGGCCCGAACTGAGGAAACACTAGCACGAACAGCAAAAGAAGGGGACAAGACTTTCTATAGATACATTAGTGAAAGGAGAAAGTCCAGAGGGGGGTATTGTTAAGATCAAATGGGATAAGGGGGAGTGTGTGGACAAGGACCAAGGAAAGGCATCTATCCTAAATAGATACTTCTGCTCAGTATTTACTGAGGAGAAGGTAAGGCAGGGCCCACAGCTCAGCACCATGGACACAGGGGGGGGTGTGCACAAGTCCCTTCACTAAAGAAAGGATACTACAAGAGCTCGCTAAACTCAGGGTGGACAAGGCAATGGGACCTGATGGCATACGTCCCAGGGTACTAAAGGAGCTAAGGGTGGAACTTGCCATTATCAAAACTGTTTTAGTGAGTCTCTGAGCACAGGAGAGGTCCCAGAAAACTGGAGAAGGGCTCATGTGATCCTGCTCCACAAGAGTGGCAGCAGGGAGGAGGCAGGGAACTATAGACCAGTCAGTCTTACCTCAGCAGTGGAGAAAATTATGGAGGCACTCCTTAAGGAAAGGATAGTGTGACACCTGGAATCCATAGGAGCGCATGATCCAAGACAGCATTGGTCAACAACAGGAAGGTCCTGTCAGACTAATCTCATAGATTTCTTTGCCTGGGTAACCAGAGTGGTGGACCAAGGGGGTGCAGTTGATGTTGCCTACCTTGACTTCAGCAAAGCTTTCGATACTGTTCCACATAGAAGATTGATTAATAAGCTCGGTAGGCTCAAGGTGGGTCAGAGGTTGGTCAACTGGGTGGCAAACTGGTTGGCTGGCAGAAAATGGAGAGTGGTAGTAAATGGTATACAGTCAGAAGAGATGCAAGTCACAAGTGAGGTACCTCAGGGATCAGTCCTGGGGCTAGTCCTCTTCAATATCTTCATCAGTGACATTGGAGATAGACTGGAGGGTAAGGTTTGCCTGTTTGCACATGACACCAAGATCTGCAAAAGAGTTGATGATCCAGATAGGGTGGGCAGAATGAGAAGAGATCTGAAAAAGCTGGCAAAATGGTAAGAAGAGTGGCAGCTGGGGTTTTACACAAAGACGTGCAAGATCATGGGGAAGAAAAACCCTGAAACTACCTATAGGTTGGGAGGGGAGTTGCTGGCAATCACAAGGGAAGAAAGAGACTTGGGCATCATCATCACAGATGACCTGAAATTATCCAAGCAGACCACTAAAGCAGTAGGTAAGGCTAGAGGGATGTTGGGGTATAGTAGTAGGAGTATCACAATTCAAAAGAGGGTGGTAATAATCCCTGTTTACAAGGCACTGGTTAGGCCCCATCTGGAGTACTGCGTGCAGTACTGGAGGCCACACTTGCACAAGAACATTAATAAAATGGAGGCACTCCAGAGAAGAGCAACCAAAATGGTGTGGGGACTGCATCAGAAAACATATGAGGACAGATTAATGGAGCTCAATATGTATACCCTTGAACAAAAGAGGGAGAGAGAGGTGATATGATCGAAACATTCAAATATTTTAAGGGCATTAACAAGATGAAAGAGTCTAACATGTTCGACAAAGCCCACGCAGTCATGCGCCCCTACTTGTAAAAAACTCTCATGGCTCCCCCAGAACAGGTTTCATGTTTTAAATATCTCAGAATCACATTAGACACCTCCCTCTCCTACCATAGTCACATACAACTTCTCTCCTCCACTGTCAATGCTAGAGTGGGGATCCTTTACAGGCTTAAACACCGCTTACCTCCCCAGGCCATGCATCTTGTGGTCTCCTCCTTTATCCTCTCTTTGGTGGGCTACAGGATAGTCATTTATGGCTGTGCGGAACCAACCGCCCTACGCTGCATCAACACTGCCCTTAACAAAGCTTGCCGCCTAGTCACAGGCAGTGACAGGTTAACGCATACCTGTGAACTTTATACTCTGACTGGTTGCCTTAACTTCCAAGGAAGACTAAAGTACCACTCCTGCATCCTTGCCAAAAAAAATGCAACTCCAGCTAGCTCCCATCGGCATCCACCCAATTATCAGTGCAGCCCCCTTCAGGCGGACTGAAAGACTCGCAGCCAACACTTCCTTCCTTGTCCCCCACTGTAGAACATCTCTTGGGTAAAGATCATTCTGCTACTGTGCCCCACTATGGCTCAATAGCCTACCGCCCCCTATCTCCAAGACCCATAGTCTCTCCCTATTTAAAACAGGTCTCAAAATACAACTCTTTGACCCGGCATTATGTGACTGTAAATAACCCTCCTTTCTTCTGGGGCCAGACCCCCCTCTTGTCCCTTCACTCCCTCTCCCCAGCCCAGATATCTGACTCGGGGTCACTTTAGATCCTATGAAACTGCATCCTGCACTTCTCTGATAAGGGACATCTCGTATGCCACCAGCTACTGTCACCATCTAAATAAGATAAAGCTATGACTGCATAACCCTGTACTGTTACACTAATACTGTTTATATATGTTTCTTTTTTACTGTAAATGTATTACCTCCATTCTTTGTAACTGACGTGGAGCCTTTGCAAAAGAGTCTATGACTCAAAGGATTGTACTTCTGATTCCATTCAATAAACAATAAACAAATATAAGAAAAATAGCAGGACAAGAGGACACAGCGTTACATTAGAGGGAGGCTGATTAAGGAGTAATGTGAGGAAGTGAGGAAGTTCTTTTTCACAGAAAGGGTGGTGGATGCATGGAATGGCCTACATCAGGAAGTGGTGGATGTGAATACAGTGCAGGGCTTTAAACAGGCATAGAGTAGGCATAAGGGAGCAATACAGATGAATATGAATAGATAGGCCATTGACAGAGTAAAGGCCTATGGCACATTTATAAGGTACAAAAAATGGGCAGACTGGATGGGCCTTGCGGTCCTTATCTGCCATCAGCTTCTATGTTTCTAGTGTAACAAGGCCTATAACAGAGCAAACAGGATGCTGGGTTGTATCGGAAGGGGCACTGACAGAAGTACAAAAGATGTATTACTACCTCTCTATAGATCACTGGTAAGGCTGCACTTGGACTGTGCCTAGTTCTGGAGCCCTCACCTAAGGAAGAACAAGGACAGGTAGACACAGTGCAACAAAGATCAGTCAAGGTGATTCGGGGCCAGCAGGGCAGAACTTAGGAGTATCAGCTGAAGGCACTCAACGTGTACCTCCTGAAGACCAGATGAGAGAGGGGAGATATGACAGAGACATTCAAGTCTGTCTGTGAAAGGAATAAACAAGGTAAACTGTGAGGAACCATTTAGCATGATTAATGTTTCATGAGCACTGACAAATGAGTTGGAACTGTTCATGGGAGGTTCAAGAAGGATGTGAGAAAGTTTTAGTTTACAGAAATGGTGGTGGAACTCTGGAACAGTCTGCCAGCTGATGTGCTGATGCCCAAACCATAAATGGTTTTAAGCATGGCTGGAACTGAGTGAAGGGTTTAGTGGTTACTCAGGAGAATAGCAGTAAGGAGGGCAGCAGGGAGTAGATACTGAGGGCTAGAACTCTGTATGGACGATAAGTAATAGGTTCTGATAGGGAACTATGGGCAGATTAGATGGGATCATTGGTCTTTTCTTGTCATCATTGTCTGTGTTTCTATGTTTCAGTTAGAGGGGGATGAGATGAAGGAGGTAAATGCACGAAAGAGTGGAGACTAGCACCCTAACTCAACTATCATGTGTTACAACTGCTTTCTATAGATGTTGTGTTTCAGCCCCATTATGTATTCCAAAATTTGTTTACATAATAGTATTTTAAATTGTGTTTATTTAATATTCTGAAAAACTATATTTGTAATTTGTATTGAAATTTTAATCATTACAGCTTATTGTGATCTTGTTTAATTTTGCCTGAATTTGTCTGATTTTTTTGTCCATTCCTCACTGTAACCCCATCCCCTGGCTCATACTTGGTAATGAGTTTGTAGCTTGGTGTATCTTCCCTGGTCACCAATCGTTAAATTAAAAAAAAACGCTATAGCAAGCCACATGCCCCAAAGAGGGCAAATGGTGACAAAAGAGCAAAAGGCAAAAGAGCACTCATAGTGGGAGACTCCATGGTAAGGGGAGTAGAGACAAACCTAAATGACTGCACAAACAAGAGTGCTAGTCAGATGTCTTCTCGATGCCTCAGCAAAGTGTGACACCAATTGCATTGAAAGGATAATGAAAAAAGAAGGAAATAACCTAAAGATCTTGGAACACCTGGGGACAAATTACCTGGCAGGGCAGTCAGTAGAGGAAGCCAAACTAAACCTGGTTAAACTAGGAGACAAAATGGCCACTCAAATTACCTCCCTGGCCTTCTCTGAGGTCCTTCTGGTGTGGGGAAAAGGCAGTAGCATGGAAAACATCAGAAGCGAGGAAATTGAAGAGTTCAATGAAAGGTTGCAGGGCTGGTGTCAAGCAAGAGGCTACCACTTCATTGGTGCATGGGGAGAGTTCTGGGAGAGGAAGTTCTTCAAATACGATGGACTGCACCTAATGAAAGAAGGAGTACAAGCACTGGGCCACACATGTGATGTCAGCATCGGGTGTTTAAATTAGGGGAGAGGGAGCTGGAGGAAAAAGACCCTATCAAAGACACCTTAAAAGATAGGAACTTAGCCATAACTCCCCCCAAAACAGACAACAATTATGAAATACAAGGAAGGACTAGCAGGAACACAAAAGGAGGTCAACAAACTCAAGCGAAAGTGGAACACAGTAGTATACCTACTGGAAAGGATCTAGAAGAAGAAGAACAAGGGGTCAAGGTAGGAAGAATACAAAAGGCGAGTGACAGAATGTGGAAAAGCATGTGTACAAATGCTCACAGCCTAGCAAATAAAATCTCA
The DNA here is from genome assembly GCA_016271365.2 of Neoceratodus forsteri. Taxonomy (NCBI): domain Eukaryota; kingdom Metazoa; phylum Chordata; order Ceratodontiformes; family Ceratodontidae; genus Neoceratodus; species Neoceratodus forsteri. Next base: position 1,535,532,206 of record CM057456.1, read on the forward strand.
GACCTAATAGCATTGATGTCAGAGGCAGACCTGGACACTGTCACTGTTACCGAGACATGGTACACAGGAAACCATGACTGGGACATAGCAGTACCAGGGTATGCTCTATGCCAAAAAGGAAGGGTAGGAAAAAATGGGAGCAAGAGTGGCTATCTACGTTAGGGAGGAAATAAAAGCTACAGAAGTACAGGGTATAAAGGAGGAAGGAGAGGCACTGTGGGTCATGCTGGAAACAGGGAATGGTACCACCATTCAAGCAGGCATGATCTACAAACCTCCGGCATGTGGGTAGTTTGACAATGTGCTGGTGGAAATCATCCACAAAATGGCAGCGAAAGAGTAAGTACTGCTGATGGAAGACTTCAGTTTGTCAGATGCCAATTGGAGCATCCATACTGCAGCCACAGATAGGAACAGAGACATCCTGGAAGCTCTTAAGGAGGTGGGACTCAGACAGCTAGTGGTGGAACTAAACCGAGAGGAGGCACTATTGGACCTGGTGCTCACCAATGGGGACAGAGTGACAGATGCAGAAGTGGGGAGTCCCCTGGGGTTCAGCGATCACTGTACAGTGTAATTTAACATGAGAACAGTGGAGGAATACAACCACACAAAGGCAAGAGTCCTGGTCTTTAGAAAGGTAGATTTTACAAAACTAGAAGTATCCTGAAAAAAGTCCTAGGGGGAGAAGTGGGAAAAGGGGGGGTGTAGAGGAGCAATGGTCACATCTTAAGGGAGCAATAACAGAAGCCACAAGCCTTTGTGTTAGGCAAATAAGTAAAACAAAGAGGAAGAAAAAAACACTCTTGTTCTCAAAGGAGGTGGCAGGTCGGGTGAGCGAAAAATGTTTAGCAGTCAAAAAATACAAAGAAACGCAGAGGGAGGAAGACTGAAGAATGTATCTGGAAAAGCTAAAAGAGGCAGAGAAAGCAGTCAGAAAAGCCAAATCACAGACAAAAGGAAAGAATAATCAAGGTAATAAAGAAAGGAGACAAGACCTTTTTTAGATACATCAGAGAAAAGAGAAAAACCAGGTCCAGCAGAAGGGGACCAGGAAAAAGCAGAAATACTTAAATATTTGTGTTCAGTGTTCACAGAAGAAGGGGTGGGGGGCACAGACAGGTGTTAGAAGTACCAAGGGAACGAGTGAAGACACCAGTCCATTTACAATACAGCGAGTTCTAAAGGAACTAGAAAACATGAAAGTAGATAAGGTAATGGGGCCAGATGGAATACATCCCATAATTCTAAAAAAACTTAGAAAGGAGCTTGCAGCATCACTGACACCTTGTTCAACAAATCACTAGAAACAGGCATGGTTCCGGCAGTCTGGAAGGGGTGAATGTTGTCCCTCTCCATAGGAGTGGGAGCAGGGAGGAGGCTGGTAACTATAGGCCAGTCTGCCTAATCTCAGTGGTAGGGAAGCTGATGGAATCATTACTCATGGAAAAGATTATGACAGCAGGATCCGATACAGCATGGTTTCATGGCAGGCAGTTCTTGCCAAACAAACCTCATAGATTTCTTCGACTGGGTGACAAGGGAGCTAGATTAGGGAGGGGCGGTAGCTGTGGTCTACCTGGATTTTAGCAAGACCGTCAATACCATCCTGCATAAAAGGCTAATGAACAAGAGGAGCAGCCTAGGAGTCAGATCCATGGTGGTAAACTAGGTTAGAAGTTGGTTGTGTGGTAGGACACAGAGGGTTATAGTAAATGGAGTTCAGTCCATGGAGAGGGAGGTGACCAGAGGGATGCTGCAAGGATCAGTGCTAGGCCCAGTCCTGTTCAATGTCTTCATAAGTGAGATTGTGGAGGGGAAGGTGTGCCTCTTTGCAGAAAATGAAAGGATCTGCAATAGGGTCAACACACCCAGGTGGGATGAAAAGAATGAGAAGAGACCTGGGCAAGCTGGAGGAATGGGTAACTGTATGGCAACTGAGATTCAATGCAAAAAAGTGTAAAATTATGCACTTAGGACATGGGAACCCGAGGGAGGAGTACTCCATGGGGGGAGATACTGTCAGCCCCCAAACAGAAGAAGGATCTAGGGGTGATCATATCTGAGGACCTAAAAGTGGCCAGACAATGTGAGAAGCTGGTTAGAAGGGCCAGCAGGATGTTGGGGTGCATAGGGAGAGGTATCAATAGCAGAAAAAGTGGAGGTGGTGATGCCACTGTACAGATCATTGGTGAGACCAGATCTGGAGTACAGTGTCCAGTTTTGGAAGCCGCATCTCAGGAAGGACATAGGTAGAGTGGAGGTGGTCCAAAGAAGGGCTACAAAAAATGGTATTGGGGCTGTACCAGAAGTCATATGAGAAGATAGTAGTATTATCAGTAGTAGATCAGGGAGGGGCTGTGGACATGGCCTACCTAGACTTTAGCAAGGCATTTGATACAGTCCCACACAAAAGATTAATATACAAGTTAGCCAGCCTGGGAGTGGGTCCCAAGATGATAGCCTGGGTAAAGAATTGGCTGGAGAATAGGACACAGAGGGTAATAGTAAATGGAGTCCACTCTGAAGAAAGGGGGGTTACTAGTGGAGTACCCCAGGGTTCAGTATTAGGACCGGTCCTCTTCAATGTCTTAATAAGTGACATTGCAGAGAGACTGGAAGGAAAAGTATGTTTCTTTGCAGATGACACAAAGATCTGCAACAAAGTTGATGCTCAAGGTGGGGTGGAAAGGATGAGAAGGGACTTGGCAAGGTTAGAGGAATGGTCAAATGTATGGCAGCTTAGATTCAATGCTAAGAAGTGCAAAGGAATGCACCTGGGAAACAAAAACCCAGGGGAAGAATACACAATGGGTGGTGAGATACTAACAACAGCAAACATGGAAAGGGACCTGGGGGTAGTCATATCAGATGACTTAAAGGTGGGCAAGCGATGTGATAGGGCAGTAAGGAGGGCTGGGGGGATACTGGGATGCATAGGGAGAGGCATCACCAGTAGAAAACAGGAAGTTGTTATCCCTCTGTACAGGCAGCTGGTGAGACCCCATCTGGAGTACTGCGTGCAGTTCTGGAGACCCAATCTCCACAAGGACATAGACAGGATGGAAGCTGTCCAGAGGAGGGCAACTAAAATGGTGCAGGGTCTGCACCGGAAGACATATGAAGAGAGACTAAAGGAGCTTAATATGTAGCCTCGAGGAAAGGAGGGAGGGGACATGATGGAAACTTTCCAAGTACCTCAAGGAATCAACAAAGTCCAAGAGTAGCATCTTTCAATCAAAGGGTGTGCAAGAACAAGGGGCACAATTTGAAGAAGAAGGGTGGCTCAGAGGTAATGTAAGGAAGTATTTTTTCACAGAGATGGTTGTGGATGCATGGAGCGGCCTTCCTGAGGAGGTTGTGGAGTCAAAAACAGTGGTTGAATTCAAGCAGGCATGGAACAGTCATAAGGCAATTCTAGGGGTGGGGGTGAAAGAAGTAGGCTGCTGGTTAACTAGGATCTGCAGCTTATCTATTAGGTAGGAAATGGGCAGACTGGGTGGGCCAAGCGGTCCTTATCTGCTGTTAAATTCTATGTTAGGAGGCTCAAAGACCTCAAGATATGTTCTCTGGAAATGAGGAGGGGGGGGGGGACATGGTAAAGATGCTCAAATACTTTAAAGGGATAAAGAAGGTTCGGGGGTAGCATCTTTCAGAAAAGAAAATGGACAAGAACTAGGGGACATGATATGAAATTGGAGGGAGGTGGAATCAGGGGAAACATGAGGAAATACTTCTTCACAGAAAGAGCAGTGGACACTTGGAACAGCCTCCCCTCAGAGGTGGTGGGGGCAAAAACAGTGGAGGAATTCAAAAATGCATGGTACAGACACAAAGAAACCCTGGAGACAGGGAGGAGAGGGGAAAACCACAGATCAGCACCAGTCTGCAGCGTAAGTAAAAGCTAGAAAAAACGGGCAGACTGGATGGGCTGGGTGGCCCTTATCTGCCAACAAATTCTATGTATCTATGCATATGGAGCCAGGACTCATACAAAGTATTAGGGGATCAAGAAGAACAGCAGGGTGAGAGGAGCAGAGATACAGTTACAAGGTTACTAAGAAGTGAAATAATACTACAAACGTCTTCAGTTCCAGGAATAACCCTTGTATGGAATGTGCTCCTTGAAATGGCACTATATAAAAGAAATCATGCAAATATTCTACTGCAAGAAGAAAACTGGTGGCAACAGGACAATTAACTATAATTAAGGTTTCTAATAAGCATATTTTAAAATGTCAATTAAAAATGATAAAGATAGTTCAGATTTTTTATGTTAAGCTGGTCCCCACGAAGCATACTGTACCTGTCAGGCTTAGTTCAGCTTTTAAATTAGTGTTATGTGTATCCTTCTGTGCTCCTTTTAGCCTTTCATAATAAATTCTTTGTGTCAATTCATGTGAATGAAAAATGTTTAATAGCAATAATATTCACATAAGTAAAAACGAGGTCTCCTACTGGGAGATGTTTTATGAAGAAAATTGAACCTTATGAAACCATATTATTAAATTCTGTCACAGAGGTATTAATCTTGTTACTTAGGCATAACTGCTGTGTTTCTAGTAATTATGGATTAATTAAAGATTAACTGTTTATATTATTAAGATATCAAACCTTCCGGAATCACACTATGTAATTCCATATATAAAAAAGAACTGAGGTTAAAATAATAAATGTGTAAATGCCTATTAAACAGTTTCTTGCAAGAAAAAAAAACATTTTCCTAGCACTCTAAAATCATTTAAATTCAAAGTGTCTTAGTCACAGCAGGAAAAGCTTGAAAAAAAGACACAGTGGTCTAAAATTTGGTAGATGAAGCAGATGGAAGTACCCCTTAACTACAACCATTGCATAATTCCACTGTGTTGCTGGGGGGGGGGGGCGGTGAAGCATCATGAATCATATTTCTGTTTTACAAGAAAAGGTAAAACTGCCATAGAAGAGACAGCCTTTACACTGTGCCAGGCTCAGTTACCTCCATGGTGATTATTCTACACGGAACTCATTTGATATCTTACTTATTCTGTGGATGACTGATGAAATAGTTTCCTCTTTTCATAAGATAGTAGTATGTTAGAGCAAATCTAAAGCTGGAATTACAGGGGCATGATAGCATCACTATACTGTAATTAATATGGCTTCTAAGTTCTATGTTAAGCCCTAGTTTTTGTTCCCTTGTAACTCATACGACCATGGATGGAGCAAAATGAAGTAGACAGGGGTTTGCGCTGGTGCCAGAATCTACACAGTCAGAACATTCCAACTTGACCCATTTAATCATTTTTGAATGTCGTAAAAAGTCAGGAGCCCAAGACACAGTCACAAGAGACTACCGCTATGTAGTCACACTGGCCACTTAGCAATAGTTGCAGCTTGGCTCCCCCTTCTGCAAATAGGGGTTGAATGCCTGCTCACAACATATTGTGATGGCACAGAAAGGGGTCAGTGGCCATGATGTAAATAGCCTACCACATTATGCACACAACATGATGACCCTCGCAGTCCTGGTCACGGAGCATTGCAACACTGCAGAAGTAGTACAGGCATGCTGTGGGACTGTAACAACTCTGCAAATTGGAATTAGAGTACCAGTGGGGAATCGACATTATCATGGGACAATGACAGAGTGTGGAATTCATGGGGGACTGTGGTGAGGTAGAGGAGGCTTCACTAGATGCCAGGGAGTTATTTTCATCAAGAACTGTAGATGGGAGTCACTGGACTGCACCAGAGGTGGCAAGGGGGATGTGAAACAAGAATGTGCAGAAGGCCCAGATGCTGGCCTTAAGGCATTTGGGTAGTAGTTAGGAAGTACATCTCCAGGTTGTGCTACCTTTTTACATGGACCTACAGCAAAGTTCCACACGACTAGTGCTATGTCATGCTACAACTCTGAGGAAGTTGCACACCAACATGTTTGAGAGTGCAAACCCTGTTTGCACACACTAACAGCTGTTGACTACATTTGCATCACTACTTAGTCATGGGGAGTATTCTACCTGTGGCTAAATATTTATTATGTAGATAGCTTCAACGTGTGGAAGTTTAAGGGTGACTCTCCTCATTTTGCACCATCTCCCTTTCAAGCAGTGTATTGGGCCCAAAAAGTGCTAATCACTTTGTTGTTTTGAAAGGCAGTATAGCCTAGACATACAGTGCTGAACTGTGAACTTGAAGACTCAGCACGCCTGCGTTTGAATCCCCCTGAACAAGTCACTTAACCTTCATATGCACAATTCTCTTCTGGAGTGCATCTGGAAATGAACAATTGGATGAGTGATAGGGTTTGGTGTTCAGTACCTGCTTCTTGTATTTAGAAGTAATAAAATGTTTTCTTTCTGTGATACTTAAGTTATATGTTCCATTTTTTGCCTGTATTGTCTGTAAATAAGAGTTTTCTGAAATAGTGTATTAAATGTCTCAAAACTTTTTCATGTATTTGAAGGAGTTCATAGTTGTGCATTGGGTCATAACAGTACCAGTGCTAGGGAAGCTTATATGTAGGCAACAAACATCAGAACTTGGCTGAATATGAGAAACCCAGATTTGGTACATAAATAAATATTTTACACCCATAGATCAGGTTGAAGTATTCAGGATTGAGTAGCAATGCCAAAATCTACCCCTCCTCTGCTCATAAATCCCTCTTTTTCATCTCATAAGACCTACAGTATCTTCCTCAGAGACACATATCCATCCCCTATAAACTGTTCATCTTTCTCCTGCTTCCATCAGCAGGTGACATTAAACCCAACCCAGGGCCATCTCATCTTCCCCCACTCCCCCCCATCATCCTCCAAAAAGGACTATAAATTGCCCACCTCAACATCAGGAGCCTTCTCCCAAAGATGGATCTACTACAGCCTATTATGATTAGTCTGAAACCAAGTGTTCTGATCATTACTGAATCATGGCTCTCACCCAAAATTACAGATCCTACCATCTCCATCTCTAGTTACTCCCTCATTCATCAAGACCGGGCTACCAGGGGCAGGGGGTGGCCATATACATCTCATCATCCATCCAGTGCACTATCTGCCTCCCCACTTCCTCCCACTCTGCCTACTAACTTCTGCTACTAAAACTATCCTTCCCCTGCTCCTTACTTATCTTTGTGGGTGGTGTTAACTGCATCCCAAGCCTCCTTTCTGCCTCTATCACTGACCTCATCTCAACTCTCATCACCCACTCCTCTACGCTCTTCATCCTCAGGGATTTCAATATAAATTGGCTTTCCAGTACCAAATCCAAAATCAGTAACCACATCTCTTCCCTGAATCTAGCATAAATGATCTCTGAATCAACTCTGTTAAACCATAAGTCTGGTAAGCATACCCTGCTAGACTGGATACTTGGGTCACATCCCCACAGGGTAGTCATGTCAGAAATCCTTCCAGATGCACTCAGTGACCACCACATGGTCTACTGTGTGTGTAAAATCCACTGCCCCAAAGCCCCGCCTAATAGAGATGTTGCAAAATTGCCATGGCTGGGGGGAGGGGAAAATAACTGGAGTTGACTGGGGGTGGTTCTAATCTTTACTTTAATTCAGCCAGTGAAAGGCCGGAGGGGTCCACTAGACAACAGGGACAAGGAGGGGATTGTTTTTTATTCAAAGATTGGGGGCAGGGGATAATTCAGGGTGACTGGAGGAGAGAGTTCTTGAATTTGGCTGGTGACCAGCCCGGGGTGGGGGCACCAGACATCAGGGATGTGGAGGGGATTATTTTTTTTTTAGTTTGCCCACAATGACAATTTCATCAGTGGGAGGGTGAAATTTTGCCCACCCCATGGACGGAATTTCACTTTTCACACGGCAAAATATTTTGCAAAATGCACAAATTCCGCAAAATATTTCACTGGGTGAAATTTTCCAATTTTGCACAACACTACCGCCTAATATCCTCTATCTGTGCTCCTGTAGGTCCTTAGACATGATCTCTCTCCATGAAGAACTTGTTGGAACTGGTTGGTCTCCTATTGCAAATGACTCCTCTGTTGACTCAGCTATGAGCTACTTCCAAACCCAGTTATTAAAAGTTTGGGACCGGTACACCCCAATCAGAAAAAACAAAGTCCGAGGCTCACATTTCCACCGGGTACCAGCTGAACTACTGGTCTGCCAACATGTTCGTGACCTAGTGTGAAGAACCTACAAGACATCAGGCACTCTTGGAGACTTGCTTAAATTTCATACTCTTCGTAACACCTGCACTAGGGCCATCTGATTTGAAAAAGTGGAATATTTCTCATCCACCTTTCACGAGAATCTCAACAGACCTTCCAAATTCTGGAAGATAGTCCGTGCACTATTCCCCCCCTGCCTAATCCCATCCACCAGTCTTAAGGGTAGGTGACATAACTATCGCTGACCCCTCCTCTGTAGCTACTGACTTCAACATCTTTTTTACAACCTGTACTTCCTCCCTCCTAGCATCCCTACCCCTTTCAGATCCACCACAGCCAGTTCCTTCCTCACCTACTCCCTCTCCCCTCTGATTTACCTTCCTAACGATCTCCCCTATTGACACCCTAAAAGCTATTCTAGCCCTTAACCCCCATAAGGGCAAAAGCCCAGATGGGCTTGACACTAAGATCCCATACCTCTCGGCCCATGCTCTTCCACTCTTCACCCTTCTGAATCATTCCTTTATACTAGCCACTGTCCATGATGCCTGGAAACTTGCCACAATCATCCCCCTTCCAAAAGGTGGTGATTCCTCTAACCCAGGTAACTAACCAACTGATATCTCTATTCCCAATCCTGGCAAAACATCAAGAGCACCTGGTAATGGCCCAACTTTCTCCTTTTCTTGAATTCTTCTCCTTTTTCACCCCCTTCCAGTCTGGTTTCCATAAGGCCCATTCCACTATGACCCCCCCCTTCTTCGACTTATTGACTCCATCCTTTCTGGGATGGATCAGGGATGCATCAACTCTGCCATCTTTATCTACCTGACTAAAGCCTTCAGCACTGTTGCCCACACCCTTCTCCTCAACAAGCTTGCAGCAGATGGTCTCTCTCAGACCACCATCCACTGGTTCCATTCCTATTTTATGAGTAGGTCCCAATCAGACAGAACTGGCAACACCACGCCCCCCCCCCCCCCATCAACATCAGTGTTCCTCAAGGTTTGGTACTTGGACTGATAGTCTTCTCAATATTTCAAAATAATCTACCTGCTGCCTGCTCTACAGCTGACATCCATATGTATGCAGATGATACTGTTTTGTATGCCTCCGGTACCTCCCTCTCGGACGTGGCTACTAGACTCCAGCTGGATTTCAATAATATCCAACGTTGGTTTTGAACACATCAACTCTCACTCAGTGCCAAAAAGACGGTCTCTGTGACCCTTTGGCACCAGGCAAAAGCTTGCCAGGCTTACTGCCTCCCCTACCTTCCATACCCTAGAGGGGTCCTTTTTAGAGGATGTCTCCTTCTTCAAATACCTCTGGCTGTGGCTCGACAGGAACCTTGACTTCGCTGGACATATAGATGCTGTCCACAAAAAACTACATCCCAAACTCAGTGCTCTGCACAGGCACCGTGGCCGCATCCCCCTTCTGGCTCACCAGGAGATCATCCAGAAGATGATCCTCCTAATTTTTAGCTTTGGAGATACAGTTTACAGTGTTGTCCCTAAGTCCACCCTCACCAGGCTGGACACTCTATTCAACTCCTTCTGCCAATTTGCTCTTGAGTGTCCACTACACACTCACCACTGTGACCTCTACATTGCTCTCTCCTTCCCCCCTCTGAGGCCAGATGCCTTGCCCACAGTGCCTCTTTCGTTGTGAAATTCTAGCTTGGCTCCCTACCTCTCCACCTCAGTGCCCTCCTCTCTGCCCTGCCTATCCTCAGCTAGTCCCTTCACAACTCTCCCTACAGGACCCTCACCCTCTCTGCCCGAACTTCCAATTCAGGGCAAGCTGCTTACTCATTTCCTTTTCCAAATATTTGGAAATCCTGCTCCTTAGATATCCACTCTGCCCCGTCTACTCTGGGGCTGTCCCATCTTCTAAGAAACCACATTTATCCATCCTTCAATTACTTCTGACCTACTTCTCCTCCTCCTCTGCTTTTTCTCTTCTCTTTCAATGGTCCTACTACCTCTACCCTCTTCCCCTACTGCTCCTCTCCAGGAATGCCAAAGTCCTATTAACACTGACTGGGTTTACACTAAGCAGCGTTCATACCCTTAGGTTTTCCACTCCTGTGGGTAAGGGCACCTCCTTTATCCCTAGCACACTTCTTCATTCTTCCCCTTCCCTAATCTCTCCTCCCCTTCTCCATCCTGTCCCCCCCCTTCATATCCCATCCCCTCTCCTGTTGTGGGGTGTGCATACCAGAGTGTGTAGGTCCATCAGTCTGCCTTCTTGCAGGAGTGAAGATTCACCAACAGTCTGGCTGAGATCTCACCTAGTACCTTAAGTGCTACCCCTGCAACATTTTTACTAATTATGTTGAGATTTGTGTGTGTACAGTATATGTAACTATACTGTATATGTTTCGGTGTGTAGTGTGTGTGTGTGTGTGTGTATGAGTACATACAGATTACATACATATGTATATAGTTAGATTATACCTGGATGGCACTGTGCTACATGCCTATTCCACTATATATGTTTGGCATAGCTTCAGTACATTTGGTTGTATGTTAGTATAATTGCTGAATAATTTTGGAAGTTGCAGACATGCCGTTCCACGTCTCAACCTATACCTTGTACACTTTTGTTATTATTGCACTACGTATTTTTTTGAGGGATTTTATACTCTTATTGCATCTCATGTCCCCTTTCTCCCAGGACTCATCTGGAAATGAGCTATTCATAGCTCAGTATGCCTTTCCTGGTGCAGCCACTCCTTCCCCAAACTGTCTAGGGACATGAAAGATTCACTGGGGAAGGGCTTACAGCATAGCAAAAAAATCACTTAGAACTTGCACAGCGGAGTGAAGTTGGAAAATTTAGCCTACCTCTCGATGGCTTCATTTCTTCAGTGCACCCTGGATCTCTCCTCAGTTGACTGTCTTCACCCCCATACCACCACTGCTGGAACCAGTCACCTCCATGATCTGCTGCCACAGTTCCCACATGGTTCCTGAGCCCCTTGATCCCGATGCAGTCTGCTGGAAAACCTTTTGGAAATACAAACTCATGATACAAATAAGACTGAGGGGCTTTCCATTTCATTTACCACCCTTTTATCGCAAATAGAAAATTCACCACTCAATTTCTTCCCAAACAGCTCTTTATTTTCACCTGTGCCTGAAATAATGCCAGACACAGAGAAATAAACTAGGAAATAAAGCAGCGCCATGGGGCCATAAAACTTTTTACAAGCTCACCCCCAACTGGAACTCTTGAGCAGTTATAAGGTGACAAACAGGTAGTACTTGTAAGGCTGTCATATACTTTGGGAGCTCAGCTGATTTATCTAAGCAGATCCTTCATCCTGGAAGAATCCTAAGGCTCCTTCCCCACTGGCGCTGGTAAGCCACCCTTTTACTTTGGTTACACTCTCCATACACTGTTCTTTTCCTGTGCACTGGTCAGCTTGCCATTTTCCCACTCAGAGATGTGAGCAGCTTCTCCCACATGGACTCTGGACCTGGCCTGAATCCTAGAGGGATCCCAGGAATTTTCTCCCCGACCCAGGTCTTGTAACTCTTTTTCCTTTGAGCCTGAACAACGGAGTAACAGGCGACCCCCATAGGCTCTGAAACTCCTACCAGAGCTTTTGCTCTTTCTCCTACCTACTTGGTGCTAAAGTCCTTAATGGACCTAAAAGTCCAGCTCATAAATGGTGGCACTGCGGCCGGCCCAAACCTTAATAACTGACCAGTCCACAGCATACCCAGACCACTGCCATCATTACCAACTGCCACCTTCGAGCTGCCCTGCCATGAGAGGAACCTGAACCCTGCCACCACCCAGGTCCTCCAAGCAGCTCAACTCCTTTCTGGCATCCCTGGCATCCACTCCTCTCTTTGCAGTGCCCTTGATGACCATCCAAGGATGGCCCCAGCCTCCTCTTTGCATCCCTGCAAACACATCCTAGGCTTGAATTAAGCTCCCACCCCCAATCTGCTCTCCAAAGGCCTGTCCAAAGATATGCAGCCCACCCAGCCCTTAAAATGCCGGTGACCCAGGACCTACCCCTCTAAGCAGGCCCCTTAAATGGGTGAAAGACACTCCCGGGGCTGCTCTGCACTTGAGCCACCCTGCCACATTGGGAATGAGAGAGGACCTCAGCCACTGGCCCCTCTCTTATGAGAACCCTGCCATGGTTCCCATAGCCCTGGCAGCCCAAGCCACATCTGCACAGGATCTAAATGGGGCTCCTACCTGTCCTACCATCTACCTGCTATCCAGGCCTCCACCAATCCCAATGACGCAGCACCAGCTCGCTGGCCATCCTCTCTCAGAGCTCCCACCTCTGCTCCTTGATGCCACGTTGCTGCACAGAAGTCATCCCTGATTACTGACTTTGGGAGGAGTCCCCCTTAGGCCCAACCTGGACCATCAAGCTCCCTCCTTTCCTGCCTCTCCTGCTCTTTCAGCCACCCCACCCCCCCAGCCTCACTCCTACTGTCTGAGGCTGGAAAAGCCTAGAACATCCTGTTCCAACCTTATTTATACCCTTTTTACTTGCTCTCTGCTGCCACCTTAAGGCGTCCAGCAGGGATTAAACCCCAGAGCACTAATAAAACCCTTAAGCTCTGGGTGGGAGGGGGTAGAAGGTGGAAGGGGGTCCCTAATGGGAGCATAAGCCCCTGCACAAGAGAGGGGGCTCACTCTCTTCCCCCAGCCAGGGAATCATTCCTTCCTGGGAATGATGGCAAAGGGCCCAGTGATGGTCCTTCTCCCAGCAAGCTGGGTATGCGCACTCCCCAGCCCACAAGAGGCAGACACATCATATCTGGCCAAAAGATACCTGCCCAAACCAGCCACTTTAAACCCCGTTTACTCTAGGAAAAAAAACTGACTTTTGCTAGGAGACATTTTTAAAATTTTAGGAAAAGCAGAATTATTTTTTTGTCGGTAGACAACCACAGTCATTGATTTCTTGTTTAAATTTCAACAACAACATTTTAAACAGTAATGAGGTAGTTTTAAAATTCTAATAAACTCTGTTATACCTCCCTCCATATAGAAACTTGTTACTCTTTGTACAATCCCCTTACACACTCGCGCACGCACTTACTCTTGCATTCTCTCACCACCCTTAACTAACATTCACACTATTATTTATTTATTTATTTTATTTATTGAAATGTTTCCCCAGAAGGGCACACTGAACAACAAGTTGCTCATCTCATGGTGTGACCTGGGGGTGAGGGGGTTACATAGGGTTAAGAAGACAGAGATTAAACAATTAAAGGATGAACAGTTATAAATTATAAGTGGGCAGTACAGACAATTACAACTTGTAAAATTATACAACAGTGGGGGAACACTGGGTATAGTACAATAAATGTACAAAACAACAATGCAACAGAACCATTTATAGTGTGAAAGTGTACCAGGAGCAAGCTCGAGGTAGTACGCAAGTGTTGTAGGAGTAAAATGATGGGGTAGCTCATAAGCGCAGGTGCTCCAGAAGGGCAGGTGGAGAAGAAAGGAGGGGAGGCAAGAATGAATATGAGAAGAAGGGGTAGCCAGGCTCAGATTCCCCCTTCAGGATATTGAGAACCCTGTCTGGGGGTCAGGGTTGGAAGATTGTAGCTGGGAATAGGTAGTTAAGGAGAGTTAAAGTGGGAACAGCTGGGGGAGAGGTAGTCATGGAGGGTGGTAGCAAAGGAGTAGGTGGAGGAGGAGTGTCGTATTTCGGGGGGGGATTCCAGATTTTAGGGAAATGATGGGCGAATCCAGTCTGGCTGATGAGGGTGGAGCGGCGAGGGACCACCTAGGTGTGGGCATCATTAGATCTGAGAGAGTGGGCGGGGGGAGGGGGAGTGGAAATAGAGGATGAGAGGTAGGAGGGGAGTGCGCCAAGCCAGAATTTGGAGGTTAGTTTGGCACAGTGAGAGATGCATCTGTGAGATAGTGGAAGGAAGGTTAGGAAGCGATAGAGTTCACAGTGATCAGAGTGGGAGGGGGAGTCTAGGGCAAAGCGACAGAAGGAGTTAAAGCGAGTGTCCAATTTGGTCAGGGAAGATTTTGGAGCAGCACAATAGACTATGTCCCAATAGTCAAAGATGGAGAGTATCATCTTCTGGGCAAGTTCACATCTCGCAGTCAGCGGGATGCAACTACGATTCCTGTACACAGCACCAAGCTTGGGGTGCAGTTTCTTCAGGATGGCATCGATATGCACAGAGAAGTTGAGGTGTTGGTCCAGCCAGACCCCCAGATATCTAAATGAGGAGGTGTCCTCAAGGAGGATCCCATCAAGGGTGTGCAAGGTGTGTAGAGCCAGAAGCCTAGAGAGTCTCTGCCTGGTGCCAAAGGTCATAGAGACTGTCTTCTTGGCATTAATGAAGAGCTGGTGGGAGGCAAGCTAGAACTGGACTTGGCTGAAGTCATGCTGTAAGCTGGTTTCCATGATTATTTGTCCATAATTGCTGCATTCTGGTTAGTAAAGCATAAATTAGGTCCCATTTTTTTACTTAAAACTATTTACAGTCACCATGTCCTGCTCTGTAGAGCATCTGTCCGGGTGCAGTTCATGAGTCTGATTACAGGAGGCCTAAGTTGCAGGTCCTCCTCCTGGTCAAAAATAGTAATCTGGATCCAGTTTGGTGGTCAAGTCCCCAAAAGAATCTCGGTCTATGATCTAATATTTGGTCTGTGCCCCACCCAAGTCCTGGACCAAGGTGAAATTCTTAAAGAGGGTCAAATTAGATCAAGTCCCTGTGTGGCACATTGTCCGAGCCTGCTGGATCAGTTTCTGTGAGGGAACACCTCCCCCTCCAGGAAGGTTTTTTATTCGGTCCAACTGCTCCTTGAAAATCCACTCTTCCCTCATCTCTTCTATGATGTCCCAAACCCTCTCGGGCACATATGGGTAGTCCATATGGGGATACTCCGCACTCAGCCTCCTATTGACACATCTCTCAGCCTGGCTCCATTCTGGCAGGTCTCTCACACCGGTCATCCTTGCTTGCACTGGTGATAATCACATCCCCCTGCTGTACTTGATGTTTAGCGGGTCATTGGAGTTTAACCCATCCATTAGGGTCCGGAGGGTTTTGGCATGGACTAGAAGCTCTGGGGGGTGTGGTCTGCTATGGTAATCACCGGACAATGAAAAGGCCTGGGGATGGCTCTATGTACTTGATAGTCATGGAACTGGAACATTTTATCAATAAATGTTTCTTCATCCAGCTCCTTCTGTTCCTCTCAAGCCTTAGCACCCTCCCTGGACTCTGCTGGTGCAGCAAATGGCATGGAGTCAAGCCTGCTGGGCTTTAGGATCTTTGACTCAGCTCCAGCCACAGGATCTGATTTGGAAGACAAAGCCAGTGGGCTACTGCCATACAGGAGCCACAGTTGGGATCCCCCTGAGCTCTGGGGAGTCTCCCACTGGTTTCCTGAGAGCCCTGCCTCTCCCTCTGCCATGGGGATAGTCAATAGTTGGTGGCAGGCAGCAGGGCAGATGTCTGTGCTCACCGTCACACCCTAGTCTCTCCTTTATTTCTGCACCCTTTTCTTCCATGGGTTGAACAATGATGCCAGGGGAAACACTCCTGGCTTTAGTTGTCGGGCCCAGGGTGCTCTCCCCCAGGAAGAGTCTTTCAAAAGCTCCTGAATCCCCACTAGCCAGGGACCATAGCATGTAAGAATGCTCCGTGGTACTGGATGGGAGCCCCCACATGGAAACGGGTGGGACACGATCAAAAATGTCTCCCAGGGCTGAACTGGAGCAGATTCTACAAACAGGCAACCTCATGATGCCTCCCCCCCGATATCCACACCTCACACATCGCTCATTGATCTGTCCCTTTCCCCCTGCCTTTCACAGCCAGGAGCGCAATGATGCAGGAACCATGGCAAGTGGTTCCTCCTGGGGGCACACCTCTTCTTAAGCTTGCTATCCTTTGCCTGCCATGATCCAGCACCAGACCATACAGTCCCCCCTCTACAATCTCTACCCTGCTGCTCCTCACAGTACCCAGAACAAAGAAACACTCTTACTTTGGATGGAGATTCTCACTATTCTGCTCCTGTGTGGGTTTTGTGCCGCTTTTGTTTTTCTTTCTCAGCTGGTTCTCTCTGCTACTTTTCCCTCTGAACTGTCTTGTAAAGATGGCACTCCCTCAACAGTTGCTTTTGCTTCTCCTGCACCATCCATCAATTGGAAATGGCCAGAGCATCATGTGACCAGCCAGTCCTGCGCACACACCACACCAGACATGCTGATGCCTACTACTCTTTCAGGCCTGCCCCACAACTTATTTAAAATGTGCCACAGGGCTGACTTAGGCCGGGGAACCTGTCAGCACTTCGTACCCCAGGGCTCGGAGTCCGGTGGGGTTTTGGGGTACAGGGAACATCCCAGTTGAGCCCCCATGTGTAGCTACCCCTTCTCTGAACTATCTAGGGGCATGAAAGATTCACTGATGTACCAGGAGAAAGGGTCTACAGCATAGCAAAAACATCACCAAGAACGTGCACAGCAGAGTGAAGTAGTAAAACATCCTACCTCTTGATGGCTTCATTTCTTCAGTGCACCTAGGATCTCTCTTCAGTTGACTGACTTCACACCCATACCTCCACTGCTGAAACCAGTCGCCTCCATGATCTGCTGCCACAGCTCCCACACGGCTCCCAAGCCCCTTGATCCTGGCAGTCTGCTGGAAAACCTTCTGGAAATACAAACTCATGGCACAAATAAGACTGAGGGGCCTTTCATTTCATTTAGAACCCTTTTAACTCAAATAGAAAATTCACCACTCAATTTCTTCCCAAACAGCTCTTATTTTCACCTATGCCCCCAAATGATTCCAGAGACACAGAGGCACCATTTTACACTAAGAAATGAAGCCACTCCATGAGGCCACAAAAACGTTTTACAAGCTCATCCCCAGTTGATACTCTCCAGCAGTCATAACGTAACAAACAGGCAGTATTTGCAAGACTATCGTATACTTTGTGAGCTCAGCTGATTTATCTAAGCAGATCATTCATCCTGGAAGAATCCTAAGGCTCCTTTCCCACTGGCAGTGGTAAGCCACCCTTTTACTTTGGTTACACTCTCCTTACACTGTTCTTTTCCTGTGCACTGGTCAGCTTGCCCTATTCCTGCTCAGAGAAGCAAGCAGCTTCTCCCACCTGGACCCTGGACCTGGCCTGAGTCCTACAGGGATCCCAGGAATTTTCTCCCCAAATCAGGCCCTATAACCATTTTTCCTTTTTATTTATTTATTTGTTTTTGTTAACCAGGTAAGCACACTAGACAACCAGGTGCCTATTTTCAGGTGTGACCCGGGAGATTACAGAGTTACATACTGTACATGATTACAAGAATACAATCAGGTACAACAGGCAAACAATAAGAGCAGGTACAAGTAAGGACATCAGTCATAAACATGGTAAATGCAGCAACACTAGGGAACCTTGCCTACCCTGTGGTAGGAGGATAATAACATCATACACAGGGGGCCAGCCATCGGCTGAGTATAGCAGACAACATGGCATTTGGAGGCTAGGGGTTGAAGAGTACATCAAGGAGATTAGAAAAAGGGGGATAGGAGAGACCAAAGGAACACACAGATGGCCTAGCACAACTAGATCCATAAGAGCAAGAAAGAATCCTCACAAGCAGATTCATTGATCCCCTATAAGTTTAACCAGAGGGGAAGGTCAGGATACCCTACAACATAGAGCAGTGAGAACAGTGGGGCAAGCAGCAGGAGTACCTTAAGTGCAGAGGCAGGGAAAGGCAGATCTGAGGAAGCCCCAGAGGAAAGCCTTAAAACAAGAATGGGAGGTGGAGGAGCAAGTGCTCGCTGGAAGGGAGTTCCATAGTCTAGGAGCAAGGGTAGTGACCCATCTGAGAGTGCGTTTTAGGAACCAGAAGGACATGGGACTCACTGGACCTAAGGTGGTAGGAGGAGGAAGGGGGGGATGAGGGTTGCTGCAAGGGCAGTAGGGGTGGCAGTTCTGATAACCTTGTCTATGAAGTTGCCTAGTACGAAGGACTGGTATTTTACTGGAGGAAGCCACTCCAACTGAGAATAGAGCTGGCAGCAGTGAGTGAGGCGGGGGGCAGAGAGTGCAAAGCGACATATATTATTGTACGCTGTATCCCAGTTGGAGAGATTGTTTTTGTGGTGAGGGCAAAGGAGACAATGCCATAGGAGAGCGTAGGTAAGAGGACTCCTTTGGCTAGGGCAAGACGTGCTGCTAGGGTGAGGCAACTTTTTGCTTTATACGCAAGGCCCAACTTACAGTTAGAGGCCTTGTAGACATTGCGAATGTGCAGAGTGCAGTTAAGCTGTGGATCTAGAGTCAACCCCAGGTACTTGACAGATTCAGCATCATGTAGGAAGGATCCATCAGCACATGAGATCCTTAGAGGGGACGGGACCACTTTTAATTTGGCTGTGGAACCAAAGAGCATGGTTTGCGTTTTCTGCAAGTTGATAGCAAGCTTGTGGTCATCCAGCCATGTTTGGATCTGGTCGAAGTCAGCATTGAGCTTGTTGTTGATGTCAGAGCTATCCTGGGAGCTGAACAGGATGACTAAGTCATCAGCGTACAGAGTAGAGTGCCCGTGGGCTGGGGCTGAGGACAGCTGATTAATAAAGAGGGAAAAGAGGAGGGGCCCAAGGACAGAGCCCTGAGGGACCCCACAGTTGACAGGGGCAGGCTTTGACAGGGCCTTGTTAAATGAGGTGTACTGCTGTCTGCCCGAGAGGTAGTTGCTGATCCAGGCTAGGGTGGGGTAGGAAAAGCCCAGAGACTGGAGAGAGGAGCTCAGGAGAGATAGTGGTCAACACAGTCAAAGGCTTTTGAGAGGTCCACAAAGATGGCTCCAGTCAGTTTGCCTTGATCAGCAGCAGATCTGATCGCAGAGGAGACAACCGCTAGGGCAGTGGAAATACTATGCCCTTTCTGGAATCCGTGTTGGGCAGGGGAGAGTACTTCATAGGTCTGCAGGTAATGAGAGACCTGCGAGGCAACCACCCTTTCGAGAAGCTTAATGTTTGCTGACAGTATCGCTATTGGTCGATAGTTCCTGGGGTCCAGTGTAACAAATGACCCCCACAGGTTCTGCAACTCCTACAAGATCTTTTGCTTGTTCTCCCACTTGGTGCTGAAGTCCTTAATGAGCCTAAAAGACCAGCTCATAAATGGTGGCACCATGGTCAGCCCAAACCTTAATACCTGACCAGTCCACAGTGTACCCAGACCACTGCCACCAGTGCCCACTGCTACTTTCGAGCTGCTCTGCCATAAGAGGAACCTGAACCCTGCCATCACCCAGGCCCTCCGAGTGGCTCAAATTATTTCTGGCATCCATGGCATCCACTCCTCTGTTTGCAGTGCCCCTGATGACCATCTGGGGATGGCCCCAGCCTCCTATCTGCATTCCTGTCAACAGATCTTGGGCTTGACTTAAGTTTCCACCCCCAATCTGCCCTTCAAGGCCTGGCCAAAGATCTTCAGCCTGCCCAGCCCTTAAAATGCTGGCACCCCAGGACCTCCCCCTCCAAGCAGGCCCCTTAAATGGGTGAAGAACACTCCCAGGCCCCCTCTGCACCTGAGCCACCCTGCCACACCAGAAACAAGAGAGGACCTCTGCCACTGGCCCCAGCCCTGTGAAAAGCCTGCCATGTTTCCCACAGCTCTGGCAGTTCAAGCCACATCTGCATGGGATCTAAATGGGGTTCCTACCTGCTATCCAGGCCTCCCCCATCCCAATGACACAGCACTGGGTAGTTGGCCATTCTCCCTCAAAGCTCCCATCCCTGCTCCTTGATGCCATGTCGCTGCATAGAAGCCATCCCAGACTACTGACATTTGGGGGGGTCCTTATGCCCAACCCGGACCATCAAGCTCCCTCCTTGCCTGCCTCTCCTGCTCTTTCAGCACTCCCCCCCCCCAGCCTCTGGCCTACTGCCAGAGACTGGAAAAGCCCAGAACTTCCTGTTTCAACCTTATTTATAACCTTTTTAATTGCTCTCTGCTGCCACCTTCAGGCTTCCAGCAGGGATTAACCCCCAGAGCACTAATAAATCCCTAAGATCTGGGGGAGTAGCTGGTGGAAGAGGATCCCTAATGGAAGCATAAGCCCCTCTGGAAGAGACAGGGCTTACACTGGTGAAACATTTTCAAATAAAAAAATAATAAATAAATCTACAAGCCCTGAAAATGCCATTTTAATCTTTTCAATACAGTTTTTTTTTACAGGTGTATTGAAAACATAAAAGCTTACATGATTTTGCTGGATTGGGTTTTTTGTGCAACACTAGGAGCCCATCCTTGGTGTATTTTTTGTTGTACTTGTGTTCCATGTTCATAGATAAAGGAGAAGGGGAGGGGTCAAAAAAAGTAACATAAGCTTTGGAGGGAGGGAGGTGGATATTAGTCCTTTTTGGGGGGAGGGAGTCCTGAAGAGACTTATTAATCTGAAGGCGGACAAAGCAAAAGGGCCAGATAGGGTACATCCAAGAGTACTGAGAGAGCTCAAAGAAATACTGGCTACACTCTGACAGCTAAATTTAACAACTCACAGGAAACAGGAGTGCTGCCAGAGGACTGCAGGAGGGTGGTGGATGTAGTCCCACTACACAAAAGTGGTAGCAGGGAGGAGGCTGGCAATTATAGACCACTGAGCCTGACATTGATGGTGGAAAAGTTAGTGGAATATCTGCTGAAGGAAAGGACTGTGGAATATCATGAATCCAGTGGGTTACAACACCTGAGGCAGCAGGGTTTCACAGGGAAGAGGTCTTGCCAAACAAATCTGATGGAGTTATTTGACTGGGTGACAAGAGATTAAGATCATGGCTGAGCTGTGGAAGTGGCCTACTTAGATTTCAACAAGATTTCAATATAATTTCACACAGGAGGCTTGTAAGTAAGTTGGGGACTTAGGAGTGAGTCCAAAGGTGGTGAACTGGATGTGAAATTAGTTAGAGGATAGGCGACAGAGGGTGGTGGCAAACAGAGTTCACTCTGAGGAAGGGAGTGTGACCAGTGGGGTGTCTCAGGGAACAGTGCTGAGACCGATCCTCTTCAATGTTTTTATAAGTGGCATTACAAAGGAGCTAGAAAGGAAAATGTGCCTCTTTGCAGATGATCAAAATATGCAGAAGGGTGGGTACTCTTGGGGGGGTAGAAAAAATGAGCTGAGACCTGAGAAAACTAGAGCAGTCATCAAGGGTATGGTAGCTGGGTTTCAAAGTCAGAAAGTGCCAACTAATGTACTTGGGGCACAGAAACCCAGAGGCAGAATACAAAATGGGTAGCGCGATACTGATGACCATCAAACAAGAAAGAAATCTGGAGGCAATCATATAGGATGACCTAAAGGTGACCAGTCAGTGTGACAAGACAGTTGGGAGGGCTAGTGTGATGCTAGGATGTACAGGGAGGGGTATCACCAGCAGAAAGAGTGAGGTGATGTTGCCTCTGTATAGATCGTTGGTAAGACCCCTCCCCCAGAGTACTCTGTCCAGTTCTGGAGACAACACCTCCAGAAGGACATGGACAAAGTGGAAGTGGTCCAGAAGAGGGCAACAAAAATGGTGCAGGGTATGCATGAAAAGTTCTACAAGGATTAATTAAATGACCTCAATATGTACACCCTGGAACAGAGGAGGAAGAGAGGGGATATGATAGAGACCTTTAAATACCTCACGGGAGTAAACAAGGTACAGGAGGTAAGTATTTTTCAGAAGAAAAGCTACTCAAGAACAAGGGGCATGCTATGAAGCTGGAAGGGAGTAGATTCAGGAGAGATGTGAGGAAGTACTTCACAAAAAGGGTGCTTGATTCCTGGAATAGCCTCCCGGTGGAGGTGGTGGAGGCAAACACAGTGATGGGATTTAAGAATGCATGGGATACGCACATGGTAATCATATCAGAAAGAAGGGGTGAAGGAGTGAAAGCTATAGATCAGATATGGTCTGTATTAATAGTGTAAGTAGGGAGGAATGGGAAGACTGGATGGGTCAAGCGGTACTTATCTGCCGTCAAATTCTATGTTTCTGTGTAACTGCTGTTTTTGTACAGGTGATCACTATGGGGCCTTACATCTTTGAGAGAGGCCTCATGGTTCTTAGAAGGGGCACAGAGCACCTAACATGAAGAAACATCAAACAACTTCAACTGCATTAAACGAGATCATTGTAAACTCTCTGTTCTTCAAGCAAACAGCAGGGGTTTTACTGATATATAATCTCTCAGAGGGCAATTACTTGATGCTTCCACTGGCAGTTCCCTCTCTAGGATGTTGTTACAGACTTTGTTAACTGGGGTCCAGATCATGTTCAGTTTTTTGTTATCCTCAAAGGTATTATGAGAAAATACTTACATTCCAGACACAATCTATTACACCTGTTCTATCCTTAGTTACAGTTCTTTCAAATGATGATGATCACTAGGGTGGTGGTGGTGCAACTTCCAAATAAGACAGGCTATCTTGTTTGTTTGTTTAAAATTTATTTGTACACAGGATACAGATTGATTAGGGTGTAACCCCCATTTGCAACAATGTCCTGTGTCTTATAAAATACAAAACTATAAATGAACATAACTTAACTAACAAAAAAATTATTACAACAAAACATACAAAAAACTCAATAAAATAATTTGTAACATTCACAAGTAGTTATCAAGTATTTATACAGAGCATTCTTAAACTTTGACAAACTTACCAAAGAACTTAGTTCTTGTGGTAGTGTATTCCAGTGGGTTGCTAAATGGTTTTGTAATATGGAGTCTCCTAATCTATTCTGGGATCTTACCATTGGAATTTTAAAATTCCTTAGTTTTATAGTTCGTTTACTAGGTGGATCAAGTATAACATAACTAGCGAGTGGATGGGTTCCATTAGTGTACAACAATTTGTGAGACCAGAGAAGCCATAAATACAGCCTTTTTTCCTCTGGTTGTAACCAGTTTAATTCACTGTAGATATCACAATGATGAGAGCCATAAATACTTTTTGTTATAAATTTACCTAATCTATACTAAGTCTGATTTATTTTATTTAAAGATTTCTTAATTGAATTCTTCTAAAGTAATGCACCATATTCCAATACTGGTATCAGCAATTGTCCCACTACTTTCTTTCTTACTTCTGTTTCCAGGCACTTCGATACTCGTCTCAGCACTCCCAGCTTCTGATTGACTCTTTTAACCTGTTGGTTGATATTATCACTATAAATCAATCTTTGATCAACCAGAACCCCTAAATATTTATAATTTTTAACACTTTTTATGGGTGGTCCATTCACTAGCCTAAGTCACAGTTCAAAATTGTTTGTAGGGGTTCCAATGGAAAATAACATATTTTGAGTTTTTTTACCATTTAATAAAAGATCTGAGGCTCTAAACCAGTTCTCCATTCTCAATAAATCCTGCTGGAGTTTGTGTTCTAAAAGAATATGGCTTTTGGCTGCTGCCACCAATATAGTGTCATCAGTGTATAGTCTGACTTCACTATTTTCTATAACTGTTGGAAGATCATTTACATATATATTAAACATCAGAGGGCCAAGGATCGAACCTTGTTGGACTCCTCTATTTACCTCAATCAGTTCCGAATCAATAAATCCACATGAAACACATTGCTTTCTATTCAAAAAATATGATTTGAACCAATGTAAAGATTGTTCCTATACCCCTATCTCATATAATCTCTCCAACATTCTTAGATGTTCCACCAAATCAAATGCCTTACTGAAGTCTACAAACACTAGCCAGTGTTCATGCCCTGGTTCAAAAAAGTTGATACCAGGCCATGACAATCTATTAAGGTGGTGTTCATGGATCTGCCCTCTCTAAACCCATGCTGGTATTCTGTAAGTATTTTGTTTTGTTCCAAATATTTATAGAGCTGACTGTGAACTTGTTTTTCGAGTAGTTTAGGTAGTACGAGTAACAGGGCTATTGGTCTATAATTTGAAGGGGTTATATTATCCCCATCTTTGTGAGCTGGTATAATTTTCCCCACTTTCCATATATCTGGGACTATTGATTCACACAAACTCCAATTAAAAAAGTAGGTTACCATAGGGGCCAAAATATCTGCAGCTATTTTCAAAAAATAACCTTCAATTCCATCTTTCCCTCCTGCTTTTGAGCCATCTAATTTACACAGTTCTTTTACAACTTCTTTAACCTTTATTTTCTTAAATCTGAATCCAATCACATGTTCACTTTTGGGTTCTCTATCTTTCACTAACTGAGGTGTAGAGATGTCTGGGGTTCTCAGTTTGGTTTAGTTAAGTTTAAATCAGGTAATTCTAAATAATAACAAATAAATAGCCTTGCTACTTCCATTGGATCTGCCACCAAGGTTTTATCATCCATGATTTTTATGGAAGTCTTTGATCTAATGGTATTTTGTAATTTTGTTACACATGTCCAGAATTTTTTAGGATCAGTTGTTGCATTAATATTCTTTATAAAATATTGTTTTTAGCCTTTTTAACTGCATTTTTACATTGTGATCTCCAAAGTTTAAACTGGTTCCGATCCTCTTCTGCTTTTTTTTTCATGCTTTTTTCCACAGTCGATTTCTTATTCTCAGGTGGGTTTTTAATTTATCTGTTAACCATAGAGTATCCTGCTTGCTCCCTTTTTTTTTGCTTTTGAACTTTTGGGGCGTGTTGTTGAATTATTTCTTTCAAATTTTTAGTAAATTCTTCAACTGCAAGATTAATATCAGGGATTAACATTACTCTGTCCCACCTAAGACTCATTAAACTATTCCTAAAAGTTTTTATATTAAAAGTCTTAAAGTCTGTAATCCAATAAGTTTCTGATGCTACTTTGGTAGAGGACTGAATATGCAAACTACACTTAGTGGGGTTATGATCACCTACATTCAAAGGCATTATTTCCCAAGATAGTGCTTTTATCTCTTGGGAAATAAAGACCAAATCCAAGATTGATCCTGTTATCTTATACTTAGAACATCTAGTTGGACTTAAAATAATATGTTCCAGTCCCAAGATTTCAAAACTTGATTTCAACTTTAGACCTCTTTCTTGGGACCAGTCAGCTAAATTAAAATCACCTGTTAGGATTACCTTTTGCCTCTGGATTTTATCTATTAAGATTTCTGAAAAAATATCAAAGTGCTTCAATTTTATTTTGGGGGGTGCATAGAAAACTCCTACCATAATTTTTAGTGTTAGCAGTTCCACTGCCAGGCATTCAATTCCTTCTATAGACTCAGATAGTATAGTTCTGTAAGGACCCAGGTTAGCTTTAATACAAAGCATTACCCCCCCTCCTCCTTTCCCTATCTGTTCCTTGCTGAGAATATCCACTAAGTTGAATTTCATCATTTGATATTCCTTGGTGTAACCAGGTTTCAGAAATTGCTAAAATACTGTATCTGTTTTTTCTTCTTACACCCAGACCCTGCATTCATCTATCTTGTTTAGCAGGCTCTGCACATTTTCATGAATTATTAATAACCCCTTATTCTTTTCAGGCCCTGGATTAGGTTTTATATCTCCACTCTGGGCCAGAAGGAACATCAAACACCACATGTCTTTGTTACTTTTTCTTCCTCCTAAAGTAAACATTTGTCTAAAACAAAATGCCCTGGTAATCATATTCCATTTATTCGTAAATGGATTTGGTTGTCTTACTGTAGGAGTTTCTTCTAATTGCAGCATTCCCCTAAGCACTTCAATATTCCACTCCCTATTCTGATCATTGTTTAATAATGTTTGCTCCCCCAAAAGCACTAAGTAAGATCCCAAACACAACCACCCCATACAAAACTGATCAAATGTATCCTGTATTCCTAAAATTATTTATAAACCACTAAATATCTAGTTTCAATAAGCTATCTTATTTTAAAACAGTCAAGTTTACTATCAAATATCTGAAGATTTTATCTCTCTGAGTGGCGCTCACGCTTGTGGGTGGCACAGGCTTTTGAATGGTGCAGTGCCCCCACCCAAAAAAATTGGCTGTTTGATCTGGTCCACCACCGGACCCCCTAAGCTGCCAGCAAAGCAACAGAATAGTCTGAGGTGCAGTCAGTCAGATTAATTCAAGTCCCAGAAAAGAAGAATGCAGACCTTTGAAGTATGTTTGCTTGCTGGCGGTCTCCGACTCAGCTCCTGCAGCTCTTACCTGCAGCTGATACTCCCCCGGGATCTTTTGATATTGCTTACTTGCAGGTTTGGGCAGCGCGGTCTTTTGTATGGTGCAGTGCCCCTGCCCCCAAAAATCATGTGTTTGATCTGGTCCACCACCGGACCCCCTCAGCTGCCGACAAAGCAATAGAATAGTCTCAGGTACAGTCAAATTAATTCAAGTCCCAGAAATGAAGTTGTAGAAGGCACACACCCCTGTGTAAGCAGCTCACAAAAAAAGTCTCACACTTACAGTGCCATCAAAGCTTTTTTTACTTTCAATTATATCTTGAACAATGCATACAGGAGGCTTACGTTTCATCTGACTACTTTGGCTTCACCAGAGATAGTGAATCAATAAAGCAGTGGGTTTTTATACACATCCCACTGTTGTGAATTAATGAAAACCAATCATTTTGTTCATAACATAAATTGTTCACCCAATGACAGTGTTTCAAATAAATTCAGTAGTGACTTAGTGTCCAATCAATTCCCGTGACATCACATTGCAATTAAATCAAAAGTGCAGCTTCATTCTTGATTTTTCTTTTATCTGGCTTCATTTTAAATCTAAACAAATTCCTCACAGTCCAAGGTGAGCCTGTCCAGGAGGCATCAGAAAGAGAAAATATGATAATTCTATATATTTTTACTTTCAAAAGGATGTTTCCTATAAGTATTACAAAAAATCCAAATGCAAACACAATAGTCCCTTAATGGGGGGGGGGGGGAGAAAGAAGGGAGGGACACAATTCATACATTCATACAGTTATTTTATTAACTTTTATTTTCTCTTTTGGTTTCTCTTTTTCAGAAATGGTTTTAACTCATTGTCTTTCATTCAGACCAGGGTATTTCATAGGCCCCTAGTCTATATATCCAAGACTGTTCCTTCTCATTCAGTACTGCCTCTAAGTCTCCTCCCCTCACATTCTCAGGAACTGTCTCCAATCCACAGGCCATGACCATGTGGTTCCCATTATCTTTATTCATCTTTACATGGAGAGCCATGGTATATTCAATATTGCCCATTCTGTATTGCCAGGATGTGCTCATTCATCCTATATCTTAGTTTTCTTTTGGTTCTCCCAATGTAAAATGCTCCACATGAGCATATCAATTTGTACACTACTGCCTTTGTGTTGCGGTTCATGCATCCCTTTTTTCCCCAGTTTTGGGATTTAAAAAATCTTCGGTTTTCTGCATGAATTTGCATGCATTGCTAAAACCACATGGTCTAGAGCCCAGCTTCTGTTGTGTCATATGCTGCCTATATTTTGTCTGATAACTGCATTCCAGGAAGTCCTTCAAATTCTTGCCTCTTTGATAAGAAATCCTAAAGTGTTTTTCAAAGAGGCATTTTAGGAATGTAAGTCCCCTTAGAATGGGCAAGTTGTTCTTAACAATATTAACCAGTTTCTTACTTCCCCCACCATATACTGTAACAAATGTTAGCATCCCACCAGGATCCCCTGGTCTTTTCTTAGTCTGTAAAAGTCATGTTGGATGTGGTCTACTTTCTTCTTTGCTTCTTGAATATTCTATTCTGAATATTCTCTTTCCCTCAGTCTTTCTGCTAGTTCTTCCACCCTGAATTGATATAATTGATTATTTCCACAGTTTCTCTTCATTTTGAGAAACTGTACCCTTGGAAGGTTTTTTACAATATGTCCAATATGGCAGCTTATGGCTAACAACAGGCTGTTCCTGTCCATTGGCTTTTTGTATAGGTCAGTGAGCTATGATCCATTTGCTTATTTTCTGATGATCAAATCTAGGAAGTGAATTTATCCTGAGCTACATAGATCTTAAACCTCAAGTTTGGATTGGATTTCTCAAGATAAGCTACAAATTCATCTAGTTCACCCCTACTGCCTTTCCAAATCAGTTCAATGTCATCAGTGAAGTTACAGTTCCTTGGGCAGATGAGCTATAGGAATCTCCCTGGGAACAGTCACAGTCTTGTCAACAGCACTCTGCACTTCCTGTGCTCCATACTACATTTTTTTTCTCTAGATCCTAACCCTCACCAGGTTTACAATGGTATTTTCAAGGTAAATGTGGTGGCTATCTTTTTGACTTGAGAAGAAAACAAAATTAAAACATTTAGAAAATACATTTTGGTGGAAATAGAAAATATAACTACCAAATAAAATTGGAAGATGCCTGGAATCTTCCATAGTGATAAAAGGTAGGGTCAATTTTTTTGCCCGTTTTTGTTGCACTGCTGCTTTAAAACTACTAAAGTTATGAGAGTACTTTGAAAGTTTTCAATGATCCTCATAACTTCAGCAATTTTCAATATTTTGACCCCACATTTCTATCATAGATATTTTATCACACCACCTCATTACAGTGACAGGTACAATTTTCAAATCCTGCATGAAAGTCAATTTCACAGTCACTCCACAAAATCACCTTTTGGGCAGGATTTGAAAACTTTCACCTACCAGTTTCACGAAGGTAGACTATGTTGAATATTTGGGATCAAAATATCCAAAATAAGTTATGAAGATATGTTATGTGCAGTGTTGGCTGTTGGCCCAGTGGGTAGCAGATTGTATTCTCATGCTGGTGGCTTGAGTTCAGGGATGAGCTTAGGGAGCCATCCGGGCAACACCAGGATTGGGGGCCGCACTGTTGTATGCCAATTCTCCATGCCTAGGAAATTATTGCTTAGTGTTGTGTTGCAAAGGTGACATCTTGTTATGGGCTAGGAAGCCTTTCCTCAGAAGGGGTTGACATGTGAGTCATGGCCTGATGGGGCCATGTACTGCATCAGAAGAAGTGGGTTGGCATGGAAAATGGGGCTTGAAATAACGCCTCTATTCTGTATATTCTATTTCTAAATGGACCTGCACAAATGAGGATACAAGGTCATGATATTAAAAAGGGAAATTAATTAAAAAAAAGGCTGTGCTAATGTAGACAATTTCACTATTACAACTCTTGTTAATTTGTTCATTTTTGCTTCTGTGCTATGTCCAACAACCACATATCAAATAAAAGCATGCAAATATTTGGCATTGACAAATGCTTATTCTATAATTGTTTTTATTTATATGGCAAGCCAGCATGATTTGTATTAGTAACTGTTTTGTACTGAGCAAAACTAATTGACTTCTGTGGTGTTTAATATAATTGTATTACTATTTTTTTAATTTTTTATTTATGTACTAGGAAAAAGAGCTGTATGATTGAAAGTATAATTGTATGCATCATTGGGTTGCTGTAAAGGATCGTAAATAACAGTATGTGTGGCATTCAAGGGGACTCACCATGTGAAGCACCATGGAAAGGGTTGCTTATTGTACTGGTAATGGCAGAAGAGAAATGCGTAATGTGAGCCTATGACATGAATAGCATGATACAAAATGTTGTGTTGTAGCTGACAATAATATAATATACATTTATTTTTAATACTGTAGGTATATATTTTTTATTTCTATGAAAAGAAAACATTATTTCTGAATGAACATATGATCAAGGCCACTGATTTATGGTGATTAAAATAATCAAATTCCGTTTTCAAGACTTAAGATTCCGGAATTTCACCGGTGATTGTTACTCTAATTTCCGGATTTTACTGGGATTCTGTTATCATTCTTTTAGTATGTGCATAAATAATCAGAATGAAAGAAGGCTTAATATAAAGAGCATTAAATAAAGCAAAATGAAAATAGTACAGGAAGGAATTAAAAGAAAAACAGACTTTTTTATAGATTTACTGATCTGATAGAAAATGCCAGATTCCATGAAATCTTCATTTTTACCAGTTTTCAGGCAGCCCTAATTCTGGAATTTTACCGGATTTTCTGGTAAAAACCGAAAAACAGTGGCCTTGCATATGATGAGTCATGAAGATTATAAAAAGCAGAGAAATGAAAGCATATAATATGAGGAATGAGGACAGGGAGAAGATGACATCATACAGGCCACTTTAGGACTGGTGCAGGAAAATGACAAGGGAGGCAAAGACCAGGAGAAAACTGGCTGTAATGGTGGGCAAAGGGGACAACAAGGAGAAGTTCTTTGGATATAATAGAATTCAGAAGTAGAAGGGAAGAAGACCTGGCAAATCAGGCAGGATAGGGAGGCGAGGCATGACAGGTAATACTAAGCAAATAGCTGAGGAGAGCGGGGCATAAAAATAGAACAATCAAAGATTAGGATCATTTGTTTACTAGCATTTTTTCTAGGGTATTAATGCAGAGAAATCAACAGGACCAGATACATCCAAGGAAACAAGTTGAGAAAAAAACTTGATAATGAATTAGCATTGCCATTAATTTTGATATTAAATTGCTTAACCAGTCTGGATAAGGGGACTAGCCATAACTTGTGGCTATCAGAAAATATCTGATCTGGCTAAGGGGACACCTCACTATTTGTAGCTATCCATAAATGCCCAATTCAAGCCAAGGAACAAATGACTAAGTGGCTTTATCTGGTGAACAAATAGTACCAGTGTTGGAGGTTGGGGGGTGGTACCACAGTGAGTGACACAGAGTGGTTTTACCAAGAACCACCAGCGCTGATGTTGGGAAGTAGGCACCAAGTGCTGCATAATGGCTTTAACAGGAACCATTGGTGCCAGTGTTGGAGGGCAGGCAGGATTACACTGGACACCAGGGACACATTATCAGATTACCAAGCTGGTGGTCAGAAGGAGTGGGGACCACTAGGTACCAGGGATTGATGCAGGCACTTACAGGATGGCAAGCAGAGGAAAGGGGGACCACTAGCCACTAGGGGTTACTTCTTGCAGTGCTGGGCCTGGGATTGGAGGGAAGGGGGACCACTAGGCTCCAGGGGATGATGCAGCCACTTAGGTGATGGTGATCAGAGGGAAAGGGGACCACTATCCACCAGGGATTAATTCATGTAGTGCTGGGCTAAGGATCAGAGGGAGGGAGACCAATAGGCACCATGGACATTTTTGGATGGCTGGGCCATGGCCAGTGGCTACAGAACCTTTGGCCGCTGCCAGGGCCTTGTGTCCTGTTAAGAGGGGGTTTGCAACAACCATAATTTGCCCCCCTTCAGGTAGAAATTACTGCCAGTGCAAACCTCTGAATATACAGCTGTGCCTGTATGCTGGGAGGGTCTGTCCTCCTTTGCATATGTGCAGGGGTACCTTTTTTGATTTTATTTATTTATTTTTTTATTGATTTAAGAATTGGGTTTACAACCTTTGAGTCAAGGACTCATTTACAAAGGCACCTCAATGCAGGGAGGGCAGACAAGGAAAACAGTGTGAGGTACAACAGAGGAAACATAACAGGTGCAAATACATATTACAATAAGAACACATTTCCACAAAATTAACAGACAATGTTGCATAAAGTAATTACAGTTGTATAGAGTAGCAGCCAGAGGACATTGTCAGGCCGTTATGTAGAATAGCAGTTCACCAGACCTTGTCAGGCTAGAGGAAATGGCGCCCAAGTGTCATGCCATCACAGTAATTTAGCAGCAGTTACAGCTTCTAGTGTCAAAGAGGAAGTTATGGAGGGCAATTTTAAAGGGGTCAATTTTGGCCAGATTCATGATGGAGGGTGGCAGGGAGTTGAACCATGTGGGGACACGGTAGCAGAATGACGTTCGGGCTAATGGGGTCTTGGTACGGGGTACCTGGAGGGTGGATTTGACTGCACTCTGGGTGGAAACAACTGGGGATGCACACTGCGGGGATGTGGTGACCCCTGGGGGTGATAGGCCTAGTAGGAATTTTTTAGCTAGTAGGCAGGTTTGGTTTCGCAGGCATTTGTCAAAGGTGAGCAGGTTGGCGGCTGAATAAAGTAGGCAGGTATGAGTCCAGTGGGATGCACCAGACAGAAGCCTGCATGATTTATTTATTGAGGTCTGCATCTTGGTGAGGGCGGAGTTGTCAGCCACGGCATAAATAGGTCGGCCGTAGTCTACTAAGGACAAGACAGAGGAATTGATAGCCAGACGGAGGGCGGTTAGTGGGAGGCAATCTTTATGTCAATAAAGAAGGCCAATACGAGAATTTATAGCTGAGGACAAGATATTTATGTTGGTGTGGAAAGTAAGAGCTGAGTCAAAGGTGATGCCCAGGTATTTGTAGGATGATACCTGTTCGAGAGGGTGCAGATTACTGGGGAGAATGTGGAGAGGGATATTTTTGGCCTTGTTCTGGTGGTGAGAAAAGAGCATGGATTTGGTCTTCTTGAGGTTAATGACCAGCCAGTGGTCAAGGAACCACTTTTTGGCTTGGCTAAAAGTAAGTTATAGGGATTCCTGTAGTGTTGCGGCGTCAGGGTGGGAGGTAATGAGGACAGCATCATCGGCATAGAGGAGTATACTGCCAGAGCATGCATTGGGTAGAGTGTTGAGGAAGAGGCTGAATAGAACACGGCCGAGGATGAAACCCTGGGGGACCCCAGAGCGAATGGACCTGGAGTTGGATAGGGTACCATTAACCGTTACACACTGGGATCTATTGGAGAGGTAACTGGTGAAC
The DNA here is from genome assembly GCA_016271365.2 of Neoceratodus forsteri. Taxonomy (NCBI): domain Eukaryota; kingdom Metazoa; phylum Chordata; order Ceratodontiformes; family Ceratodontidae; genus Neoceratodus; species Neoceratodus forsteri. The sequence goes on from CM057456.1 coordinate 1,535,564,975, forward strand.
CAAGTGAGGTGGCCAGAGGAGAAGCCAAGTTGATGGAGGGAGTCAAGTAGGAGTGGGTGACAGACAGTGTCTAAGGCCTTGGAGAGGTCAATGAACACTGCTACCATGGTCTGACCAGAGTCGAGGGTTGAGTGGAGGAGATGGGAGAATTCCAGGAGGGCAGTAGTGGTGCTATGCCCAGGTCAGAAGCCATGCTGTTCTGGAAACAACAGGTAGTGTTTGGCTAGGTACTCAGAGAGCTGTGAAGCCACTATTTTTTCAAGTGCTTTAGAGAGCAGGGGGAGAATGGAGATGGGCCTGAAGTTACTGGGGGAGGTTTTGTCTCTGCTCTTATGCATTGGGGTGATTTAAGCAGTTTTCCAGGCACTTGGGAACTGGCCCAGACATAGTGACCTGTTTAGGAGGTCGGTTAGCAGGATAAGCATGGTGTCCAAGACTAATCAGAGGATCCTGGAGTCCAGGGGATCACAGCTGGGGTTATTGCTAGCTAGAGCTTTTTGTAGATGAGGCCTGGCTTCAAGGGGAGATATGGTGAAGGTAGAAAGGGGGGGTCCAGGGTGGGGTGGTGGTGGCTGGGATAGGGTCGAAAAAGTGGTTGGAAGGACCGAGCTAAGATCTGAGAAAGCCGTATTGAGGGCCTCAGCTATGTGGGGTGGATCTGAGGTGACTGTACTGTTTATGGCAATTTGAGAGGGGGGGTGGGACTTTCCATTTAGCTCCGTCATAATGTCCCAGAAGGCACAGGACAAGCCCCAAGTGGATGTGAGGGAGGTTTGATACTAGTCGGCCTGTGCCTGCCTTATGGCCCAGGTGCACCTATTACACGCTGCATTACAGGCTTGTCTGCCAGCCAATTTGCCAGAGGCAATAGCAATATGCCATAGATTGTCTCTTTGCTTCAGTTTTCGGATAAGGGATGGGGAGATCCATGAGGCGTTCATTTTTTTAGTGCGGGTTCTAGTCAGGGGGGCATAAAGGTCACAGACCTTGTTGAAAGCACCAGAGAAATAGGCTAGAGCAGAGTCAATATCTGCTGCAAGCCAGATAGGGGACCAATCAAGATGGGCTAGGTATATTCTTAATTTTCTGAGACCCCCAGGGCAGAAGCGCCGGCAGGAGGTGACCTGGGGCATTTGTTTCGGTGTTGGGGATGCCCAGTGACATAGGACAAGAGAGTGGTCACTGAGAGGGTCTGGCAGTACATTGACATCACTGATTTTGTGGGGGTGGTTGGACAGAATTACATCTAGGAGGGTGCTGGACCCACTAGACTGGTTAAATCTAGTGGGTGAGGTAACTAGCTGGGTAATATCTAGAGCAGCAAAGGAATCCCTGGTGGTGGAGGCAACGGTACCCAGCCAGTTGATGTTAAGGTCACCTAAGATAAGCTGTTCTGCCTTGTGTGGGAGTGTGGTGATGTAATCGATGAGGGACTGGGCAGCTTGACCCTGGTCCCTCGGGGGTATGTAAGCGACAGTGAGGAAGATGGTGGCCCTGGTAGGGTCCAGGGTAATCTTAAGGGTGAGGGCCTGAGTGCTAAGACCGAGTTTGGAGGCTGGGAGTGCATGGGCTAGGAGGGTATCGCACAGAAAGACTGTGCACCCGCTACTTCATTTGCCTATACGGTCCTCCCAGAATAGTGTGTAGCCTGGGAGGGAGATGATAGAATTGGGCATTTTTTTGGAGAGCCAGGTCTCGACTAGTGTTAAAATATCCAGTCTGTGCTGCACAACCCAGCACTGGAGCACAGCGGCTTTCTTTGGAAGGCTACAAATGTTCATGGAAGCTATTCAGAGGCCAGCTCCAGTGGGGGGCGTGGAGTGACTAGTTGTCAGTGGCCCGGGGTTGGGGTGAACGTTTCTGGAGAGTAGAAGGAGTAGAGTGATTAGTCTGATGAGTGAACAGTGATGTCTAGTGCTCTTAGTTCAGTACTGATGCGAGTTTCTGGTATTGGGGGTGCAGGGGATGGTCAGGGAGTGGAGGGTGAATATGGCAAGGAAGGGTGGGTCCAGGGTGTCCTATAGAAGGATGGGGGAGGGGGTTAATTGGCGGTGGGTGCTGAGGGGTGATGGGGATGGCCGGGGTGGGGGTGTGTGTTCGATTATGGGGTGGTAGTGGGGGGTGGGGCTCAGAGTGGGGGCATGGGAGTAGGATGGGGCATGAGCTGAGCAAGAAAGGTAACTAAGAATAGGCTGATAGTAATAGCCATGGTGCCCATTGTTAAATCCTGTTTGGGGTATAAGGGAGGATAACTGATTTTCTGTGTTGGTGTCTGCCATTATGGAGTAGTGGTGGGTCTGCCGCCTTTGGGGCCAGAGGTACCAGGTTCAAAACCCGGGGTCATCAGGGGGTTTAGGGACCTTGGTAGAGAGGCTGGTGGGATTGGCAAGTGGGCTGTGAGAGGCTGGGAAAAGGTGCTCTGAGGGGGTGAAACAGTGACTCCTAGTGGCAGCTCTGGGTAGTTAAGAATGCCGGGGGGGAGACAGAGGGGGTGGGCAGAGGAGAGGAGCAGGGAAAAAAAGGGGCAGAGAAGGGAAGGTGGAGAAAGGTGACAAGGGGGTGCGAGGTACTGGGCAGGAGACTGGGCAATAGAGTGGCTGGGTGGACAGAGTGCCTGCAAATACTAGAGGCAGGGAATGTGCAGAGAGGTTGGCTAAGACAGGGAGGGAGTTCCCCCCGGTGACCAGAGAGTATAAGCTGCAAATGGGAAAGTGGGGACTTAGGACTTAGTTTCTGAACAGTACAGGAAGTCACATGACAAGAAAATGTGTATATATTGAGGGTCAAGCTTGGGTGAGAGGGTGGGGCAGTCGACGTGTGCAGCGCATCGACCGGCTAACACCCCACACAAAGATGCAGCTGAAGGAGGTAACCTTTACCTCTTAAGGTGCTCGTTGTTGTCCCTGCTCCAGGAGGGAGCTGTCTGTGCTGGCTTGGCGTCTGAGAGAGGAGGGGGACTGGCTGAGGCCTATATGGGAGAGGAACAAAGGAGATCCATTGGTATGCAGTGGGAGCTATTCCATGGGCCTTCCCCCTGACTGTGCATGCACGAACTGTTGGGCTATGTCCGAAGCACAGCTCACTAGTGCACATGTGCGAGAGCACGATCAAGATGGCGATATGCAGCTTCAGGTAAGAATCTCAATTACTGATATCAAAACCCTAAATTAATGCCCTGAAACAGTTCTAAAGGCTTCTAGTGCAGTAAAAGAACAGTACATGCAGTCGCTAACACCCATAAGCATTCCTGTGCAATACTGTTACATACTAGTGCAGCTGAGGTCGTAACATGCAGTCGCTTGAACAATACACTGTCCCACACTTAAATTACCCCATGAGAATCAATAGAAATGCCTTGTAAGCCCAAATAAAGCATGACCCAGAGAGACTATCAGTCGCTGTGTGGGGGCAGTAATTCAGAGTACAGAAAACACCCCACACAAAGATGCAACTGAAGGAGGTAACCTTTACCTCTTAAGGCACTTGTTGTTGTCCCTGCTCCAGGAGGGAGCTATCTGTGCTGGCCTGGCATCTGAGAGAGGAGGGGGACCGGCTGAGGCCTCTTAAGGTGCTCGATGTTGTCCCTGCTCCAGGAGAGAGCTGTCTGTGCTGGCTTGGCATCTGGGGGGGGGGACTGGCTGAGGCCTCTTAAGGTGCTCATTGTTGTCCCTGCTCCAGGAGGGAGTTGTCTGTGCTGGCTTGGCGTCTTAGCGCTTGGGCACTAATGGGGTTTGTCAGCACTATGGGGGTGCCTGATAATAGACCACATTAACACACCAGGCGCAAAACCTGATTTGTTTGAGCAAATGCCTATTTGCACCTGTGCAAATATTTGAATATCGGGCCACTGGTGCATAAATTAGCCTTGAACGGGACTGTGACTTTGAGTGTCTCTTATGGCCTGGCAATCCTATAGCTCAGCACTGCAGCCCTAACACATTGTCCTAGCCGTGAGGTGGCTAGTAAATTCCCTCAAGGCAAACAAGTTCCTCTCCAACCTGACACAGCTAACAATTCCTCCTTGACTGCTACTAGAACTTGTAATATGGTCAATAATGGCTCATACCTGGAGTCCTACCTTAGTGTGACACTGTGGAGCACTAGTGGGGTAGGGGTCATAAGTGTGCCAGTCCGAACTCCAAGGGAGCTCCTGGAACCTGAAGCAAGGGGGGGCATTGGTAGGAGAATGGGGAGCATGGGTGAGTGTCTTCATAGGGGAGGATCATATCCCCCACCAGTGCTCTTACACACCAACAATAACCTAGTGGAGGGGGGTAATGTATAGTCACATGGATTGAATTTGCATCTACTCCTGCTGAAGCTGATTTTCAGATGAAGGCTTACCAAGAGAGATACTGAATCTCAAACTTAGTGGGCAACTGTTGCTACAAAGGTAAGCAACATTATAGGTACCAGTTGTAATCCAAGCGCATTAAGTTCAGTTTCTTTATGTGCTATGACTGACACTCATGTAGACACAAACCCTGATTTTTCAACTCCCCCCCCCCCCACACACACACTTCAACTCGGAGTTATAATTGGGTGACCAGCAGGATGTCAATCTGAAAGCAAAGTGAAGATCCACCTGTTGGGGACTGGGCTGAATGTGACAGCAATGAAGCACAGTTCAGAAAGTCCATTGAACTCACCCTCAGCATCCAAAATTGATGTCCATCAAAGAATTCCTTTGATTTTTACCAGTTTATGTAGTAGTAGGAACACAGCAGTGGACACAAGATACTTAGCATCTTGTGTCCACTGCTGTGGTTTCCTGCTTTGCTGCAATAAAACTGGTAAAAGTCTAAAGGAATTTCTTTTGTGGACATCAGTTTTTTGAATACTTGGAGTGAATTCAGTGACTTTCCTAAACCAGGATGTCAATCCAGTCATGCCTGGAGGAGGATTTTATTACATACTGTAGTTAGGTCCTTTATATAGGCCATGGTCCCCCCTCAAAACTTGCCAAGATGACCATCATGGGTGAAGATTGCACTCCCACATAGATTCCCATTCTATATATTAAGGGGGCTTGCATACATCCAACAATATCACAATCTAGGGTGCAATGCCCCCCAGAACAGTGGGTACCCCCAGTGCTATTAATAGGTGGCTCAGGAACACCAGCATGGTACAATGATGATATCCCCCCAAATATCATTAATTATTAGTAATATTCCCAAGCATATTAGTGTTGCTGAAGGTGAATAGATAGGCCATTAACAGAGCAAAGGCTGATGGCACATTTATAAGGTAGAAAAAGAAATGGGCAGACTGGATGGGCTTTGCGGTCCTTATCTGCCCTCAACTTCTATGTTTCTATGTGTCGTCCTCCCACTAAGCATGAGACAGTCTATACGATTAAATATGCCCTTCTCATGCCCTAAGAGAAGGTGCATCAGTAGACAGAAGACTTGGTTAGGAAAAAAAACAATAGTTGTAGGGAATAGGATAATCCTACTTCCCTGTTTCCCAACTGGGGGTTTCTCCCTGTTGGGTTGTCTAGTTGTAAGTGTTAATATGGTATAAAATTAATGTAGTGTTTTTTTCCTTGTGTGGTTGTTTCTGTCCTTGAGTTCTGTTTGTATTAACTGTTTAATAAGTACATGTCCAGGAATTTCCTGAAGGAAGAGGCTATAGATTCCAAATACACGTAATGTTTTGCATGCAAACCTCCTTTTACTAAAACTCCAGCAAAAAAGTGCATGACAAAGACAAGGATAACTTTCATTGAAATTGAAGTTATTAGTAAGGCACCTACAGAAAATCAGAAGTGAGGGCTTCTTCAACATGGCAGACAAGAGGATAGATAACCTGAGCAAAGCTGGCCATTGACTGAAGACAACTGCACAGTCAATAGATGACAGGGATATATTCTATATTACAGCTATCTGTACCATCTGTAGTAAGTTCTTAACAAAACACCACTCCGCAAATGTCCACAGTTGGGTCTAATGTACTCCAAATTATATCCTGGAATGTCCAGGGTATCAATTCACCTATTAAACAGAAACAAATTCTTACCCATTTGAAGAAAGAATGATGTAACATAGCCTTCCTTCAAGAAACTCACTTATTAGAGGCACAAGCCCAAAAGCTCACTCAGGAATGAATAGGACAAATAGCAGTTCTTCTTCTAAAAAAGCGAGAGTGGTAGCCATCTTGTTTCACAAAAAGCTCCAAATGCAAGTTCTGGACACAGCCTTTTTTCCAGAGGGTAGATGGGTAATGGTAAAAGTGCTAGTTAACTCACAGTCCCTTTTCCTTGGTAATATTTATGGACCAAATCAGGATTCCCCCTCCTTTCATCCTGACCTTGCCCAGCACATCTCAAACCTTCTTCAACCAGAGGACAGGTTAATTCTTGGGGATGACTTTAATGAGGTGTGGGATCCACTTTTGGATAGGCTGAGATGTTGCTCTCTTCTACCCACCAAATGCCGAACAGCTCTGTAGGCCATGGCCCAAGAATTTAACCTAGTGGATCCTTAGTGAAGCCTTCACCCACTGGCCAGGGCTTTCACATTCCACTCTGCTCCATGCAATGCAAGTAGTCACCTAGACATATTCCTGCTCCTGGGGCCACAGCTGCAAGAATTGCAGTAGGCGTCCATTGGTCCTATAGTACTGTTGGATCATGCCTGCACAAGCATAACCCTTGTGATAGGGCCAAGCACCTCAATGTCACCCAAATGGTGCATGTATACCTTCTTACTTTAATGTAAGGGCCTCCAAAGTTGGCTCTCAAAAAAGACAGACCTATATTTTGCATGTAAAAATACCCCAGATGTACCTAGAGCCACTTTAAGGGAGGCTTTAAGGCTTACCTCAGGGGAGGAATTATTAGTTATGCAGCACGCAAAAAAAATACAAAGACCTAAAGAACTATCAAATCTGGAACTGATCTTAAAAAATAAAGAAAAAAAATAAATTGCACTTCCCAATCATTCCCCTCAGTTACAGTGGGAAATCATGCAACTGAAATACAGAATAAACTCCCTGAATTATGCAATGCTGCCCATAATGCGGTGGCAAGAACGTCTCATAAATGTTGGGAGCCAGGAGAGAAAGCAGGAAGCCTTTTAGCTTATAGGGTCAAAGTTCAACAGCAAGCTAGGCAGATCACCTCACTCTGGCAACTATCAGGCCAAGACCTCATCAAGCCCTCTGAAATTGCAGCAGCATTTCATGCATTTTATGCCGAAGTGTATGCTACACAAAAGAGGAATGCTTCCCCCAATTTGCATGACTTTCTGAAAGACATTCCCTTCTCCAGCCTTACTACCCCACAGTCCACCGCTCTGGAGGTCCCATTAACACTGTCTGAAACACAAGCTGCAATAAGGAAGCTCCCCAAGATGAGAACTCCAGGCCCAGGTGGCTAGCTCTAAAAATTCTATCAGGCATTTATGTCACAAGTAGATAACCAACTACTGGAGGTCTTTTGAGAGTCCTTGCATAAAAAAAGAAAAATCTATCCCTGACTCCATGTCAGAGGCTCTAATCCTATTACTGCCCAAGCCCAACAAGGATCCCCAAATGGTAACAAATAATAAGCCCATATCACTTCTTAATGTAGATGTTAAGATCATGGAAAAAATCTTAGCTGCTTTACTCAGTGCTCTGCTCCTCAGTGTCACTGATCAGCACCAAACTGGCTTTGCAAAGAGCTGGTTGATCATTGATAACATTAGATCAGTACTGAATGCTACATGGGTGGCAGGCCAATTTGACATGCCTAGCGTACTGGCCAGAAGGTGTTCAACTCCATAGAATGGGGCTATCTTTACCAGGCAATGGCCAAAATTGGTATAGGTAAAACATGTCTATAGTAGCATGGATCCAGGCACTATATTCCTCCCTGACAGCTAGAATAACAATCAGTGGTATCTCTACTCCAATTCAATTGCAAATGGGTACACACCAGGGCTGTCCCCTGTCCCCCTTATTGTTCCTCATAAGAGCCGAGACCCTCCTCTGTAGGCTGAAGCACAGCCCACTTGTTATTGGTATTAATTGTGGGTAAAGACAGGTCAAAACCCTGGCTTTTGTGGATGATTTGCTTCACATTGTTCAAGCTAGAGGTTTCTCTACCAGTGGCTGTCACCATTTTGAGTGACTTTAAGTCATTATCAGGTCTTATGGTAAACTGGGCTAAAACTGAAATCCTTCCACTAAATTGTGTCACACATGAATCTTGCATTAGTCACCTGGGGCTTAAATGGCAGTAGCGCAAAATAAACTACCTAGGTATATGGATTACTGCAAAACCAAAATACCTAGTAGAGCTCAATGTTTCACCACTACTCACAGCTTTAGAAGCAGACTTCCATAGGCGGAGAAAACTCCATTTATCATTCTGTAGCAAGATTTCAGTGAATAAAAAGATGGCCTTCCCAAAACAGTTTTTCTTGCTAAATAGCCAGTGGCCTCATTTTGGCACATGGAAAAAGTCTTTGCTTCATTTCTATGGGAAGGGAAGAAGCTTCAGTATGCTCCAGGCCCTAACAGTGGATGGGCACTAACCTGACTCTGGGCATACTAAGTGGTGAGTATTTGATAAAACCTACTATAGCTGGTTGGCTGTGGAAATGAGACACTAGTGTGGCTCCTTTTAGACAGGAGTCTTCGGCTTGGTCCCCCATGGGCATCAAATGCCCCCTGCCATACTCACGGGTCTCCAGCAGCACAGTTTTCCACTCTGACCTGCCGAACTTTAACTAAACACTATAAATGAAAATGCTATCACCTTGCTAAGTGGGAACCCTTACTCCACCTCACTATAGATGGCCAGCCAATACATTGGGCTTCCTGGGAAGCTAAAGGGATACAGACTCTGGGGCATCTGAGGAACCTGTCGACTGAGGAACACTATAAGGACAACAATCTGCACTAGGTATCAAAACCCAGCATTGTAGGCAGCTGTGCATCTGCCACATGAGCCATCCTAATGGCTTGAAAATGCCCGAGGAATCAGACTTAGAAGTTATCCATATATTCTTTCCGACCATATTCCACCCTTGCTGAAATGGAGGTAGGCCTGGGAGAGGGATCTCCATATTAACATACCCACTGGGTCTTGCCTAACAAATGTAGGTTTCCAGGACATGAGGTACCAACTGATTCAGAAAAAGATCCTCCAAAAGTGGTATTGCACTTCAGATTTACTCAAAACAAGCATTTGTCAATGCCAAATGTTTGCAGTTGGTATTGCTGTTGTACATGCCTCCCATATTTTTCTGTGTATATTCCTCTGCCTTGCATTTTAAGGCATCACTCTCAACACAAATTTCTTATGTTTCTTCCAGCACTGGTTTACTTCATTAGATGCTTGTCAGTCTGTACAGGGTGGGTGTTACAGTTGGAAATCCTAATGCTGCAGGCGTTTGTTGATATTTTTGCACCAAAGTTTCAACATGGGCTTTTTGGGTCATCACCTAATTAACAGTGGCAGTATCATTTTGTTACTCAATCCCAAAGGGTGATTACGCACAGCGAGTGTGCCATTCAGTGCCACAGGTGAGAAAACACATTTTGGGCAGGAAGTGAAAAATGACAGCTGTACTGTTCATGAGGAGGTGTGAAGAAATGGCAATTTTGAAAATCTGGGGTGAAAATATGAAAAAGTGGCAAAGTTACCAGTGTGCATAGAAACTGTGCAACGCACGCTCATAACACTGTAATTTTTTTGAATGATTTCACCAAATTTTCAAGATCACCTTTTTGGAACCTCCTTTCATGAACAGTGGCAGTGGAATTTCATTAATCTGTCCTGAAAGTTGATTTTGCATAGAGACCACACCATTGTACTCCACAGGTACAAAAACCCATTTGGGAAAGGGTAAAAAAAATGACAGCTGTACTGTTCATAAAGGGTGTGAAAAAATGGCAATGTTGGAAATTTGGAGTGAAAATTTTAAAAATGTATGACTTTATGAGCGTGCGTAGAAACTGCACAATGGACACTCTTAGTGCATTCATTTTTGGGAGTTTTTTCACCAAATTTGCAATAAGGGCTTTTTGGGACCCACTTCATGAACAGTGGCACTGTTGTTTCATTAATTGGTCCCGAAAGGTGATTCCATGCAGAGACCACAAAATCGCCTTTCGGGACTGAGAAATGGAATGAACCCCATGTTGAAAATTTGGGGCCAAAACTCCAAAAAGTGGCTGTAATATCAACCTAAGTTGAAACCCCCCATTGATTGCCATTATAAGACTTACCGTGATCTTCTTCAGTTTGCGGTCGGCTTTTGAAGAGTGCAGACGTGTTCCCGGTGCACGAAGATCACTGATCCTGACCTCCAGAGGTAAATATGGGTGAGGGGAGGTGGGGTGTGCAGACGGATGGTGCACATTGGGGGAGGTGGGCTGGCGGGAACAACGAGGGATCGTTTTCTTTTCTTTCAGCTTTAAAAAAAAACATATGTCATGGGACTGTTTTGTTTTTACAGGTAAATGATTCATAACATGGATTTTAGCACACTGGGGTGTGCTCCCAGTGTGCCAGAATACTGGGGGGATACATGCTGACAAGAGAATTGAGCACCCCAATGTCGGCAGGAGGGGTGTTTAAAAAAAGATGTTGTGGGACTGTTTTCTTTTTTACAGGTAAACTATTCCTAAGATGGATTCCAGCACACTGGGGTGGGCTCCCAGTGTGCCAGAGTATGGGGGGGATACATACTGACACAGGGAATGAGCATCCCGATGTCAGAAGGTGGGGGGATCTGCTAGCGCATTTGCACTTAGAGTGAAAGTGCCTTTGGGCACTGTATACTCCCAGCCCATATGGAGCTTAGGCTGTGGCCAATTCCACATGGGAGTGAGAAAACAAGTAAAAGGAGTCAGTGGGAAGTGGAAGAGGCAGGCGAGGAAAGCACCTCCTCCAACCTTCCAGGATGGGACCAGTGGGGTGGCGACGGGGGAAGGTGGAGACGTCAGCCAGGCTGAGCGTGACACAAACATCTGCTTGCAATGCAGTGACCTGCAGATGAAAGGAAAAAGCCGCCATGATTGTTGCAGCTTTTTTTTTTCAAGTGCAGACCACTTCAGGCAAAACAGCATCAGGACCAGCCTGGCAGATGATTGGTGTAATACTGTTGAGCCCCTTGCAGAGCACTCTGCATTGGACAGACAGTGTCTCACCCCTCAAAAGTCACTATCCCAAGGAGTTCGACGTGCATCCACAAACTCAAAAATGAACTCACTGTCCACAGATGTTTATTGGCATTGTCATAAGCACCTTGCACAATAACTCACATCTTGTGGGCCTGCCCAGCTCTATAAGCTTATTGGTCAAGGGTCATGCAGATCTGTAGCTTAGTGACACAGCAGCAGCTTCTGGTAGACCCTTTCAGTTGATTACCAGGAGGTCATGGCCTTAATCAGACATTGCCACTGAACCAAAGAAAACGATTATGACCAGCCACACTGGAAGCTGTTAGGCCAGTCTTAATCAAATGGAGATCAGATACTCTCCCTTTGTTATGGACTGGCTAGCTGCTCTTTTGAAAGTAGTAGAGTATGAGAAACTAACTCATTTAGCTAGAGCAAGCATGAACAAATATAGGGTGGTGTGTGATCTCTTGCTGCAATGCTCTGTAGTGTCTGTCAACCAAGGATGAGAAATACCAACATACTCTCTTCCTCCAATATGTCTTAATCTTTAAAATTTCATATATTGTTAAGCGATTCAGTACAGTTTATCATGTACCTGTTGTACTGCTGAGATATAAGAAATTGTTGATGGCCGATGATGCAGTTCAGTGGGTATATTAATGGAATAGTTAGTTAAACCCTTGTACTAGTTAGGTTGTCTAGTTACTATAATTATTGTTTGCTCTTTGGGATAGAATTAATTGTAAAAGTTAAAAGCAGTGTCATGTGTTATGGAATGTTAGTAACTTTCCTGTAATGGCCATGTTGACTGTCAATAAAAATGTTCTTGAAAAAAACAGAATGGAAGCTAATGAAAATGAATAATTAGCATAATTTGCCTGTTCTGCAAATAAACATATTTACTATTATAACTACTACCGTTTATGTGGCTTGGGTTCCTTGAAACGCCAACAAGCTGTGACACAAGTGAAGTGCTTTAATAGTTTACTTCGGTTGGTGTTCCTTGAATCTTCCAAAACCATGTACTGTAGGTGTGCTCTGATCATCACACACTTTTGGGACTGAAACAGTCAATACATGTGGAAGATTCAGAAACCACTGTATAAATTCAAATGAGTGGAAGTTCTGCCACACATGCAGGAACATCAAACAAGATTTATTCTAAGAGCAGTGACTGGCAATCAGTCTACACATGCATTCCAACCAAACTGTTTTCCTTAGAGAAGATTCAAACATACATGCATTGGAACATGTGAGCTTGTCCCTCAGTCCCTTCCTCTTCATTCAGTTTGGCTTTAGAAAGGTTGGGCCATATGCTGGTGAGTATATAATTTCATAATATTATTATGCCACCTCCCATGGCTCTGCAAAGCACGCTGATGCCATTTATTACTGTTTAAGAAAGTGAAAAGTTACGTAAAAAATCATTATCTTTAAATAAGATACTGAAACAGGTTTGGGTTGGGGTCCTCCCCATTAGCAAGGAGCCCACTGTAACTGTAGGGACTGCTGTTGCTTAAATCCATCTATAATGGTGGTGATATTTGGCCCTGAAGGCACTCCATAGGAAAAGGATGGGGAAGTTTTAGCATTGATCTGTATCCTGAGTCGTTATATTTGCTGCTGATCATATTCTAGTCACAACAAAAGGAGGCAAATGAACAAAGACAGGAGCAGCTTGGTAGAGGACCAATGGACTCAGAATCAATGGATTTAGATGGGCCAAGGTAAGGCTGAGACAGAGGAGCATCAGACACAAGTTGGGGACAGAGAAAGACACATGTTGGAAAAGAAAAATAAAGGATATAACAGACACTGTAGCTAAAAACATTTTTTTTGCTACGTGCAAATAAAATGTATAAACTGATTTTCGTAATCTGACAGCTGAGACTTCTGAGCTTCAATAAAGTGTACTGAACTGTAGACATTGCAATCCAGTGCTTTTGGAGATGCAAGTGTTTACTGGGAGTAGGTCATGCTTGGCTGCCTGTGAAGAGGTCACGTCCTCTGTAAAATGTATTTACTTACTTTACTACCTAATCTACCGAATGACAAAATTATGTGGTAGTCAGATTGGTCAATTATCTAAAAACTGCATATGGCCATCAGTGCTGTACAAAGCTGCATTACAGGTAACATACAGTTGCCTACAAGTTATGACTTAATAAAATAGGAAAATAAAACATTTTCTTGATAAACATACATCAATAGGAGCTATACAAGCTAAACCTCTAGGACTTCTTAGTCAGGTATTGAATGGAATTATACTGAAACACATTCACCGACGTTAGCTGTGATGGAAGCATTAAACAACTAAACTTAGTGTAGGTAGCATGGCTAATTAATACATGTACAGTATATTAAAGATCAACAGACCAAAAGCAACAGTATTGTGTCATTTCAATGTACTAAAATGCTATGGACAAGGTTTGGGGACTGGCAGTGTAGCCTAGAAGTTAAAGAGCTGTGAATGAGCATGGTACAGCCAGCAGACCAGGGTTCGCATCCCACAACCTCCTCTTGTATACTGTGAGACTCTGAACAAGTCACTTACCCTCCCCAGTGCTCTTGGGTCACCCCTGAAAACAGGCACTTAGTGGACCTTACCTGGTTACCAAAGAATAAAATAAATAAAAGGTCACTATATTAGTACTCTTAGCACTTTATGGGATTCATTCATCAAACAATGTTGCTGCTATTGCTGCCAAAGTTTCCATTCTTGGACTGCTGACCATCACTCGTTTCAACAAGATTTTTTATTTGGGAACTGCTGTATAGCTGAATTTAGTAAAGCCACAGTAGGTTTCACAAATTACATGCCCTCAAAGAGACAGGCCATGGGGATGTGAACTGACATTCTATATTGCATTTGATAATGCTAGGTGAATGATCAAAGAGGTAATAAAATATTAATTGCAACTGATAATGTAGTTTACTTTATTTTGCATAATGTTTGTGTTTACATGTTGTTTGAACCAGGTCATGGAGGAGTGTTTCTGTGCTTTCTTCATTGCATGATCAGGATTTTTAAAATTCTTGATCCTGGCACAATGCACAATTTTGGGCTGTCTACACAAAAATAAATTTACAAAATGACTATTTTTAAACAGTTTAGTGCATGTGTGATATGATAGTTTAACTGTGTAATGGCAAATAAATGATGCATGCATTTGTTTGTTTTTTGGACACATGCATCATTTTCAAGTGCAGAGCATGGCATTTGCAACAAGAAATTAGACCAGAATTGATATGGTTTTACTTTTGTCGCAAGTTGCACAATTGTGCTATAATCGTGCCACAAGATGATATTTCTGTTCAAAGGGCCTTTGAAATTTCTGGTCCATGTCTTTAATTTTTTCTATTTCTCTGAAAAAAGTTATTTCTAAAAGTAACGATAAAATATGAAATAGTGAAAGGAACAATTTTCTTTGTAGTAAGCAATGACTTTTGCCTCTTTTCAACACAGAAATCTTATGCTATAACTAAAATGGAATCATACTGCCTCCTATGGAGTACTGTCACTGAAAGCTTAATAATAAGCATCAGTGACAATAGAATCAAATTTGTTTTTTATAGTGGTGCGGTTGTGCCACTATAGTTAGGGTTAAATAGGATATTTAACATTAAACCCCAAATTTTGCACCTTAATAGCTTTGCCCCCATTCAATTGAATTGTATGAAAGTTTGCATGTGTGGTCCTGTGGGCTAGATCTCTCGATGTGCAAACCTTCATTCTGATCATACGTGCAGATTCTGAGATCCAGATAGTGTGAAAAAGAGATTTTTCCTTTTTTTTTTTTTTTGTTGTTTTCTTTGACCACCTCTAGCACCCAGACAGTTTGGACATTTGGTCTGAAATTCTCGGGGCAGAAAGGAATTGGTCCACAGATGTGCCTTTTGTTAGTTTGGTGAAAAAATATTAATCCATTCTAAAAGTACAGATTTTTAAAATTTCAGTTCTGAGCATGCACAGTAGACCCTTTCAAGTTAGCTGCAGAGAATGACACAAGAATTGGGTCATATGAACAAGGATCCTTTTTTATATTGAAGAATCCTCTTTTGTGTGAAAAAATCTTTTTTCATATGCCACCCTCTTGATTTGTGTTTTTCAAAAAAAAAAAAATTCAAAAGCCACAAAACTGACATCCTGGAGAGAGATCAATATATCTCTTTGGCTCATCAGGACCCCTTTAGCTAGATTCTGCACTTAACTCTTGGAGAAATGTCATCTTGTTTTTTAAAGATTATAAATCTTTTTTTGTATCGCAAATCATGAAAAAAGATCCATTTTGGAGATGGGATAGCCCTTTCTCATTTCCTGGCATTTTTTCTCTGGTGTCTCGTGGTGCCCCCTAGCCTCTGCTCAACATCTCTGTATTGTTTTTTTTTTTATTTCTCTGGTGTATAGTGGCACACCCACACCTCTGATCACTGTCTCCCTAATCTGTAATGTTTCCCTGGTGCCTAGTGGCATGCCCCACCCTCCAATTGCATCCCTGAATTTACATATTTCCCTGGTGTCTAGTGGCACCCCCCACCCTCCGATGCTGTCTTGGTTTACATTTCTTTTCACTGGTTTCTAGTGGCACCCCCCACCCTCAGGTCACGGTCCTGCCTGTAATGAAGAAAACGGTCCCTCAATGTCTTTTTTTAACTGTAAAAAAGAAAATGATCCCTTGATGATCTGACCCCCCCACCCTGACCTCACACTGAGCACCCACCACCTCATCCCCCCCACACCACACACCAACAGGTCCCAGGGTGAAGATCCAGTCTCTGATCAAAGATACATCTTGCTGCTAGAAACGCCAACTGCTATATGAGAAAGTAAGGTAAATGTGGTTCTATGTATTTCAATGGGGTTTTCAACTTTGTGACATAGCTGCCATTTTTGCATATTTTGAGCCCAAATTTTCAACATGGGCTTTTTGGAACCCCACCTCATGAACAATGTTGGTGGAACTATGCAAATCCAGCCTGAAAGGCGATTTTGCACTTGCTTGGTGAAATCACCTTTCAGGCCAGATTTGAACATTTTCACTGCCCTTTTTCATGATGTGGGTTTATAAGAAGGTTATGTTGAAAATTTGGGGTCAAAATATGTAACAATGGCAAAGTTACGCACATCCATTGCTATTTTGCTACGCTCGCTCATAACTGCGGTAATTTAGAATATTTTGATGCTAAAATTTCAGCATAGACATTTTTTTACACCGCCTCATGAATGTAATAGCTGTGATTTTTACAATCCTGGGTAAACTGTGTTTTCATACCTGTGGCATGGAATGACATTGTAGTGGTGCGGAATAATGTTTTGGCTAGGATTTCAACATTTCCAGTACCGAGAACATGAGGTAGGGTAATAAGAAGGCTATGCTGAGAATTTGTTTGCTGTTGTCCTACAAGTGGAAGCGCAGGGTCCTGCACTTCCACAGCAATATACATATAGGCACCTATGGAGGGATGGGAGCGCAGGGCCCAGAGGCAAATAAGGATATGATTATACTATTTCAAAAAGTTAGGACATTTTTTGAGAAAAAAAAATTTCATTATTGCAACAGTTAGGATTCAGATTAAACCAACAAAAGTTAGGAAATGTGATGTTAGGATTTCAAACTCTAACACCCCTCCCACACCCCTGAAGTAAATGATGAGTTAAGTCTTCTTTGGGGTTGCAACCTAATGGTCAGCCCATTCTATACACTTATAAAACATACACACCTGTCTCCATCACATCTTAGCTTTTCTGTTAATGCAGTAGGGTGAGTGTTAGAGTTGACGACCCCAAGGAAGACTCTACTCATCATTCGCTTCAAGGGTTGGGCAGGGATGTTAGAGTTTGAAACCCTAACATCACATTTCCCTACTGTTTTGGCTTAATCAGAACCCTAACTGTTTCATTAACACAGTTTTGTTGCTAAAAAAATTACAGTATCATTTATGTACAATACTATCTATTTAAAAATGCATTACAAAGCAAAGTATTAGACACTGGCACTGTAGTGACTTAGTGTAAGCACAAAATTGGGAAAAGCTTTAGGCATTTAATACTGTCATAGTAACATAGTAATTTAATGTTGGATGAGAGTCTAGATTCATCAGATCCCACACAATGCAGTGTCAGTGGCTCAGCAGATTGCACACTTATCTCTGAGGCCAGAAGATCAGATAGTTGTGGGTTCTAGCCCCACACCAGGCACTTGGGGTAATACCCATAACTGACACTGTAGTGTGGCATAGGGGGTTGCTGCACTGATGAGGTGCCATCCTTTGAATGAAACGTTAAACTGAGGTCCCTTCTGCCCATCTCTGGTAGCTGTAAAGGTGGAAGTAAGCAATCCTTTGACACCTAACAAAGAAGAATAAAAGGTTTCCCTGGTGTCATGGCCAATATTCTCATTGTCAATATAACAGGTCCGTAGAACCCACTCCACAGGATGCACCCGTATGCAAGCTATCATAGCTCAGTGTGCCTTTCGCCTTTCATGGTCAACAATTACCAACATCCCCCAATCAGAACTTGCTTTAAACAGTAAGCAGAGATCAATAAATACACTTATTTATAGGGGTTCCCATCCATACTACTACTATCAGGGTACCCTGTGGTTCCCTTGATGAGCAGAAATGTGTCCAGGCTTACCCTGAAGACCTGTACTGTTTTCATAGCCAATGTCTCCACTGGTTGACTGTTCCACAGCCTCACCACTGTCTGGAAGAATAAATGATTACAAATGTTACTAAAACAAAAATGGCTACTTCCAGAGACTAGAATAGGCTTCTATTATGTCAGCTCTTGCTCTCCTCACTTCCAGGGTGTGCATGTTGAGATCATTCAGTTTCCCAGCATAGGGCTTCTTGTGCAACCCCTGCACCATTTTAGTTGCCTTCCAATGGACTGCTTCCACCTTGTCTATATCTTTTCTGAGGTGCATTGTCCAAAACTGGACACAGTGCTGAATGTGGGATCTCACCAGTAAATGATACAGTTGCAATACCACCTCCTTCCTCCTGCTGGAGATACCCCTCTCTATGCATCTCAATAACCCTACCCACTGCTTTGTCACACTGCCCTGCCACTTTGAGGTAATCAGATATGACATCTCCAAGATCCCATTTCTGCTTAGTGACTGACAATACCTCCCCCACATGCTATACTCAGTGCCTCCTATGCTCTAGGTGCATGATTTTGCACTTTTTTCCATTGAACCCTAATTGCCATGCTTCTGACCACTCCTCAAGTTTCTCAAAATCCCTGTGCATGCACTTCACCCCTTCCTGAGTGTCCACCCTATTGCAGATTTTGGTATCATTTGCAACAAGGCATACCATTTTTTCCAGTTCCTCAGCAATGTCACTTATGAAAACATTGAAGAGGACTGGTCCCAGGACTGTACCCCACTGGTCACTGTCCCATACATAGAATGAGTGCCAACCATTTGCTTACCTAATTCACTGCTTTGGATCCCACCCCTAGGCTTCTCAGCTTTTTTGTCAGCCTTACTGAAGTCCAGATAGGCCACGTCCACTGGACTCCTCTGATCTATTTCCCTGGTCACCAAGTAAAAGAAATCTATCTGATTAATTTGGCATGACTCCCTTCCATGAATCCATACTGCCTGTGGCTTTGCAGCCCATTGGTTTCAAGACACCCTACCAGTTTTTACTTTAAAAGGGTTTCCATTATTTTCTAACCATTGAAGTAAGACTGATGGGTCTATTGTTGCTAGCCTCCTCCCTGCTATTGCTCTTATGTAGAGGGACCACTTCAGCTCTTCTCTAGTCCTCCAGAACCATGCCTGTTTCCAGTGAGCTGCTGAATAAGGCTGCCAGTGAAGTAGCTAGCACCTCCTTGAGTTCTTTTAGAACCTTTCGATGTATCCCTTCTAGTCCCAAATCTTTCTCCAACTTTGGAGCTGCAAATCCCTTCTGGACTATTTCCTCTGAAAACCCCCCCATTCCTACTACTTCTTGGTGGTCCATGCTCCCTTCGCTCCACTGTGAAGACTGAGCAGAAGTACTCATTTAGGATGTCACCTTTTCTCTTAATTGGTATGTAGCTGCGTGCAAACAGATAAAACTGGAATCTCCCACAAAACACCCCCCAATGTTTTTCTTATCAGCTGCTTGATGCTTCTTCATGGCCTGCACCTTTTTTTTATCTCATTTTGTGTTACGGGGTTCTTGGCAGCATTTAACAGGTTGCCACTGCCATCATTGTACCTCCTAATGTTACCCACTGAATTTACCACCTCTGAGATTCAGAGTGTGTCCTCACTTCTTGCGTGAGGACACCAGATCAACACCAGATCAAACATCTCTGTATGTTCAGTCTTGTTGATACCCTTGAGTAAGTGAAAGACTAAGATCTTGTCCTCTCACAGCCTCCTTTTTTCTGAGCGGGAGCATGTTAAGGGTCCCTAGCCTCTCCTTATTGTTTTTCTCACCTATACACCTGATCCTTATGGTGACCCTGCATTGCATCCTCTTGGCTGCTTCATTGTCAAATGAATATTTGTTACTCATGCACCCCTATATAA
The DNA here is from genome assembly GCA_016271365.2 of Neoceratodus forsteri. Taxonomy (NCBI): domain Eukaryota; kingdom Metazoa; phylum Chordata; order Ceratodontiformes; family Ceratodontidae; genus Neoceratodus; species Neoceratodus forsteri. The sequence continues at coordinate 1,535,584,630 of CM057456.1, forward strand.
AGATATTTTATTACAAATGCATGCTAAAAGTGGAAAGAAACAATGTTCTTTGATTTTAATTCATATGTACAGTATGTTCATCTTATGTATAGTTATTAGATTCGGGTAATGAGCAATAGTTATGCGTTTGCATGATTTCCCCTAAAGAAAAATGTAAAATTCATCAGTCACAAAATATGGTACCAGCATAAGTAAGCCAAAAGGAAAAAAAATTCCCTCTGCTGTCCAGCAACTGTTTGTATTATTAGGTGCAATAATTTTAACAAAAGGTAGTCATTATTTCCTTGATATTACATTTCTAACTGTTCAGTTTGCATTTAGAGTATGTATTATATAGGGAATAATGTATGGGGTGTTGTACACTATGATTTCTTTTTACACAGAGGTGTGTAATACCACATAAGCCATAAGTGAAAAGAAGGTGTGGTTTGTGATGGTATTACTCACTGAGGGTGTATAAAAAAACTGAATAATGTAACACCCCATGTTTTTTTTTATATAACTGCTCGTGTAAAAGTAGGAAAAAAATATCATTAGGAGACGGATGACTGTGGCATGTGAGAGTGCAAGAACAGACCTGATAACTTTCACGTTCCATGTCTGGTTACAATCAGCTCTCCTGAGTACTTTGGTCTGAGCAGTTTTGTAATACAATGCTATAAAGAGCTCCTTACAAAAATGAAACTGAGGAACACCTTTTGTGTGACCTATAAATCATCCCTATTCTCTGTTACTTGGCACAACTATCATAGACTCAGGAACCTCCTCTGTAAACACAAATCCAAATCTCTGAAGGCCTCCTTCATTAAAAACTAACAATCCTACAGCTTGGGTTACTCTCGTAGGTTCTGGGCCAGAGCAAACCCCCTAATTAAATCTGTCTTCAAGCAAAGCCAGATCAACCTGCTCTCTGATCAACCTGCTCTCTGATGCAGGCTTCATAACCAAGTCTCTCTAATTGCTGAGCCTCTGAACCATAAATTCATTAATTTCGCTGAGCACCTGGTGAAACTCCGACCCAAGGATGCCATAACTACCACAGAGGAAGGAAGAGAGGATGTGGATAGCATTTCTGCATTCAGTTTCAAAACCACTTCCCCTGTGGCGGTCCAGTGTCTCCCGAGGACTCACCAAATTTCCGGTAGCACTGGAAGTGATGGTCTCTGCCCTCAGTTCCTTAAACTGACAGCTGACATCATTGCTAGGCCCTTTGCTACTTTATTCAATCTGTCCTTCTCCTCCTTGCCCTTTCCCTCATTATGGAAGCAGGCAAGAGTTGTCCCCATATTTAAATTGGACGACCCTACACTTATACAGAAATGCAGACCAGTGTCCATCCTCTCACACCCAAAAATTGTCTTCCAGCAAATCTCAGACAACATCACTAAATACAATCTGTTATTATCCCAACCAGCATGGCTTTAGAAAGGGTCACAGCATGACGACTGCTCTGGCCTGTTTCATGGGCCACATGTTGAGGAACATGGACAAAGGCAAGCTCACTGGTGCCATCTTCGTAGATCTGTCTAAGACCTTCAACTTGGCTGATCGTGACATCCTCCTAGGTGAACTCTGCTCCTATGGGTTCTCGCTAGGGACCATGAGAGTTAATAGAACCTGCACCATAATTATGTACAGGGATGATCTACTTTTTTACAGGAGCAATAGGAGCCAAGAGATTTTAAGCCTTTCCCTGTTTGGGGATTTTGGGATTATCCAAAGTGGTTTGAATCTAACAGGCTACTCATGAATGCTAAAAACTAAGGCAATTCTATTGGGTTCCAAACCTAGACTCACCAAATGCACTGCAGAGCAAAATAACTCCCTCAGCATTCTGGCCCTAGATGATCTGCCCTGGAACAAGTCACTTCTTTCAAATACCTGAGAGTCATTCTTGATCCCTCCCTCACCTTCACAGATCACATTGAACAAATAATCAAATGTGTGAACCACTGGTCACGTGATGCCAGCTCAGGGGTAGGTTTTTCTGTGGTGTACTCCATCAGGTCTACCTCTACGTTTCTTCTAATTTGCGGTATTTGACCCTTAAAGCCTACTGCTTATATCTCTGGGCGATTCTAATTCTTATCAAGACATGGCAGAAATGGATACAACTGAAGTTGTGGTGGAATTGGAGGCTGATATTACTGATTTCCCCACCGAGGAAGATCGGCTGCTCCTCCCCTTGGCTCTGGAGCCTTAACATTAATGGAGAAGTGTATCTCTCCACCAACACCACCGGCTGCAAATTCACAAGAATTGACAACAGAGCAATTTTGGAGGGTGTTATCATCTATTAAAACAGTGGTTTGCAGATCGATCAATTATTTTAAAATTCTCAAGCCTGCACTGCAAGAGCTTACTGGCTAAGTTTATGATGCCAAAGTGTGGATGATAAGCTCTTTGGAAGATCACAGGAATTGACTGAAGTCCAAAATAGTTCACCTACACAGGACTGTAACTGACTTAGAGAACAAAGTAGAGGACCTTGAAGTACATTCCCCGAAGAAATAATCTTGTCTTCCTTGGGCTCCCAGAAGATGAAAACAGCACTAATCCTATTGAATTTGTACAAAATTTTGTTTAAAGATTGATGGTCCCTCCCAAAACAGTCCAGGGTATATCGTGGCGCATGCTCATTGTTCACTCAGACCCAAACTTGTTCCAGGGGAAAAACCCAGACCCTTAATTTTCAGATTATTAAATTATCTGGATCAGGTTCACATATTGAAGCAAGTCAGAACTCTTCAGTCACTGCAATGGGAGGGCCGGTGATTATGGCTTGTACTGGATTTCACACAGCAAGTGAGCCAGTGGAGAACTGAATACCAGGCATTTAAATCCAGACTATGGGCAGCTCACATAAAACATCAGATGCTATACCCAGCTTCCCCAGAGGACTTCACAGAGAAGGGTACCTTCAAGTTTGAGTCAGTGTCCCAGGCAGCCCAGGAATTTGCTAAAGTGCTCCCCAACCTGTTTGGTGCTAAACCTGCTGGGTGATCCCAACTACAACTGATGCTTGCATGGTATACCCAAAATCTGATGATTACTGACTATAGTTAGCTCTGGTAATTTGGATTTGACAGACTCCCATTGGATTTCTTTAAAGCAAAGACTCTATCTGTTGCTTCATTTGCAATTTAATACTGTTGTCTCATATACACTATTGGAAATTCTGCTTTCTAGGATGATCAGGCTAGTTCTTATTGCTAGTTCAAGCAGACTCAGTAGACCATGAGGCCTGTTCTGCTGGTGTTTTCATATGTTCGTGGAACCTCCAGCCAGGTATACTGTTTCCATCTTGACAGCACTACCTGGTGGGCTGGATTCAGGGAGAAATATGCCACACGGCACATTGGCTAGGTTTGGCTACTCTGCAACAGGGGCACCCAAGTAACTCTGAACAAAGGAAGCAATAACTGTAATGTCCAATACCAGAATTGGGATTCTAAAGTGTGGCTTTTATTCACATCCAACAGAATAAACAAAACACAGATGGACCCCCACGAGGCTACACTCCTGGCAATGCAGATTTATGGAGACTAGAACACATCCTCATTCACTTTAGCCCTTAGGCTCTGAAACATACTGGACACACAGCCCGAACTTGTACTCTGCTCTGGGTTTCCCTGGCTCCGGTCCCTTGCCAGCCCTTTGGACACTTTCCATATAGCATGGAAACATTTACTGGTGGTTCCCTAAACCACCTATGAGCACTTCTGCTCCATCAGGGAATCTTCCTCATCAATCCCACGTCTAGGTACTTTCCTCAGGCACCAGCCAAGTACCTGAGGGAAAGCAACAGGTGTCCCAGAGCAAACCCGTAGAGGTGAATTTGGTTACTACTGATGGGGGGGGTCACCCACCTCTCGCTCCCATAATTCATACCCAGCCATTTCTCTAGACTGTAACACCTCATCCTTGAAAACACTTTGCTATGTAGATTCTCTTTAAATGTATTCACATTCAATCTACTCTCTTTACATCCCATTTGTGCTGAACTTGAACATACCTAAATAAGTGGTTGTGTCCATTACTCTAGACCCCCCACAGAGTTAAGCAGTCCAATCCCCACATCTTCCAAACTGTACTTGGCTGTCTTTTCCTGACCCCACAGTAACAGTCACTTTAGTTTCATTTTGTTTCAGGTAAAAACACATGGCCCTTTAGCAGAGCGAACTCACCACTTGGTTGCAGGTGCCCCACAGGCGTTTTCTCCTCAAAGGAATCTCGTCCAGAACTTCTGATGCCTCAGCATGAACTTAACTCAGGCAGCTTCTTTTTCCCTAGCAGGACCAGGGGAGTTATCCCTGGGAGCAGGCTGATTCTTCCCCCATCCCCGCAGGGATGGGGCCCTGAACCACTGAAAGTGGTCTCTACCACTTCAATGTGTTCTTGTTGTGTTCCTCTTCAGGTGAAGAACACACACCTATACCAAAATAATAACTCTTTGATAGAGCTTAGGGCTCTGAGGGCCTGCTTACAGCAGAGCACCTCTTCTACAGACTGCTACAGACTGCACTGAACTCTATTGAACTGACTTCAAATTCCCCAACGCTCTACTCTAATCTCCAACTGCAACATTCCAGTGTGGCTTATGCAGCTGTGACAGTTCTAAATGATGTCATCCCTCTGTCTCAGCTGAGACTGAGAACAGAGTGAAACAGTGTGAAATCTATTTAACTGGAGTTTCACAAGCTGCCTTCCCTGCCTACCACTAGGTCTTACTGGGATTCTAGTAACCCCAGATAACAGGGGGGGCTACACTCACCCTGGGCCAGGAAAATGACTGTCCGCAGTCATTAGTTACCCAACCTAGGCCATCCTACCCTATGTGCTACCTACAGAGAGGGATGATCAGGCTCCCTCCTACCATGTGCTAGGCACAGGCAGGCAACACTAAGGGCCCAGAGGCCATCAGCTGATGTATCAGCCTCTACTCTTCCCGCTGACTATGGGTACCCAGTGGCTCTGGAAGAACTGTCCAGAGCATAGCCCTATTAGATCAGTACTGTGCCCCCTATGGATGTTCAGAAACACAGCCTGTCTATCCCCCTAGCCCTCTAGGGAAACCCTGTCTGCCTCTAACTTAAAATTACCAAAACAAAACAAACACGGGGCCTCCCTGACCCTGGACACCATGCAACCACACACTAGGAGCTCATACCATGCACCATGCATTACTCCCACACTCCCCCACAACCATACCTGAGGAAGAAAAAAGTTACACACAGTAACAACAACAACAGTACTTTAAACACTACACTCTAAAGTACTACTGAGGAACTCAGATCAGTCCCTCCTCTTCTTCTTGTCTTCTCTTCTATCTTCTTCAGGAACACCTGCAAGAAAAAGAAAGACAACACACACTCCTAATCTGCATACACAGTCTATCTAAACCCCTACCATCAAAGCACTGAAGAATCCCAAAAAGATTTTTTAGAAAAGTAGAAAAAACAGTGTAAACATTAGAAAACAGTAGAAAACAATGACATTATTTACAGTACACCACATTTGGGGGATGGAATGCCCTAAAAGTCCCATCCAGTGACCACAGTGCCTGAAGGCAAGTCCATTAAGGAGTCTCTCCTGGGCCTGAGCCCAATGAAGCACAGTTCTAGCAGGCCAAAGTCCCGAAGGGGAGAGTCTTTGAGGACAGTTCAAACATCTGGAGTCTGCTAGTGTAGGGTGTGTACTGCAATGTCATAAGAATAGAAAAGTCTGGACTTCCCAGTCCCTTGTAGAACAACACAATACCACACCTGGTCCTCAGCCGAAGACTCTCCCTGGCAGCATTCTTCCGATACAGCTGGGTGGACATCTTCTGGGAAACAACAGGAGGGCACATCTGGAAACTGCTGGGCTGATGTTATCTCTGGAGATGGAACCTTGGAACAGGAACAAAAAGGAAAACAGCTGGTCTGAAGTCATCTGATACCCAGGTGATGAATCAGGATATAGTTGGGCTGGTGTCCTCTCTCGTAACTGCCCCTGCTGAATATCGCAGAATGGCGCATTTTGGACTTGTGCATGGCGCAACCCTTTTGAATATCTGGGCCTATTTGTATATGTCTCATAGTTTGTATTTTTTGATATTGTAGTAACAACTTAGTATTTTATACAAACAGGTATGCCTTGTAAATAGGGATTCTTCGAACCCTAATGGCTGTATTACTGTATAAATAAAATTTTACCTGCCATGTGCATTGTGATTTATTCATAGTTACCATTGAGTCACAACAACAGTGTCAGGGGCAGTAAAAACACGCAGTGCAGCACCATGTAGCACTACCTGTAGCAGATTGACTTATTTTCTCTGGTAGTTGAGCAAAATTAAGGAAAAAAGGCAGTATTTGAGATTAAAAGTGTCAGGAAAACATAGGTAGGACTTTTTTGTTTTGTTTTGTTTGTTTTGTTTTTAAAGATGGTGGCAAGAATTCAGATATAAAGACAAGGAACAATAACTGAAAAAAAATACAGTTCAATGATCTACGCAGCCAGTACAGTGTTATCCTTGTGTAACTGTGTTATTTTGGTTTTAGCTGTTCTGTCTATTCCAGAGGAATTACCACCTCGTAGGGGTACCAAAGGCAAGGAACCCTTGACTAAAGGTACCTTAGGAAGCATCCCCCAAAAGAAATGTATTGGTATGAAGAAAGTTAGTAGTCAGAGCGATGAGTCAGGGTAGAATAGGCAAAGGCAGCCTGAGAGGTAATGAGATGTGCAGATGAACAAATGGCATGAGTACGATAGTTTGCACTGGAGATTGAGGGGGCCTCCTAAGGAAACAATATAAACATAGAAACATAGAATTTGAAAGCAGATAAGGACCACTTGGCCCACCTAGTCTGCCCATTTCCCTACCTGATGGATAAGCTGCAGTTTCTAGTTAATCAACAGCTTACTTCCTCCTACCTCCCACCCCCTAGAATCGCCTTATGCCTGTCCCATGCATTTTTGAATTCTCCCACTGTTCCTGACTCCACAACCTCCTCAGGAAGGCTGTTCCATGTATCCACAACCCCCTCTGTGAAAAAATACTTTCTAACATTACCTCTGAGCTGTCCCCCTCTATCTTCAAATTGTGCCTCCTTGTTCTTGCACATCTCTTCTTCTGAAAGATATTACTCTCTTGTACTTTGTTAATTCCCTTGAGATACTTGAAAGTTTCTATCATGTCCCCCCTCTCCCTCCTTTCCTCAAGGGTATACATATTAAGCTGCTTTAGCCTCTCCTCATATGTCTTCTGGTGCAGACCCTGCGCCATTTATGGTTGCCTTCCTCTGAACAGCCTCCACTATGTCTATGTCTTTGCAGAGGTGGGGTCTCCAGAATTGCAGCAGTACTCCAGATGGTGTCTCACTAAGTGTCTGTACAGAGGGATAACAACTTTCTGTTTTCTACTGTTGATGCCTCTCCCTGTGCATCCCAGTATCTCCCAGCCCTCCTTACTGCCTTCTCACATTGCTTGCCCACCTTTAGGTCATCTGATATAATTATTCCTAGGTCTCTTTTGATTTTTGTTGTTGTTATTAACTCACCCCCATTGTGTACACTTCCCCTGGATTTTTGTTTCCCAGATGCATTACCTTGCACTTCTTTGCCTTGAATCTGAGCTGACACATATTTGACCATTCCTCCAACCTTTCCAAGTCCCTTTTCATTCTTTCCACCCCACCTTGTGTATCAACCCTGTTGCAGATCTTTGTGTCATCTACAAAGAGACTTACCTTTCCTTCCAGGTGCTCTCCAATGTCACTTATAAAGACATTAAAGAGGACCGGCCCCAGTACCGAACCCTGCAGTACTCCACTAGTTACCCTCTTTTCTTCACTGTGGACTCCGCTTACTATTACCCTTTGCGTTCTGTTGTCCAGCCAGTTTTTTTATCCAGGCTACCACCTTGGGACACACTCCAAGGCTGGCTAACTTGTATATTAATCTTTTGTGTGAGACTGTGTCAAATTCCTTGCTAAAATCTAGGTAAGCCATATCCACAGCCCCCGGTCTACTACTTTGGTCACCCAGTCAAAGAAATCTATTAGGTTCATCTGATATGACCTTCCTGCTGTGAAACCATGTTGTCTTGGGTCCCAGCCCCACTGGCCACTAGGTACTCAACAATTCTTTCCTTCAGAAGTGATTCCATCACTTTCCCTACCACTGAAGTCAAACTAACTGGTCTGTAGTTTCCTGCCTCTGCCCTGCTCCCACTTTTGTGAAGTGGAATCACATTTGCCCTCCTCCAGTCCTCAGGTACCACCCCATCCTCCCATGATTTGTTAAAGAGAGTAGTCAGTGGTGTTACTAGTTCTACCCTTAGTTCTTTTAGAATTCTTGGGTGAATCCCCATCAGGCTCCATTGCTTTGTCCACCCTCAGTTTCAAGAGTTCTTTCAAACCCTTTCTTCTGTGAATGGACTGGTATCGACCCCCCCATTCAGAGTTTCTCTCTTGTGTGGTTTAGGTACCTCCCCCTCCTCTTCCCTCATGAATACTGAGCAGCAATAATCATTCAGTATCCCTGCTTTTTCACTGTCACCCTCTGCCCACATTCCCTCCCCTTTATTAAGTCTCTGTATAACTCCTTTGGTCTTTCTTCGCTCCCTAATGCACCTATAAAAGGTTCTATCCCCCTTCTTAAAAGAGTAGGCTATCTTTTTCTCAGTTTATGCCTTTGCTATTCTGACTGCCTTCCCAGCCTCCTTCTGCTTTAACTGATAAAGTTCTTTGTCCTGCTCCTTCTGTGTTACCTTATATTTCCTGAATGCTATCCTTTTCTCCTTAACCGTCCTGGCCACCTCTTTTGAGAACCATAGTGTTTTTTTCCTTCATTGTGTTTTGTTGATTTGCTTCACACAAAGGCTTGTTGCCTCTGCAATGGCTGTTTTGATTATTCCCCATTGTTCCTCCACCCCTCCTTCTTGCCCGTTTGCTAGTGCTTTCCTGAGGCACTCTCTCATTTTCCCAAAGTCAGCCTTCCTAAAGCCCAATACTCTTGTTTTTGTATGGCTTGACTCTATGGCTGTGTTTATTGTGAACCACACTGTTTGGTGGTCACTTGTTCCCAGATGGCTACCCACTTCTAAATCTGAGATCCTTTCTCCTTCCCCCATTTGAGAGTACCAGGTCTAAGATTGCTCCCTCCCAAGTGGATTCCAACACTAGCTGTCTGAGGCATGCCCCCTGTAGGGCATCGAGAACGATCCTGCTCTTGGATGTGCCTGCAGCAAAGACACTCCAGTTAACGTCTGGCATATTCAGGTCCCCCATCAACAATATCTCCCCTTTTTCTGCCATTTTAAGGATGCCTTCTATTATTTCATTGTTCATTTCCTCCCCCTGAGATGGGGGTCTGTACACAACCCCCATGCGGATTGTGGTGCCATTTCCTGTCTCCAGGGTGACCCATAGTGACTCATCAACTTCCTGTTTACTCTTTAGTTCTGTTGCTTTAATCCCTTCCCTTATATAGAGAGCTATATCCCTTATATATAGAGAGAGAGGGAATGGCAGGTAGGGATACCATCCACCTCCATCCAACAGTGGAACCTACCTAAAGGAACTAGGAAACACTAACTATGGCTAACTAACATTTATGAGCTGAGGCATGGAGGAGAGAAAAAAAAACCCTTTGAGGAGGACATCTCTGGCAATCCAAGGCCTGGGTCGCCTTCCCTCCAGGCCTGGAACATTTTGTCTAGTGATGGCTCTGCTGCTGCAACTTGGAAACCCAATTAAAGGCAGGTGGAAAATATTCCAATTTGGAGGAAAGCACTCGATTGATCCCTCTAACAGGAATGCCATGGAAGGTTGCAAGTGCTACGCTACAACAATGGGCAACCAAGGCAGGAGGAGGAGGAGAACAATGACTGCTGAGCTGCTCACCTGATCTACTCATCCTAAAAACAAAGCAGGTGAACCAGAGGCAGTCATGGGGAGAATAGCTTTGAAGGCTGCCTCTGAACCCACTCGGGCAGCTAAAGGAGCCCTGTGAGAGCCCAACCCCTTCGCCACTGAGCCTTAAATTCTACAACTTGAGGTGCTGTCTGTATGGTTGATGACTGAAGAGCCACTCAGAGTGAGGACATTTCCAGCAATGGGCCAGATGAGAAGGACCCTGCCCTAAGCTTTGCATGCTCAGTTGCAGACTCTGGCTGCAGAATGAGACTGTTGGCTGCAGGGAGGCCTTGCACCATGGAATTATTGGTCATGGCTGACATATCCCAGAAAACAAAGGAGGAGGAAAGCTGAATAAAGCGGTGAGTGCTCAGACCCTCACATAGGTTGGACATGTTAGTAGCAAGCACTGAGCAAACTAATTGTGTTAGCAATGAGTGGACCTGCACGTAGGTCTGTAAGGCAGAGTAGCAATGGTCAGACCTGCACGTAGGTCTGTAAGGCAGAGTAGCAATGGTTGGACTTGCACATAGGTCGGAGAAGCAGCAAGTATGAATTAGCAGGAGCAAGCCAACCAGTCTCACAAGGAAGCCAATGAAAAGGTGACAAATACTCTGAGGATTTTAGTGGTGGAGGCAGGATTCAAACATGAGGTAATTATGCCTCATGGGGCCATGGCTCTTCAACACCCCCAAGTCCCCCGCCATAGGAAAACCAAAAAAGTGATGGGAAAGAGCCGTGACCCATGTGTAGATAATAAAATTAGTTTACAGCATTAGCAGTAGCCTAGCTGACCTCTGGAGTACAATAGCAGTGTGCAACATAATAAAGCAGCATCAGCATTGAGTAACTATGGGTCATAGGGGTAGCAATCCGAATGAACAAAGAAACTATGGGAAGGCAATACTCTGAAGCAGCAAATTGGCTAGGCAGTGCAGTGAAGCAGCAGCAATGAGGTATGAGGTAGGAGTTCAGGAAGCAGGATTGAGCTGCATGAGCTAGGGTTCAGAGGGAGCCTGAGCCAGGTGAAAATAATTGAGTGCATAGCATGAAGCAGCAGCAGGGAAGCAACTTGAGCTGAGCACACCGAACTTTTGCAGTTGGAAGTGTGAGGAATGGGAGCAAGTAGCATGAGTTCTGGAGTAACAAAATATAGGCCAAGATAAGGAGTATAGAAACAAAAGCCCCCCAAAAAGAAAAACAGCTGAACAAGACACACAAACACAGAAACAGCAACACAAAGAAGCACACAGCTGGAGGCAGCAATACAACCAAATGCAGGAGAACAGAAAAACAGAATCCCAGCAGAACCAAGCAGGCCAAAGCACAGCAAGGGAGCAAGGGGGGGAGGGGGCAAGCCCCAGCAGGCCACAGAGGAGACAACAGACTGACAGAGCCTCTGGCTGCAAAGAAAAAAAGGGCTTAAGAAGAAGGCTGAGAGGAACTGCTTATATAGCTCAGGAAGGGGAAATTAATTTCTGAGCTCGTCTATACAGTAAGCGCTCCTACTGAACTCAGTCAGCAGCTGGCCGTGGAGGTGAGAGGTGGGCTGTGCCAGTCATTGGCTGGGGATGGGTGTGGGGGGGTGCTGGGTGGAATGGCACAGCTGGGTGGGGGGCCACTAAACTACCAGGGATGGTGTGCGGTTTTGCTAACCGATTGCATCAGTGTCTCGGGGTCTTGGCATGGGTGGGGGGTTGACAGCGCTGCCCTGTGGGGCCTTTAGCAGTGGAGGGTTAGGGGGCAGGGTGTATGTGGGCAGCCTGGTGGGGCTTTTACTGTTAGGAGGTTCGGGGGCAGGGTGTGTGTGCTGCCCTGCGGGGCATGTAGGGATTGGGGGGCCATGTTGCATGATGCTCTGCGGGGCACCTACAGGGGTATTCTGGCCATGGGGGTGAGCACATGGATTGCATGCTGGGCTGCTGGCGGGTCTACAGAACCCCTGGAGGGCATACGTTCAGTTAAGCCAGCTAAATGCTGGTGTAACTTACATTGATGGTTCTTCTCCGGGGGTTCTTGTAGAATCCTGACATTGGGGACTTTGTTGCTGCCCTACTGGAATAGGGCGCAACTGCTGCCATAAAACCCCTAGCGCCATGTTGCAGGGGGTTTATGGCGCAACTGCTGGCGTAACAGCTCTTAGGCACAAGTGGCCTGCAACATGTCTCAGGCCACATTTTAGAATCGCGCATGTAGCAGCTGCTGGTGTAAGTTGTTACTTGTGCCATTCTATTTGGTGCAAGTGCTGTTACGCCAGGCTTAACACTTCTAGAATCAGGGCCCATTTGTGCATTACATGCTTACAAATTCATGCCCAGTTGTCTGGTATTGCACTTATAACAGGTGATTTGACAAAACTGCACGGAATGAGTACAGAAATTTGTTTTTCCCTTAGAAACACAGGAAAAGCTACTGTGACTGGTTACCTCAATCAGTGGTCCCTCACGAAATAGCCTCCCTGTACTGCAGTTTTGTGCACAGAAATGCCACACATTCACCACTGATGTTATGTTTGACATTTCTTCTGCCTCACCTTGCTGTGTGAACAATGTATGCCTGATAACTGCAACGGAGCTGTGGAGAGTGGTCATGAAGAACTGCAAGACAACTATTTCAAGCAAATACTATGAGTCTGCCCTGTTTTTTCTCTGTGAATGTTGTGCTTTCTGGTCACTGCTGTAGAGGTACAGGTGCTGGAGCACTCCTTCCAACTTGTCCACGTTCATGATTGTAGATCTAGAACAAAGTGAAACAGGAGACTGTTTCTGAACAAGGCTTGGGACATATGTTGGCAGCAGCCGCTAACTTTCTTTCCACTCTGTCCATCAGTCACTGTGGCACTGTGGATGGGAAATAAGGAGCACAGTGATGCAGTGATGCATCTAGACATGGGCCCATGGGAATAAAACTGTTGATACCTATCCTGAGGCCCCACATCTGTGAGCCAGTGGGCCACTGAGACGTTGCTGCACATGTAAAAAAGAAGCTGCTTAACCTTACCTGACCTTATGGACCAGATGGATTGCAAATACGGAGTAAAACCCAGAAAAACACGAAAGAAAGAGGAGACCCGAAGGAGGTTAGAGGAAGGGGAAACAGGGCTGGAGGAGACACTCCATAGGAGACTTTAAGGGCTAAGGAACATAAATAATAGGGAGAAGCTATGTACACTTTCCCAAGGACCCAATTGGCTTAACAACTAGGAAAATTAAAGAATGAAGTAGTAACTACCTAACTCTGTATAGCTGATCTGTTTGTTAGTTGAAATTAGGACCCCTACCAGTTAGAAGGGGAGAAGGTTTAGTCTGGTAGAGATAAATGAAGATAGATAATAAGACAAATAAGTATGACAAAGAAGTTTTGAAATGAAAATGATTTAACATGAAATGCAATAAAAAATGAGAAGATTAACAAATAACTGTACAAGAGGAAATGCTGGAGAGATAAAAAAAACAATTGAGAATATACTTTGTATGTACATGAACAAGAAAATGATGAAATCTACTATGAATGACGAAAAATCTAAATAAAGTAAATATAAAAAAAAAAAAAAACTTAACTGACCTTGTGCCGAAAAAAGAACCACCAGGCATCCAGGGTCTGAGACGGCTCAGAAGAGCTCTGCTTCTGGTTGACCCTTAGACATGTGACTCTGGCAGCTCCTCTCATTGACATGGAATGTGCTGATCTACACTACCCATTGTGCCTCGCCAGCACTCACCTATGTTCCATGGCCCTCTGCACGCCATTCACTACCAATCACATGTCTTCTGATATCTGATGTATCTCATTCTCAAGAACTAAACTTTTATCCCACAATCATCTTTATCACACTCAACTGTACTCACCTGCTGACTACAACTATCTGCATCCCACCCATCTGACTGCAAGACACTCTACATCTAATTCAACAGTTCTTGTCTCCCGTTCACCATCATGTTGTACTGATCTGTGATTTTCTGTCCTTCAACAATCTATGCATCTCATTCTCACTAGTATCCTATTTTCCAAGAGCATCATAACTGCAATCGACTGAGAAACATGACCTTCTGCATCTCACTGACCCACTGCCATCTTTATTTGACGTTTAGTGCAGAATCTCTTGACGCCCCAACTTTCTATGGTTTTAATGTACAACTTTTCCTGTTGTACTCTTTCACTTGACTGTGGACTGTTTCTCTTCTCTCTCTGTCTGTCTGGGTATCCATCTCATTTTGATGGAGCATGGTTCAGGTCTTCCTTCTTTTTCTTTCAGTTAATAGTGCATGTACTATTAGTCATTCCCTTTATATTCTCTTCCTGTGTTAATTTTCACCATCTATCCACTGTTACCCCTTCTGCATGGATATTGCTCACCACTTACTGAATAACCTCAACAGTACAGCGGTTTCTGGCTACCAACCCCCCCTCCACCTCTCCACCCCATTCTCCTTGGTGTGGTTTAATGGTGTAATGCACTTCTTTGTTGCCATGTATCAGCATCGATGTGTGTGTGCGTGTGTTGGGGTGTGGGGTGGGTCTGGGTGTTTCTATGTAAATGCACTTGACACTAAGTAACCAGAATTGTACTGTGTACTGCAATTGTTTGATAGTTGTATTTCTAATACCCAGGTAATTTCATTTCCAGTAATACCAGTTATGGTATGGTGCATCAAAAACCACTTGTACATATTTTTATAGCTTATAATCTCATGTGAGCCACAGTAGTGTTGAATGAATTCTGTTTAAACAAAGCATGTTTTTTGGTGCTAAGGATTTATTGTCAATGAGAAACCCTTTCTTTGTACTTATAACACAATTTGTAAAACTATAAAACTATGACTTCATCTTAGACAGACAACATACAGAAGAATAAGCTTGCACAGACATCAAAGACACGGTGATACATAACAAATTTATAATGGGTTGGTATAGAACTAAACATTTATCTCCACTACTGAGTGGTAATATCCACAAATTGTGAATGGCTATACCAGTATCTTACCAATCATACCTTACAGAGTGGGCGGTACTGGGCAATAAAGCAATACACCAGGAGAGGGTGTGGGCGATGTCAGGATTTACCCACACCTGGTGTGTTGTTTGGTCATGAGGCTGCAGGCAGAGCTAGTAAAACACACCAGGCATGGGTAAATACTGGCATCACCCAGACCCTTGAGTCAGATATTATGATTATACAATGCCCCCTTTTTTGTGTGAGAAAAAAATTGTTTTTTTTTTATTTTTCATTTTATATTATTTTTATTGATTTTATTACTCCACCATAAAAAATTGGTCCCATAAGAGTGAGGTCTGAAGGGGAAATCGAGAGAGACAGGAAGCTTAACTGTCATGGGCATTCCATTAAGCCATGGTGCGGCTTCTGATGTGCAGCAGCTCCCACATTGTTGCTGTCCTGTCGTTTACTCCAGGAACACCCACCCAACCAGGCTTTTCATTGCCATAGAGTGACTTCACTAACAATAGGAGCTCCTTTGCTGCTTTTCTTCCTTGAACCCACCCCCAGGCTTTTACATTAGCCATGGGAGCGGCTTCACTGGTTGGCGGCTCCTGCCGCCTGGTGCTCTCTCTCTCTCTCTTTCTCTCTCTGTCTGCTTCAGGCTTTTATATTAGCCGTGGGAGCTGCTTTACTGACTGGTGGCTCCTCCTGCCACCTGGCACACTCTTTCCCTGCAGTGAACCATGCAGAAGGAGCGGCTTCACTAAATTGCAGATCCTTGCTGCATTTCCTTCCTGTGGCTGCCTGCTTTTAAAAGTAGCCCTGTAGGGCATAAATAACTCTGCCACCAAAGTGGTGATTTGGGAAGGTGGGGTGAGGTGGTTTCCCATTACCAGCTGAAAAAAATACAGCGGCAGCTACCTTTCAAGTGTTTGTATCGGAGTGGTCTTGGGGGGGAGGAGGGATACAGCTGGCTGGCACTTTGGTTGGGTAATAACAGGATTTACATGTTGTAAATCATGCCAGGCAGCCAATCAGAAAGCAGTATTTTTTGAACCATTGTATAATACTGGACTTACAAAGGTGTTATTGAGGTTCATTTGTGCAGGCGGTGGGCAGTAAAGGCCATGGCAGATCCAGTATTGGGCAAAAATGCACACTCTGCTGGGTATTACTGCAATTAGGAAAATGGGCTATATGTGTCATTGTCTTTGTTTTAAGTGCTACATAGATACATAGACACTGTCAGCAGTTAAGGGCCTATGGCCCACCCAGTCTGCCCTTTTGAGCTTGTAAGTTCACTTTATGTTTTTCTAGAAGTCTGTTGCCCCTTACCCCTGACCTCCAGAATTCCCTTATGTCTATCCCATGCATTTTTAAATCCCGTAATTGTTTCATCCCCCACCATTTCCTCTGGCAGGGTGTTCCACTTGTCCACCACCCTTTCTATGAAGAAATCCTTCCCCATGTTTCCTCTGAATCACCCTCCCACCAACTTTGTCCCATGCTCTGTACTCCTGGAACATCTTTTTCACTGGAAAATAGTGTATTCCTGCACCCTGTTCCTCCCTGTAAGGTACTTGTACGTCTCTATCATATTTCCTCTCTCCCTCCTCTCCTCCAGGGAGTACATATTCAAGTCCTTCAGCCTGTACTCATAGGACTTGTGATGAAATCCATGTACCATCTTTGTTGTCCTCCTCTGAACCTTCTCTACCCTGTCTATGTCCTTACGTAAGTAAGGTTTCTAGAACTGTACACTGTACTCCAGGTGGGGCCTCTCTAGTGTCTTATATAGTGGAATTATAACCTTCCTTTTCTTGCTGGTGATGCCCCTTCCTATGCATCCCAGCATCCTATTTGCTTTACCTGCTGCCTTGTCACACTGTTCCCCTATCTTGAGGTCATCAGAGATGATAACCACAAGGCCCTTTCCCTACTTGGTGCATGCTATATCCTCACCCCCCTAACTGATATGTTGTTCCGGGGTTTTTGTGCCCCATATGCATTATCTTGCACTTTTTTGCATTGAACTTCAACTGCCAAACCCTTGACCAATCTTCAAGCTTCTGCAGGTCCCTCCTTATTCTGTCTACACCCTCTGGTGTGTCCACTCTGTTACAGAGCTTGGTGTCATCAGCGAACAGGGGAATTCTACCTTCTAGGCCCTGTGCAATGTCACTGATGAAGACGTTGAATAGGACCAGTCCAAGCACTGATCCCTGTGGTACCCCACTGGTCACTCTTCCCTCTGTGGAGTGACAGCCATTTACCACCACCCTATGTGTCCTGCCGCCCAGCCAATTACCTACCCACCACACTACTGTTCTGCCTTTTTACGTCTTAGTACTTTTCTTGTATACTACTCCCCATAATGACTGTATTTGGAAATGCTGTGAGTGCCGCTGTGTTTTCCTATGTCTGGCTTTGTTTAGTCATAATGCCACAAGCTGAGTGACTGAAGCATGACATACTTGTGTAATTCCCAGTGTCACCCAACACCCTGGAGTGGTTTATTTCAATTACACAATGAACCACCTCTTTTTTTTCTAAAACAGCAACAAAAAGGAAAAATGTTGTTCTTATACTGTAAGTTATTTCTTTGAATTTGTTGCTATGCAGAACTGCATACTACAGGGTAGCTGTGGCCATGGTTGTGGGTTTCCTGGTCTCGCAAGTACTGCTTCTGTGCAGTCATGTTTACTATTTCTGTCACCAGAGTTTTTCTTTAAAAACAGCCATCATGACCACAAAACATATTGTGTCACTCTGTGACATTATTGTTAGTGATCTCCTTGGTTGATGGGTGGCATCCACATGCCAGTTTGCCACCTTTACAGCTGCCTTGAAGACACTCTGTCACCAGTAATGCAGCAATTACTTGAGAGCAACATTTGGAGGGTACTCTGCTTTGCAGATATGTGGATTTTTACTGGCTATCTCATGCTGACTTCTAGCTACTTGCCTGTGCTCATGAATGCGGGTCTTACCCAACTCCACTACTAAACTGCTGCTCTCAACTTTTCTAGGTTATCGACTCAGGAAGGCAAGGAAAGAGGTGGTACAATTCCTGCCTTGTTAAAGGGAAGGTCGATGTCAGCAGCCAAGGAAGAGGAGGGAAGGGATAGTATTATGCTATTATGTTTCCTGGTGGAAACTGTAAAGTGGCTATATGAATGCGATCCCTCCAATGACACTGGACCTTGGAGAATAATGTTGATGATTGTATGTGTGGATTGATTTTTGAAGCACAAACACTTGGTACTTTATGCAGTGACTATGCAGAATTATACAATGTTGTCCAAGAATGTAGGATTCTGATTGGCTGACTAGTATCTTTCTGCCATGATAAATCATGGTGTTACCCATGCAAAAGGTGCCAGAGAGCTGCTCACAAAATCACCAGATTTCAATTCACTAGGAGACCGACCCTCCCTCCGCATCCCACTGCTCTCCCTGCCCAACATCACAGTGGTTTAACCGCCACACTGATTGTCCAAACTTCAAAACGGGATGAAGTTTTGAATTAATAGTGCCCGTTAATGACTGGTCTTTTTGGCCACAGTAAAAGAAAACCTAAATGTCATAATAACTGCTGCTCACTCAACCTCAGACTGTTTGCCATTAAGAGCTGGAGGCCTTTGTAAAATCACAGCTCTCCCCACAGTCCACCCCACATATGGCAACTGCCCACCTTGCTCTACTCCTATGGACCCCTATACCAACCCAATAACCACAGGATGTACAGATTACTGTGGAAAAGAAAAATAAAAGCATTGTACAACTGTGTGGGTTACTGAAATAGGAAATCTGGAATTTATTATTAAAACATGTTTCTTGTAGAAACTTCTTATATAAATAAATACATATGGCAATCACCCCTTCCTCTTGGCTTTTTGCACTATAATTACAATAAAAGTAAATGTTCCTGTGCCTGCAGAATCTTGACTGACTCCCACTACTGATATTGCTCACTCCCTTACTCTATCCCTCTAGAGCGGTGGCCATGAGCTAAATGAACAGCATTTCCTCCCAGAGTCAAAATACTGCCAGCATCACTGTTCACACAAGGTGCAGATGCTAATGTTGCTGTACCTCGGAGCCCTAGCAACACAAGAGGTAACCACAACAATTGAGGACTATTTTTGGGGGAGCACAGCATTAAATTCAAGAAATAAATTTCAGGTGTACATGGTATAATCGCAATCTTCCACAACAGTGTGTGGGTGATTATGGGATTTACCCACCCTTGGCGTAGTTTAGTCCCTCGGCCTGTGGCCTCGTGTCTGAACCACCCAAGGCATGGGTAAACCCAGCATCACCCATGCCATGACATGGCTTATTGCTTAAATAAACCAATGGCACAAAGTACATGGTGAACATTCTAAAGAGTTACGTATATTACAACTTGGTATAATAAGTTACACATGTCGTGCCACTCATATGTGGAAATAAATGTGAAATAGTTACAGTACATCATTAAGTGTCTAATATTCTATCAGTTATTGATGGCACACATTTTTTACTGTAAATGAGTTTCTCCTTTCTTCCTACAGGACATTCAGATATGTCGCTTACAGACTATTTGTGTGGTGGATCTGGCGCAGGTTGGGAAAATGGAGCAGGAGAATACTACCGACATGTGTTGTGGCTTCAATACATAATGCCTTCCCATCTGGAGAATATACTGGGTATAAACCACCTCCCACAAGAGCTGCTTACAGCTAATGATAAATTTTGAAATTAAAGTTTCATCAGTTTCTCTAGATTTCTATCAGAATTCTGTTATATGGCACATAAATATTGCAATTCATGTTTCTGCCTGTTGAACAGGTTATTTTATGCTCTGATATACACAGTACATTGGTCATATAATGTAAAGAGAAGAATCATATTGTCCTCTATAATAAGTTATCCATTGGGTTGCCATCTGTGCAAAAGCATAGTATGGTGAAACAAATCTACCAAGGCAGATTGGTTAAAGTCCCTGAATTAGTCTTTGAACATTTTTCTTTTATTTTACAAAGACTGATGACCAAGCCAATATACCTAGTCCAATAGAAAACTTCTTCGCAAAGTTGTTGAATGTGTTACCTTCTCTCTTGACAAAATTTCCAGGATAGCAGATTAATTCATGTTCTTTATTATCTCTGCTTTAATCTGGATGTCATCAATCAAACTTAGAACTAAAAGGGGTGTCACTCTAGTACATAGGAGCACATCACCTTTAATGAATCCCTAGCAGGAATATAATCCCCAGATTCCCCTGCTGGTTATATGCCCAATGGCCCCTATGCACAAAGGGCAGAGTGGCTATGCGCAGCGTATCTGTGGCGCATAGCCACTCAGCACCCATGGCACTTCCCACACCGGATTCACAAATGGGACATGCAGCCCCTATGTACCTGATCCCCTGGCTGCGCAGACAGCAGTGCACCGGGGGTGGGAGGAGGGCATGTCTGCACTACGTGTCATACAATAAGGCATACAGTGTGACATGCAGGAGGGTGCCGTGGTGGAGAGAATACTCAAGGGGGTCCTGTTGTAATGGCCATATGCATCCATACCCGTACACCCACAGGGTCCCCCCCAGCATGGCAACCGTGCCAGAGCTTCCACACCTTAATGCATGGAGTCCTCCCCCAGCTCTGCTGCACTGAGACACACTGAGACATCCCCCTGTACTTGTGTGCCCTATCCCTGTGTAGGCGGTGGGGGAGGGGTCTGTCAGGCATTGCCGCTGCCTGACTGATGGCCATGGCACTGCCTGCTAACCCCTGGTGTGGTGTGCTCCGTGCAGTGGGGGGTTAGTGTAGTGGTTGTTTGCAGTCTGCGGTACTGCTGTCCTGGGGCTAGTGCCCCATTGTGTGCAGGGGGTGGCAGACTGCTGGGGATGGTGCATCACTATATACGTAGGCAGGAGGCGGGCAAAGGGGTCGGGGTGGGTGCCATCCTGCACTTGGGTAAGGCAACAGCAGCACTCTCATCAGTGGGGGATGTCTCCGGGGCAGGCATGGGGGGCTGTACCACCGCCGTAGGCCACTCGTGTGGCCCATGTGCAATCCATGGCGCTGTGCTGTGCCCGATGCACAATGCCGGTGCCACGCTGTCCTGCGAGAGGGATCCACTCTGAGTCTCAGACAGGCCATTCAATTGGCAGCCCACCTGGCACCATGACTCTGCCCCTGTCAACCCTGTGCATACCTATGCGCCGGGGGCGGGGCTGCGGACAGGTGGTCGGTGGTCGTGCACGCCACCGGTGTGCACCTGTCCGCAGGTGTGGAGCTGCACTGGAGGGATGCTTGCCTCTGGCACGTAATTCCCACCCAATCATGCATAGGCACCAATGTGTGTAAACAAGTGTATTTAAAGTGTATAATTACTGTAGCATGGGTGAAGGAGGCTCACCCATCATTAAGCATGCACAATAGATTTTTAAAAAGGTGATACAAATTGTTATTCTATCTCAACACCACACAATTCTACCTGGTATTCTGTTATGAGGCGAATTCATAGGAAGCAGGTAGTATAG
Organism: Neoceratodus forsteri; assembly: GCA_016271365.2. Classification (NCBI taxonomy): domain Eukaryota; kingdom Metazoa; phylum Chordata; order Ceratodontiformes; family Ceratodontidae; genus Neoceratodus; species Neoceratodus forsteri. Next base: position 1,535,606,003 of record CM057456.1, read on the forward strand.
AGATGTGGCTTAGGGTACTGAGTTGCAGAGGTTGTGACCTGGGTTTTTATTCTGCAGTCTCCATTTGCAGCATGTACCATGCATATTTCTTGTCTTTATGTGTTACTCGCATCTAATTGTATTAGTGTAGAGTTTCTTTTTATGTTTTTAAAGCTTTATTAGGGTGTAATGATTACTTGTGGGTGCCTAGTCACACACCCTCTGAGCCCAACCTGTGCAACAGTCTCATGGATTCTGGATTGAGCCTATGCAGCAAACTCAAGACATCTGTGCCCTGCATGTGCCCTAGTCACAGTGTATGTGTGCCCTGAACATGCTGAGAAACAAGGTGTCTGTGTCATGCCTCTGTGTCTGTCTCAAGGGATCTGTGCCATGCATGTGTCCCAGTCACAAGGCCTCTTAGCCCCGCCTGTACCAACGTCACAAGGCCTATCAGCAATATTTTTGCCCTGGTCACATCCTGTACAGGAACTTCACACAACATAATCTTTAGGATCTGCACAGTTTGGATTGACTATTTTATCTGTGTTACTACTCCACCTTACATATATCTTATGTCAGCTGCATGAAGTTATGATCTTTGCTCATATTTCTGCCATACATAAAGTCATATAGTGCAGGTTGTAATAATCGGGTAACTCCCATTTCAAAGGATGTTGACAAAATAACATAGACATATTAATTGCCATGGGTAGGGATGGGTTCGTGGTAACTGGCAGTCATGCCCCATAGTGGCATTTTTCCCTCCTTTATCAAAGAGGGTGAGATGTGCCATGACACACACTGCAGAGTCACATTCTCCCAACATGGCACAGCAACTGACAGGTGTCTGCCCCAGGCTTGGTCACTTGTTTTGGTATTGGCCACCATTCTTTGCTCCATTTCTCCTGGGGTTCATGCTGGGTTGAGACACTTGCCCTTTTACCACCCCCTTGAGAAGGACAGCATTCCATAGAACCCTTGTGCCCCCCCCCCAGGTCCTCTGGCATCCTCAGGTATGGCTATGAACCCACTCTCTTTTGTTGTAAAGAAGCATCTGACAGATGACCAGTACTTTCACTTATCTGCTGGTATGTAGCATGACCGAACAGTGTCAATGACGTGGTGACATGGATTGAAATTAAGACACTTAGGACCAGATAATCAAAGGGGAGCACTGGGCGCAAATCCGTTGTACTGGATTAGCACCGAAAAGAACATTTAGCACTGGTGCTAGGTCTTAGCACCAACGCTAAATAATAATGTATACAGGGGAGGGACTGAGGGGAGGGGCCCTGAATGCTGGCGCACTGGCATATTCAAAAGTATAGCGCCACGCTACAAGCATTAGCGCGACCTGTAGCGCGGCACTAAATACAACCAAGGATAAGCTGACGGTAATGCAGCGGTGCCCCCCCACACACACACACACATGAATCCCAACCCCCCCTTGTCCGTAAAGTACAATATGATACCCTGGTAGTCTAGTGGTCCTCCCACCCCAAGCATGGCTCCCGACCCCGTAGACATTAGATTAAATATAATTTCCCTGGTAGTCTAGTGGTCCCCCACCCCAAAGCATGGCTCGATGCCCGTAGACATTAGATTAAATATAATTTCCCTGGTAATCTAGTGGTCCCCCCACACCCAAGCACGGCTCCCATCCTTCATTGAAAAACAAATATATATATTTTCCCTGGTAATCTAGTGGTTCCCCCTACCCGGCAGTGACGCCCCCGCTCATCCAAATGAGACTTCAAGAATGGAGCAGGTGACTGGCTCAGCCCTCCTCTCATCACCACAGCCAGCCACCGACTGAGGTACAAATGAGCACTACTTCATTACAGTAGCGCTCATTTGTACCTCAGTCGGAGGACGGCCATGGTGGTGACAGGAGGGCTGAGCCGGTTGCCGGCTCCGTTCTTGGAGTCTCATTGGGATGAGCGGGGGCGTCACTGCTGGCTGGGGAGAACCACTAGACTACCAGGGAAAATATATATATTTGTTTTTCAACGAGGGACGGGAGCCGTGCTTGGGGTTGGGGGAACCACTATACTACCAGGGCAAATACATTTATTTTAATATCTACGGGTTGGGAGCCATGCTTGGGGGTGGGGAACCACTAGACTACCAGAAAATACATTTATTTTAATGTCTACAGGGTCGGGGAGCCATGCTTGGGGGTGGGGGACCATAGATTACCAGGGAAATTATATTTATTCTAATGTCTACAGGCATCGGAGCCATGCTTGGGGGTGGGGGACCACTTGACTACCAGGGAAAATACATTTATTGTAATGTCTATGGGGGTCGGAAGCCATGCTTGGGGTTGGGGGGACCACTAGACTACCAGGGAAACAAATTCATTTTTATTTAAAACAGGGGTCAAGGTACATGCTGGGGGGAGGGCCACTGGACTACCAGGAGTGGAACCAACATACATGGGAACAGGGACCATGACGGCTGAGAAGGGCTGTCTGGCCCAGCCTGTCTGCCCAGGTCCCTCTATATTGGATGGCTGCACTGCACAGCCCAGTGACCCTACAGCTGACATCGCCCCGCCCCCAGCAGGTTTGCCTTATGCCTGCCCCATGCATACTTGTGTTCCACCCACACCTGCTGTTGGTGTGGGGTGGGGCATCATCCAGGGCACATGTGGCCACTGGTAGTGTGTGTCTATAGATATATATATCTAAGATGAACTTCAGGTGATCTAGCAGAACCCCATTGTCCACAGTGTCAAATGCTGATGAGAGATCTAGGAGGACCAAGATGGAGCAGCTCCTCCTCTCTTTAGCTGTCTCGGTACTATGTTTCTTTCGAAATCCAGACTGGAGGGGTTAATAGATGGCATGGATGGTCAAATGGTCCTCCAGCTGTGTGGCCACTACTTTCTCAATCACCTTCCCTACAAAGGGAAGGTTAAAGATTGGTCAGTAGTTAGCAAGGCAGTCTTGGTCCAAAGAAGCCTTCTTCAAGAGTGGTGTTACCACCGCCTCCTTTGGAGATCTTGGAAACTCACCTGTCTCCAAGGAGCACCAGACTATCTTAGCTAGGACTGGGCCAATGACATCATTACAACTCAATATTAGAGAAGTGGGTCCCGATTCAAACTACAGCATGTAGGGCGCACACTCTGGACAATCCGCATGACATCCATGAAAGCTGGACAGTCAAAGGTACTCCAAAAAAGACCAGGATATATGAACCTGCATGGGTCTACAGCAGCACCCATAGAGTGTGCCGGAAGGAAAACCGATCTGATGTTGGCCACCTTATTTGCAAAAATTCAAGCAAGTTCATTGCACTCTTCTTGTGAAAAGGCTTTCTGGACTTGTAGACAGGCTGGGTTGCACAGTCTGTCCACAGTTCAGGGCAGCTGAGCTGGTCAGTTTTGAGCAGCCACAATCTCCCTGGACAGAAACTCTGCCTTCTTACAAGAGATTTCGGATTGATAGACTTGATAATGGTCCATCAATCTAAGGCGGTCGGCATCAAGAGTAGATTTCTGCTAGCAACGCTCCAACCTTCGTCCAAGTCGCCACATCTCCCTCAGAGTCCCATCAAATGATGGGAATCGAGGGTGAAAGAAGAGAGGATGAACATGGACAGGATCAATGACATCGAGAGCCGCCATGATGACCAAATTATAAGCCATCACGAGGGCTTCTGGGTCATTATTTGCCTCTGAGAAGGATGAGAGATCAAGGACCGCCGTTAGGCCTTGAGAATTTATATCTCACAAAGGGTGGTCCTGAATCACCACTACAAAGGTTGGTCTACAAAGGGGGGGCACTAAAACTAAACCCCACAGTATAATGATCAGACCATCCAACTGGATCCTCCCCCACATTGGAGGCCTCAATCCCCAGGAGGAAGACTAAGTCGAGAGAGTGACCCCGATTGTGAGTGGCAGTGGAAACAACCTGTGTAAGGCCCAGAGATGTCATCAACTGCAGAAAGTGCTGATCAAAATACGAGAGTTTGTCATCAACCCAGGCATTAAAGTCACCCAGGACCATCAGCCTAGGTGACTCAAATGCCATGTTGATGACAAAATCTGCAACTTCCTGGAGGAATCATTTCTCATCACCTGGTGGATGGTAGATGAGAACGATCCTACAACCTACACCTGCCACCACAGTACACTCATATGAATCAGTCTCCACCACTGGCACATCTTTGAGATTAAGTTCAGACTTGAAACAGACTGCTACCCCCCCCCCGCAACCCAATCTTGGGTAGTGTATCACCGAGTACCCAGTAGCAACTGCAGCCTCCAAAACAGGGCCAGAATTCTCATCCAGCCTGGTCTCGGTGATGCAAGCCAGGTCCATTAATTTAACAAGATCTGCAAGAATTGTAGTCTTATTTTTAATGGACCTAGCATTGCATAACACCGCCTGAGCTGGGTGAACTTCCCAGGCTGCCCGGACCATCTGCCTACCATTATCTATAGTGCCCTTGGGTATGGAAACCAGACATGGTGAACCACGCTCCTGGTTCCATTTCCCCCAGGGCATCTCCTGGATCTCACTACCCCATGCGGTGGCCCCCCCTCAGTCATCCCCCACTGTTCATGCCCCCACACCTCCCTTGATTTCTCCACATAATACCCTATGCCCTACAGCATAGGTAGATTGTAAACTGGAGTGGAGGAGGGGAAAAGAGGTGGAGGGCACGAAGGGCGGAGGACGGATAGCACACAGCCCTGGCGGTAAAGCCCCACACATTTTAAAAACAAGGAACTCTCCTTAAACTATCCAACTGTTCAAACAAAAATCAAAACTACACACAGTCAATAAAATAAAATAAACCAATACACAATCCTACCAAATCCTACTAACTAATAACTATTTTTAAATCCCCCCCGATAAATACCATAAAACTAAGACAAAATAGAATCAATAAACACAATGGGCTGGATATTCAAAAGGGTTGCGCCATGCGCAGCGGAGGTTACACCTACTTGATCCGAAATTGCGCCATTCTGCCATATTCAGCGGGAGGCAGTTGCACCCCAAGGCAAGCTGAGCAACAGTGCAATGCAAATGAATGCATGCTGAACTGGAGGAGGAACCATGCATAAACTGCACAGCCCGATATTCAGTGGCTGTGCAGAGTTGGTGCAGGCAACCCCAACCTGCCTCTGCACAACTTTGACAAAAAAGGAGAAGTGAGGGCCACCCACAGGTGAGCTGCCGCATTGCAGGGTGCAACACAGCAGCTGCCACCTGTGGCTGGCCCTAACCTACTCCCTGTGCCCCCACAGCCCAAATCACGGGCATATGTAACCCCTCCCCGACTGGCCCAATCTGGCATATGTCAATAACCCCCCACTAGCCCAATTCGCTGGCATAAGCTAAATAACTCCCCCACTAGCCCGATCAAGGGCATAATTGTAATATACCCCTCACCAGCCCGATCAAGGGTCAGCACAGAGTCCAACCCCCCCAAGGACATATCCCTGGTGGTCCAGTGGACCCCTAAGCCTGATCGCAGGCTGCAAAATGTTGCAACACCCCCCAAGAACAGATCCCTGGTGGTCCAGTGGACTGCTAAGTCCGATCGCGGGCTGCAAAATGTTGCAACACCATCCCCAAGAACAGATCCCTGGTGGTCCAGTGGACCACTAAGCCCGATCGCGGGCTGCAAAATGTTGCAACACCTCCCAAGAACAGATCCTGGTGATCTAGTGTCCCCCACCCTACCCACCCACAAATCCCCAACACCCCGCCCCCGGCAGCTGGCGGTGGGCAGATCCTACTTCATTTGCCACTCTCGCCTACCCGCCGACTGACTGCCGGGGAGCGGGGTGGTGGGGCTTCATGGGTGGGTGGGTGGGGACACCAGATCACCAGGATCTGTTCTGGGGGAGGGTTGCACATTTTGCAGCCCACGATTGGGCTTAGTGGTCCACTGGACCACCAGGATATGTCCTTGGGGTGGACTCGTACTGCCCGCATCAGGCTGGTGGGGGCAGTTTTACAATTATGCCCGCTATCAGGCTAGTGGGGGGTTATTAAGCTTATGCCCACGATCGGCTAGTGTGGGGTATTTAACCTTATGCCCACGATCGCCAGTCGGGAGGGGATTTTACACTTTTTGCCCGTGATGGCTGTAAAAGTCAGTCCCATCTGCTGCTGTCAGGTGCCAGGCACAAGTCTCGATCGGCGTACCTGCATGCCAATGGCATGTGGGCTATAGTCAGATGCAATGGCCCCCGCGCCTTTGCATCAATCATGGCCCCATTTGCATGTCACCTTTTGAATATGAAATTTGGCGATGGCGCAATGGTACTTATGCCACCGCAACTTGAATGCTCCACTCTGACCACTTGCAGTGGCACAAGTTCCACTGCGCCATGCACAGTGGCTGTGGCGGGGTGATATTCAAAGGAGTTGCTCAATAGCGCAACTCCTTTGAATATCTCCCCGGACACACCCCTGCGCAACTATTTTGTGCAGCGCAAGGGCTTGAGCCACAAAATAGCAGTTTGAATATCCAGCCCAATTAGTATAGAAAACAAAAAAACTATTAAAACATAGAACTATTTAGGAAGAGATTTCCCGTGTCCAAGTCCGGAGGTCCTCTCACCACCAATCAGGAAAGGAAGTTCTCCCGGGAGCTCTCACCTCCCACGATAGGTACATGTAAACAAATTAGGAATTCTTCCAACATAAACAAAAACAAACAATTCCAGCCCTCATGTACTCTCACTACTAGAGTCTGGAAAGTTTTCACACTCTCACTGTCAATAAATGAATGAAATACAAACGCTCTGATCGTAAATCAGGACAAAGAACAGGAGAACATATTGAGCACGTTTGTTCCTTTCCTACTTTAAGCTTCAGAGCTTGGGCATGTTTGTTGCACCTCTTGTGGTTCTTTACTTTTCTGTTCTCCCACTTCCTTTCTATTTACCCCACCATTCTCTTTTTTAATCACATACAGTAGAAACAAAACATTTTCACTTTTCATTTTTAATGTTTTTTATTTTCTATTTTGTTTATTCTTTTACTGTTTCTGCTTCAGGGGTTTGTTCACTACATAACATGATTAAAATGAATATGTAATTGTACAAAGTTGGTAGTTGGCAGACGAGCTCCATGTCAAGAAGCAATAGATACAATACTGAAACTTGCACCGTCTTTTTTAAATTTGGACTTTAAAAAGTGCACCTGCTGTTGTGGGAATATGACAATTTGGTACAATGAAAGTACTGTATGCTAGCAGGAGGAGGCAAAGGGTTAATGCAAATAGTTTCTGTGCTAATGCTTTCTTGCTTATGTCCTTGCTACTGCAAAATAAAAAGACTTGGTAGTTAGCGCACTGCACACAACTTGTTACTATGATAAAATGCTGAATATATAAACAAAAGTAGAGATAGCAAGGTCTATGTGTAAAGATGTGAAGTTTCAGACTAGAGGAATGATGTAAGGCTGTACAAACAATACAGTAATGTACCCAGCAAAAGATTACTTTGTATGTATATGTGCTGAGTTTTGTAAGATAACAAGGGGAGAGTTTCCATAAGACGGACTGTGAGAGGTGAAAGGTGAGGAACTGTGAACCCCCTGAAATGAAGTGCTGAAACCTCCAAGTCTGTCTGGTTTGTTCTCCCAGGGGAAGGTAATTGATCATTACTTGTACCTTGAAAGCTGGGCTGCCAGTACTAATGCAGTATATGTGTTAGTTCAATAAACCTTGCTTTGTGGTGTGCAGTTCCTCATTTCCAGTGTAGTCATTGGCTTGATACCCCAGCACTGTATGGAGCCTGGCTGCTGATGAAGAGAGTCTTGTGTTGGACTCAAAGTGCTGAAGTTAGTGTTACACTCTGGCCAGCAGGCCTTGTTAATAAATTTCCTTTGCATTACTTGGGGCTTGGTGTTCATTATTTTCTATCAGGATTTCTATACTTTCAAAAGCCTAACTTCATTTCCTGGAGTGCAGCCATTTGTTGTGTTGCTCGAATTTTTCTGTTTTTGGTGTGCATCAACCACTGCTTTGCAGCATGTGCTCCTTCTCGTTGGAACTGTAGGCCAGTCAGGTAACCCAGGCAACACAGTTTTACCAGCTGAAGGTCATGCCAGACCAAGCTAATTGATGTCTTGTGACTGTCCACAAGAGCAGTGGACAAGCGTCAGGCTGTAGACATTTCTCTGGATTTTAATAAAGCCTTTGACTGAAGAAACTGGGCAATTTGGGTGTTGGGGATAAAATAATGAGGCAGAAAAAACAAACTGAGTGGGAGGACAATGAAGCAGGTAGCACTGAATGGAGAGTCACTAAGGATCAGAGAAGTCACAAGCAGGGTACCCCGGGGTCTGTCTTGAGACTGGTTCTCTTCAACATGTTCATTTGTGGTGAGAGGAGAGGAGGGAGCTCAAGAGAAAACAGACTCCAATCTGCAGTAGAGTGGATTATGAGGAATGGGCTAGGGCTATGAACAGGGATCTGGAGGTACAAAAGTGTAGCAGCTGAAATTTAATGCACTGAAGTGCAACATTATGCACACAAGGGCCCAACCCCTCAAAACAGAATACAGGATGGGGTGGTGGTAGACAGCATATTGGAGGAAAATAATCTGGGAGTAACGATCATAGATAATTAAGGCAGAATGCACTAAAGCAGAGAGACATGTGAATAGGATGCTGGGATGCACAGGTAGGGGATCACTGGCAGAAAGAGGTAGGTGATAATGCCCTAGTACAGGTCGCTAGTCTAACCTCACTTGAAGTACTGTGTACAGTTTTGGAACCCACAGCTTAAAAAGGATAGGGACAGACTGGAGTTGGTGTGGCAGATAGCTCCCAAGATTATTCAGGGGAAGCAGGGGAGGTAGTATGAGGAATAACTGGAGGATCTGGGGATTTATACTCTAGAAGAAGAGGAGGAGGCAACAAGGGGTTATGACTGACACATTCAAGTTCCTCCATGGTACCTGTAGAGTGGACACTAGGGACTTTTTCACTTTAAGTAGTAATACTTTCACCAGAGGCAACTCCATGAAACTGGCAGGAGAGAGGGTCAATAAAGATGTGAGAAAGCATTTGTTTACTAAAAGGGTAATAACAGAATGGAACAAACTTTCAGACGAAGTCACGAGTGCTGAGTCAGTGGAAGTGATTCTAGAGAAGATGGGACAGGCATGAGAGTATACTGTGGTTGGACTTGCTGGGGAGGGGGCAAGGGGAGGTCATGGGGACTGGCACAGGCTCAGTCCAGAAAATAAATAGGCACAAGGGCAGACTCAGTGGGTTGCTGAGCCTTTTTCAGACTACATTTTCTATGTTTGTATGTATAAGTTGACAAAGACCTGATACAAAACCTGTAAAAGACAACAGAAATTTAGGAAATGTTTTCTGAACTGTAGCAAACTGCTGTAACAGAATAGAGTGCGTTATGAAATTATACACTAAAGTGAATACCTGCTCTTAAAACAAGAGACTGTAAAGCCACAGTGCAATTAAGGGTGGGGTCTCTGCTTGTTTTAGCCTCCCCATTTTATTTTCATGTTTTTGTTGATTTTGTGCCATGGCATGCCCAGTGAGTCCATTCCCCCTTAATCATATTATTTATTTTATTTTTGTCTGTCTACCTTTTGGGTCTGGCCATCATCCCCTTGCAGTCTTATCTGTCAAGTATTCCTCCCTGTTGCCTCCCCATCTGGGTCTGGTAAACATTACCCTTACCTCTCTACTCTGATTAAGGCCTATTTTCCACTAGAATTTCCAGTTAGGCTGTCATCCCTGTTACTGTATCTCTGTATCTGGGTCAGGCATTCTCCCTTGTAAACTCACTGTTTTATTTTTACCTTTCCTTTAAACTTATTGTCTGGTAAGCCCCATTTCATTTTCCTCCCCGTTTGTTTAGCACCCTCCTTTTGCCATATCTGTTGTTCCTCCTTTCACTTATTGCCTAGGTTGTTTCAGTTTATGCACTTTATCTCCACTATACTGTTACTTCTCTGGCTTTTCTCACTCTTCTCTTTCCTTTCCCACTACTATACTGTTCTGCCCCCCTCCCATCTGCCTTTCCCCCCTCCTCATGCCCTACACTAATCTCCTACCTTCTCCCCTCCCTCGTTCTTCCTGTGTCCTGGGTTTCAAATTCTTCCTGCTCCTTGGTTCCAGGGTCTCTGGTGATTTCTGTCCTCTTTCACCCATTATCCTTCCTCATCTCCCTCCCCCCCTCCTGACCCCCTCATCCAGTCATCATATTGGTTCCTTAAAGCTTCTTGTCTCCTTGTTGCTTTTGGTCACAGGTGACACTGAACTCAATCCTTGCCCCATCACAACACGACCCTTTCAACTTCCCAAAGGGCTGAGGTTTTCCCATTTAAATATCCAAAGCCTCCTCCCCAAAATTGACCATCCACAACCTATCATGCTTAACAATGGCCATTTATTTTTGTTGTTGTTATTCTCTGATAACTGGGTAAGGCCCACGAGGCACAAGTGCCTGTTTTCAGGGGCAATCCAGGAGCATTGGGGGAGGCTAAGTGACTTGTTCAGAGTCACACAGTATGCAAGTGGAGGTTTTCAGAATCAAACTCAGGTCTGCTGGATGTACCAGGCTCATTCTTGGCTCATTACTCTAACCTCTAGGCTATACTGCCAGCCCACTTGTCAAACTTGTCCTATGTGAATCTGGTGCACCCCTTCAGGTCGACACCCTGACAGCAAAACACGAAAAAAGACCATTACAGCGACAATCGCTGTAATGGTCCTTTTTCTGTGTTTCACTTTCCCCCAGTGTTCTGCCGCCTCCCTGGACCAACTCCGACCTGGAGTTGATAATCCTAAAGTCCAGGGGGGCGAAAACCCCCACATAGGGGTTGTGGGGTGCAGCCCCACAAAAGAGACTTGTAGAGAGGGCGTGCATGTACCAGCATCGGTATTGTGCTGTCACTGTGTGGGAGGTCTGCATTTTCACTAGCGACCTCCATTTGGTGGTTCCATGTGAATCTTGGTTCATCTTTGAGGTTCAGGACTCTGCTTTGACTATCCCTGTCTACACTTTAGCCAGGCAGGATTTCACAAAGAGGGCAGTGGTGTTGCAGTTGACATATCCACCAGCCTCCTATTTGTGACTGTACCTTCTTTCTCTAACCCCTCTTACTATGAGTTGTTCCTCCTTAAATTGTCCCTTCCCTTCTCTGCTAACATTTTTATTGCTGGTGTTTCCTGTTGCCATTGTATATCCCCGCCTTTAGTTACTGAGCTCCTTTTCAGTATCTGTTCTAATTCTTCCAGAGGTGAGCTGCGTATCATTGTTGACTTTAATATAAATTAGCTCACCCCCATACAAATAAATGTTCCAAATGTAAAATCACTTCAATTGACTCAATCAATTTCTGGCCCTACATCTTAATTTTAAACATTTAAATCACTTAAGCAACAAGGTATGACCAGGGGTTGTATTACTCATCTGTTAATCATACCCTGGGGTGCAATGCGGCATGAGGCATAGCCCAGTGCCACATACCCCTAGGGAGTGATTACCTGATGATTAATGCAACCCCAGGGAATACCTTACTGCCTTTATAGCAATGTAGACATCAAAATGTGACAGCTATTGAAAATAATACAAATATTTATTTCCTTTTTTTATTGTATATAATGCCATATTTTTTGTGAAAAATAGTCCTTCCACCAAATAAGCAGCAGGGTTCATTCCATACAGCTTGTTCTGTGGGTTCATTGACTAGCAAGATTCTTTTTATAGAATTTACAGCCACGATTACTAGGTACCCTACCGGTTGTCACTTATTGCAGTTCAACTGTGCCAGTGAATAAAAGAAGAGATTATAGCAGCTAACAAGAACAAAATACAGCAGCACTATGAGACACATAATGATCAAAACTTAATAAAAACAGTGAGTGTCATTCATTGGAAAACAGTGGGAGATTTTTAAATGAGATGCATACTCACTTATGTGAGTGTATCAAACTCTATAGATATTTCTTACTTTAGCCAGAACCCTGCCTTACATTGTCCAGACACTGCTACTACATCCCAATCTAAAATCTTCAGCTGCAGCAGTGAAGACTCCTCAATCGAACCATGGTCACAGAGAACAAGAGAGAGAGAGAGAGAGAGAGAGAGAGAGAGGGATTGCAGAATGCAAGCTTCTATTTAGAGAACCAGCTAGTCACTTTTACTGTCAGGGCAAAATAATACTGAGACATATAAAATATTTTTTGAACATTGCTTTAATTAAAAAAGTGAGTGAGAAATGAAAACTTGTGAGCTTGTTTGCTTCACATTTATGCTCAGAAACAAAGTAACAGCTGATACAGAACACTGCCTACCATGATCTCACACACCCTGAATCAATTGCTCTGCTACACAGCCCATAATCAACAAATATTTATTAGTGTTAAAAAAGTATTCTATATTCCTCTGTATTAGTTGCCCTGATGGTGAAAGTGTCTTGTTCCTTAAACAGGACACTGCACTCTGCAGTCTCTCTCACTACGGTCCAATCAACCAGTCTCCCCTGTTGCAGGTGACAATTGTAGACTGAGATGTAGTAATGACTTTTTTTGTGTGTGTGTCAGACATATCTGGATATTTTACATAGCTGTAAATCACTGCCACCACAACCTGCCTGTCAGTGTGACAGGAGCAGCTGATCAAAGTCTTTGCTTCCAGTAAAACTCAAAGTGTGGTTTACACCCAAGTCAATCTCTTCTTCAAATGAATATTACATGGTATGTTAATTACTGCTGTTTAGTCTCTGTTTTTTTTAAAGTACCACTGCCTGCACAGTTGGTTCAGATGGAGCCAAAACTGATTAATGGTGGACATTAGAAACTGTCATGGAATGCTGAAGAACACTTAAAATTCCTGCATTCCAGCATTCATTGACAGGTCTAGTTACTTAAGATCCTGGACATGTTATGAGTGGACATGTACTCCCTATGTACTTGTAGTTTCAGAATCCTGGCTTAGACCAGCTACATTAGACAGGGATGTCAATATCCCTAATTACGCCTTGTTTAGAGCTGACAGGGAATCCAGAGGTGGAGGGGTGGCCATATATGTTAAGAACAAGTTTGCAGTCACCTGTCTCGACTTACCCTCGGTCGCCAGTGAATATGAATGCTTGTCTCTCAAAGTGGAGATTTCGCAGTCCAGCGCGATCCGAGTAATAGGATGTTACAGACCTCCTTCTGCAGGCTTACAGCTCCTGTCTCACCTATCTGTGAAGCTGGAACAAAGTCTCTTAGAAACAATTATCCTAGGGGACTGTAATCTTGATTGGCTATCTAACGCCTCAGTTCCCCTTGCATCCTTCTGTGATGACCATGGGTTAACACAACTTATTGCTGAACCGACGCACCCCAATAACAGGAATCCTAACAACAGCACCTTACTGGATATTATCATGGTAAGTAAACCTCATCTCTTCACCCATGCCGGCTCCTTTTTCTCTGATGTCAGCGACCACTGCTTCATTGCAGGTGTAAGAGCTGCCAGCAAATCCTCTTCCTCTCCAAAGTTCACTGTGACGATATCGAGGCGTAACTTTGACCTGTTTGCTTACCATGATTAGCTTAAATACTCCTTGCGATGGCAGGATTTCTGCCTGGCAAAAACGATCACCTCCACGTATGATATCTTCCATGATATCTTGACAGGGGCTCTCAACAAATATGCTCCACTGGCTAAAACCCGCGTAAGGAACAAAGACTGTAGATGGTTCTCCCCTGAACTCAAGTTCATGTTCCTCGTAAGGGATGAACTCTAGAAAAAAAGCTCATAGATTCAATTCCCCCTCAGACTGGAATCAGTTTAGGAGATTACGAAATGTCTGTACAAAAATGGTCAGAGAATCAAAGGCTGCCTTCTGTCGCTCGGAACTCGACTCTGCTGCCAAAAGCCCAGCTAAATTTTGGAAAACTATCAAGGACCTGTCCAGCCACACCTCTGGCAACCCCCTTTCACCTAAGATCAACTCTGGGAACTTAACCATCACTGATAGGTCGGAAAGCTTAGATGCGTTCAATGACCACTTTGCTACCATTGGCCTAGCATTCGATACTTCCCCAGCTTGCTCCCTACGCACTCAGATTGGTAGCCCTTACCCTGATCCTCTTGCCTCAGACTCAGCATTCTCATTATGACCTGCCTCACTAAAAGAGGTGGAAGATTTCATATTGCAGTTGGACACCAGGAAAACTGCTGGTGCGGACTCATTAGACCCATATTTTATAAAGATTGATCATCATGTACTTGCAGTGCTGATTACCCACCCATTTAATCTATCTCTGTGTCAGAGCATCCTGCCACCCATATGGAAGACTGTCCATGTCATTCCCCTGTTTAAATCAGGGGACCCCTGTGATCTTAATAACTATAGGCCGATCTCCCTCCTTCCTTTATTGTCTAAACTACTGGAGAAAATAGTGAATGCTCAGCTGTGGTCCTATCTTGAATCCAAGAATCTACTAAACCCAATGCAGCCTGGCTTCAGAGCTAACCATAGCACTATCACGCCCCTTGCCAAAGTAACCAACGATTGGCAGAAGGAGTTAGACATCAAGAACTACATCTGCGCTGTGTTTCTGGATTTAAGTAAGGCTTTTGACACCGTTGATCATAGCCTGCTCCTCCTCCTCTCCCTGCAGACTATAGGTATGGACTCTCCTTCGTTGCATTGGTTCACTGACTATCTATCAGGACATTTTCAGTAAGTCAAAGCAGAAGGCGAACTGTCACCCCTTAAACCTCTACAGCGAGGTGTGCCCCAGGATCTATATTAGGTCCCTTACTGTTTGTGATATACATTAACAATATCGATAACTGTACACACAAGGCCAATGTTCATCTGTTTGTAGATGATACTGTCCTCTACCTAAGCCGCCCAGTGCCAAAAGTTGCCTGCGAGGACCTCCAATCCGAATTCAATCTCCTCCAGAGCCAACTAATTCATAAAAAGCTCCTTCTTAACACCAAAAAAAAGAAAGCAATGCTTCTCTCTCCACTTACCCTCTCAATTAATCTTGCAACTACTGGTTCAGTTCCTCAGATCTCCACCTTATTAGGAGAAAAACTGGACTATGTCACAAAATTTAAGTATCTTGGAGTGTGGCTAGATTACAGACTTTCCTTCACGAAACATGCTGAGGATCTAATAAAAAGACTAAGACAGAGGCTGGGAGTTTTCTTTAGAATTAGTTAATTCCTAACCAGAGATGCTAAGACATGGCTGGTCCAGTCCACATTTCTATCGTTGGTAGACTATGCGGACTTCCTATGCAGTCAGTGTCCTACCTCTTGCTTGACAAAATTGGACACACTTTATCATAGAGCTCTGTGGTTTATAATGGGACTTCCCTTCAGCATGCACCACTGCTCTCTGTATATGGCTGTAGGATGGAGCTCCCTTAAGTCCAGGACAGACAGAAATGCCGCACTCTGGACCTTCAGAGCTATTTCAAAAAAACTGCTACATTATATTACCAACTGGCTTCCTCTAAGAGCAATAGGTAACTACGCGCTATGAAGTTACTCATATATCTCACTCAAGGTACCTATGGCTAAATCTCACTTTGGCAGAGGAGTCATAAGCTTTGTGCTGCCCTCATTATGGAACAAGAGTCAAAAAACTCTTAAATTGTGTATACCTGTCTGCCTCTCTACCTTCAAGTCTCTATATTCCCATTCCTTCAAAGAAGTATGCAATTGCTTCTCCTTCCCTAGATCTGCATCAGTGTCCTCCACAGTACCTCATCCCACCCTGCACAGTACTCAAATTCTTAAGACCCCTTAGTCCTGTCCCCGCCTTTCTTAGCCCTAGACACTCCATTATCTTCCTCCCAACCCCCCTGACCTTCTTCCTCATCTCATCCTCAGTCTAAGCCTCCCATCTTTAGGGTAGGAATCTCTCATACCATCTGGTTGAGACTTTCTCTGCGCACCCTTCCTTGCCTCTCACTCTCCTCCCTAATGGTTCCCTCCACTACCCCCTGCCTATACCCTCCTCCTATCCCTCCACCTGTATCCCTTATTATCTTATCCTCCCCCACTCCCCCTCCACTTCTATTTCCTGCTGCCCTCTTTATTTCTCACTTATCTTCCCTCTCCTCCTCTACTTCTCTTTCCCCCTCCTCCTCACTGCTCTCAGGTCGAATGTATAGACCTGCTCCTTTTTTTTTCTTTTTACACTTCAGACTTATATTGCCACAAGCCTGCTTGTTCCAGTGCTTTTTGTTGACCAGTCATCAATATATATACATGTACTTAATTTCACTACTTTGTATTGCTATATCATCTATGTTGTACCCAGGTTCATTTTGCAAATGAGCATTGCTCAATGATGTCCGCCTAATTAAATAAAGATTTATAATGATTTAATTGATTGATGAGGCTGTACAGACACATTAACCAGAGATTAATGTAAGGTTGCAGGATGTCTCTTGACCACTCAGAATAAAGAATACTTTTTACATTGTTATAATTTCTGTTAGACTGTGTTCTCACATTTCATCCCCACTGTATGGTAGGTGCAGGTATCTTTCTTGATGTCCTCACTGACTGTCCTATGGTATAGTTTGTGTGCAAGATACATTGTCCTAGAGTCTTCTCTCCAAATTCATCTATCTCAGGTCCTTTAGATCACAGGACATGTCCTCCCTCATAGATGACCTAGGGGAATCTGATTGTTCTCCCATTTCTGCAGCCAATAATATAAATTCTGCCCTCACACACTTTCAGTCTGAATTTATGGCTGTACGTAATTATCATGCACTCCTGAAGAAAACTAGAGTATGGGACTTTCATCATCCTGGGATAACAGCTGGGGTACTAATTTGCATCTGTATCAGAGACCTTGCCTGACAATCCTATGATATCACTGGCTCCCCAGTTCCTTTGGCTAACCATCGGCACCTTTGCAATGCCTGTACCAAAGCCATCAGCCTTGTGAACTCTGAGTATTTTGCATCCACACTCCAGAGCAACATTAGCCACTCCATCCAAGTTTTGGAAGGTTATCCATTCCCTTTTCTCCCCTCCAGCTCAGTCTCCCTCCACTGGTCTCAATGTTGATAAGTCCCTTATCACTGATCCTTCAGCTGTTGCCGTTTCCCTTAATTCCTACTTCACTACCTGTGCTCTCTCTCACCCCTTCCTCCCCTCACCCTTTTTATCCCTCTCTCTGCCCTCCCCCCCTTTTTCCATCTCTAGTACCACTTACTCTGCTTCCCTTAAGGGTCTGCTTGCCCTTAATCCTCACAAGAGAGGTAGTCCTGGCAGCCTCAGTCCTAAGCTTCTTCCTCTCTCAGCTCCTGCCATCACCCTGCCTATCACCCTACTCATCAACCTCTCTTTTTCCTCTACCACTGTTCCTGAAGTCTGGAAACAGGTTACTGTCATCCCTATCACTAAAGGTGGTGATCATTCTTCTCCTCTTTCTCTACCCCTTTCCCATCTGGTTTTAGGAAACCCCACTCCACTTCCACCTCCCTCCTTCAGCTTACTAACTCCATCCTCTCAAGTATGAATCAGGAACTGAGTTCCTCTAGAATATTTGTTGATCTTGTTAAAGGTTTGACACTGTGGCACACATCATCCTTCTGGACAAGCTTAAAGCAGCAGGCCCCTCTGTCACTTCAGTCAGTTGGTTTCATTCTTACCTGAGGGAAGATCTCAAACTGTCCAGATCAAAAACTCAATTTTCCCACCACTCCCCATCTGCTTATTCATTCCCTAAGGGTCTGTCCTGGGCCCTATCCTCTTTTCCATATTCTTGAAGACCTCCCTTCTGGCTCTTCCTCTGCATTCATTCATATGTCTGCTGATGATATAGTACCTTTTGTATCTGGGACCTCTTCCTATGACTTTTTCTCCCAGGTACAACTGAATTTTGACAACATTCAACACTGGATTCAATCTAATCAACTGTGCTTCAATGTAAAAAAAAACTGTTTCCATGACTTTTTGCACTCTGCAGAAGCTTACCAGACTCACCTTCCACCCTTTATTCCACACCCTTGATGGTGCTGCAATTGAAGATATACCCTCATTTAAGTACCTCTGGGTCTAGTTGGATGGACATCTTTATTTCTTAGTGCATATTGTTACTATAGACCATAAGCTCCACCTCAAGCTTGGTGCATTGTACAGGAGCAAAGTGAATATCCCACTTCCTGCCTGCTGACAGACTATTTTAAAGATGATTCTCCCTATTTTTGATTATGTTGACATAGCCTACACTTGGGCTCCCAAATCCCCCTGTGCTGAACAGTATCCAACCTTTTTCCTTTTTTTGTCATTTTGCCTTAGACTGTCCCCCTCACACCCACCAGTGTTCACTCTACTCTGCCTTTCACTCTCCTCTCTTGGTGCTAGATGCCTTTCTCATTGTGCCTCCTGTGTATCCAAATTCTGGTTTGGTTCCATTCCTTCATACCTACTATCCTCTCCCCCTTCTTTCTGTTATCCTCTCAGCAGTAATGTTTTCCATTTCCTCTTTATTCCTTCTAGGAAATCTACTGTTGACTATAGTCTACTTTCTCATATTACTTTCCTAAACTTTGGTCCACCTTCCACCTGTCAATCTGCTTGTCCTCTTCTGCTTTCTCTCTCAAATCTCTTCTTTATGACTTTTCTACTCCCATCTGCAACTGTCCATGACACTCTCTACATTTTATTCCCCCCTTCACACACATATTGTGTACATTGTATTTGTTATATTGCTCTGATCAGGTCTAGTCCCTTGGCCACCTACCACTCTCTCAGTAATTGACAACCCCACCCCTCTCCTTGGTTCTTCAATATAGTATTACAGATATCTGCCATCTTGTCAGCACCTCCCCTGCCTGTACTGTGTTATGTACACTACCATTTCCCTATACTGACCCCCCTCCCAGATTCTTTCAGTTATAGGTCAAAGCACAGTGCCATTACTAGCCTTTAGCAACCTTCCACTGTCCCAGTCCATAATGAAGAGGGGGCCAAGGTGATCCTGTAAAGCACAGTTGACACACCTAGTGTCCTGCCAACCCCTTTCCCCAACATAACACCATCTAACCCAACTCAATCCACCTATACCATCCCCCAATCCTATCTGCCACAACCCTGTGTAATTAGCCTACATCCCCAAACACCCAATCAATGAATGGGGCAATAGGTGAACTCTTAACTGCAGCTAAGTCATGTCACCCTTCTCCACAGTGCTAGAATTGAAATCTCCTTTGCACATGAAATATAGCGGGAGCAGTTCACCTAGTATCATAAGCAGGCTATATTACAGGACCAGATCAGAGCTGTCCAGTGTACACTGTATGTGTATGTGATATGCATCAATGACAGAGGCTGTGGGATGGCCATGGGACTAGCCCTGGTCACCTTGGTGGGGGGCTCTTTTTGTATTTTTTTAACTGTTGTTATTAGTACAGTCAGAGTACCCCAAATAGGCTGATACTCATTATTCCAAATCCAAACAATGAATAGCATACTATTCAGGAATTAAAATGTGCTTCTTGAACAGCCATAGTAATCATTTTAAACTCTGAAAATAACTACTTAAACATACAGTACACTAACAATTCTAAAACTATCGCTGTTAAGTAGGCAGCAATGAAAGGGGCCTCATTGCAATGCAATCTGAATAGACACTTCTACTGCACTGCTGTTTAAAAACAAACTGAACCAGATTAAGAAATTAAGGAAAACGACTCGGCAAAGTAAAGCATCTAGGAGTAAAATACCATTATGAACAGCTGGAGGGAGATGAGGCATAGTAATGGGCAAAGACACAGACAAGACTGGAATGGAAACAACTCATTAATGGTATTACTTTACTTCAGGTTTTGTATTTCTGCAGTTGCTTTCATTTTCAGTACTGTCAACAGGCATAGCTCTGAAATTAATGATTGCTGCAGTAGTGGCCTTTTCATTATACTGCGGCGTTCATTTCCTATAACCCTACTAGTGGCTTTTAGTATTACAACTGAGTGGAGATTTAATTAATGTGGTATTACTAATATTGCTGTCAAGCATATGTCTGGAAGCATTTGCTGCTCCTGTGACATATTCCATAGTTCTGCTGAGTGAGGATTACAAAATGCTGATTGCTACTCTCATGGCAGATGCAATGTTCTAAAAGTTCCTTGAAGTGGCATTTAATAGTAAATAGTTGGGCTGCACCATAGGCGGAAATCTGCTGAGAAATGGAGCAGAGGGATGTAAACACAAAGGCAAGCTCAAAGCTAGAGACAAAGAGAGGTTGGACTCAGTGACAAAGTATTGTTGGGAGCAGACTAAACAGAAGGGATGAGATTAAAATCTTTGAATATGCATGCTTAGAAACAAGGATAAAGAATGGTTAAATACTGGAAACATAAAGGTGATAACCACAGAAGACAGATAAGGACTCAAAAACACACCGCAAAGGTAGAGGCATCACCACAAGACAGCATCCAGGATGGTAACACTTTACAATAAGAGGTGTTACAGTAAATGCCTGGTAATTACACTTGAATTAATATATGATTTCCCTATAAATGAATATGAAGTGTGGGCTATGTAATTATGAATTCCTCATGACTGTAAAAATTTTATTTTTGTATGACTTTGTTATTAGTATTGAATGCAAATGTTTATTATGGTATTTTTGAAATGAAACACATGTGGCTTGATAGAACCCTATTCTGTGAAGAATGATATATTTTATTTCATTAGGATTCCATATTTCAGATCATTGGTTACTTCATATTGAACTGCAACTACATATCAAATAAAATTCATTTATACATCATCTGTGAGTCACTGTAAGATATACAGTAGGTGGATTTCCAAATTCATTTCAGTGAGCTGCCTTTATATCAAGTGATGAAGAAAAGAAGTGCTATAGAAACAAAACTGGGGAAACAACATTGCCATGTAGACAACCATTCCAAGCAATCTTAGGCTCTGCATCTCAGTAACCACAGTAGAGTAATGATTGTCAGGACTTGGGGTTCATCAAGAAAAACAGCCAGAGAACTCAAAGGACCAGCAATGAATAAAAATAATTTCCCAATTTTTTTTTAGTCTCTCCCACCTTGTTGATTGTAAAGGGCCATGGATTATGTAGCACAACTTCCATTGAGGCCTTATTATAAAAGTGGGTTACTCATCTCAGCAATGAAAACAAAAACATGTTAGAAATGTTTTAGTAATATGGGTACAGATTAAAAGTCTTGAAAAACTTGTCCTTATATTTAAGAAATATTGACTCTCATGCAGTTTTTAAAGTCAACTCCAGGAATATATGCTATCCTGCTTTTCGGAGACCCAATCTCCGCAAAGACATAGACAGGATGGAAGCTGTCCAGAGGAGGGCAACTAAAATGGTGCAGGGTCTGCACCGGAAGTCATATGAAGAGAGACTTAAGGAGCTTAATATGTATAGCCTCGAGGAAAGGAGGGAGAGGGGGGACATGATAGAAACTTTCAAGTACCTCAAGGGAATCAACAAAGTCCAAGAGGGTAGCATCTTTCAAAAAGAGGTGTGCAAGAACAAGAGGCACAATTTGAAGATAGAGGGGCTCAGAGGTAATTTAAGGAAGTATTTTTCACAGAGGGTTGTGGATGCATGGAGCGGCCTTCGGAGGAGGTTGTGGAGTCAAAATCAGTGGGGGAATTCAAGCATGCATGGGATAGTCATAAGGCAATTCTGGGGGGTGGGGGTAGGAAGAAGTAGGCTGCTGGTTAACTAGGATCTGAAGCTTATCCAGTAGGTAGGGAAATGGGCAGACTGGGTGGGCCAAGCGGTCCTTATCTGCCGTCAAATTCTATGTTCCTATTTTAAGTGTCAGTGGCTCAGCAGGTAGTACACTCACCTCTGAGGCCGAGAGATCAGAAAGCTGTGAGTTCTAGCCCCACACCAGGCACTTGTGTTAATATCCCAATACTGACACTGCAGTGCAGCATGAGGAGGGTGTTGCACTCCTGAGGTGCCGTCTTTTGGATGAGATGTTAAACTGAGGTTCCATCTGCCTGTTCTGGTGGTAGTTCAGGTGGATGTTAAAGATCCCATGGCACTTCTAGAAAAGAGTAGGGGAATTTCCCCAAGGTGCACTGGCCAAATTTCCCCCATTCACTAAAATACCACCAACAGCTTAATCTGGTTCAAAGTCAGTTGGCATTCATCTGTATCCCCTTCCCCCGGGTCGTGCCTGAAAATAGGTAGAATTTGTCTAGTGCACTTACTCAGTCAACAAAAAATAAATAAATAAAAGGGACATATTCATGCCTATTGGTTATTACAGTGTGAATGCCCATATGAAAAGCTCTTTTAAAGAAGGTATTGGGCTCATCAGTAGCTGGAAGCACCCAGAGACATAGACGACCGAGTCTGTTCAAAATTAATACAACATCGCAGCAATTTTAGAACACTGTGATGTAATTGAGAACATACTATGCCTTAATACATTGAGTCAAGCATCATTTGTTTATTGATGACATCACAGTGTTCAAAAAATGGCTGCAGTGTAGTATTAATATTGAACAGAATCAGCCATCTACATCTCTGGGGTGTTTCCAGTTACAGATAAGACCGGTACCTCAGTTGAAATAATTTTTCTTGGGCTTTCAAACTTTATCAGCCACTTTCTTTGAATGTTTTCCTTAATTGTTTTCTGATTTGATATATAATTTTGATTCTTTCATAGGTTTTATGCAAATTTGGTCAGGTGTTATATGTTGCTATTATTTTTTTCTAAATGCAATTATAACTGTTATGTTTTTATTTATTCTGGTCTCTCCAGTAAAGCAAAACAGTTTTTTTTTCAGTGAGCTTTCAGCTTGGGTCACAGAAATGCAAACCTTATGAGCCACAGATTCCTCTTGTAGTAGCTGGGAGAACACTGTTTTGCCAAACACATGGGTTTCTGTGGCCAAAGAACAAATGTGTCACCCTCCTCTAGCTGGGGAATCATTATCACTGGTGGTATCCTGACTTCTAGATGCTGAATTGTTAGTGTCTGAGACTTGCAGCTGAACAAAGGCTATCCACATGGGACTATGATGTACCATTACTTGGTGGCCCCTAAGACCTGGGCATTTTTAACACTACTTAATATAATCCTCCTGGGAGTAGCTAATTGAAGTTAATTTGGAAATCCACTCCTCACTAGCAATGCATTCCAGCTGATGTACAAATGGACATAAAATGGTTTGTTCAGTAGTTATAGTTTAACAATTATACTGAACTCAAGTGAAGTAACCTATGATCTGAAAAATAGAATCCTAACCAGTTATTGTATACTCATTCATAATATGGAGCTCTTTAAGATTCCAGATTTTTCCTGTGAGTAAGGCTGTAATAAACAGCTTCATTCAACAGTATTCGTAATGTCATTCAATAATAACACCTTTGAAATCAATTAAAAGTTGGGTAATCATGAAAACATAATAAGAACTTCAATTAGTTCATAAGTAAATCATGTATTAATTCCAGTGTAATTACCACTAAATTAACAACACTTACTGCATGTTTTCATGTCAGGATGGCTGGTGCGGGCAAACAGGGATATACTGCTAATGTTAAAATTGCTTTGCCAGAGGCACAATGTGTGAGAAATGTCTGTGACTGATGGTTAAATGTTTGCTGGATTAATATTTTCAATCCTGCCATGGTTTCTTGATAGTATAAATTGATTGTTTTGCCTCCAGACAGAGGAAGCAGTTTTTATAGGACAACTAATCCTTACTACATTGTTTTTAATCAAACATTGTTCTGAATGTGTCCTTAAAGTGAGGATCCAAGAGAATGGCCAAGATGTAATGGCCAGTCCTAAACATTTGGGACATGCATATGTCATTCTAGAAACATACTGTTATTCTTTATACCAGATTGACACATGGCAGCCTCCTTCTCCTTCTCCATGTACTGAAACTTCATGTGAACAAGTTGAAGGCTAATGAAAGCAATGACGGGGATTAAAAGTGCACATAAGTTATAATGGACACTGTTATAATGGACAATCAGTTATAAGGTACAAAAATTGATTTCTTAAATTCTTCAAAGGGTACCGTAATTTCACAGATTATTGCTTAGATGCTGTAACAGTCTTGACTCCCATGCAGTTTTATAGATTTAATAAACTAAAGTAGAATTCACCTAAATCCTTATACTGAGCTGACCCGGAATACCTTTAAAACAAAATCTTATGCCATTTCCAAGCAGTCTTCTTTTACAAGATCAGTGACTGTTAATCCTTTTGGATGATGCCTGAGCTCAGATATATTTTAGAGAAACTATAGCATGTGAGTGTGGTCAATGTCCAAGAACACTGGGCTGATATTTGACTGGGGCAAATGTGAAAGGATAAGAAATGTAACTCTTTCCTCTGAGAAAGCAAAACAAGAGTACGGTATTTTTTTTTTTTTTATTCAAACTGTATTTGCATGAAGAGAAATAACATGCACAAGTACACAGAATAAATCCTGGCCAGGGCTTAGCCTTTAGAAATACAACACTAAACAATTACTGTATGTGCAGTAGCATTACCTTAAGACATCAGAAGATTAAAATAATCAATTAAAGGTACAGAAAAGGTGAAATAAACAGTCAAACATGTTTGAATTCAGCATCAACTGTGATATGATTAGGGATGCAAACATGCCAGGTGTTCTGTGCCTCAGAAAGCGAACTTACTATTTTCTGCTACCATACATACATACATGGGAATGGCAACTGGAGGAGTGGAGCAGAGGGCTGGGGGGCTCAGGGTGGAGGAACGGGGAGGGGCAAGAGCTGTTTATTTCAGGTAGACTGCAATGCCTCCAGAAGAGGGGGGCTGACACTGATCCCTACGTTTGTAGTAGTGAGTCAGCTGCTGCTTATCATTGCAAGGCAGGGTAGTGAAGGGTGAATGGGGGTGAAGGGTTCCTTCCTTCTAAGTCTCACTGCTATTAATCAGATGGTGCAGCATGAAGTGACCTTGTAGAATTCTGCAATAGTCTGAACTCAAATATATTCCCCTTATATCACTAAGTAGGTCTAACATGTCGCAACATGCACAGTGGACCCTTTCATAGTTGGCTGCTTTTCCTAATTCTAGAAGCCACTCTGAAGGGTGTGGAGATGCTGGGTCCCTCCAGTGTCAGAGGATATCTTGCTCGTCTGTGATGAAAATATACAGCAACCAGCTTCGCCTCACTTGTGGCACTCCTATGTAGAGGCCTGCTGCTCCGGGGATACCCAACATTATTAGGCCTGGTGTGAAGGTAAGGGTTCTCTCCAGGAGGGCTGAGCAAACTTGTTCAACCTTTTTCCAGTAGTCCACCAGCTCTGGGTAATCCAAAAGTGTGTGGGATGTACTACCAGTTGTTTGGGCACATCTCCAGCACTTGACTGAGTATAATATCCTCCATTTGTGTAGTTGTTGTGGGGTTCTGTGCCACTGGTGTAGAATCTTAAACTGTATAAGGCAAGTACTTGTATCCCTGCCCACCCTTTTTAGGCACCAGCAGCACCTGCTCCATGTTTCTGGCTTGAATGCCAGATAGAGCTCGGCACTCCATTTGCCCTGAAATGTCTCCTTCAGGTCTGACTGGCCTTCCTGGAGTTTTTGTAAATTGCACTGACTTTGGGGGCCTTGCTGTTGGGAGCAGGGAGTAGGTGATAGGATACTAGATCTAGTACTAAGAATAGAGAGCCTATCTATAATAAACTGTGTAATTTCATCCCCTTGGGAAGTAATGACCACTATTCCATTCTGTTTACAATTTCCAAGGACACAGTTTTTAGCAGCAGAAAGTCTATAGTCTTTCAATATAGGAAAGCTAAAACTAATGAAATAAAATAACAGTTAAGCAACATAGATTGGGACATAGAATTTCAGAACCATTCAATGCACAAGTTCTGGGAATATTTCAAGAACAAAATCATGCATTTATGTAACAAATACATATCAACCAGACTTAAATAAAAAAAAAATCATCACCCAAAATGGCTGGACAAAAGAATTAAAAGGTTAATAACGAATAAGAATAAAAAACATTGTTTATTTCTAAAACAGAAAATAAGTCAAAGCTGGGACTTATATGTGATATCACAAAAAAATGTAAGAATGCAATAAAAAAAATCTAAAAGAAAATGGGAGTATCATCTAGCTGAAACAGCAAATAAATGCAACTGTAAACATCTCTTTTGCCTACATAAATATTTAAAAAAAACAGTCAGTCAAATGGGCCTATTATGTTCCGTGGAGAATTGGTATACGATCAACTACAAGTAGCCAATATATTTAATGAAAACTTCTGTGGAATATATATGGGCCAGAACAGTGTCATGCTCTGCCCATAGACCATATTAAGAGTAACCATCTATCTTTCACAACTGAGCAAATAAAGAATAAACTGGCAAATCAAAAGAGAAAAACTTCACCTGATCCTGATAATATTACAGGTCATATGCTGTATCTGCTCTCAGAAGATCTTGCATATCACTTAAATTGTTATTCAAGGGTTGTTTAAATAATAACTTTGTGCCTGTAGATTGAAGATTAGAGCATGTCATTCCAATGCATAACAAACTCTGGCAGAGCCACTACGACTGTAAATACATTAACTAGGTAAGGGTGTTTCATGGGCTTAAACATAAACATGAATTGCTGTTGCATACATTAACTGAATCAAAGTACGGTACACTGAGAAAGGGCAGATATAAAAATAATGCCACCATCTGTATTACAGTTACCTATATGTTTCACATTTTATTCCATGCACTGTTATAGTAATCAAGTCAACAGAACCGGGCCATCATGTTCATGAAGGTACTGTACCTTAATTGCAAACACTGCTGAGACAACTATATGTTGTAACAAGGTGGAAGATAAACACAATGTTGAGACATGTTTAGGAAGAAATTTGATGTGTTTAACTGATTTTTTTAGAGATTGCTATACAGTACTCACACACACTCACACACACACATAATTAGTATTATATAAAAGTGCATATACCCAAATGTCAAAGTAAATCTTACACATTTCATTATAAGTTGTTCTCTTGAAAGAAGATCTTACTGTACAAGGCCTAAAAATGGGTGTTAGGTAAAAGTAAACTGGGATAGGTGTGTTATCGAGGATATTGCACAGATTAACTTTTATTGCTGCTCCACCCCAGGCACACACAATATGAACACCAACAACCCCTTGATATGAAGCAACAGGAATTAGTTAGTGCAAGAACAGAAACAAGCAGGAGACTGAATAAGTGGGGAGGCAAGCATAAGTATAGGAAGTCAAATAACATTTCAAAAAATCTCACTATTATAATTCATTTTTACAAATGAGTCTGCATAGTTGACAATTTTTGTAAAAAAAATAACAATGGGAGTTATTCCACATATGTCCACAGGTGTCACACATGCAGTCGGAGGGTTTGAGGCCCAGATGTACCAGTCTTCCCTGCTTCTGAGTCAGAAGATCATGGCAGAGAGACAGAGGTACTGGGGGTTCCATTGATAGCTGTTAAAGCAGAGGGAGCCGAATCTGATGAGGCCAAAGAAGGGCTATTAGAATCATGTGAGCCGCTTCCACCTGTAGCTTCAGGAGAACCCTCTGATGCACCAGGAAGGGAGGAAAGGCATACAAGAACCTTCCTGTCCAGCAAAGAGACAGCACATCTCACCAGAAAACACCATGCCTGGGAGCAAGCAGGGTAGCTTTGCGTTGGATGGGGAGACGAAGAGGTCTATCTCCGGCTGACCCCACAGATTGAATAAGCTTTCAACCACCCCTTGATTTAGCTCCCACTCATGATCCCTGACAGTGGTGTGGCTGAGACTATCTGCCAGGATGTTGCTGATGCCCAGCCCATGGACAACAGTCAGGCGGAGGTCGTGCTGAACTGCCAAGTACCACATATTCGCATTGCCTCGAGGCATAGAGGGTATGAGTGACTGCCTCCCTGTTTGTTCAGGTACCAGATCACAGACATATTGTCAGTCTGAATCAGGAGTGTCCCCAGATATAGAAGAGGCTGGAAGGCCAGGAGGGCATACAGTACTGCCCTCTTTTTTAACACATTGATGTTTCGAGACGCTTCCAGCTGAGACCATGTTCCCTAGGTGTGCTTCCCAGCCTTAACATGAACCATCCATAGTAAGGGTCATGGTAGGAGCAGGGAGTTGAAAGGGGAACCCCCACAGAGAGATTGGACAACTCCTGCCACCAAAGAAGATCCTTCTTCATGTACCTGGACACTAGGACCCTGTGGTCCAGGTTGTCCAGCCGCTGATCCCATTGGACATGAAGAGTCCACTGGGTCACCCTCATATGCAGTCTGGCTAGAAGAACTGTAGGGATTGCAGCTGCCATCAGCCTGAGAAGATGGAGGATCGACTGGGCTGTGGTCCAGCGTGAGTTAGCCACTGATCTAGCCTGTTCCTGCTGGGTCTCTACTCTGTCCGATGGGAGAAAGGCCCTACCCTGGACCATATCCAACACTGCCTCAAATGAATTGTAGGCACTGGGAGGGGAGAGGTGGGACTTTGGATAGTTGACGGTTATTACAATCTTGAAAAGAGGTCCGTGGTGAAGGAGTGACTCCTTCAGGCTGCTCTGTGATGGGGCTGATAGAACCAATCATCCAGATACAGGCATAATTAAATACCTCTGCAGCATAGGGCCATAGCCACCACTGCTAGACACTTCGTAAAAACCCAAGGTGCTGAGGATAGGCCAAAAGAGAAAGCCTTGAACTGGTAATGTTCCCTCTGGAAGACAAACCAAAGAAAGTGGTGGTGGGCCTGTAAGACAGGAGTGTGCAGGTAAGCATCCTGCATGTCCAGCACACAAAGCCAAAGGTTCTTGTGGAGCAGAGGTAGAAGTCCCTGGATGGTGAGCATGTGCAATCTCTTGTACTCGATGTATAGGTTGAGCATGCTGAGGTCCAAGTTGGGTTTTAGGTCACCTGACTTTTTGGGCACTAGGAAGAAATGGAAGTAGTACCCTCTTCCTATCTGTACCAGAGCCATGAGCTTGATCGCTGACTTTTGCAGAACAGCCTGGATCTCATCCCCTATCAGAGGCAGGTGCCTTGGAGGATAATGGGAGAGGCCTGGAGGTTGTCCAGAGACCTGTCTAGGAACTCTATGGTGTGACCTCTTGCTATTAACTGAAGGATCCAAGAGTCTGTGGTTATGTCCTGCAACCCTGGAAGGTGGAGGGCAAATCTCCCCCAACCTGATTCCCCTAAAGGACCAGGAAGAGGCAGGGGATCTGCCACAAGTCAGGAGGCCAAGGAGAGGGAGTCGGCAGCTCCTCCGGGGGGGGCTTCTGGGACTTGGCAGAGGGAGTAGGGGCTCCTGATGCTCGATACCAGCATTTGGCCTGGCATTTGGCAGGGGTCTCTTTGGTCTGGTGTCTCTGTTGCAGAAGAAAAGGCTGTTTGCCTTTGTAACCTCCTCAGTACATGAAGTGGACATCATGGATGGATTTACCTCAGTTCTGCAATTCAGTGATTATATCCTTCCTTAGCATCACCTCTAAATAACACTAATCCCCTGAAAGGGGCATCCAGAATGTAGGTCTGGATGTCTTGTGCCAGGCCAGCAATCCTGAGCCACGAATGTCACCTAATGCAGACAGCAGTGACTGGGCTGTGGTGTGACCAACTGAGTCAACTGTGTCATAAGTAGCCTGGAGGGCATGACGACAGAAGATTTTAGCCATTCTCACTGTCTTGGCAATCTCAGCTTTAAGCTCCTGGTCCTGGATAGCTGCCATCTTTGACTTGAGTGAGGCCAAGGAAGATTTCTGATAGGAAAGCATATGAGCCACATAATTAAGGGACCTACGGGTGCAAGTGGAGGAGGAATGAATCTTGTGACAGAAATTGTCCTGGTGCTTAGAAGAAGAAGAATAATCAACATTTATATAGCACTTTTCATACACAGTGTATCCCAAAGTGCTTTACAAGCAATGCTTGACTGGTAGCAAAGTGACTGAATGTGTGGTGGCAGCCATATCGCACATCATCACCCACAGCCTGGATAACTGCTTGAACCGGTTTATGGGAAGGGGAATGTTGGCCTGGGCACCATGAATGTTCCCTCTTCTCTTTGCGAAGAGTAATCTGCGTTCTTTTACTTCCACCTGGACACCCACCAAGACAACACCAGGATGGGCAGAAGGGACTTTGGTTTAATGTCTCATCAGAAGGACAGCACACCCCAGCAGTACAGCATCCCCCAATACTGCACTCAGATGCCAGCGATTTTTAGGTGCAAGTTCAATCCCAGTGTGGAACGAGAACCCACGACCATCTGGTCCAGAAGTGGATGTGCTACCAACTGATCCACTCTGACATCTTTATCAGGAGGAAACATGCTCAAGTGTTAGGTTTAGAGGACTGGTCATGGGCAGCCATGATAACAACTGTGTCTGCATTAGGATGGCCAGTAAGGTGTGTGACCCCATCTGGGGGGTGGTACACCCTGTCTGCCTTTTTTTTTTAAACAGACGGAATGGAGGAAGGCTGTTGCCAGACAGTGGATGTCAGGTCTTCATGGGTCTCAGTCCAAGGCAATATGGGCACAGGAGCTGTGTCAGTTGTGTCTAGATGCTCTGCAAGACTTTTCTATTTTGGATCCTGTTCCTGGATAGCCTAGCCACAGGCATTTTGTATAGTTATGAGGAGTTCTGCAAAGGAAGGGTCCTCTGGAGGGGACTTTGGGGACTCCTTAGGCTGAGGCTCTATAGGTATATGTGTACCAGAACTGGAAGACAAGTCAAAGTCTGAAGAGTTCCTGCTGGGTGTCTGAGCACTTTTTTAGATTAGTGTCCTGGGTTTTACCCCTGACCTGGTGTCGAGAGAAGCCTTCTCCTGAAAGGTGGGAATCCACAGGAGAGGCTTATCTTGGGTTCGGAAAGGAGGTGTGGAAGTAGAGGCTGCCATTGGTTTTCGAATGTCAAGCTCTGAGGCTAGTTGAGTCCTGTCCTCCTGAATCAGGGTCTGAAACACTGCCTGGATATGAGCCTGAGGCTGTTGTGGAGGCAGAGGCTGAGGAAGAAGTGGTGGAGGAGGAGGCTGGTATAATGGATAGCCCAGCATCTGATATTGAGAGTATCCATGACCCTGATAGGTGTAGGGAAAGCTTGAAGAAACATACCCTTGATTAAACATAGCCCGGCGTCTGGTACCTCGGTACATAATGGGGTTGATGACCAGGTGTTTGATACCCCCCAAAGGGTACATTGGGCTTTGTGGGGGTGGATAGCCTGGAACATTGTCTATGAGTCCAGTCAGAGGTGAAGCTGAAGGCCAGCAGGAGGTGGGACTGAAGGCCTGGATGGACCAGGTGTCAGACCCATATTGCCTGGGGACATGATGGAAGGCCATCCAGCATTTGAGTAATGATCAGTGTGCTAGATATACCCTGACCTGGTGAAGGGTCACATGGCCAAGGCTCACTTGGCATCAGGGTGTGAGTAGAACCTGACAGAAGACCTGCCATTGTCTGGGGAGCTGGATTCCAAGATGGTGGAACCTGGTTGTCCAAGGAGGCTTGGATTGAGGAGGTCCCGATGGAAAGTCTGTGGAGGGATTAACATTAGGCCCAGTGGGTGAATCAGGAAGAGACTGACCCAGTGAACCTCCAGATTAGTGCCCACCTCCAGCTCTTGATCTTCAGGCAAGCCAGAAGGGTCTGGTTGTGTCAATGGGAGCAAGGAACCCTCAAAAGACTGTTGCATGTCAAGCTGTTGACTCAACTCAATGTCGGGGGTATACCATGACCCTGACAGAAGAGCCCCAGCTCTGTAGACCCCAGAGGAACTGGGGAGTGACTTATCAGCTGCAGCAGTGCAGATGTCAGAAGAGCTAACATCTGACATATCGGCCTGGGCCATGCAGACAACAACAGAGTTGGAGTCCAGTTTATCAACTGTGACTGTGCATTCCTCTGTGGGGCTGGGTCTGACTTATTGACCTAGCTGCTGGCAATAGACCCTTAAGAAGATATGGGCCTAAGGAGCACAATAGAGGTTCCATCACCCAAGAAGAGCCCTGACTGCACCACGAGTAAAGCAGGCAGGCAGGGAGGCCATAGTCATATCCACAGGAGTGGTAGGAGACTTGGCAGTAGTGGTACTTACCGAAGTGGAGGCCCCTCTGGTGTCAGTGGTGCTTGATGGTCACTGCCAAGTGGATGGAGACCTAACCCAGTCTCAGTGCCTCTCCTTGTCTCCTTTCTTCTTTTTGGGTTCTGGTATTGGAGAAGAAGATTTTTCCCACAGATTCTGCTGCTCCTTTTCCATCAAAGGTAGGCACTTCTCCAGCAAGTGGGCTTCGAGCTTTTTCTGGTGCCTAACCCATGTGGCCTGGTTGAAGGATTGGCAGGGCGCACAATCCTTGACCCTGTGTTTGGGGCCCTGGCAGATCATGTAGCGGGAATGCTTGTCAGCATGCTGGATCTGGGTGCCACAGGAATTGCACTTCTTTTCGACGCATCACCCAACTGTTCATGTTCCTGAATTGTTCCTCCAACTATATCCCATGCTGTGAATCTGTCACTGTTATTTATTTGCTTCCCCTTTCCTCTGTATATTCTTCAACATCTCTGTATTAGACTTGTTTATACTGTGTTTCATTATGTAATTGTTTGACCTGGTGTTCTGTTCTCTTTTTACGCTAAACTGTATGTTTGTGTAAATGGGCATTTTTGCTCACATACCTTTCCATATAAAATAAAGACTGATTGATTAAAAACTGGACTAAAAGACCTGAACCACAGTAGTTCTGTGAAGAGCCAAAATGGCCTTCCTGGATGCAACTTGCACAAATACTGCTGGTCCGATCACTCTGGTTGCAGTGTTTAGTCTGACTTTTATGTATCTGGTCCACTCCTGGAAGTCTGTTTTTCAACTCTTCCTTGGCATGATTGAAAATAGAACTGTCAGGACCAGACCAGATAGATAAAAGCCAGACCAAATCATCTGGAGTGAGTGGATCAGCAATATTTGCACAGGCTATGCCCAGTCCAGATTTTACAGCTATGGTCCAGGTTTGGTGATCTGGTTTTTACCAATACGCCACTGCATGCAGCTTAGTAACATACTGTACAGATGGATGCAGAGTCTAACCCATTGAAGGTTGAAGTTTTAGAAAACCACTATGCTAAAAATACCAAGACTCACTCCCCCACCCCCAAGTCAACTTAGTCCTCTACCAAAGTCATGCTTAAAGACTGGTGCCTCTACAGTACATCCACACCATTAAACTTTTAATGCCAGCTTGCCTCTTCTGCTGCCATGAGCTCCCCCATCCATGAAGTCCCATTCTGCTTGTGGCAGCTTCCCTCCCCAACCAGGTAATTTTCTGGGGATCAGCTTTTTACACCACATCAACTAAATTACTGCTAAACTCCTTATTTTTAAACATTTTGTTGAGACATTTTTGTTGTGGTATATCCATGGTCAGGAAAAATGAATTTGTAAAAGAAACCAAAGCCCCCATTTATCAGTTAATTTAATCACAATACAACATGTTATGAACTGACCAGATTCTATGTGTAACCTAAGTCAAACAAAAATGAGACACACACATGCTTACCTATTTGCAAGTGAAGCAAATGTGGTTATTATCATTCAGTTGTAAACACATATAGTCACAAATTGCAGGTTAAGAAAATTCAGTAGAATATAAACAGTAGCCCAGAACTGCCTGCCTGAGAAAATGAAGTTGGTATATTATTTGGAAACAGGCAACACTGGGACTCTTGCTATGGAATGTCCAGCAAAGTAGCAGAATGACTGCTCTTAGGATGGTGGTGGTGTCAAATGGCTTAATGAGGTGTTCATATGGGCTTAAGGTAACAGCAGAGCTTATTTGTTATGCAGAAAGTTCCAGGAAGTGTTTAACCCATTCTACTTCCAATAGCTTTCTATGATGTCTTTACTATCCATTGGTATTCTGACACAGAATGACTGCCAGAAGATGAGTTAACTTTCTGTGGGCTCAATTAACTCCTCAAGGCAGAGGAAAAATAGTGCTCAGCAGCTTCCTATTCATACTCAGGCAGCATAGTAATGAGGCTTCAGTGGAGGAATCTATTTTGAACACTGTATCATGTTGCTTGGTAGCAAAAATGACATAATCCCTTTTATGAATGCAAAACGCCTGCTGGACTAAACCCACAGTCGTAAAAAGGGCACTAGAATGGAATGGGGTTAATTACAGACCAAATAGCCTTACCTCTTTGGTATGCAAAATTATGGAAAGTCTTAAGGACCTGATTACTCAAATAATAGACATAAATGATACAGGTTAACACAGATTCAAGCAAGGAAGAGGATGCGTATTTAACCTTATGTGTTTTTATGAAAACATCAGCCTCCAGCTTAACAAAAAAGTACCCTGTGATGTTGTTTTTATTGATTTCAGTAAGGCCTTTGATGTAATGCCACATTGGGCTCTGATAAAAAAAAATTAAAAAATCTAAATGTTAACAATAGCATCATAAAATGGATCAGTACCTGGCTGATAGGAAGAACACAGAGGGTGATGATAAATGGTTACTTGTCTGAGGTGTGGGGTGTTACTAGTGGTGTGTCCCAGGGATCTGTGGTATGCCTTACCCTATTTCAAGAATTCATCTCTGACATGACTCGTGAGACCTTATCCCTCTCAATCAAGTTTGCTGATGACATTAAGATAGGAGGGTCATGTATTACTACCCAGGAAATCCAGGATCTTCAAAGAGACTTAGACATAATATCAATGTAGTTAACTAAATGGGGCATGAAACTGAGCACAGATAAATCACAGTTATGCACCTGGGAAGGCTTAATCCTGTGGCTTCCTATATGTTGGGAGGCACTACACTAGCATCAACTAGCAATGAAAAGAACCTTGGTGTATTTATTTCACATGACCTTAGTAACAAAACAAGTAAATGAAGCAATAAAAAAAACAAATAAAGTTATTTGGTCCATTAAGCTTAATATCCAGTCAAGGGACCCCAAGGTACTTATGCCACTGTTTTGGTCCTATGTGAGACCACATTTGGAATATGTCTCCCAGTTGTGGTGTCCCTTTAGGAAATCCAGCTGCAGAGAAATTGGAAGGATTCAGCGCAAGTTCACGAAACATATTTATGGCTTCTACAACATGTCTTATGAGGAAAGTCTGAAATCATAAATTTAATGTCACTTGAAACAATATGATTAAGGCACGACTTGCTTTTATGATATGACATTATTAATGACCCATTTCTAATGACAGAATTGGGAATCGAGTCTAAAATCAATTTGAGGGACACTAGAGGTCACCCTTTACAAATCATCAGAAAACCATTCAATACCCTAAAGAGGAAATTTTTCCTTACTCTTAGAGTGGCAAATCCTTGGAACCAATTACCATTGGAGATGATTATTAGCAAAACAAAGGGAGAGTTTAAAAGATGTTTGGACAGTATCATACTTTCAGGGGGAAACATTCAGTATTATTCTGGTTCTCAAGCTGAGCCTCTAGAGCCATCGATGTAGGAAATTATGTGGCCTCAGCATTTGTGGACCTCACCAAGGCGTTCAACCTTGTAGATCACACTGAACTTCTTAAACGTTTATCTGGTGTTTTCTGTTCTGATGAGGTGATTGCCTAGTTTAGGAATTATTTATTACACAGAAATCATAAAACTATAGTTAATGGGGTACTCTCGAGCCAAGCAATCTCAAGGTGTGGAATCTCTCAAGGCTCCATACTTGGACCTTTTTTATTTTCAGTTTTTGTTAATTCCTTGTTGTCTATCTTTTTCAATACAAAATTAATCCTTTATGCAGATGATGCGGTATTATTTTGTTCTGGGACTAATTTGTCAGCTTTTAATGAGTCTTTGCAAACAGATTTTACCTTACTGCGTCACTGGTTTGACTTAAATAAAATGGTACTGAATTCTTTTAAGACTAAAACCATGTTTTTTTCTTCACATAAGAAACCTTTTGTTTCTGAATTTAATATTTTTGACAATGATGGCTTCTTGCTTGAGTATGTTAGGGAGTTTAAATACTTAGGGATTATATTAGATTCCTGTTTTTCATTTGCAGCTCATATAGTATATTTAATTAATAAACTGCATCAAAGACTGGGTTTTCTTTATCGGATTAGAAAGCTTCCTAATATGCTTACACACAGTCTTCTATTTTCAATAATAGATTATGGGTTGTTAGTTTATTCTTATTCATCTGCTAGGATGCTTAACAAACTTCAGACAATATACCATTCTGCTATACATTTTGCCACTGGTCAGGCTAGATCTACTCATCATTGCATGTTATATATTTGCTTTAGATATCTCTCATTTATTGGGAGATTAAATAACAGGTCACTCACATTTTTTGCATAAAATTAAGTTGAAACTTCTTCCTAATAGTATTATAGAAACATAGAAACATAGACTTTGATGGTAGATAAGGACCGCTAGGCCCATCTAGTCTGCCCATTTCCCTACCTACAGGATAGGCCGCAGATCCTAGTTAACCAACAGTCTATATCTTCCTGCCACCCACAAGAATTGCCTTATGTCTGTCCCATGCATTCTTGAATTCTCCCACAGTTTTAGACCCCACAACTTCCTCAGGAAGGCTGTTCCATGCATCCACTACCCTCTCTGTGAAATAATACTTCCTCACATTGCCCTGAACCGCCTCCTTCTATCTTTAAATTGTGTCCCCTTGTTCTTGCAAGTCTCTTTTCTGAAAGATGCTACCCTCTTGGACTTTGTTGATTCCCTTGAGGTACTTGAAAGTTTCTATCATGTACCCCTCCTTCTTTCCTCAAGGGTATACATATTAAGCTCCTTTAGTCTCTCCTCATACGGCTTCTCTTGCAGACCCTGCACCATTTTAGTTGCCTCCTCTGGACTGCCTCTATCCTGTCTATGTCCTTATGGAGATGGGGTCTTCAGAACTGGACACAGTATTCCAGATGGGGTCTCACCAACTGTCTGTACAGAGGGATAACAACTTCCTGTTTTCTGCTGCTGATGCCTCTCCCTATACATCCCAGTATACCCCCGGCCCTCCCTACTGCCTTCTCACATTGCTTGCTAACCTTAAGGTCATCTGATATGATTACCCCCAGGTCCCTTTCCTGTTTTGTTGTTGTTACTACCTCCCCACCCATTGTGTATTCTTCCCCTGGGTTCTTGCTTCCCAGGTGCATTATTTTGCACTTTTTTGCATTGAATCCTAGCTGCCATACGTCTGACCATTCCTCCAACCTTGCCAAGTCCCTTTTCATCCTTTCCACGCCTCCTTGTGTATCAACCCTGTTGCAGATCTTTGTGTCATCTGCAAAAAGGCATACTTTTCCTTCCAGTCCCTCTGCAATGTCACTGATGAAGACATTAAAAAGGACTGGACCCAATACTGAACCCTGCGGTACCCCACTAGTAACCGCCCTTTCTTCAGAGTGGACTCCATTTACAATTACCTTCTGTGTCCTGTTGTCCAGCCAATGTTTTACCCAGGCTACCACCCTGGGACCCACTCCCAGGCTGGTTAATTTGACTAAAAATCTTTTGTGTGGGACTGTGTCAAATGCCTTGCTAAAGTCTAGGTAGGCCATGTCCACAGCCCCTCCCTGGTCTACTACTTTGGTCACCCAGTCAAAGAAATCTATTAGATTCGTCTGACATGACCTTCCCTGGCAGAACCCATGCTGCCTTGGGTCCTGTGCTCCACTGACCTCTAGGTACTCAACTATTCTTTCCTTCAGCAGTGACTCCATCACTTTCCTCACCACAGAGGTCAGACTGACAGGTCTGTAGTTTCTGCCTCTGTCTTGGTCCCACTTTTGTGAAGGGAATCACATCTGCCTTCTTCCAGTCCTCGGGTACCACACCATCCTCCCATGATTTATTAAAAAGAGTAGCCAGTGGTTTCACTAGTTCCTTCCTTAATTCTTTTAGAATTCTGGGGTGAATTCCATCAGGACCCATTGCTTTGTTCACCTTCAGTTTTAGGAGTCCTTGCAGAACCCTTTCTTCTGTGAAAGGACTGGGATCGACCCCCCTATCAAGAGTGCTTCTGTTAATTGGATTAGGCACTTCCCCCTCCTCTTTTGTGAATACTGAGCAGAAATATTCATTCAGTATTCCTGCTTTTTCACTGTCCCCCTCTGCCCACCCACCATTCATTCTATTCAGCCTCACTATCCCTCCCTTTGTCTTTCTACGCTTGCTGATGTACCTATAAAAGGTTTTATCCCCCTTCTTAACTGAGTTGGCTATCTTTTCCTCAGTTTGGGCCTTTGCTATTCTGACTTCCCTCCCTGCTTCTTTCTGCCTTAACTGGTACAGCTCTCTGTCCTGCTCCTTCTGTGTTTCCTTATACTTCCGGAATGCTATCTTTTTCTTTCTGACTTTCACAGCCACCTCTCTTGAGAACCATAGTGGCTTTTTCTTTTGTTTGATTTGTTTATTTGCTTCACACAAAGGCTTGTTGCCTCTGTGATGGCAGTTTTATAATTCCCACTGTTGCTCCACACCTCCTTCTAGCCTGTTTGCTAGTGCTTTTCTGAGGCACTCTCCCATCTTGCCAAAGTCAGCCCTCCTAAAGTCCAGTACCCTCACTTTTGTATGGCTTGACTCTGTAGCTGAGTTTAACGTGAACCACACTGTTTGATGGTCACTTGTCCCCAGATGGCAACCCACTTCTAGATCTGAGATCCTCTCACTGCCCCCGTTTGAGAGTACGAGGTCTAAGATTGCTCCCTCACGAGTGGGTTCCGAAACTAGCTGTCTAATGCAGTTTGTTTCCAGCTATTTCCATGATATCTAACACTTGTTTGCAAAGTAAATAGTCATTTCAGATTCCATTTTATCGAACTGCTTTTGCACAGAAGTCTTTGATTTATTCTGCACCTAAACTCAGCAGTGATTTACCCTGTCATGTTGTTGGATGTCAAAATATTTCCTCATTTAAAAAATAAATTTATTGATAAAGTCTGACTGCAGGTGTTTTAATAAGTACTAATTTTGTGGTAAATGTTTTTTTTATTGCCCTGGCTTTGTCTTTAATATGTAAATGTGTTTGTACTTTGTAATGTTTTTGTAGTCAATGTATTGAAACTGGACATCTGTGAAAAT
The DNA here is from genome assembly GCA_016271365.2 of Neoceratodus forsteri. Classification (NCBI taxonomy): domain Eukaryota; kingdom Metazoa; phylum Chordata; order Ceratodontiformes; family Ceratodontidae; genus Neoceratodus; species Neoceratodus forsteri. Next base: position 1,535,645,082 of record CM057456.1, read on the forward strand.
GGGTTTTACCCACAGACCTTTTCAGTATAAAATAAACAAGTGAAAATAAATAAAACAATACAGGAGCATTCATGGGCCACTTGCCTCCTCATTCCTTACTTTCCCTAATATGTTCCTTATGGGAGGGCTTTAAGCCCGACGTTCGATGGGTAGAGCAACAACATCAATCCCCCATCAGGCTTAAAAGGTCACTCATCCTGGGCCCCTCCAGGATTCGTTTTTCATTGCGGCTGGAGGTGCTGCCTTCCCTCACTCATTTCACTTCTCTAAGGTCCGCGGTCACCTCCGGCTGCCTGCCTGTTCCTCCCTTGGTTTGTTATGCTCTTGCCCCTCCCTGATCCTTGTGGGCTCATGCTCATTTCTTCCCTCCCTGTCTCGGTGCCTTGGCACCCCTCTTCTACTCCACACTGCATTGCACCCAAATTCAATGCCTTTTCAAGACCCCCTTTCCTTCCCAGCCACTCTGTTCGGTGGCTGTCCTCCATCCCTCTTCTCTGTATTCCTCCCCTGTTTGTCTGCTGCTTTTTCCATCTCCACAGTCACTGCTGCCTTTCTCCTCCAAGTGGCTGCCGCTCCCTGCTGCCGCTTAGTCCATCCGGTTCGATGCAGCCCTGGCACCACACTATTTGCTGTTTCCTCGCCTTCCTCCCTGCTCCCTGGGTCAGAAGCACTTCTAAATCTGCAACTCTGTTTCAGCCTTTACTGCAGTCCATGTCACCACTAGATATCACCTCAGTGACCTTGTTGCCAGACCTCTTTAATGCAACCTAATTTTGATGGGAATTACTGATCTCTGCAGCTCCTACAAATGTTCTGCTGTGACATCCCACACCCTAATCATCAGGCTGCCAGCAACACTCGCTTGACCGGAGGCTCGCCATATCGCAGTACTGTATGGTACCGGAGTCTCTCAATGACCTGACCCGGGAAGTACCCTCGCTGCAGCACACTGTCAGTTTGTCTTTTTATCCTGCATTGTGTTCCTCCCTCTCCACTTCTCAGCATTCCATTTCCTAGCACTGACTCTCAATAAATCTATAAGTGCTTTCATAGTTTTTGTGTCTGGACATTGCTCTCCCATTAGGGGGGTTCATCAGCAAACCTATGCAGAACGAAGATTAATTCATGTATGGAAATCATAGAACTCTGTGACATTCATAGCAGCTGAGATGTCTGCTTGCTTTGCCTGCATCTAGGGACTTTTTCCAGTTTGTCTCATTGTTCCCAGTGAGTGCAATTACTGTGCTTGTTCTCCATTATCCATGCTCCTCTCTGAGTTTCTCTCTCTTTCTCTCTCTCTGTCTCTCTGTGGAATTTCTGTATGCTAACTCCCTTCTTTGGCTCAATGACTCTGTCTTGTTGACCTCATGGTTTTCCTATTTAGAAACATAGAAACATAAAATATGATGGTAGATAAGGACCGTTTGGTCCACCCAGTCTGCTAATTTCCCTACCTAATGGATAAGCTGCAGATCCTAGTTAACCAGCAGCCTACTTCTTTCTACCCCCACCCCCTAGAATTGCTTCATGACTGTCCCATGCATGCTTGAATTCAACCACTGTTTTTGACTCCACAACTTCCTCAGGAAGGCTGTTCCATGCATCCACAACCCTCTCTGTGAAAAAATACTTCCTTACATTACCTCTGAGCCGCCCCCCATCTTCAAATTGTGCCCCCTTGTTCTTGCACACCTCTTTTTTTGAAAGATGCTACCCTCTTGGACTTTGTTGATTCCCTTGAGGTACTTGAAAGTTTCTATCATGTCCCCCCTCTCCCTCCTTTCCTTGAGGCTATACATATTAAGCTCCTTTAGTCTCTCTCTACATATGACTTCCGGTGCAGACCCTGCACCATTTTAGTTGCCCTCCTCTGGATTGCCTTCATCCTGTCTATGTCTTTGTGGAGAGTGGGCCTCTAGAACTGCACGCAGTACTCCAGATGGGGTCTCACCAGCTGTCTGTACAAAGGGATAACAACTTCTTGTTTTCTACTGGTGATGCCTCTCCCTATGCATCACAGTATCTCCCCAGCCCTCCTTACTGCCCTTTCACATTGCTTGCCCACCTTAGGTCATCTTATATTAACCCCAGGTCCCTTTCCATTTTTGTTGTTGTTAGTATCTCACCCCCATTGTGTACTCTGCCCCTGGGTTTTTATTTCCCAGGTGCATTACTTTGCACTTCTTAGCATTGAATCTAAGCTGCCATACATTTGACCATTCCTCCAGCCTTGCCAAGTCCCTTCTCATCCTTTCCACCCCACCTTGTGTATCAACTCTGTTGCAGATCTTTCTGTCGTCTGCAAAGAGACGTACTTTTCCTTCCAATCCCTCTGCAATGTTGCTTATAAAGACGTTAAAGAGGACCGGTCCTAGTACTGAACCTTGCGGTACCCCACTAGTAACCTCTCATTCTTCAGAGTGGACTCCATTTACTGTTACCCTCTGTGTCCTATTCTCCAGCCAATTCTTTACCCAGGCTACCATCTTGGGACCCACTCCCAGGCTAGCCAGCTTGTATATTAACCTTTTGTGTGGGACTGTGTGAAATGCCTTGCTAAAATCTAGGTAGGCCATGTCCACTGCCCCTCCTTGATCTATTACTTTGGTCACCCAGTCAAAGAAATCTATTAGATTCATCTGACATGAACTTCCCATTGTGAATCCATGCTGCCTTGGGTCCTGTGCCCCTCTGGCCTCCACGTATTCAACAATTCTTTCCTTCAGAAGTGATTCCATCATTTTTCCAATCACTGAGGTTAAACTAACAGGTCTGAAGTTTCCTGCTTCTGCCCTGCTCCCACTTTTGTGAAGTGGAATAGCATCTGCCCTCCTCCAGTCCTTAGGTACCACCCCATCCTCCCATGACTTGTTAAAGAGGGTAGTCAGTGGTGTCACTAGTTCTACCCTTAGTTCTTTTAGAATTATGGGAAGAAACCCATCAGGACCCATTGCTTTGTCCACCTTCAGTTTTAAGACTTCTTTCAGAACCCTTTCTGCTGTGAATGGGCTGGTATCAACCCCCATATCTAGAGTGTTTCTATTGTTTGGTTTTGGTACTTCCCCCATTTATTTGTGAATACTGAGCAATCATATTTGTTTAGTATCTCTGCCTTTTTACATTCACCCTCTGTCTACCCCCTTCCCCTTTATTAAGGCTCACTCTCCCTCCCTTGATCTTCCTTTGTTCCCTGATGTATCTATGAAAGGTTTTATCTCCCTTCTTAACTGAGTTGGCTATCTTTTCCTCAGTTTGAGCCTTTGCTGTTCTGACTGCCTTCCCTGCTTCTTTTTGCTTTAATTGATACAATTCTCTGTCCTGCTCCTCCTGTGATTCCTTGCACTTCCAGAATGCTTTCTGTTTCTCCCTAACCTTCCCTACCACCTCCTTTGAGAACCATAGTGGTTTCTTACATCATTTTGTTTTGTTTATTTGCTTTACACAAAGCCTCTGTGATGGCAGTTTTGATTATTCCCCATTGTTCTTCCACCCCTCCTTCCTGTCCATTTGCAAGTGCATTCCTTAGGCACTCACCCATTCTGGAAAAGTCAGCCCTCTCGAAGTCCAGTACCTTTGCCTTTGTACACTTTGACACTGTCTATGTATCTATGTATGTATCTATGTATGGCTTGACTCTAATGCTGTGTTTATCGTGAACCATACTGTTCGATGGTCACTAGTTCCCAGATAGCCACCCACTTCTAAATCTGTGAATCCTGTCACCATCTCCATCATGTTAGTTGAGGTGTGGCTTTGTGAAGACCCCAGTGAGCCTCTAAAATATAAAAAAAATTATTTTAGACCCCACTTCTTTTGTAATCAATGAAGTGTGCCCCTGCACTCTACTATCTAAAACATCACAAAATGTGGGAGCTAGAATACAGCATGGGGGTGGAGCTTGCTAATAGTGGGGGGAGAGATCAAGCAGCCAAGCTGAATTTATGATCACTTCCCCTAAAGAAAGCAAGCATGAGAACATTTTGTAAAGTGGACTTCAGGTGATGTCACCGACCCAATGAGCCACTAGCCATGGAGCTCTGCTGTTTACTCAATGATAAATTATTTTGGTCGATTTACAGGACATTGGAAGTTTTTTTATGAATGGATTGAATAGTAGAGACCCATGAATGTACCCTTGGTGGACCTAGTCAATGTAGGGGTCCCCCAAGGGTCCATTTGTGGGCCTTTACTATTCAGTCTGTGGGTCCATTTGTGGGCCCTTACTATTCATTCTATTCATAAACAACCTACCCATGGCCTGTAACTCATCCAGCATAGTTCAATACGCAGATGACCTTGTCATTTTTTAGGGCTGTGGGTGGAGCCTACAGCCATTTTGGAATTGCTCAGAAGCTCTAAAAATGACCAATAATGCAACCTTTCATTAGACTTTTGGAAGTATCCTTCTGAAAGTCCAACAGAGCTTAAAACCCTCCACCACAATCAGCCGCTATGGAATAACAACTGCACTATTTTAGCTGTTACTTCCACATTCCAGGGCATGAACTGCGCATGTCTGACTCACGCGCATGCACAGTTCTGCTGGTGCCATCATGTTGTGAATGGCAAAATGCCATTCACCACAACTGCTCATGCGTGAGTGCCACACATGTGCAATTGTGTTGCCACCACCAGCACAGGCAACGAAGAAAACGTGCCAACATCAGGGTCCCCAATCTTCATGTTGGCAGTATGTGGCCCCACTCATGTGGCACACTGGAAGCCCTCCCCAGTGTGCTCAAATGTATTTTTTTGACCTGCTGACATTGGGGTCCCCAATCCCCGTGTCATCATTATGCAGCCCCCCACTCATGATACACTGGGAGCACACCCCAGTGTGCCCAAATGTATGTTGTTTTTTTTTTCAGCTTCCTGCAAATAAAGAAAACAGTCCCCTGATGTGTTTTTTGTTTATCTGTAAAAAAGAAAATGGTCCCTCGTCATTGCCCCAGTCCCCCTCCCCATCTCCACCTTCCCACCGAGCACCCATGCCTCCTTATCCCCCCCTTACCCCAAACGTAGCTCCGGAGGTCAGTGCTGTCATCTTCTCTGAACTGGGACACATCTGCACTCTTCAAAGCTGAACCACAACTGAAGAATCAAAGGTAAGTGTGCTATAATACCATTTGATGAGGTTTTCAACTTATGTTGATAAATAAGCCATTTTTTTGAATTTTGGCCCCAGATTTTCAAAATGGGGTTCTTGGGACCCCAATTCATGAAAACTTTGACTGTCGTTCATTACTTCATCCCGAAAAGTGATTTTTGAGGTCGCTGCACAGAAGCACCTTTCAGGACCAATTTATGAAATGACAGTGGCACTGTTCATGAGGCGGGTTTCAAAATGCCTATGTTGTAAATTTGGTGAAAAAATTCCAAATAATGACTGTGTTACAAGCATGTGCTGCGCAGTTTCTACTCACGCTTCTAACTTTACAAGTTTTTAATATTTTCCCTCCACATTTTCAACATTGCCATTTTTGCACACCTCCTTTTTAACAGTACAGCTGTCATTTATCACATCCTGCCTGAAAAGTGTTTTCGCAGCTGTGGCACAGAATGGCGTGGTCGCTCTTTGAAATCACTTTTCAGGACACGTGAACAAAAGGACTCTGGCTCTCTTCATGAGGAGGGTTCCTAAAAAGGCCATGTTGAAAATTTAGTGCAACACCTCCAAAAAATGGCCAAGTTACACCCGGGCTTTCAATAATTTCTTTGCACACATGTAACTTTGCTCACTTCACAGCTTGTCACAGCCCTATCGGCTCTGGCCAAAGCTTGTTTCAAGTGGCAAGAGCTTGAATAGTTTGAGGGGGAGGCTGCAGGATGACTTTACCTCCATCCAGGAAATATTCACTTTAAACCTCCTTGTAAAAATGGAATGAAGACTAAATACATTCTGTTTTATAACCACAATAAGCCTGCCATTTTGGATGACTTAAGCATTTCTTTCTCATCTGGGTTCACACTTGAGCAAGTGAAAACTTTTGAGTACCTAGGCATTATCCTGGACAATGCTCTGTCATGTGCAGATCATGTAGCTTACCTTGTTAAAGCAGTAAACTCAAGACTTAGATTCCTCTAAAGGCACAGGTACAACTTCCAACCGGAGATCAAGAAGCTACTGGCGCAAAGCTTTATCATCAGCATCATTGACAATGGTGGTGTTGTATATGACTTAACAAATGATAGTTCACTATCCTGGGTTAGGGGCCTGTTTAACAGGGCTGGCTGCTTTGCATTAGACCTTAAAAATAACGCCCACACCTATATTCTGTATAGTAGACTGACTTACAGGTAGTATTACTTAATAAATGATAGTTCACTATCCCGGGGTAGGGGCCTGCTTAATAGGGCCTGCTGCTGTTCTCTAGACCTTAAAAATGATGCCCACACCTATATCCGATATAGTAGACTGAACTGGTCAAACCTCAATTCGAGGGTGCTCTGTCACACTTTCGTCATAGGCCATAAAGTGCTACAAGGTCTGTTGTTCCCTGGTCTACAGTCTGTGTTCTGTTATGTGGACAATATATATGGCACCAGGGGTATGGCACATCACTCTTTACTGCTATCTCACAGGAGAACTGTGCTTGGACAAAGCTGCTTTCCTACCATTTTTCAAATCATTGGAATTAATTGACATACACTTTAGGAGACTACCACGCTCCTGAATCATTTAACATGCAGCTTTTTTCCATGCTCACTCCTCCTTGGACATGTAATTGCTACCGCTGAACATCAGTTGTAATCTGACAATGTATTATTTGTTTAGTACTCCCTACACAAATTGTCATGTAATGTTTAACTAATAATCCAGTGCTATGTGTACATTATTGTTACCTGTGTCATCTACTGTGTACTTGTATATTTCTTATTGTGTGTACCTGACGCTAAACTCTTTGAAAATAGGCACATGTCTAAATGGTTGCATTTGAATAAAAACTAAACTATTTATTTTATTTATTTATTGGAACATCAGTTTAACAACCTTTGAGCCAGAGGCTCATTTACAAAGGTACCTCGTCACAACTAAAACCACAACTAAAACCAAACTAACTCCTCAAAACAGTATAGTATTTAACTTAATGCTGTCCACAATGGTAACCGGCAGTGACAGAGGAGACAGACAGACCACTCTAAGATGTAGCAAGCAGCCTTTAAGGATGAGGATTCAGTCCACATGGAAACCTTCACAGCAGAAGCCTTTTCCCTCCCAGCACTTGAATTACAAATGTTGATAAAGATGCCAAGATGGAACGTCTCTCCCATCAAGGTTTGAAACACGCTTGCAGAGATAAGTAGCTTTCAAAGTGTTAATCAATAAGAATTTCACAGTTTAAATTACAAATTGCAAGCTGTGGAAAATAGAATGGAGGAAGTGGAGGACTGAGACAGTTGTGTGGAAAATGGGACCCTGCAGTTCGACACAGTTATTGAATTCTTGCTTGATGAAAATGCTGACTTGAAAGAGAAATATCAGGACCAGGAGGCCAGGTCAAGAAGGGACAATCTCCAGTCATATGGCCTTCCAGAGGGTTCATAAACCAACCATAAGACTGACTTCTTAGAGAATTTACGCAGAGATGTCCTAGCTTTTCCTGCTACTCTACACATTCTGACTGAACGTGCACATAGGGCCTTGACTACAAAGCCTGCAGATCCTAATGCCTGCCCTTGCTATGTAGCAATGAAATTTTTGAGCTACATGAACAAGGATGACATTCTATGGATTGCCTAGGGTTGGAAACGTCACACGTAATGCATTCAAATTATACTTTGATCAGGATAACCTTCCGGATATTTTGAGGAGACATCTAGCTTGTGCAAGGGTTTATAAGACTCTTAAGGCACATCCCACATGATTCTAAGCTATTGAAAAACTGTGTGTATTCTGGGACTTGAGCACAGCACTTTACACTACCCCAGAAAAGGCTGTCAGAGAAATTGAAGAAGGGGTGCCTACCAGAGAGCGGCAACCACAGGCTCCACTCCTGTCCTGCTCATAATGGGATCCTGGAAGACTGCATTTTTATCACAACACTAGCAAGCAAACAGCACCTCCTACAATGTAAAACATTTGTAACATTCTGCTTTCCTTCAAAACTGGCAGCTCCAGATGGGACAATCAAAGCAGAGCACCTACATGACAGAAAGTGGAGAGACTGTTTCATTACTTTTCCTAGGTTTGGGGTTATCAGCAAGAACCTGCCTGCTGGGGTTGGTGCATTTTTGCTATAAAACTACTTTGCACTATGAGCAGCCATTCCGGGACTTTGTTGGGACTGTATCAGAACTCCAATAGTCTGCTTTCCCAGGCTGGTTTTTCAATTGTATTAATGTCAACTCTTTTCCTTTGCAGACCATTTCCTACTTTATCTCAGTTACCATTGCTCTAGTCTTGAAAATTAAGCTGATATTTAGAGGGGGGAGGGCTGAAGCACCTTGGGGGGCACCTTCAAGACTCTGTTCCCCAGGGCTGCATTAGTTGTGTCAGTCAAGGGGGGCCCTTGGGGGCCTTCCTTGTGGGGGTGACCTGTCAGTCCCTCTGCACTCCTCCAGGACCGGCAGTCTGGCTGTGGGCTGATTACTATCTTGTTACTTAGTTACTTCCCTCTAGGGGCACCATGAGGCTCGTAATTGTTATTACAATTACATGCCCTCAACGCTTTGTTCCTTAGCTTCTCCATTACAATGTAAGGTGGGCCTCTTTGCTCACAGCCCATGAGTAGCCCTCTCATGGTTCATTAGGATGCTCCTCTTACTAGTACTAGTTAGCTCTAGGCAGCTGTGGTTACAGTGGGTCATTAAAATTCATTCCTCTTTGATGCACCCAGCAGTGCCTGGCAAGGCAGGACATACTTCCTCCACAAGTCACTAGCCCTGCTCTCTGTGTTATTCTCAGAAGGTCTTGGCTAGTCAATTATGTGCCTTCTTCTGCCTTACACAGTGATACAGTTATTAGTTGTTTTCTCTTCCATGCTTCTGACCAGCCTCCTTGTGTCTTGGCTGTTCTTTGGGCCCCTGTTGCTCATTCGATCCCATCAACCTGCACCTCATACCCCTGGATTTGTCCAGGACATAGGAGTCCTGACTGTCATTTGGGAGTCACTGTATCTCCGAGCTAAGTACAGAAACATTTCTGCCCCTTAATTTGAGCCCACTAGAGGGTCACTGTTTTGATCCTCCTGCCTTGGAAGCCATGCATGTTCATTCATGTTGATATGTATTCTGTGTTTTCTTGTTGTAGTTTGCATATGTTCTTGTTGTTTCCTTGCTCTAACTGCATTGTGGAAATGGGTACTTATAAAGTATCCCCATGCAGGGTATGTTACAACTGCTAGATACATCAGATCTGATCATGCCTTTGTAAATGTTAGAAACATAGAATTTGACGGCAGATAAGGACCGCTTGGCCCACCTAGTCTGCCCATTACCGAAATGTCCTTCTGCCAGCTGCTTACCTCAAATCAGGCACAAAATCTGTGTGTTGTGTTCGACAGCAGCCTGACATTAAAATCTCAGGTGTCAGCAGTCATAAAGACCTTGTTTTACCATCTGAGGAACATCGCTTGGATTAAGCTCCTGGTTCTGCCTGGTGATATACCAACTCTGGTTCATGCCTTTCTAACCTCGCGCCTTGATTACTGCAAGGCCCTATACCTAGGGTTACCAGGAGCTGATAGCCACCAATTGCAGCTAGTGCAGAATGTGGCAGCCAGGTTGTTGACTGGTTTATTAAGACCTTGCCATATCACTCCTGTGCTCCGTGGTCTGCACTGGCTGCCGGTATATTGGTGGATCGCCTTCAAGGTCAGGTTACTGATATAATGCCCTGCATGAACAGGGACCTGGCTATGTTCAAGATCCTCTGTACCACTGCCTCTCCCTCTGCCCACTCCATTCAACCAACGAGGGATTGCTGGAGGTTCCCAGGGTCTGGTTAAAGACTTCTGGGGCCCGCACTTTCACTTTGTGGGCCCAACCCTGTGGAACACTCTATTAGAGAATGCCTGACCATTGACAGTTTGAAGACTGAACTAAAAACATATTTGTTCAGCCAGGCATTTTCTGATGAGAGCTAAGCTTAGTTGTACCACCATCTGGTTTTATATTTGTTAAGATTATGTTTCGATTGTGTTTTTAACAGTTGATGTTTCTATTAATTTTAATAGAGGATGTAAAGCGTTTTGGTCTAATGGAATTGCTCTGACAAATAATATTTTGATTTGATTTGATTCTATATCTATATCTTTTTACTGGATGCTAGCTGTCCTTCCATCATGTGGCCTAATTCCCCATGTATGGTATCTTGCCAGTCTGTCAGCAGATTCATTACTGAACTCTCTCCCTTTTGAATCTTCGTTATGTCCTTGACTAATAAACTTACAGTTTATTCACTATGTGAATGGACTGAGTAACCTGGTCAAGAGACCAAAGGTGCTGGGACACATTAAGAAGCAACAGCCCACCTTAGTGTTCCTCTAAGAAACTCATCTAGCAAAGCGGAACATATTAAACTGAAGAAATTTGGCTAGTCACAACCGGTGGCTTCTACATTCAAAAGGGAACAAGAAGAGGCACTACTATTCTTGTCCCCAAACATAAAACCTTTCAATCTGGCGTGATATATATTGATTTCCAGAGTAGGCTGGCACTCCTTATAGATGGCTACTGTATCTGGTTACCACAGTCACATTGATGAGCCTCTATCTCTCACCAGGGTCTGATGCATCCACCTTGCATTTTCTTTTCAGAAAAGTGACAGAACTCAAGGGGGGGGGGGCGGTGGTCCTGATAATGGGGCAAGACTACAATATGATATGTGACAACAAGGACACCACTAATCCACAACCTCTGTGGGACACAGGGGTGCAGAAAGAGAGGAAGGTGTTTCTTAAAGACGAAGGCTTGGTGGCTACCTTGTGAATGCTTCACCCCCATGTTAGGAGCCACACTCACTATTTGGCTCCACACACTATATACACCCATACTGACCTTTGCCATATCACCAAGGAGCATCATCACTTGGCATCAGATTACAGGTTCCTACCTATCCTTTTCTTCATAATCAATTTTTTTTAGATTTTCAAAGGTACACAATGAGCCAGTGAAAACAAACAAACAAAAGCACTACAAATGATAGGCCCTATGCACACGAAAGGGTGGAAAGTACATGCCAGAGGTGTGTACCCTGCCTGCGTAGCTCCATGCCCACAAACAGGTGCACACAGGCTGGTATTCACTATCGCCAGCCACCTGCCCATGGCTCCCCTCAGTGCACATGCTTGCAGAGGGTGGACGGAGGCAGAGTAGTAGACCCAGGTGGGAGGAAAGTCAGATGCCCATCCTGGGTCCCAGAGTGGATCCCCTGCTTCGTGGGAGCAGGTGAGTGTGGGAATGCCTGGGTCCCCGGGTGCATGAATAGCACACACAGGCACCCGGAGAATGTACCATTGTTTCCTGGTGTCTAGTGGCCCCTTCCCCTGTCCATTTCCATTCCCTGGAGCATCATGCCTTGTCTGGCACTTTGATGTACCCCCCCAAACAGAGCCCCTGTCCCGGGCCTGTAAGTCTGTTCCCCTCCCACATCAGAGCCACCACCCCAGTCTGGTAAGTTAGTTTACTCCCACCCCCACATCAGAACCCTGGCCCCAGCCCCACAAGTCAGTAATGTACCCCCCCACAACCAGAGCCCCATCCCAATGTCCCCTGTCCAGTATTGTACAGATTGGCCCCCTGGCCCCCCGCAGCTCCCTCAGTAGTGGTTAGTGGACCCCCATGGCACCAAAAACACTACCCCCCATCCCCTGTACCTGCACATCAGTGCTGTGGTGACAGATGGTGAATGGCACATCCCTCTGCGCACCACCTTGGCTGCCTGACTGATGCTGTGACTGCGCTGCCTATTTACAGAGATCTTTGCCATATAAATAGGCAGTGTGCTCCCAGCATCAGTTAGATGGTGGGTGGCTGAAGTCGTGTGCGGAGGGATGTGCCACTCGCTGTCCATCGCCACAGCACCAATGAGCAGGTGATGGGGGTGGTGTTGTGGTGCCATGCACTAACCACCACTGAGGAGGCTGGGGGGCTAAGATCAGGAGTTGGGGGCCAATCTGTGCAATACTGAACAGGGGCTGCTGGGACAGGGCTCTGGTTGAGGAGGGGGGAGGAACATCAGTGACTTGTGGAACTGGGGCTGGGGTTCTAATGTGGGGGGGAGAACTGACATACGGGACCAGGGTTCTATGTGCGCGGGGCTAGATGTATACCACAGTTGCAGCAGGATTCCCCCTGCCATATCCAGCACCCTTCTGCACCCCACTGTGCAAAGCACTATGCACCTTTATGAATGGCATGTAGTGTAACCACTCCCCGACACTCTGGGGAATCAGGTGTGCATCTGGCCTGCACACTGCTAGTGAATGCTGTGGGACCTCCACTGCGTGACAGCCATGTGACAGCCATGTGTACTGTTGCCTTCGTGCCCCAGATACGCGGCACATAGGCTACCCTTTTTTTGTGCAGGAACAGACAATTTCAATCCAACATTTCCAAATTCTAATCTGTCTGTAAAGAATATCTAGAGTATTCAGATGTAACTGATGAAGCAGAATGCAGGACCCATCCATACACAAATGTAGTCTCTTCTGGAAAGTCCAGTACCCCCGTGAATGCCATTACAAACATAATCCATCTATTCATTTATTCTTCCCCTTTCCTCCTGCTGATGTACAATATAGTACATTATACTTGCTAGTTCTATGGCATAAGTAGAATTAAACTGTGAAATCCAATCCTCTAGAGTGGGAACTCTTACTTTGAGCCACCATTTTGTAAAACACTTTTTAGCCATTAAAATAAGAATTCCTAATAATTCGTAATAAGTATCTTGTGGCAGTGTCCTCTAGCCCATGTGAGTAGAGTGTAAAAAGGTACAAATGTTCTGTGAATTGAAGTTGCGGTGTGAAGATCTCCTTTAATGCTTCCCCTACGGAGGCCGGGAAAGGTGCCAGTCATGGGCAGGCCCAGAAAATATGACAGTGCTTGGCCCACTCCTCCCCACATTGCCTCCAGCAATGACTGTATGGAGCAGCTTTGCAGTGAATCTGTTGCACTGGGGTTAAAAAGAAAAATAAGAGACATTTCCAGCTAAATTCTCGCCACATAATGGAGGAGGAAATGTTATTGGAGCTCTTACATGCCTCTTACCGCTGTTCTGGAGTAAGGAGCAGACTTAACACCCTGCTCCATTTGTCTAAAGCTAGTAACAGCAGGAGAGCCTTAACCTGAGTAGGCTCCTACTTATCTTGTTATCAGCTCATGTCCCTCTCATTCTGGTACTAGAATTGGGTCACCACCAGGTAGAGACTCTCTGGCATTTGAAAATCATTTTGCTCAACCTGCCTACCTTTAGAGAGATGGTTAAAAAGAAGGTAGCACAGATTATTGAGGATAACATACAGACAGGGGTGACAATGGAAATATTATAGGACACTGTCAAGGCAGTTCTTAGGGGGAAATTATAAAAATTTCTGTACACTATAAAGCATCTCAGACTGCCTTATTAGACTCCCTTCAAACGCAACTCAGAGATCTCCAAAAGCAATATTCTAAGGGGGATTATGCTATTGCTACATTGTTGATAGCCACTAGGCAAATAATTTAGGATATTCTCGACACTAAGACAGAGATGGCTCTGCACTATCTCAAACAAAAGTTGAGACGTCCAGGCATCTAAAATCCTGTTGTATAGGATTAGGTAGAAAGTTGGGCAGATAACAACTACTCAGAACCATTCCTTCTCCTCTGGAAATATTATTTTCACTCCCCATGACATTTTGGCAGCCTTCAAGGCAGATTATCACCACCTTTATGCCTCAGATCGTTGGTGCATGACATTAAAGCATATTTAGACCGTTTGAAACTAACCTGGCTCTTTTAGCAGCATGTTACACTTTTAGAGGCACCAGTACAATCAGAAGAATTAAACTTAGCGATTATGAATCTCAAAAATGGGAAAAACCCTAGCCCCAAAGGGTATAACGGTGAATTTTTTTAAATTGTTGGTGGCTTGCTTCTGACTCTGTTCTTTCTACATGACAGGAGGTGATGGAGGGGTACAGATTCCACCAACTTGGAATTTTGCCACAATCCCAGTGATACCCAAACTGGGGTAAGATAAAACTCAGTGTGCATTGTACAGACCTATACTGTATCTCTACTCAATATTGATTATAAATTGGCAGAAAAGGATAGAGCAGCTCAGTGGTTGTGATGCATCACAGTAAGTAGCTATCTCAAACTACAAAGGAAAACTGTGGCACGCATAGGATTATACCAAAAAGTATGACTCAGATATTGAGTCTGTAGTTACAAGGCTTTATTCCAGCAGGATTACAAGGTATGAACAAACATTTTTGGCACAGTGCTGAAAAGGCCCAGTTTTCCTCTATAGATTGTTCACAAATTATTCATGGCAGTCAAAGTGAAACAATTCGACAAAATCCTACCTAATGTGATTAATAGAGACCAGACAGGCTTTGTGACAGCCAGACAAATGCAAGATAATATTAAAAGGACCCTCCATGCTCATTACAATGCCACCTAGAGAAGGCTTTTAACCAGGTGGCGTGGCCTTTTCGGGCAGGAAGATAAGATTCCCTTGACAATTTGGAACCCTTACTAAAACATTTATGAGAGTTCTAAGCCCTACATAAAAGTGAATGGACATATCTCCACCCCGTTTCCATTATCCTGGGTCACCAGATTGGGTGCCCTCTTTCATCTCTACTGTTTAATAACTACCTGGAACCATTAGCACAAGCCCTACAGCAAAATGTGAATACTCAGGGGATAGCATTGGGTGGAGGCAGCAGACGTTTTACACTGATGATCTGCTCATTTATTTAATACATCTGGAGATAGGGCTACCCCATCTGAGGAAAACCCCTCACAAATTTTGTCAACTTAGAGGGGTACAAGTAAATACTATTAAAAGAGAGGTACTCCAATTAAACTGTACTCTCTCTTCTGTAATTAAGGCTACACATGCCTTTTGATGGGATCTCCCATCCCTAAAATATCTAGGAGTACAGCTCATGTTGGACCACACCAAATTAGTCTCTCTAAATTATGATCCTTTATTACAGCAAGCCATGGCAGACATGATAGCTTGTGGAAACCTGCCCCTTTCCTTAATGCGATGAATAGAAATGGTTCATATGAATCTGTCACCTAGAACCCTCTGCTTGGCACAAACCCTTCCAGTGATCCCCTCTCCAAATTGTTTTAAGACTATAAACAAGCACATTTTTAGGAACATATGGGATGGGAAGAAACCCTATATCAGATTCACTATTTTTCAGCTCCCCAAGTGCCTGGGGGCGCTTAGCTCTCCTTCTTCTGACATTGTATCATACAGCAGCACAGTTACCTACTACTGCATAGCAGTTTATATTCATGCCCGTTATATTTAGTGCTCCAAGCATACTCCCAAATGTTCACATCCTATTAATTTAACTGATGGAACACTAGTGCTGCTAGGTATAGTAATCTACTTAATAATCACTGTCTTTTTATTTTCACTCTAATATGGAACCAATGAATATAGTGACAATAAAAAGACAGTGAATCTTTCCTGTTGTACACTATTTTTTATTAGCTGGCTGGAGATTATAAGGCACATTGGAAAACTATTGAATTACATGAGGAAGATCTTTAGCACTTGAACAGTTTTATTAACACAGTCACCTCCTCTGCTCGCAAACATCACAACTAACCCTTTAATTAGCAATGTGCTGAGAACATGCCAGATGGTTCTAGGTAACACCAGACTGCATCCAGCCAGGTATTTATTACACTCCCTTCCTTTCTTAGCTATCTTTTTTTCAGCCACACTAGATCATGTATACAGATGCTGGTAGAAACTGGGCCTTCATCTAGTCATTCATTTCCTCTCAGAGAGCAACCTTAGGCCATTTCCAGAGTTCCATACATAATTCGCCCTCAGACCCCAGGATAGGTTCTGGTATTTTCAGGTGACAGACTTCCTAATGCAGTTTCTACCCCATGTACAAGGAAATAAAACCATTCAAAAAATCATGGAAATCATACAGATGGCTCTAGCAGGCAACCCCCCCCCCTTCCCACATAGCCATTCCATCTTGGTGCTTCTGGATCTTTCTTTAGCATTTGACACCGTGGACCATGGGGTGCTGCTTGAGCACCTGAGGTTCATCTGTGGCCTGACTGGTACAGTCCTCAGGTGGCTTAAGTCCTTCCTCACTGGTAGAACCCAGAAGATGGAGTCAGGGATTTATTCCTCTGACCATCTCTCTCTGTCTTGTGGGGTCCCTCAGGGCTCAGTACTGTCCCCCATGTTGTTTGTGGTGTATGTGCTGCCCTTCAGAGACATTGTAAGATGCTACGGGCTAAGGCTTCACTGCTATGCTGATGATACCCAACTCTACCTGTCTTTTGCACCTGACCAGGATAGTGCACTCTCAGTATTTAATAACTGCCTCACTGAAATCCAGGATTGGATGAATTCCAGCTGGCTGAAGTTGAACTCGGGCAAGACTGAGGTGATTGTTGTGGATCTGAATCATTGGATGGGGGGGGGTCAGGGGCTGGTAAGCCTATGGGGCTTTTCCTGGGGGGCTCCCAACTTTTTGCCTCTGAATGGGTGCAGGACCTGTGGATTATTCTTGATGATGGGCTGACATTGCGATCTCAGGTGTCAGCAGTCATCAAGTTGTCCTTTTACCACCTGAGGAACATCGCTAGAGTCAAGCACCTAGTTCCATCTGGTGATCTTCCCACACTGATCCATGCCTTTGTGACCTCATGCCTTGATTATTGCAACTCCCTTTACTTAGGGCTACCAGGGGTTGATATCCGCCGCCTGCAGTTGGTGCAGAATTCAGCAGCCTGGTTGTTGACGGGGACACCCTGGACGTGTCATATCACATCGGTGCTGCACAAACTGTACTGGCTGCTGATTCAGTGGTGAATCTCCTTCAAAGTCAGACTGCTGACTTACAAAGCCCTACACGGACTCAACCCGGACTACCTGAACAGCTTCTGTCTCCCTACTGCCCCGATCGATCGCTCTGCTCTGCTGACATGGGGTTGCTAAAGATTCCAAGGGTATCTTGAAAATCTTCAGGGGTCTGTGCATTTATGTAAGTGACTCCAGCCCTTTGGAACTCTCTACCCCGTCAGCTATGGGAGTGTGTGACCATGGGGGGCTTTAAGCAGTCATTAAAAACCTATCTGTGGTGCCAAGCCTATTCTGTCTGCTTTTATTGAATTTTTACTGATTATTTGTTTTATATTGTGTTCTATATTTTATCCTGTTTTACCTATTTTGTGTAAAGCACCTTGATAATTTTGAAAAGCGCTTAACAAGTAAAGTTATTATTATTATTATTATTATTATATGATCTTGTATCTGTATGACACACTGGCACACTTAAGTGCAGACAGTTTGGACTCAGTTAAGAAAGCATGGGAGGGAGATCTTGCAATACATCTTGAGAAAAAAAGAATGGGTTAGAATCTTTAATTATATGTAATCAACCAATCCCTACACATGGAAGGAGTTTTCATGGAAGATTACAATTCGATATTTCTGCAACCCCAAAAAACAGAATGAGTACCCTAGGAGAGGGGGACTGGTTGTTAGAGAAATGGTGACATCAGTCCCTCAACACATGGACACATGCTTTGGCAGTGCCCCACTTTACAACCTTGTATTATGGACCTAGGAAAATAACTTTCAGAATTATTTGGTCAGCAGATACAGCTGACTGAGCATCTGTTCTCAATTTCAGACATGCCCTGTGCCTTGCACACTCAGCCTACCTGAAAGCTATTGAATATATGTCTTTAGAGTGCCAAGATGAAGTTCACAAAATACTGGCTCAGTACCTCTATCCCTACGGTATGCTTATGACAGAATCTAATAATAGAAATATATACCCTGGTAAAAATCACTGCCCAGCTGAACCATAGGTCAGATAAATGTGAATTATTTTGGAGACATTGGGCGCTCTGTATTAGGGCTCATAGGACAGATTTTGTTTTATAACAGGATTAGCATATCTGATATACTCCTCCTTACTGAATTGACTGTATCATAACTAGCACTGTATCTTAAGTTTTATTTACCTTGAGACCATCACCCTCCATCAGTCACTGTTTCTAAATCATCAATATTGTCACATATGCAGCTACTGTTATCTTGTTGCATGTTGTACAATCTTTGTACTGTACCTTATGAAATAAATGTAAATAAAGAGGTAAAATAACACAATAAAATTAAGTAGACTCTTTGAGTCCAGTTTAGGTCTGCTATCATATGGGTGCTTAATTAAAGCACCACAACTGGTGCTCTTTAAACCGAGTGTGGTTAGTCAAAAGTAATATCATATAATATGTTTTTTCATTGCATCTGTGTTTTGGTCAAATGGCAATTCTTTGGAAAAAGTATTTTACAGATTTAAACTGTAATGGTTCACTAGTTCAGGGCAACTAAGTATGGAGTAACTACATTTGATTGCATGAATTATTGTGATGCATGCTTGTGAAATGCAACGTGGCACTAATGCAATTGAATGAATAACGTTGTTGAGAACTGTTGGTAGATTAGCACTCTCAGAGTGGATTAGAAGTCTCTGTGGTCTTTAATGCTGTCTATTCCCAGGGACCTACTGCCCTTTTGGGGTACAGTAGGCACAGGAACCCTCATGAGGAAGGTTTCATCCCAAGAAGGGGGCAAGAAAGCCAGTCTTTCGGTTATAGAAAACTTAAAGAGGAAGCCAAAAAGGAAAGAGGTGATCCACCAGAAGAGAAGGGAAGGATGTTGGGAGCAAAGAAATGAGTGTCCAGAGCATAAAAAGTGCTTGGCGGGAGGTTGGCATGTGTCACCTGCTGCCCTACCAAACCTCAGGCAGGCCTTTCAAGTCACTGGTTCATAGGGCAGCTAGGTATGGAGTAACTAGTGCATTTGATTGATTGAATGGTTGCGATACCAGCTTGTGATACATAATATTTTATTTCTTTTTTTATTTATTTATAATTACTAGGAAAATATACCTTTGAGCTACCAGCTCATTTACAAAGGTTCCACGTCAATACAGAATACAAAAAAACATTTACATGAGATACACAGTAAAGTTTGAAATAACAGCAATAATAGCTAGGCAATATACAGTACCTATAGGTATCAATGTCATTGAGCAAGTAAGTTAAATAGCAATTTCAAATACATAGAAGAACAGGGAAGAGCGGAAGACAAGGAGGGGTAAGGAATGCAAATGAGGGAGGAAGACAAAAAGGGAGGGAAGCAGCCAGAGAGGCCTTGTCCAGGGGAAGGGTAGTGGCGGAAGGGGGGGAGATTATGAGCTTAGCCCACAGTCACACTTAGAGTTGCAGGATGTCAAGTGGGCCTTAAGTAAGGATTTGAAGTGATCAATTTTTGTGCAGGATAGGAGGTCTGTGCTGAGAGAAGTAAGCCAGTTAGGAGCCCTATATGTGAAGGAACGCTGTCCTTGAGTTGTCCGGCAGAAAGGTACATTTAGTGTCTGACTACTGACATTTCTGGTGTTCCTTGAATTTGAGTTGGGGCGCAGAGGCCTTTAACCCCTTGGGGAGGTAAGGCCTTGGGTAGCCTTTTTAGCAAGGAGGCAGACTTGATATTGAACTTTATTATCAAAGTTGAGCCATCCAACATGGGAGTAAAGCTCACATGTGTGGGTCTGGTAGTGAGTCTGCAAGATCAGCCTACAGACCCTGTTGAGGGCAATCCTGATTCTATTTATGGCTGAATCAGTCGCTGCACTATAAACAACTAACCCGTAGTCAATAATTGATATGACAGAGCTGGTCACTGCTAGTCTGAGTGCCTCGTCAGTGAGACAATGCCTATATTTATTCAGTAGGCCAGTTCTGGAGATGACAGTCTTTGCGACTATCTTAACGTGGTGTGAGAAGGAAAGGACACTGTTAAGGGTGACCCGAGATATTTGAAGGATTGAACCATTTCCAGTGTTTCATTATGGGTGTTGCAGATTTGTAGTTGATAGATTTTGTGCCGGTTTTGGGGTGATGCGAAAAGCATGGATTTGGTCTTCTTATAGTTGAGAAGAAGCTTGTGGTTCAGGTACCAAGTTTCCACAGCAGAGAAGCAGGACTACAGTTGTTCTTCAACTGCAGATGGGTTGGCCTGACTGGTGAATAGCACCGCGTCATCAGCGTACAGGAGAACTTGGCCCTGGCAAGCCTGGGGGAGGTTATTTAGAAATAGGCTGAACAGTAAAGGGCCCAAGACAGAGTCTTGCAGAACCTCCATAGTGACCAGACAGTGTTCAGAGTGGGTGTCAAAGATTTTTACTTGTTGGGACTGACCAGTGAGATAGCTTCTGAACCATCCAACTGCCACTGGGGAGAAGCTGTTGTGAGAGAGTTGATGGAGGAGCAACTCATGGTTGACCGTATTGAAGGCCTTAGTTAAGCCAATATAAGTTGCCCCAACTAAGTGCCCCTGGTGAAAGGCTTCATGTATGAAACTAGTATACTCGCTCAGGGCTGTAGTGGTGCTGTGCAGTTTCCTGAAGCTGTGTTTTTCCTTACATTGAAGCTGGTACTTATTAAGGTGGTCCATAAGCTGGTCGCTGACTATCTTTTTAAGTGCTTTGGAAAATGGCAGGAGAATTGATCTAGGCTGGTAGTTAGAGTGGATGGTACAGTAACCACTTTTAAAGATGGGGTGACCATATCCTGTTTCCAAATCCTAGGAGATTTGGCTGTGATGAGTGACAGATTCAAGACATGGGTTGATGGGTGTAGTATCTCTTCCAAGTTGAGGGCTAATATCTTTAGGTCAAGAGAGTCTCCACTCAATCTGCATTTCCTGATAGCCTTCATTAAGTATTTTCTGGCTGCAGCAAGGGGAACAATTTTAAGGCAAGAAGGGAGAGAGGGGTGCAAGTGTGTGTCTACTGGGCACTTGGAGCACTGGAAGTCTTCAGAGCTTAGGAAGTCAGGAGGAAGCACCTCACTTAGATTTGTGAAAGCCTTATTGAAGGTGTTGGCAATGACAGTTGTGTCCTGGGTCAGTTCCCCCATTGCATTAAGCATAGCAGGGGGAGCTTTGCTAGGCTTGCAGGTTAAGGATTTGATATTATCCCAGAAGGCTCATCTGTCTCCCCAGGAGTTTTTATGGTCATGGCCAAAAATATTGGTGCCCTTACACTTTTTCAAATAACTCACAATTTCCTCTAAACATAAGTTGAAATTAACAACAGTACAGTATTTGGTCTCCACAATTCTTTATTTCTCTGTTAATATTACAGAACCTTTGTTTTTGATTCAGAATTTAATATATCCTTTTAAATCAGAAAATGAGAAGAAATGGCATTGACAAAATTATTGACACCCTAGACTTAATATTTGGTAGCACAGCCTTTGTTCAAAATAACTGCAATCAATCACTTCCTATAGCCATGGATGAGCTTCCTGCACCTCTGTACTGGCAGTTTGGCCCACTCTTCTTGTGCAAACTGCTCCAGTTCTCCCAGACTTGAAGGGTGCCTTCTCCCAACTGCTGTTTTCAGATCTCTCCACAGGTTTTCAATGGGATTTAGATCTGGACTCATTGCTGGCCACTTCAGAACAGTCCAGCGTCTTGTCTTGAACCATTCCTAGGTGCATTTTGAAGTGTGTTTGGGGTCATTGTCTTGCTGGAAGACCCATGACCTTCGACGTAGACCCAGCTTCGGACACTTTGTTCAACATTGCGCTCCAAAATGGCATGGTAATCTCCAGATTTCATGATGCCATGCACACGTTCAAGGCACCCAGTGCCAGAGGCAGCACAGCAACCCCAAAACATCACTGAACCTCCTCCATGTTTGACTGTAGGGAAGGTGTTCTTTTCTTTGAAGGCTTCATTTTGTTTTCTGTAAACACAGAGATGATGTGCTTTACCAAAAAGCTCTAATTTGGTCTCATCTGTCCACAGGATATTCTCCCAGAAGGATTTTGGCTTGTTCAGGTGTGTTTTGGCAAACCCCAGTAGGGCTTTCTTATGTCTCTCTCTCAGCAGTGGGGTCCTCCTGGGCCTCCTACCATATAACCCCCTTTCATTGAGTTGGCGACGGATGGTGCAAGTTGAAACTGTCGTACCTTGTGTCTGAAGGTCAGCTTGAATCTGTTTGGCAGTTGATCGAGGTGCTTTCTCCACCATTCGAACAATCCTGCGCTGCAATCTTCGATCAAGTTTTCTCTTGCAGCCATGTCCAGGGAGGTTGGCTACAGTGCCATGGGCCTTAAACATCCTGATAACGTTACGTACGGTGGAAACAGGAACATCAAGGTCTCTGGAGATTGATTTGTAGCCTTGATATTGTCCATGCTTGGCTACAATCTTCTGTCTGACCTCCTCAGACAATTCTCTGGCTGTCTTTCTTTTCTCCATGCTCATTGCGGTACACACAGTGACACAAAACAGGAGAATGAGTCCTTTTCTATTCAAACTGGTTGAATGAGTGATTTTATATTGCAGGCACTCAACTCACCACAGGTGAGTTCAATTCCAAAGTGAAGGAGAATCACCTGCTTGAAATCTAATTATTTCTAACTACTTCTAAAAGGTGCCAATAATTTTGTCCGGGCCATTTAAGGATTTCTGTGTGGAATAAGCTAAGACTTAGAAAATTTTTCTGCTTTTTGTGTTTTATTCCACTGCAAACCAAAGAAATACATATGTGGATACCAAAATATTTTTTAATTTCAACAATTTTCTGGAAGGAATGGGTGCATTATTAGAAAAAACTGCAAGGGCACCAATATTTTTGGCCACGACTGTAAGTTCCTGTTTAAAGTACTGACTCTTAGCAGTGTGAATGGCAGTGATGCATTTATTACATGCTGCTCTACAGTTCTGGGCATCAGTAGAAGAGCCGATACTTTTGGCTTTATGCCATAGATGGTCCCTTGACTTCATAAGCTCCAGAAGGGAGGGGTGATATAAGACTTGTTGGAACCCTTCACTAGTCATTTTTTATAAGGGGCATAGATATTGCAGGGGGGCATTAAAGGTCAGCACAAACTGCTCAAATGCGGTGTCCATGTCACTGGCAGAGTAGATGGTGGACCAGTCTTGAAGTCCTAGGTGGGTTTTTAGTGGGCCTAATTGCCTTGCCTTAAGGACTCTGAAGTTAATAGATTTGGGGTGTGTTTTAGGGGACTTATTTGTGCATAAGGGATGGGGAAGCAGCTACAAACTAGGGACATTGGCTGCACATTTGAGCAGACTTAGATAGATTGGGTTGTCTGTTTCTGCTGGCATATTCGTATGTTTGTATGTTCATATGTTCGTATATACAGAGGATGGGGGAGTGATCACTTAAACTGTCCGGTAGAACCTCGGTACTAGTTATTATTTTTGGGTGATTGGTAATTATCCAGTTGAGGAGAGTGCTGGATCCAGTACGATAATTTGTACGTGTGGGGGAGTCAACCAGTTGTGGCATGCCAATAGTGGAGATGGTATCCTGGTAAGATGTTGTCTCAGGGGCCAACCAGCTGACATTAAAGTCCCCAAGAACTAGAACCTCCATGTCCTTACATAGACCTGTGAGGTAATCCAAGGTAGCTTTAAGGCCATATGAATGTTCCTTGGGAGGAATGTAAGCGGTGACTAACAGGAGGGATTTGCTCCGGGTGCCAAGTAGTACTTAGACTTGGAGGAGTTGGGAGTTACCACTAAGGGTAGGACTTGGAAGTGTGCAACCCTGGAGGGTGTTCTGGATGTAGACAATGAATTCACTGCCCCGCTTGCTGATTCTATCCTGTCTAAAGGAGGTATACCCATCCAATTGTATGGACAGATCAGGAGCCTTTGGGGTTAGCCAAGTTTCTACAATAGAGAGGATGTCCAGTTTGTGTTGTGAGACCCAAACCTGGGAGGGTATCAAACTTCACCACATGACTAAAGATATTCATAGATGCTCTGGTTAGGCTTCCTGCCCTTTTTCCTAGGGTATGTGGTGGGGTCAACCTGGGGACTGGATTCGGCTGTATGTTCCCGGATAGCATCAGGAGTAGCCAGGCAAGTCTTAGTGCATTCCATTTCAGAAGATTGTGGGCCTGTGAGGAGGTACGGGAGCAACCACTGAGTTTGCCAGATTTATTAGTGAATATGAGCAGGTTTGTTAGTGCTGGTGGAATGAGGTAAATGATGTGCAAGCTTAGCTGTGACTGCAATGACAAGGGTATTGCCTCAAAGAGGGACACAATCAAAGAACCAGTAAGGCAAATTACAACACAGGGAAAGGGAGGTGGAGGTCAGTGGTAGGGGCAGTCTGAGTAGTGTGCAGGATATATTGTGAGGGGTAGACCTACAAATAAGAGAAGAGAGAGAGTTCCAGTGGATGAAGGCCCATGGTGATTAAAATCTATGGTTACACAATGAAATATTTGGAGAGCCTGCAGTTCCTACTTAAGGCAAGTACTAGGTCACAATATGGGCCTGTGCAACTGAATGTCTAAAGTTGCTGAGAGCTGTTGATAGCTCAATCCTGTTAGTAGACTAAGTTGAAGTCTCTGTGGCCTTTAATGCTCTCTATTCTACCCCTTTCAATGAACTGGAAGCTCTTGAGGCAGTTTCCACCCCTGAAGCTGCCACAAGACTACAATCCTTTTCAAAAGGTACAGTGGAGCCCACCAGGATACAATGCAGAATGTAGCAGAGTTGCTGCAGGAAACAAGGGCATTTTGGTGGCAGTTAATCCATTTTATCCTGAAGTAATCTATGACATTGTTGCATCCTGGTGAGCTCCACTGAACCTTAGAGAAGAGGCCAGGAAGGTTGCAGTGGAAGGCATGAATAAGGCTGCCAGAACACTGACTTCTGCTAAGGAGAGAGAGAGAGAAGGGAATAATGCTGAATGACTAGTGAAGAAGAAGGAGCCAACATCTTACTTATAACTCATCCTGTAAAATAAAACAACACAAAATAAGCCAACTTATTTATGATCATCAGCACAACAAAACAACAAAAAAATAACCTGTCATGAAGGAAACCTCTGGGGATCAGAGGCCTCTGGTCACCATTCCTCCAGGCAAATGTTATAATATTTACCCATGCAGGAAGTCTGATCTGTGACGTGCTGCTGCAAATGAAGGAACTTATGAGCTTTTCCTTCTGACCCAAAGGATTTCCACCAACAGGGGAGCTGAAGGCTATCCTTTGGGAGCATAGTGCTGCTATGCTAGCTATCCTATGGAATATTGGGTATCAAACACCACCAAAGAAAAGGAGAAAACTGCAAAGCAGCTCCTTTAGGCAAAGCAGCCCTAATGTTCTCATACTTACAAGGCTAATGGATTTAAGAAGTCAATGCCTTGAGAAGCTCAGTTAGTTGAAGTACAAAGTTATAAAGGGAGAAAAATATACTGAGGCCTTGAGGGGCAGAGAGTGGGCATATGCCTGTTAGTTGATTGTGGGGCATTATGTTGGGGCACATGCCTATGTTGTTGATTGTGGAGGTGTGAAAGTGGTAGGTACAGTAGGAATAGTAAGTACGGTAAGATTGAAAAGGTTAAAGCTGAAAGAACCAGACAGCTGCCAGGTAGGCTGGTGGAATATAGAAACGGAGGGTGCAAGCCCAACAGAATACTCTGAAGCCTGCAAAGGCAAAAACCATGGTGGTGAGTAACAGTATCTGGGGGTGAGAGCTACTAATCACTTGACTTATGACTTATGTTGACAGGGCAGATGGTTGAAACCAAATAATGCCCTCAGAATACTAATGAGAAGAAGGACCAAAAATGTATGGTCCAGAGCATTGCTAGAATCACAGCTGGGAAAATCCAGGAGGCAGGCAGGCATGGATCAGGAATTGGAGCCAGCCCCAGCTAGCACCCTTCCCCCATCAGGGAGCAGGAGCAGAAGGGGGGTCAGGAAATGGTGAGCAGGATGAATTAAGCTGCCATTGGAGGATGCAGCCAACAGCAGCAGGCAGCAGATAGAGGCAGAACGTAGAGCCAGAACTGCCCTCTCCCCAGCAATGGAACAGATGGGTACACTACATATAGGCAGGAAATGAAATATCAAGCAGCTGTAGCAGGGAAACAGTGTAACCCAGGATGGAACTGCCAGAATCTACTGAGCAGCAGGGAGCACAGCAGGAACAGACAAGCCACACCAAGGTGTGGGCGGGAAGGCAAAAGGTGGCCACAGAGCCTTGATCCATGGCTGAGTAGTGGGAGCTCAAACAGAACCAGGTAAACTGAGTGCAGGGAGGTCCTGCAAGGACTGAAAGAGGATTGCAGGAACTGGAGGGGCCACCAAGCAGCTACACAACTGGAGAAGGAATAACACAGTGAGCAGGAATGTGTGAAGCTGCAGCTGGGTGACAAGAGGTAGACAGAGTGGGAAGTGGTCCAGTTAAAACAGGCAGCCACATGGCTGTACAGCAAAGCTACAAGCATCCAAAGTATGCTTGGGGCATGCACTTCAATTAGTTGCCTGTGGAGAATGTGGCATGTGTCACCCACTGCCCCAACAAATCTCAAGCGTGTCTTCCATGAAAATCTACTTTCTCACTTCTTTGTCTTTTTAGAGTCTTTGAACGTCAATGATTGCTTGAAAAAGAGAGAGAGAATCAAGGACTAAGATGATCTTAGCACCTTAGCTTGTAAGATAGGTTTAAGTGCTAATGCCAGCTCTGTAGGAAGTGAAAATCTGTATATTTTAATTACAAAGATTAGTTGGATACAATGTACAATGATGACTGCTATATGGTTTGAGAAAGGCAAAACAGTATATATTTTTGAATACTGTCCTACCTACAGCATCGGTCCAGCTGTATACTAAAGTTTTAAAATTTGTTAACAATATCCAGGTTGGTACTTTCAAGGGTCAATATTTTATATGTATTGTTTAGTGGCTGTTGTTCTTAAGAGCATACATATTTTTCCCTATTCAGTAACATCTGATCTAGGCAAATATACACAAAAGTGTCTGTGAATCTATCACTCACTCTGAATGAACGACTAATGGGGAGAATTCACATAAATAATGTTACAAATCATACTGCATCTAGGGATGCCAAGATGAATAGACAATTTATTTGCAGATCATTTATTTAAATAGTGTCTTTTCCTTGCTCAAGGCACTTTGCAATCCTAAAACAGTCAACGCATAAACATCATGACCAAACAATAAATAGACACATCAATATTGGAATCCAGTTAACAATAATAATGAAGTACAATTTCCACAGGACATGCAGAATGATGTATCTGATACTTTGAGAATTGGCTCCTTATATTCTCATGGGTTAATTCTAGGAAAGCCTGCCCTAATAAGTATATTTTTAACTTGCTTTGGAAGCATTGTAATATAAGGGCAATCTGGATGTTAATGGGGGAGTATTCCACATGCTGGGGACAGCCACAGAAATGGCTCTATCCCCAACAAGTTCCAGTCTCAGTTTTAAGACAGTCAATTGTAGCTGTCTGGTGGGACACAGCACCTTTACAGTGCAACTGTGAAGGTGGCTAATAGGTTGAGTACATAAAGAGGGCATATCTATTCATTGCTGTATTCACCACAAAAAGACGATCTGCATCTTAACTAGGAGCCAATACAGACAGTGGAGCACAGGGACTATATATGTTCTGAATTCTAATCGCCGTCAAAATATTTGCTGCCACATTCTGCAACAGCTACAGATAGAAACATAGAATTTGATGGCAGATAAGGACTGCTTGGCCCACGCAATCTGCCCATTCCCCTACCTAATGGATAAGCTGCAGATCCTAGCTAACCAGAAGCCTACTTCTTCCAACCTCCACCCCCCCTACAATTGCCTTATGTCTGTCCCATGCATTCTTGAATTCCACCACAGTTTTTGACTCCAGAACCTTCTCAGGAAGGCTGTTCCATGCATCCACAACCCTCTCCATGAAAAAATACTTCCTCACATTACCTCTGAGCCGTTCCCCCTCTAGCTTCAAATTGTGCCCCCTTGTTCTTGCACACCTCTTTTTCTGAAAGATGCTACCCTCTTGGACTTTGTTGATTCCCCTGAGGTATTTGAAAGTTCTATCATGTCCCCCCTCTCCCTCCTCTCCTCAAGGCTATACATATTAAGATCCTTAAGTCTCTCTTTATATATCTTCTGGTGCAGACCCTGCACCATTTTAGTTGCCCTCCTCTGGACTGCCTCTATCCTGTCTATGTCTTTGCTAGGATTGGGTCTCCAGAACTGCACACAGTACTCCAGATGGGGTCTCACCAGCTGTCTGTGCAGAGGGATAACAACTTCTTGTTTTATACTGGTGATGCCACTCCCTATGCATCCCAGTATCCCACCAGCCCTACTTACTGCCCTCTCACATTGCTTGCTCACCTTCAGGTCATCTGATATGACTACCCCCAGGTCCCTTTCCATTTTTGTTGTTGTTAGTATCTCACCCCTCATTGTGTACTCTTCCCCTGGGTTTTTGTTTCCCAGGTGCATTACTTTGCACTTCTTAGCATTGAATCTAAGCTGCCATGCATTTGACCATTCCTCCAACCTTGCCAAATCCCTTCTCATCCTTTACACCCCACCTTGTGTATCAACTCTGTTGCAGACCTTTGTGTCATATGCAAAGAGACATACTTTTTCTTCTAGTCCCTCTGCGATATCGCTTATAAAGACATTAAAGAGGACTGGTCCTAGTACTGAACCCTGTGGTACCCCACTAGCAACCCCCCTTTCTTCAGAGTGGACTCTGTTTACTATTACCCTCTGTGTCCTGTTCTCCAGCCAATTCTTTACCCAGGCTACCATCTTGGGACTCACTCCCAAGCTGGCCAACTTGTATATTAATCTTTTGTGTGGGACTGTGTCAAATGCCTTGCTAAAGTCTAGGTAGGCCATATCTTCAGCCTCTCCCTGATCTACTACTTTGGTCACCCAGTCAAAGAAATTTATTAGATTCGTCTGATATGACCTTCCCATTGTGAATCCATGCTGCCTTGGTCCTGCGCTCCTCTGGCCTCTAGGTACTCAACAATTCTTTCCTACTGAAGTGATTCCATCATTTTCCCAATCACTGAGGTTAAACTAACAGGTCTGTAGTGTCCTGCTTCTGCCCTGCTCCCACTTTTGTGAAGTGGAATAACATCTGCCCTCCTCCAGTCTTCAGCTACCAGCCCATCCTCCCATAATTTATTAAAGAGGGTAGTCAGTGGTGTCACTAGTTCTACCCTTAGTTCTTTTAGAATTCTGGGATGAATCCCATCAGGCCCCATTGCTTTGTCCACCTTCAGTTTTGACAGTTCCTTCAGAACCCTTTCTTCTGTGAAAGGGCTGGTATCAACCCTCATATCCAGCGTGTTTCTATTGTTTGGTTTAGGTACCTCCCCATCTTCATTTGTGAATACTGAGCAAAAGTATTTGTTTAGTATCTCTGCCTTTTCACAGTCACCCTCTGCCCATGCCCCCTCCCCTTTAT
The DNA here is from genome assembly GCA_016271365.2 of Neoceratodus forsteri. Lineage (NCBI taxonomy): Eukaryota > Metazoa > Chordata > Ceratodontiformes > Ceratodontidae > Neoceratodus > Neoceratodus forsteri. The sequence continues at coordinate 1,535,674,602 of CM057456.1, forward strand.
TAAGCCTCATTATCCATCCCTTGGTCTTACTTCACTCCCTGATGTACCTATAAAAGGTTTTATCCCCCTTCTTAACTGAGTTGGCTATTTTTTCCTCAGTTTAGGCCTTTGCTGTTCTGACTGCCTTTCCTGCTTCTTTTTGCTTTAACTGATACACTTCTCTGTCCTGCTCCTTCTGTGATTCCTTGTACTTCCTGAATGCTCCCTTTTTCTCCCTACCCTTCCCTGCCACCTCCTTTGAGAACCATAGTGGTTTCTAACATCGTTTTGTTTTGTTTATTTGCTGCACACAAAGGCCTGTTGCCTCTGTGATGGCAGTTTTGATTATTCTCCATTGTTCTTCCACCCCTCCTTCCTGTCCATTTGCAAGTGCATTCCTTAGGCACTCACCCATTTTGGCAAAGTCCGCCCCCCTGAAGTCCAGTACCTTTGCCTTTGTATGGCTTGACTCTACTGCTGTGTTTATCGTGAACCATACTGTTCAATGGTCACTAGTTCCCAGATGGCTACCCACTTCTAAATCTGTGATCCTCTCACCATCTCCAGTTGAAAGTACCAGGTCTAAGATTGCTCCCTCTTGAGTGGGTTCAGATACTAGTTGTCTAAGACATGCCCCCTGTAGGGCATCTAAAATGACCCCACTCTTAGAAGTGGCTGCTGCAAATGCACTCCAGTAAACATCTGGCATATTCAGATCCCCCATTAGCAATATCTCTCCTTTTTCTGCAGTTCTAAGGATACTTTCTATCATTTCCTTGTCCATTTCCTCCCGCTGAGATGGAGGTCTGTATACAACCCCTGTGCAGATTGTGGTGCTATTGCCTGTCTCCAAATTGACCCACAGTGTTTCCTCTCCTCCCTGTTTACCCTTTTGTTCTGTTGCTTTGATGCCATCCCTTATGTAGAGAGCTACTCCACCTCCTCTTTAACCCTCCCTGTCCCTCCTGCAGATGGAGTATCCTGGTATGTTTATGTCCCAGTCATGGTTCTGTGTGTACCATGTTTCTGTGACTGCCACAATATCCAGATGTTCCTCCTCCATCAAGACCATTAATTCAGGAAGTTTGTTACCCAAACTACAGGCGTTGGTACTCATTGCTCTCCATTTTTTGATGGCATTACCTCTTGTAGCACCCTTTCTGTCCTCATTGACTTTGCTTTCTCCATTTACCCCTGTCCAGCTCCCTACTGACCTTTTTACCTTGGTCTTTACCTCATTTAGTACCCTGTTTTGTAGGGGGAAGCTGGGAATCCCCTGCTGCTTATCAATGCCTCCCCCCTTGACTAGTTTAAAAGCTTGCCAATGAAGCATTTAAACCGATCACCTAGAAGACTTGTTCCCTTCCTGGACAGATGCAAACCATCCTGGCAGTATAGGCTGGTATCCCTCCAGGTGGAACCCCAGTCCCCAGTGAAGCCAAACCCCTGTGCTCTGCACCGTTTTTTCAACCATTCATTGAATTGCATGATGTGAAGTACCCTCGCCTCACCCTTGCCATAGACAGGTAGAACCTCTGAGAAGGATACTATGTGTGCTACCTGCCTTAGGCCCCTCCCCAGTTCCACAAACTCCTCCTTCACTGCTCTAATCTCATGTTGAGCCAAGTCATTCATCCCTAGATGGACAATGATGTCCAGCTCAGTCTCCCGTGCAGCTGTTCTCATGATCCTGAGGATGCGCTTCCTGTCCCTCCAAGCCATGGTGCCAGGCAGGCAGGCACCTTACATCAGTTGTCCCTGATCCCCCCAGTTTTATCCCCCTAATAATTGAGTCCTCCACCAGGAGCTGCTTCCTTTTCCTGTGGTGTCCTCTGTCTCCTTCCTGTGGGGCTCCCTTGTGACAGTTGTCTGCAACCTCCTTAGTCTCCTCTGCGGATGCATCCATAAGGGAACTATGCTACATCAGAATGGTGTATGGATTGTGGAGTGGTACAACTGACTGGGTTTGCCTTTGTTCCACCACCCTCACCCTCCCTGAGCCCACTGTGGGTCCAACTGCTGTGTTTTCTTGGCAGTCTCTGAGGTAGTGGTGGTGGCAGAATGGATTAGCATGCAGGCTCTGTTAGAACACATTTTGTAGTGTAGGTGGCAGGTGACAAATGTCTGCATCCGAGGTATCAGGTAACCCTGGTTGAGGTAGGGACACAAGCCAACAATATTTTTAAGATGTTAAAAGCTACTCCAGGTGGCTGATGACACCTTAGACTCCAAGGTCAGATCATCATTCAGAGTGACTCCTTGTCTGTGCACAATCTGCCAAGCTTTTAGCCAAACTTCCTAAATAATGGGTAGCATCTGGCTGTCTTTTATTGTCAGCCTAAGATCTGCAGACCCTACAAGTAGAACTCCACTTTTTTGGCTCAGGTACAACCCATTGAAAGCAATCCACATTCTGATCTCATCAAGACCTTTCCAATATCACTGCTGAGTTGCCATGTTCAAGAACAAATTAAAGATACAGCAGAATATTATCAGAAGAACAGGGAACACTCAGGTCACACTTTTGAATCATCACTCCAAGGGGAGCAATGCCCCCCCCCCAGATAACATAATCAATTCCTCCAGGAGACCACAGTCAGTGTTACAAGGGGAAGAGCGAAATTTCCCCCAAACTGACTGCTGATGCTCTGTAAGAAATTACCTGAACCAATTCAAATTTGTTACAGACAAACTGTGAACCTCCCTCAGGTGATCAACTTCCCAGTTCTCAACTGTGTCAAATGCCAATAATAAATCAAGAAGAATAACCACGGACAGCTATCCTCAATGTTTTGTAGGGGTGAGATCCTTATTACCCTCATCAGGATGGTCTCTGTTTTTTGTCAGAGCCAAAATAAGATGGCAAAGCTTCAATGAGGTTGCAGTCCTTCAGGTGTTCATATAGTCATATAGCAATTGCCTTCTATAAAACCTTACCTAAAAAATGGCCAGTTAGAGATTGGAACAACAAAAGGGTCACTCAGACTCTCAGTGCTCTCTGTGCACTCTGCCCAGTAGATAGAAAGTTCAGAGCAATTGTAGATCAATCCAACAGGCAAGTACACCAAACAAAGTTCTATTTCAGTTATCCACACATTTTATTCTACTATAAGTTCATTACTGGTCACCATAAAACAACAATGTTTCACTGATTGAACTTTCAGCTTTTTCAAAGCAGTGGTCCTAAAGGTAAATACAAATTCTGTTCAGTATTCAATGAATACATAATATACATTTCATTTTACAGTGGTACTCACTGTTAAGACATGGTACACTTGTTTTACATAATGTTAACACTCACCAGATATATTATGTAATTGAGTCCCAGATGCAGAATCTCTGCAACATATGGCATGGGGCAGGAACCTTCCTCCATGCCAGGAAAGCTGACCTCTGGTATTCTCCACCATGCTGACTCCTTATATTGTGTCACACACAGCATGGTCATGTCTGCATGATGATGAAGGTGTGGACATGACATGATGTCAATGTAGTCTGCCAGCAGAGCACAATGTTTCCAATCATGCATACCTTGTAGTAATAACTACCAGACAGTCTCCACTAGGGAAGCTAAGCAGCAATATTGGCTGATTTCTTTCACTAATCGCCAAAACAATAAATGCATACTCGACCAAAATTTATGCATCAAAAGGTCTAATTAAATTAAATCAGGATATACCATTAGAAATGTTTAAATTAAGTACCAAGTTGCATGTACCATATGACCGGAGACTAGGATAAAAAGGAGTGGTAACCACTATGCAAAGACCCCTCGGGGCTTGGCTGTGCAGCTTTAGCATAGTAGTAACCATACAGTATTGCTGCTACAACATGATCAGAAAACAATAAAAGGGCAGTGGAGGGGTGATCGGGGAGGATTGGGTGGTGGGGGTCAAAATAAATAATCAGTATCAAATATCTGGAATTATGATGCAATAATATAAAAGGTGTAGGGTGGGGAACCCAGAAGCCCATCCAATAGGAGGGAACCATATCAGGCCAAAAACCTGAACTGTGCAGCACCCCCCACCATGGTCAATTTCTTAATTAATGCCAATACATGGCAACAATGTCTGAAATCTATTAACCAGAATGCCTCTCTTTCAAGCAAATGGTGTTCCTGTCACCTCCACCCCTAGACACATCAATTGCACCTATTCCATAAAATTGTTAGGCAGTAACAGAATCTTTTTTTAAAGAAATGACAATCTACACTTCAGTATTCTGCCTTTCTCCTTATTGATGATTTGTGTTCAGAAATTCTGGTTTTCAACATACTAGCAGTTTTACCAATACATGTCATGTCACACAGACATTTTAACAAGTGTAAAACTCCAGTTGTGGAAAAAGTAATTCTCTCCTTAATTCTGAAACTTTCATTTCTGTTCTTGTAATTTAGTTACAAGACCTTATGTGCTCAATTCCTGCATGGGTAATTACCAATGGTTGCAGGTCCAAAACTAAACCCCTCTTCCTCATTGTCAAATTTTGGTGGAGTGTGGTCAGACTATACCAAATGGTCTTTCAAAGTAAAGAAGAAGTTTGGCAACCCCTAGCAGGGACAGGATTTAAAGAAACCACACTCTGGAACTGGATAATCATGGTTGAAAAGTGTTTACTCACATTTGATATGTTGTAACAGACAGTTTACAGTGTGTGAGCTGCCCCCACCTCCAACATTTCACGTATGCATGCTCTTTAGCAAGGATGTTGATAGAGGTTGCACTTCCCTGTTTTATGCATAGTGATTAAAGTGACAGTGCATACATAATTAATTAATAAAAACATCATTGTGATAAAGCACATGCATTTGCATGTGTGAAACATTGGAGGTGAGGTTGACTCAAGCACTATAAACTCTATGTTACAAGATATTAAATGTGAGTAAAATCTTTTTACTACAGTTATCCAGTTCCAGAGTGTGGTTTCTTTAAATCCTATCCTGGCTAAGCCTATGGGTTGCTGAACGTCTTCTGTTTGTGATGCTGTCTACTACTGTGGCACCATAATAGTGTTCTGAAAAGGTCTTGCTCTCATGAACTCTTTGAAAATAAAACATTCATTTTGCTACCACAGGGGTGGGGAGTGAGACAAAACTCCTGCCTCCCATCTCAGTGGACTTCAGTGTTCTCCAATATTTATGTAATGCATTCTTAATTCTCCTAAATAGATGGGAGAATTGTATAGAGAACACAATTCTATCTGGTAATGTCTGCTTGGTGGAAACATTCTAAACCAATACGTCCCTGTTCTTCTGTATTGCTTTCTCTGCAACTTCATTTACCACTGTACCAGAATACCCTCATTCCAGATCAGCATCGTTCTCATCACATCTGCTTCTTCTAGTAATATATCCATGTCTAAGCAGTTTCTTCATGCTCATAACATTTGTCCAAAGGGAATATTATTTTTCAGTGATTTAGGTTCAAAACTATTGTAGTGTAGAGTGGAGTTACACCTGTCAGACCTTCGTACTCCTGCTTTTCCGGCTCGCTCCCTCCATTCCTCCATCCAGGGTCTCCTGGCAGTTCTGAGAACCGGGCTGAAAATCTCAGGTGATCATTCATTCAGGGTGGCCAGCCCAGTCCTCTGGAATTCTCTTCCAAGATTTTTGATTGGGGCTTCCATGGTAGAGGTGTTCAGGAGGGGCCTAAAGACCCTTCTGTTCAAATTAGCTTATCCTGCTGATGTATAAATTATGTCTGAAGTTTGACAAAATGTAATAGTTCATTCTTTGATTTTATTGTGACCCTGTAAATTTTCCTTTTGTACGGTGCCCAGAGCCTCTGTGATTGGGCATCTAAAAATAAAACTTTACTTACTTACTGTGGGCTTTCTATACAAATGACTTTTAAGACTGTTACTGGATTTGGAAATTTCCAAATCCAGATATTATATGTTTCCATTACTGTATTCCAGTGTAAACACCAAATTAGATTTACAAGAATTCAGGTACTCATGAAAGGTAATAAGTTCAGCTTCAGTGCCTGCCCATATTAACAAACAAATTATCAATGTATCATTTGAAATACAGAATATTGCCCAAAAAGGGTTTACAGTAGCAACCATCACATAATACAATTCAATGTTATGCATATAAAGACTGGCATAGGCTGGTATCGTTACTGGCTCCATAGCCATGCCACTGATTTGTTCATAGGAGTTATTTTCGCACCGGAAGAAATTTCTTGTTAGGACCAGTTCAGTCAGGCTCATGAAGGGTGGCATGTCAGAAACATTCCTCAGCTTCAGTGTGTCCTTTAATACCTTCAATCCCCTCACTTTGGTAAATTGAAGTGTAAAGGTCAGGCACATCTAATGCGGCAAATAATCAGCAACTTCTCTGTCATCCTGACTCAGGCCCTCGAACAGTTTAAGAATATTTTATTTTTTTATTTATTTTTTTTCAGCTTTTGTTGACTCGGTAAGTGCACTAGACAAATCCTGCCTATTTTCAGGCACGACCCGGGGGAGGGGGATACAGATGAATGCCAACTGACCTTGAACCAGATTAAGCTGATTAGTGGTATTTTTAATGGATGAGGGAAATTTGGCCAGGACACCGGGGAAATTCCCCTACTCTTTTCGATAAGTGCCATGGGATCTTTAACATCCACCTGAACTACCACCAATCCAGGCAGATGGGACCTCGGTTTAACGTCTCATCCGAAAGACGGCACCTCAGAAATGCAACACTCCTCTCATGCTGCATTACAGTGTCAGTACTGGGATATTAACCCAAGTGCCAGATGTGGGAACTGAACCCACAGCCCTCTGATCTCCCGGCCTCAGAGGCGAGTGTGCTACCTACTGAACCACTGACACTGTATGTCATGTAAAATGTTAGTATCTGGAGCACAAATTCTTGGATGTGAAAATCAATATAGGATGACAAAGGCTTGAGTACAAAGTCCCTCCCCGCGACTATGGATCAGCATAGGGTTGGGCTCAGTCGCTTGTGTACTTTTGACAGACAATAAAACATAGGGGAAACCTTGTCTTTTTTCAACAAGGCCTCACCTATCCACATTTCTAACCATTGATTTTTTTTCTACCCTCTTAAACCAGTATATTAATTCATGCCTGAATCTCAGTTGTTGGGTTCACTGGTAATAATCTGTAATTAGTGTTATTGTTCAACTGTCTTAAACACTCAGAATTATAAGCCTCGTAATCTATTATAACCATGCCACCACCTTTGTCTGCTTTTTTGTCATGATTTGTTTGTCATTTTTCAGAGATTCGGTTGCTTCCCTTTCTGACTTAGAAATGTTACTGAAAGTTCTTATTTTTGGCTTCAAAAGTGAATTGCTATCTTTGTCAGCACAGGAGATAAAACTGTCTGTGTTGTCTGGGAGGTTCCCAGGAGGGAAGAATTGTGATCTCACACCCTATTTATTTTTTCACATCAGCATTTCTGCAGTAGTTGTGCTGCTTTCACTATCTATGAAAAACTGCCTTAATCTTAATTTCATGTGAAATGTTTGCAGGTTTAATTTGATTCTGAATGTATTTGGCCTATCAATATGGGCAAAGGAAAAAATGTTTTCTAACACATTTGTCTCAATAACTGTTAACTGCCCTTTGGACAGGTTGAAGCTAGACTGCACCACTTCATGTCTGTACCCCTCCTAGTTCTATCCATTCAACTCCTTTTGGCTCCTTTTTCTTTCTCGAGGTTTGATTTCTTTTTTCTTTTGATGCTTTTTTTGCACCTCCCCCTTCTATGTCTGTGGATGCTTGTGACTCTGCTACATTTGTTTCTCCTGTGGCTCAGGTCTGACCTTTCTTCCAAACTCCTTCCCTTTCGACCCTCCCTAAAAAAGGCCTCCTGGTTTGACCTCTCTGCTGACCTCTGTCACTGTTATCAGAATTATGCTCAGTGTCAGTAAAGGCACCACTAGAGTGCCCCCTAGTGTTTTGTTTAGTACTTCAATTATAAACCCAATTATTCCGGTAATCAATGGTGGCTCATCTGTATTTTTTTATTCAGATATTCTTAAGGCTTTCCTCAAATCTGGCTAGCTCATCTTTTATTTTATCCAGATAGTTTTTTATTTCTTCTTCCAGTTTTAATCTGAGTTGTTCTTATGAAGTGAAATCTCCTCACCAGGCCTAATTATTTCCCTTGCTGTTGCCTCAACTATGGTGACCATGAAATCTATTGTACACTTGAATCTTGTACTATTCCACCTGTCGAAGAGTATCTGGTAACGGTATACCACCTCTACCGACTGGTTAACCAGATCATTGGTACCTAGGTGCATGACATAGTACTGGATGGTAGGGGAAAGACAGCACTACAAATGAGGAATGGGATCTTGGATTTATCATCAGTACCTCTCTTAAACAAACTAGTCAGTACAACAGGGCCTAAAGTAAGGCCAACAGGATGCTGGGATGCATTGGGAGGGGGATTGACAGTCAGAGAAAACAGGTGATACTATCCCTTTACAGAGCCCTGGTAAGGCCTCACCTGGAGTACTGTGCCCAGTTCTGGAATCCTTACCTCAGAAAAGACAAGGACAGGTTAGAGACAGTGTAATGCAATGTGACCAAAATGGTCCAGGGACAGCAGAGTAAATCCTAAGAGGAGCACCCCAGGGCACTAAATTTGTACTCATTGGAAACCAGAAGGGAGAGAGCGATATGAATAAGACCTTCAAATTCCTTAAAGGAATAAATAAAGTGAACTGTGGGGAATTATTTAGCCTGCGTACAAACTCAAGGTCACGAGTGGAAGTTGGCAGGTGGGAGGTTCAGGAGAGACATGAGGAAGTACTAATTTACAGAAAGGATGGTAGAGCCCTGAAACAATCTGCCAGCTGAGGTGGTGGGAGGTGAGCACAGTAAGGGGATTCCATTAGGCCTGGGACAGAATGAAGGGGATAGTAGCTACCAGGGCCGACACGACTAGGGAAGTTAATTAGTGTAAAGTTTGTGAGGGTTAGCACCCTGGGAGAACACTATGTTTCAAAAATAATCCCAGGGATTTAGGGAACCTGAGCAGACTGGATGGACCATGGGTCCTTTTCTGCCATCATTTTCTATGTTTCTATGTTTCTAAGTGTACCACATTGGGTTCAATCAACATTCTTGAACCTCTAGGCATTCTGTGATTTTTTTTTACATATGTTGTCAAGTGTATTATGCTTCATTTATGGTGAACATCCTTCTCTTTTAAAGATTCAACCTTTTTAATGAGGGATTTTTCACTTAACACGCTAGTACCAATCTTATCAGTAGCTTAAGTGGCTGCTATAAAATCAGTTGTCATCTTTGTGTAGCAAACAAGATTAGACTTGTTCCCAGTAATAATATTCACTGTTTCAAAATCATCCATTCTAAAATGAAAACAGGCAAATACTACAAGGGGTGTTTACACTGTATATTATTTAAAGGTCTAACATGTTAAAACCACAAAAAATGAAAATACAGTATATTGAATCTAAAGCTTCCGGGTAGCCCCTGAAAACAGGCACTTGTGCCTAGTAGGCCTTACCCAGTTAACAAAGAATAAATAAAATAAGTAAACAACAGTACTTACAGATTCCAGTAAAATAATCCAGCATTTGAAAACCAGTCCTGTGTGAAGTTTCCAAGTTATACCTGTAACCAATTACTGATATCTTCATAGTGAGGGAGAAAGAAAGAAAGAAAGAAAGAAAGAAAGAAAGAAAGAAAGAAAGAAAGAAAGAAAGAAAGTTAGTTCTATCCTCTATAATGGAGAAATTAAGTGATGCTTGATCCCAGTGGCAGTCCAGGCCTTCAGTCCCACATAGAACAACAAAATGGCTGCCTAGTTGGTCAACACTTTACACGTGGTTAGAGATTGGCCCATAATTCTTAAGACCATCAGGCTCTAATGGCAATCCTCATCACAGCCACCTTCAAGCCAAACACAAGTAGCCCCTCCAGCAATTGTAAAATTCTATTCTGTGATATTCTGTTGTATTACCTATATTTGATATGTTGTAGGTAATGCTGTATTGCAGCTCATTGGCTAGCCAATGCCACAGTATTAAATAGCAAGCCATAAATCAGATTTACCATTGATATGTGAGTGAATTTGTGTCATTGCTGCTCTTATCTTGATCTCTCAGACCAACTACACTCTGATTATGTAACTGTGTTTTTAGTCTCTATCTCTACACCAATACTTTGTGTAACGTAATATAAAAAAGTAAGAGGATGTAAACATATAGTGAACAAATTATATCCTTTATTCCCAGTTTACACATGTTTAACAGGGACAAACCAGTGCTGACTAAAATGATATCATTTGAGGACCGATTTTCAAAAGGTGATTAGGGCTTTTGTCAAACCCCGAATAAACTCTTTTTTTGGTGCAGCTGTGCCAAATACCTTTACCACAACTGTGCCTGATTTTGATAGGTTAGGCGCAGTTGCAACACTGTACCAGATTTACAGTAGTTTGTGCCAAATATTTAGTGCAAGACTCATAAAAAAGGTACCTTTGATTGCCACAAGCTAGACCACAAAAAATTGTACTAATTTGTGACAATTGGTGCATGGGATAGAAAATCTTGATCGCTGGCCAGGCAAATGCCACGACCCCCGTGCCATATGTTCAGTACACATGGGGCTTGCAGCATTTGGGGCCGTTTGAAAATCTGGCTGTTGGTTTCCCCTCCAGCAGTGCCTCTTTGAGAAAGAATTCAAGGAAAGGGCGAGAGTGACACAAATACTGTATAATAGAATACTCCATTTTTGTTTTAATATCAGGAGTACTATATTCAAAATATACCTTAAAATGAAAATAAGAAAAGAAAAGATTACCATATATTTCTAATATTATTTCATGTAGTCTTTCTTCATCTGCCACTGTTCGGAAAACTTTGAGAAACAGAATAGACACAATTCAGCTTATAGTTCATATGTTTTCAGTACTTATATACCTATGTTTATTTATTGCCAATAAAGGTTGCATGAAGACAATATATCTGTTCTTTAGACTTCCTCTGCACTTTCTGCTTATCTGCACCTACATTCATAATCCTATGCTTGTAAAAATATTCCCTCCCAAAAGAATAGATTACAACGTCACAAGCTGGGTGTTGTGATATCAGGTGTAAACACACAGCCAGAGCAGACTGAGTCAGCAGAGCAAATATCCTGATTTCATGCAAATGTCCATAGTAATAAAGAAAGAAGGGTGAGAATTACAGTAACCATATGAACTACAGTTTATGTTGAACTGTGTCTAATATATTGTGTCTAATAATTACAAAATCACACATACCCCCATAATACAAAGCATCATGGGCTGTATATGCAAACACCACAGAATATTATGCTGGTTCAACTTTAAGCAGTTTTCTGCTTAAAGTTAAACCAGCATAATATTCTGTGGTGATTTTCATATACAGCCCATGATACTTTGCATTATGGGGGTATGGGGGATTTTGTATTTCTTTGACACTTGACTTCCCGGCCAATGCCCTTAGGGGTAACCATTGCCCCAGTGCTTGTGCACTGAGGTTCTTCGTCTTATTGTGTCTAATGCTACATTTTTCAAAGATTCCTCAGAGGTGTCAGTGGCTATTTAAGACTAGAGTAACGACTGCTATATTGTGTTGCTGATGATGGGATTAAAATAATAATTTAATAATTAAATATCATATAATTATTAATGTTCATATTGCTGAACGTTGAAAATACACTATATAATATGATCAAGTTAGGTATAATACAATCTATTTTCTCATTTTGATTGTGCTTTCACACAGTGGAGGACTAGAATGGAAAGGCCTCTAATTGCTTATTAGCCATGTAATCACTGTGGTCTGCTGAATGCATACTGTAATTTGTCCCAATACTGTTCTCATGGCATGTGCCAACCAGATATTACCACGTGGTTTGATATAAAATAAGGATGAAAGTAGTACAATTAAAGAATATCAAAACATTTAATAAAAATGGATGTCCTGAAATGTGTAAACAAATATCAAATATAAAAGTACTGTATTATAACATGAATGTTATCAATCCACTATGTGTGTACCCACTTATGACAACCTATGAAGTTGCAGCACAAAAGTAACACACATAACATAGTAAAAACACATAACATAATTTAATAAAAAAATGCACACATAAATGACTCTGGTAACTTTCAAAATGGTTCACTGAATCTTGATGATTGACTGCCAACAATTAAAAATTTGCAGATGATTCAAGAATTGGTTTAGTGGTTGAAACTACAGAGGATTCATTAAAATTACAGGAAGTATTAAAAACTATTGAGACATGGTCTATTAAACACAAATTATAATTCAATGCCAAAATAATGCACATACAGAAATAGATTAGTTGTTGTATTGGGCCTTGTAAGGACAGATCCAGAAGCAAATGGTTTGATACCATTTATTGGACCAACATAGATGTTACAAAAATAAAACAATGTCTAAGCTTTCAGACCAACCAAGTCCTTCCTCGGAGACTTATGACAATTGTTCAGAGAGTTACAATCTACTGTATTAACAGCCAAATCATACATAAAAAAAAAAAACAGAAAAAATTCTCATTGCTTAGAAGTACCTATTTTAAACAATCACAAATTTAAATGGAATGCATAGCATCCCTTTAGCTTGCTATTACTGAGAATCTTTTCAAGGTCAAATCCATAGATAAGCTGAACACTTAAGCAGGCAAAGTCTGTAACTGAAATTATTAATAAATGTATGTGTTAGGAAAATACATTCAAAATTAAAAGCAAGACCCTTAGATTTAATACCACAAATGTCCAAGTTAAAACTTGATAGTATAGTATGATAAAAAAATGTACAACAGAAATATATGTATAGTAATAAGAGGGGAATAAGAAAAATGTACCTTGCATGAACAACTGTTTAAAACATACATGCAGAATTAAACTTATCTGGAGATATTTTCTAAACTATACTCTCAGGGCTAGATATTCAAAGGGGTTGCACCTGGTGCAACTGAGTTGCACCAGCGCAACCCCAGAAATGCGTCCCGGGGCAATATTCAAAAGAGGAAATTGCGCAGCGTAATACCTGATGTGCCGGGGTGCAAAGATAATGTATGCGGTGCATCTCCAGGGGGTGTGCCCATGCATATGTGGCACATCCTGATATTCAGCCCGGGATGTACAGTGCATATGCTGGCACAACCCTGGGATGCACTTCATACCAATGCCCAAAGTTGAGCCTGCAAAAAATGGCTCAAATGGTGGGCACAGGTGAACTGCTGTACTGCAAGTTGAAATACAGCAACTGCCAGCTATGGGTGGCCACCCACCCACCCAGTACACTGTGCAGAAGCACCCATATTATCTCTGGTGGTCCAGTGGACACCCCTCCCTCCCCATAGCCCTGATCACAGAAAATAAACTATTTGTATAGCCCAGGTAGTCTAGTTGTTCCCCCCTCCCTCCCGTAGCCCCGATCACTGAAAATAAGCTATTTATATAGCCCTGGTGGTTTAGTGGTTCCCCCTCCCTCCTCATAGCCCCAGTCACTGAAAATAAAATAAAAACATATCCCTGGTAGTCTACTGGTTCCCACCACCCCACTGATGCTCCAGTCCCCATAAAATAACTTTGTAATTCTCTGGTAGTCTAGTGGTCCCCTCCACCTTCCCGATGCTCCAATCCCTGTAAAATAACATTTGCATATTTTCCTGGTAGTCTAGTGGTCCACTCCTCCCATAACTCCAATTGCCATTCGTACATTAAAGTCACCTCCATGGTGGTCCAGTGGCATCCCCAACCCACATAGGACCCCAGCCCACCCAGCTCCCCCCATCATTGACGGACAGCAGCATACCACACACATACCTCCGTGGCTGCCCGCCAAATGACAGCTGCATAATTTGGGCTGCAATCCCACTGGTCCACAGCATTAGACTGTTTGTTAGTAGTGACAGCCAGGGTTAGCCGCCCATAAATATGAATGAAGTCATTCATTCACATATTTATGAATGACTATTACAGTATGCACTGCAAGCCCTTCCTTGGAGATTGCTGTATGTATTCCTGGTTAGGCCTCATTTGGAGTATTGTACCTACGTTTGTGCACCATACAAAAAATATGATATCCAGGTGATATAGAGATTCCAGAAGAGGGCAACAAGAATGATCAGGGACCAAAAAGGCAATGATTATGAGACCAGACTAGAACAATTGGGGAGGTTTACATTGGAATATAGAAGAATGAGAGGTGATATGTGTCTTTTATTTAGGGCATTAACCAGTGATAACCTATGGGAAAGTTCAGGCATGGATATGAGGCATCGGATACACAGTAAGCGTACTCATACTCTAGAGCTCACAGAAGAACTATGCCACTCAATCAAAAGGTAAAATTGGTACAACCAAAGAGAGGTCTCTTTGGAACTCACCTCCTGAGGAAGTGGTGGGAAGTGGGACTATGCAAGAATTCAAAACTAGACTACATAACTTTTGCAGAAGAAATGATATTAGGGGCTAAGGTTAATAATAAGATGAGCAATATGGACAAATGCCTACAAAAGCACTGTGCCAACCTATGATATCTATGACTTGAAAGGCATCTCTTTGCCAAGCTAATGGGATGGGGCAGGGCAGCCTAATTTATGTACTAGGTCTGTTCCACAAAGATTGGGCTGATATATACTGTAATATAAGGAAGATAATGTTAGATGTTAGGGACTAGAACCTTCTAGCTGTCTCTGGCAACTACCTAATGTTCAGTTCTATATTTTTATATGTTACAGTCTCTTTGGTTTATTTGAAGCTGGCTTTATTACTTTAGTTAAACATTAGGCAAGTAAGAGAGACAGCTGGGAAGTTCTGATCACCTCCATCTACATGAGCTAACTGGCTATTTACAGTATGGTATGTGGTTTGGTCTGGGATTGGGGATTCCTGATCTTGGTCTTATTGTCTTGTTTTAACTTCCCAGCTATAATTCCCAGCTATCCCCATAATAATGAATCAGCCTTAATGTAGAATAAAGTGTGTGTTAGTCTAGCAGGAAAGAAGGGTAGCATCCAGGAGGCAGCAGTAAACTGTTTATTTATTTCTCTAGACATTTGATATGCTGTTTTACTGCTTGTACAAGTGCCATTGAATTGGTGACTTGGGCATGAAACCGAGCACTTTGACCAGAAGTATGAGCTCCCTGCACATGACATCGTTCCATCATAGAAACATAGAAACATAGAAGTTGATGGCAGATAAGGACCGCAAGGCCCATCCAGTCTGCCCATTTCTTTTTCTACCTTATGAATGTGCCATAGGCCTTTGCTCTGTCAATGGCCTATTTATCCATACTTATCTGTATTGCTCTCTTATGCCTATCCCATGCCTGTTTGAAGCCCTGCACTGTATTCATATCCATCACTTCCTGATGTAGGCCATTCCATGCATCCACCACCCTTTCAATCAATCAATCAATCAATCAAAATCTTTATTTATCCAGGCGAACATCATTGAGCAGAGCTCTTTTACAAGATGGACCTGGTTAGAACAGGGTCGGGTAACATCCATCATAAAAACATATAAATACATGTAAATAAGTATATAAACACAAACACAATGGTGCAGTAATAGGGGAGTCAAATGATAAAAGGAAGCCAATGCAAGCCATAACAGAGGAAGATTCAAATACAAGGGGACAGGTCCACCATTGAACCATGCAACTGTATATAAACCATGTTCTCTGTATAGAAGTACCAGTTAGTTCATTTACCAGGGGCAGTCACTAGTGCTAGCCATGAAAATGGCTTGGACAACTACCAACTAATGGCAGATGGGGTACCAGGAGGGGTATGTAATATGTAAGTGAAGGATAAACATTGTGAGAAGTGAAGTCCCAAGGATAGGTCGGTAGAACTGCTGCGACGGTGGGGGCCTACAGGGAAAGGGAAAGGGGAGTTAGGACTTTTATAGTATGATTGCGTGTAGATTGTGGATGAGTGCAGTATAGAGTTGTGAAAAGAAGGCTGGAGAAAGCGGGAAGATAGACCAGTATCAAAGGGAGGACAGAGGCATCAAGGTGTTACATGAAGCATGATGACAGACCAGGGCCAAGGAGGAGACAAGCACTAGAAGTATTTCATTCATGGTTAAATGGCACAGGTTAGCATGATGACAATTCATGGTCATGGGAAACAATTGCACTGATCTTTTCTGAGACGTGAATGTAAGAGCTTGCAAGATGAGATGCCGATGGGTGACCTCAGTTTCAGTTTTTTTTGCAATTTATTCCACAAGGAGGACAGTGTAAAGCTTATAGCAGTCCTGCCAAAGCGAGAGTTAACTTTGGGAACCATCAGTAGGAAAGATTTGCACCATCTCAGGGCATTATTGCCTATTGGTTTTATAGGAAGACAGTCTGTAATGTATTGAGGCAGTTTTCTGGAGATGGCTCTCAGGGTCCATGAGGCTGCATTTTTATCATGCCTGAACTGAAGAGAACTCCACCCCACTGATTGACATAGGGAGCAGTGCTGAGTGGAATAAGGCAAGCCTGTGATGAACCTCAAAGCTCTATGATATTATGTGTCAAGTTTGGTGAGGCAGGAAATGGGACAGTGACTGTAGAAGATGTCAGCATAATCTATCAAAGATAGAAAGGTTGATTGTACCAGGTGTAGTTTGGCATCTCTAGTTAAGAAGCGGGCTATCCTAAAAAACAGGCCAAGTCTCTGTCATAATTTTTTGAGTAATTCTTCAATGTGCTCTATAAAGGAGAGCCTATGGTCCAGCCATACTCCCAGGTATTTGAATTTAGGGACAAATTCCAACTTCTCACCAAGAACTGTAGTAATCTGCACAGGATCTGATAGGGCTGAATTTACCATTTGGGCAGAGGGAGAAAAGAGCATTACTTTGTTTTCTTGGTGTAAGTAACAGTTTTTGTTTAGGAGTTGGTGTTGCAGCAGGTTGAACTCAGACTGAAGGTCATTATATGCAAATTGTAATGATGGGCGGCTTATGTAAAGAACTGTGTCATCTGCAAACAGATGAATGTTGGCCTTAGTTATGCTTTCATCAATATTGTTGATGTATATTGCAAATAAGATTGGTCCTAAGATAGAACCCTGGGGAACACCTCTTAGGAGAGGTTTGAGAGTTGAGAGATCTCCTTCTGCTTTCACCTGCTGGAAATGATCAGAGAGGTAGTTGTTGAACCACTGTAAAGATAATGGGTCAGCACCTAGTGAGGTCAGGGAAGAGAGTAGCAGAATGGTCGACAGTGTCGAAGGCCTTGCTCAGGTCCAAGAATACGGCACAGGTGTAATTCCTGTTGTCTAGCTCTCTTTGCCAGTCATCAGTCACTTTGGCAAGTGCTGTGATGGTGCTATGTTTAGCTCTAAACCCTGATTGGACTGGATTAAGCAGGTTATTAGCTTCTAGATACTGCCTCAGCTGGTTACTTACAACTTTCTCCAGTAATTTTGACAAGACCGGGAGAATCGGAATTGGTCTGTGATTATTTAGATCACAGGGATTTCTGGACTTGAACAGGGGTATGATGTGCTCTGTTTTCCATATTGAAGGAATGGGTCCTTGAGTTAATGATAGGTTAAATACATGGGTTATGGGCACGGCTAACACATGGATGGCCACCTTCAAAAAAATATGGGTCGAGGGTATCTG
Organism: Neoceratodus forsteri; assembly: GCA_016271365.2. Classification (NCBI taxonomy): domain Eukaryota; kingdom Metazoa; phylum Chordata; order Ceratodontiformes; family Ceratodontidae; genus Neoceratodus; species Neoceratodus forsteri. The sequence goes on from CM057456.1 coordinate 1,535,692,210, forward strand.
CATCAGCACTTTTTTTAACATCCAGTTTTAGCAATAGGTCTTCAACTTCTTTCAGAGTAGTAGGACATAAGGAGAAGACTGAATCGGTGACGGTAGGATCTGCACCTTGATTATCCACCTGAGAGCGTATCACATTCGCAGGGGAATTGTTGAAGGCTAAGCCTGCAGTCGCAAAGTGATTATTGAAGGCATCCAGAACTTCCAGTCTGTCACTAATGGTGTTATTGTTTAAGGAAATTTCATCAGGTAGTGAGCCACCGGACGTGTGACCAGACAAGTCCTTGATGGTTTTCCAAAATTTTGTAGGATTTTTGGAGGCAGAGAGAAATTCAGAATGATAGTATGCAGCTTTTGTATCTCTAACCATTCTAGTACATGAGTTTTGTGCCCTTTTGAACTTGCACCAGTCCGCAACAGACTGGGTTTTGCAAGCTTTTCTCCATAGGTTATCTCTTTCAGTCAATGCGGATTTTAATAATGGTGTGAACCATCTACATGCATTTTTTGCTATTCGCACCTTAACTATAGGGGCATATTTATTTAGGGCATCTAGGATAATTTTGCTGAATATGTCGAATGCTGATTGCATGTTTTTTGCCAAATAGAACTCTTGCCAATACAAGGAGTGTTACAGTTCATTTATGAAGGCATTGAGATCAAAGTTCCATCTAGATCTCTTGGCAGCAAACTTCGGTGAAGTAGTAGGTTTGTTGCTTGATCTTATGCAAGCAATAAATGAGTGATCACTGATATCACTGAAGAAGGTGCCGGCAAAGGAGAAGAGATGTGGTTTATTCACTAGGATAACATCTAGCAGGGAGCTGTTATCCATGTTCTTTTTATTTACTCATGTTGGTTCGACAAATGAGTTATGATAATCCATGGGTGTCACAGAAAGCTACGAGAGGAGCAGTGGTTTTAGATAGCCAGTCTAAATTAAGATCCCCAAAAATAATTATTTCTGAGGATTGTTGTTCGATGATATTACTCAGATGAGGTAACAATTGTAGATTGGTAGAAGGAGGTCTATAGCACCCTATGATACATAATGTTGAAGTGTGTGAGATGGTGACTTGAAGAGACAGACATTCATAAACATTTGCTACAGATAAAGCACTCAGACAGGATGCCATATACCTATCCTTGACATAGATGGCAACCCCTCCACTCCTGGAATGTCTGTCTCCTCTAAATCGTAAATAGTTAGGGATACTGACTTCCCTGTCGGAGGTGGCCGGTCTAAGCCAGGTTTCTGAAACCACTAGGATGTCTGGTCGAGTATGGAGGACCCAGGCCTGGATCATGGAGAACTTTTTTAACAGACTGCATACATTAATGTGGAGGAAACTCATGCCTTTCAGTGTGGCAAGGTCAGAGGGCGATGTAATTGCAGCTGGTGGCCCCGGATTGAGCTCCACATTTCCTGAGCACAGCAGAAGAAGGAGTAAAAGTTTTCTTAGAGTGGCAATAGTAAACTTCGTACTGGTAACCCCTTTACGTCGTTATGGGCCATCGTCCTGGGGGTGCCTTCTAACATTTTTTTTTTTTTGCCTGCCACTAAGGGTGGCAGAGACGAGTACTCTGACTGCTATCTATAGAGGTGACACCTCTATGATGTTGGCGGAAGTCATAAGCTGAGGTGGTAATTCATTTCGTGTTCCAGCATTAAACATAATATGAAAATAGTATTGAAGAATTGGGGAGTTGAAAAGGCATATATCCATGTAGGGACAGGAACTAGTTACAGAGCAGATCAGATTAGTATCCACAGTAATAAAGGCTTGACGTGGCATATATTGGGCATGCGATATGAGATAGAAGAAGGACCAGAACAGAATTCACAATTTGACACACATAGTGGAATAAGGATGGAGGGGAGCTAGAGAGGAGTGAGCTAGAAAGCCAGGCCGGGGCTTATGTGTATTTAATCAGGACTGGGGGGTGCGTGGGTGGGCGAAAAAATTGGCAGCTAGGGCTCCCTTCCTGGAGGTAATCAGTCCCTGAGGGAAAGTCCGTACCTGTGTTTCTGTGAGAGGCTGGTGGCTTTAGACCTGGACTGCGGGTGGCAGTCTGGCAGGTCGGGTTCATCAGAGAACCATGGCTGTGGCTCTCAGACTACCTGGAAGGAGAAGGCAGAGGAGAATTAAATAAGAAAGTCAGAGGGGGTGGGGCTGCTCATGGAGCTAAAAAGAAATGCAGACTGGCTTAACGGGGGGGGGGGTGTTGCAGACCAAGATGTTAGGCAAGGTGCCTCCAAGTCTGAGTGAGCAATAACAGGGCTATTTAAAGCACAATACTAGCGTAAAAAGGTGAAGGGGGGTTTCAAAGGCCTGAGCTGAGATCACTACTGGTATTATGAGGAACACAATACAGGCATTTACATTAAATCAGAAAACTTCAGCTATAAAATACAAACAAGACAGTTTTAACAGAAAACATAATCTAGCACAATATAATCAAACATTAACAGTGCAGAGCTATATGGAGCCAATTGGAGTGCTCCTGGGGCTGACTGCAGCCAGTGGGCCACAGCAGTAAAAGACTCTGGCCCAGATATTCAAACTGTGCCAGTTTGTGGTGCAAGCCCCTGCGCCACTCAATATAGTTGTGCAGGGATGTGGCCAGGGTGATATTCAACGGAGTTGCGCTATGGTGCAACTGCTTTGAATATCGCCCCCTGGCCACCCCCATTGTGCATAGTGCAGTGGAAATGCGCCAGCGCACGTGGTCAGAGTGGAGCATTGAGATGCGGTGGTGCAAGTTCTATTGCACCATGCACAACACCTGCAATATTCAAAGGGTGACATGCAAATGGGGTCATAATTTATGCAAGGTGCACTGGGAGCCATTTGCATCTGATAACGGCCCCATCTGCATGCCATTAGCATGTAGGTATGCCGATCCCCGACAACTTGCACCTGGCGCCCTGCCAGGCAGCAGCCGTCGGGGACCGACGCCCTCTGCAATCCAATCGCAGGACGTCCCGTAAGGGACAATGCATGTCACCAATCCCTGGTGGTCCAGTGGACCACGAGTAGCCCGATCACAGGCATAACTGTATGTCCCCCCAGTAGCCCAATCGTAGGCATAACTGTATGTCCCCGGTAGCCCAATTGTGGACATAACTGTATGTCCCCTCAGTAGCCTGATCACTGCATAACTGTATGTCTTTCTTAGTAGCTCCAGTATCATGGGCATAACGGTAACTTCTCCCATTAGCCCGATCAAGGGCATCAGTATCCATCCTCAAAGTCCAATATCCCTGGTGGTCCAGTGGACTGAACAGAGCCCGATCTGTGTGGCATTCTCACCCTCAAGTCCGAAATCCCTGGTGATCTAGTGGACCCCCACCCCACCGCCCATGGAGCCCCACCACCCCACCCTGTCAGCCAGCGGGTGGCAGCACCCACCCGCCTGCCACTCTGCCCGCTCAACTGACAGCTCAGTTGGCTGCACAATTACTGGTTCAGAGCATGAGCTATCGGCATGCAGCCCATACATACTAGTCAGTCCAGATATGTGAATGAACTCATTCAATATCTGACTGACTAGTACAGAGGTTGCACGCCCATTGGCTCATGCTCTGAACCAATGGGCGCAGCCACACCGAGCTGTCAGTCGGGTGGGCGCGGGTGGCAGGTAGGTGGTGCGCGCCCGCCAGCTGGACGGGGAGGAGCGGGTGGTGGGGCTCGTGGGCAGGTGGGGTGGGGATCCACCAGATCACCAGGGATTTCAACTTGGGGGTTAAGGAATGCCGCCCATGATCGGGTTTCTGTTCGTCCACTGACCACCAGGATATTGGACTTTGGGTGGGATACTGATGCCCGTGATCGGGCTAATGGGGGAAGCTGTTATGCCCATACCAGGCTACCTGTGAGCATAGTTATGCCCGGATCGGGCCACCGGGAGAATACCGTTATGCCTACAATCGGGCTACTCGCAGTCCACTGGACCACCAGTGATATTGGACTTTGGGGAGATACTGGATGCCCGCGATCGGGCATGGGGGCGCTGCTAGGTGCGGCAGGAACAGTCAAGGGCCACCCACAGGTGGCAGCTGCTGTGTTGCACCCTACAATGTGGCTGCTCACCTGTGGGTGGCCCTCGACTTGTTCCTTTTTTTGGGGGCTCAACTTTGTGCCGGCGCAGGTAGGGGTTGCACCTCAGATAACTCTGCACAGCCCAGGCTGAATATCGGGCTGTGCAGTTTATGCATGGCACGCCCCACCTGTGCTCAGACATATTACTGATGCACCCCGCGATCGAGATTTGTGCAGTGCACTTTTCCCTTTAAATATCGCACGGACACATCAGTGGGTTATGCATGGTGCAACACCGTTGCTCCATGCACAACCCTTTTGAATATCTGGGCCTCTGGATTTAAACCCAGAGACAACTGTCCTCATGTAAAGAAAGCAATAATTGGCAGCTAGGGCTCCCTTCCTAGAGGTAATCAGTCCCTGAGGGCAAGTCCATACCTGAGTTTCTGTGAGGGTCTGGTGGCTTCTGACCTGGACTGCGGGTGGCAGTCTGGCAGGTTGGGTTCATCAGAGAACCATGGCTGTGGCTCTCAGACTACCTGGAAGGAGAAGGCAGAGAAGAATTAAATAAAAAAGTCAGAGGGGGTGGGGCTGCTCATGGAGCTAAAAAGAAATGCAGACTGGCTTAACGGGGAGTGTTGCAGACCAAGATGTTAGGCAAGGTGCCTCCAAGTCTGAGTGAGCAATAATAGGGCTATTTAAAACACAATACTAGTGTAAAAAGGTGAAGGGGGGGGGTCAAAGGCCTGAGCTGAGATCGCTGCTGGTATTATGAGGAACACAATACAGGCATTTACATTAAATCAGAAAACTTCAGCTATAAAATGCAAACAAGACAGTTTTAACAGAAAACATAATCTAGCACAATATAATCAAACTTTAACAGTGCAGAGCTATATGGAGCCAATTGGAGTGCTCCTGGGGCTGACTGCAGCCAGTGGGCCACAGCAGTAAAAGACTCTGGATTTAAACCCAGAGACAACTGCCCTCATGTAAAGAAAGCAAAAATTGGCAGCTAGGGCTCCCTTCCTAGAGGTAATCAGTCCCCGAGGGCAAGTCCGTACCTGCATTTCTGTGAGTGGCTGGTGGCTTCAGACCTGAACTGCGGGTGGCAGTCTGGCAGGTTGGGTTCACCAGAGAACCACGGCTCTGGCTCTCAGACTACCTTTTATTTATTTTATTTTTTATTTATTGAATCTAGGAATTATTACCTTTGAGCCATAGCTCTTTTACAAAGGTTCCACGTCAGCAGGGTACAAACAAGGCAAAATTACACAAAAAAGAAAACAAATTATGAAGCAGCATTAAGCAGTATAAGGCAGTACATTAATGGCAGCTTGAAACAAAAATACTTGAGTAACACATACTGGCTGATTGAAGGAATACAATAGAGAAAGAACAATGGAGGGGGGAAGAGGAGCAAGGAGAGGCAGATATAGGGAGACTAGTACAACTCAAAATGCCTTTGTCAAAATGAATCAGAGATGGGAGGCTAAGCAAACTAGTCAAAGGGGGAAAGTAATCAAAGCAGTCACATGAGCTGGAGTCTGTGAGGTGAAGCTGTAGCCTAGATTTGAAAACTGCTAGAGAGGTGGAGGAGGTAATGTGAGTGCTGAGGGCATTATACCAGCTGGGTGCACAGTAGGCAAAGGATCTTTGGCCCTGGGTGGTGCAGCATCGGGGGATCTGGAGAAGCTGATGTTCCAAACTTCTGGTAAAGCGGGCATTGGTATTAGGGCATAGTAGGTCTTGGATGCATGGTGGAGTGAGGCCCATGGTAGATTTTTTCGCCATCAAGCAGGAAAGGTACTTTATGCGATTGGAGAGCTGTAACCATCCCGTTTCAGTGTAGAGCTCACATGTATGAGTGCGTCTTTGGGCACCAGTGAGCAGCTGACAGGCCTTGTTAAGGGAGGTTGTTATGCGCCTGAATGCGGTAGTTGAGGCAGAGCCATAGATAATTAAGCCATAGTCTATGACAGAGATGACAGAGCTTTGGATAGCAATCTTCAACGCAGATTGGGTAAGGAACTGTCTGTTTCTGTATAGGATACCAATGCATTGATTCACAGTTTTCGCAATACTATCAATGTGTGTCACAAAGGTTAGACAGGGATCGAGGGAGATTCCAAGGTATTTAAATGATGTCACTTGTTCAAGGGTATTTCCTTCGTAAGTATTGATAGCAAGCGGAATTTGCCTTTTCTTGTTTTACGAGCTTGAGAAGAGCATGGATTTTGTTTTTTTGTGGTTTAGGACCAGTTTGTGCTCTAAGAACCAGTTCTCAACCTTGGAGAAAGCAAGCTGCAGACTAAGGAGTAAGGGTTTCAGATCCTTATGTGAGGAGAGGATCATGACATCGTTAGCATAGAGGATTATTTGTTCTGGGCAAGATTGAGGGAGGGAGTTTAGGAATAAGCTGAAGAGAAGAGGGCCCAGGATGGATCCCTGGGGAATGCCTGAGAGAACCGGATTTGAGTCTGAGAGAACTCCTGAGATTTTTACTCTTTGTGAGCGTTGGGCCAGGTAACTTTTGACCCAGGCACTAGGGCCCTGAGAGAGCCCAATAGCCTGTAGCTGTTTGACAAGCAAGCCATGGTGAACAGTGTCAAACGCCTTTGTTAGATCAATGAAAACAGCTCCAGTTTGGTATCCTTTGTCCATAGCATTGTGGATTGCTCCAGAGAATTCCAGGAGGGCGGTCGATGTGCTGTGCCCTTGCCTGAAACCATGTTGCTGTGCGCAGAGGATGTTATACTTTTGCAGGTAGTCTGTAATTTGGTCTGCCACAATGTGCTCAAGGGCCTTGTAGAGGGGGTGGGAGTATTGATATTGGTCGATAGTTACCAGGTATGGACTTGTCACCACTTTTGAACACTGGAGTGACTACTGCAGATTTCCATTTGCTGGGGAATTGACTAAGGCAGAGGGAGAGATTGAAAATTCTGGTGAGTGGGAGCAATACCTCTTCCAGGGTAAGGGACAGTAGTTTAAGGTCTATAGTATAGCTGCTTGCATTGGACTTAGAGATAACCTTTTTTATGTATTTGTGGACTTCATGTGCCCTAACTTTTGTGAAATGGAAGGGCAGTTGATTTGGAGAAACAGGAGGCAAAGTTGGTTCTGAGGGGTCTATATCTGAGAAGAAGTCCGGGGGGGAGGACCCCACTAAGGTTGGTGAAAGTTGCATTTAGGGCCTTTGCCATGACCATTGGGTCTAGGGTAGTGGCTCTGTCAACAGTCAGTAGAGTAGGAGAGGATTTGGACTGCTTATCCATGATATTTCTGTTATTGTCCCAGAAGGAGCTCCCGTCACGACAGGTGTTGGTGAGGGCATCCTTGAAATAGGAACTCTTCATCATTCGGATTTGTTTAGTGCAGTAGTCACGAGGCTATTTATACCTTTGGATGTCTGGCAGGGAGCCTGTGGCTCTAGCTATAGCCCAGAGGTGGTCGCTTGTTTTTAGTTGGGCCAATAGCTTAGCAGTGAGCCAGGGACTGGAGAGAGTTTTGATTTTGCTCTTTTTTACTGGTGCGTAGGAGTCGCTGGTGGTTTAGAAAGTAATGATGAAGTAATAAAGGGCTGCGTCAACATCTTGTGAATTGTATATTGGGGACCAATCATGCCGTCTGAGACAAGCCTTGAGATGAGTCAGATTGCCATAAGGTAGTACTCTGCTTGAGATGGTTTTTGGAGGTGGCTTGTGGAACTTATTTGTCCAGGTACAGATAACAGGGGAATGGTCGCTGAGGGAGTCCGGGAGGACGGAGGTATTATTTATGCGGGCTGGGTGGCTGGCAAGGACCCAGTCAAGGAGGGTGCTAGTGCCCAATTTGTAATTCTTCCTAGTAGGGGAGCTTATCATCTGTGTTAGGTTAGCTGACAAGATAGCATCCTTGTGGGACACTACATCAGGTGCGAGCCAGTTGATATTAAAGTTACCATGGAGAAGGAGCTCAGTGCCAGGAGGTTGTGATCTCACAAATTCAAGCATGGATTTGAGACCAGTCCCTGGGTCTTTTGGTGGGATGTAGACAGCAACTATAGTGAGGACTTTATTTTAGGCACCAAGGAGTAGCTTAACAGGAAGGAAGTGCACTGAGGTGTTTGAGGAGGTAGTGCAGGCAGGGTGACCAGTGATGTTATCTTTTAAGTAAATTGCACACCCCCCCCCTTTCTTAATCCTATCAAGTCTGAAGATGCTGTAGCCTTGCAGCGAGATGGCATGGTCCAGAGTATTGGGTGTCAGCCAGGTTTCAACAATGGCTAGGATGTCAGGGTTATATTGGCTGGCAAAGATTTGAAGGGAGGCCAGCTTTGGAAGGAGGCTGCAAATGTTGAGGGTGGCAATGGTGAGACCTCCCTCCATTTTGGCAAGATTTGTTGAGCTGGAGTAAGCAGGTCCTGGATTCGGATGAACACTTCCTGACATCAGGAGGAGGAGGAGCAGGAGTTTTAGAGCCATCTGACGCTGCTCATAGTAGGTGAAATATCGTCTTTGATGCTTGTGTGCCTGAATGCAGCATAGATGTCTAGGGTCCCAGTGCAGGGCAATAGCTAGTAGCAAAGGTTGGTTTGCCCAAGTTCCATCTGCATGATTTGTCATAAGCGGCCAGTCCTTTGCAGGGGGGTGCCACAAGTGTGGGCAGGGAGGAATGGCCATGGTACCAAATTGACGGTAGTGGGTGGGTATAAGTAGGGTGGAGGGTGGAGAGGGGTAGCAGGCACTAGGAAGATAGCAGAGGGGAGGAAAAAAAGGGCTAGAAGAGACAGGAGGAAGTGGTTGGGGAGATGCATGATCAGGGACAGCAATAGGAGGAGAAGAGGAGGGTCTGAAAACAGAGATGTGTTTTAGTAGGTAGTGAAGTGCAGAAAGGGAAAATAGGAACGGAGAGCGCTGGGGGCTGTGGAGCAGGCTTAGGGCAAAAGAAACAAGCAGGAAATGCAGGTGGTAGGGGAGTGGTATAGCTAGGGGATAGGAGAAAAGCATCAGGGGTGGGTCCTGAGGGCAGGGGCGGAGCCAGAGACTATTTAATTAAGGTTGGGGGGAGGAGGGCGGGTGTAAAATTTTGGCACTCAGCAATGCAACTGAATGGGCGCCGAGCCCAGTAAAGCACAGTCAGAGAAACACCAATCAGGAGGCAGTGGCTGGAACTGGAGTCCAATCGGTGAGTGGCGCAGAGCACATTTGGCCAATAGCAGCCGATCACAGCTTCTCCAGCCCAGGGATGTCCTTACCTGGAAGGAGAAGGCAGAGGAGAATTAAATAAGAAAGTCAGATGGGGTGGGACTGCTCATGGAGCAAAAAGAAATGCAGACTGGCTTAACGGTGGGGGGGTGTTGCACATCAAGATGTTAGACAAGGTGCCTCCAAGTCTGAGTGAGCAATAACAGGGCTATTTAAAACACAATACTAGCGTAAAAAGGTGAAGGGGGGGGTTTCAAAGCTGATCTTGAAGTGGGTAGCCATCTAGGAACAAGTGACCACCAAACAGTGTGGTTCATGATAAACTTAGCTGTAGAGTCAAGCCACACAAAAGTGAAGGTACTGGACTTCAGGAGGGCTGATTTTGTCAAAATGGGAGAGTGCCTCAGAAAAGCACTAGCAAACAGGCAAGAAGGTGGGGTGGAGCAACAATGGGGAAACATCAAAACCACCATCACAGAGGCAACAAGTCTTTGTGTGAAGCAAATAAACAAATCAAAATGAAAGAAAAACACTATGGTTCTCAAAAGAAGTGCGGGAAAGTAAGGGAAAAAGATAGCATTCAGGAAGTATAAGGAAACACAGAAGGAGGGACAGAGACCTGTATCAGTTAAAGCAGAAGGAAGCGGTAAGGCAGTCAGACTAGCAAAGGCCCAAACTGAGGAAAAGATAGCCAACTCAGATAAGAAGGGGGAAAAAACCTTTTATAGGTACATTAGGGAGCAAAGAAAGACTAAGGCAGGGATACTGAGGCTGAACAAAGAGGAAGGTGGTTGGGCAGAGAGCGACAGTGAAAAAGCTGGGATACTGAACAAATACTTCAGCTCAGTATTCACAATGGAAAAGCAGTCGGAAATACCTAATCCAATTTATAGAAGCACTCTGGATAGGGGGGTTGATATTAGTCCTTTCACAGAAGAAAGGGTTCTGAAAGAACTCTTAAAACTGAAGGTGGATAAAGCAATGGGGCCTGATGGGATTCACCCCAGAATTTTAAAAGAACTAAGGGAAGAACTAATAACACCACTAACTACCCTTTTTAATAAATCATGGGAGGATGGGGTGATACCTGAGGCCTGGAGGAGGGCGGATGTGATTCCCCTTCACAAAAGTGGGAGCAAGACAGAGGCAGGAAACTACAGACCTGTCAGTTTGACCTCAGTGGTAGGGAAAATGATGGAATCACTTCTGAAGGAAAGAATTGTTGAGTACCTAGAGGCCAGTGGGGCACAGGACCCAACGCAGCATGGATTCACAGCGGGAAGGTCGTGTCAGACAAATCTAATTGATTTCTTTGACTGGGTGACCAATGCAGTAGACCAGGGAGGGGCTGTGGACGTGGCCTACCTAGACTTTAGCAAGGCATTTGACACAGTCCCACACAAAAAATTAATAAACAAATTAGCCAGCCTGGGAGAGGGTCCTAGGGTAGTAGCCTGGGTAAAACACTGGCTGGACAACAGGACACAGTGGGTAGTAGTAAATGGAGTCCACAGTGAAGAAAGGAGGGTTACTAATGGGGTACCACAGGGTTCAGTACTGGGGCCAGTCCTTTTTAATGTCTTTTTAAGTGACATTGCAGAGGGACTGGAAGGGAAAGTATGTATCTTTGCAGATGAGACAAAGATCTGCAACTGGGTTGATACAAAGGGTGGGGTGGGGTGGAAAGGATGAAAAGGGACTTGGCAAGGTTGGAGTAATGGTCAAATGTATGGCAGCTTAGATTCAATGCAAAAAAGTGCAAAGTAATACACCTGGGAAACAAAAACCCAGGGGAAGAGTACACAATGGGAGGGGGGGAGATACTGACAACAACAAAAACGGAAAGAGACCTGGGGTAGTCATATCAGATGACCTAAAGGTGGGCCAGCAATGTGAGAAGGCAGTAAGGAGGGCTGGGGGATACTGGGATGCATAGGGAGAGGCATCACCAGTAGAAAACAGGAAGTTGTTGGCCCTCTGTACAGACAGTTGGTAAGACCACATCTGGAGTACTGTGTACAGTTCTGGAGACCCCATCTCCATAAAGACATAGACAGGAATTGGAGGCTGTCAGGAAGGGCAACCAAAATGATGCAGGGGCCTGCATCAGAAGACATATGAAGAAAGACTAAAGGAACTAAAGATGTATAGCATTCGAGGAAAGGAGGGAGAGGGGGACATGATAGAAACTTTCAAATACCTCAAGGGAATCAACAAAGTCCAAGAGGGTAGCATCTTTCAGAAAAAGAGATGTGCAAAAACAGAGGGCACAATTTGAAGATAGAGGGGGGACGGCTGAGAGGTAATGTGAGGAAGTATTTCTTCACAGCTTATCCGTTAGGTAATGAAATGGGCAGACTAGGTGGGCCAAGCGGTCCTTATCTGCCGCCAAATTCTATGTTTCTATGTTTCTACGCTACTGGTCTTATGAGGAACACAATACAGGCATTTACATTAAATCAGAAAACTTCAGCTATAAAATACAAACAATACAGTTTTAGCAGAAAACCTAATCTAGCACAATGTAATCAAACATGAACAGTGCAGAGCTATATGGAGCCAATCGGAGTGCTCCTGGGGCTGACTGCAGCCAGTGGGCCACAGCAGTAAAAGACACTGCATTTAAACCCAGAGACAACTGTCCTCATGTAAAGAAAGCAAAAATTGGCAGCTAGGGCTCTCTTCCAGGAGGTAATCAGTCCCTGAGGACAAGTCCGTACCTGCGTTTCTGTGAGGGGCTGGTGGCTTCAGACCTGGACTGCGGGTGGCAGTCTGGCAGGTCGGGTTCATCAGAGAACCACCGCTGTGACTCTCAGACTACCTGGAAGGACAAGGCAGAGGAGAATTAAATAAGAAAGTCAGAGGGAGTGGGGCTGCTCGTGGAGCTAAAAAGAAATGCAGACTGGCTTAACGGGGGACTGTTGCAGACCAAGATATTAGGCAAGGTGTCTCCAAGTCTGCGTGAGCAATAACAGGCTATTTAAAACACAATACTAGCATAAAAAGGTGAAGGGGGGGGGGTTCAAAGGCCTGCGCTGAGATCGCTACTGGTCTTATGAGGAACACAATACACGCATTTAAATTAAATCAGAAAACTTCAGCTATAAAATGCAAACAAGACAGTTTTAACAGAAAACATAATCTAGCACAATATAATCAAACATTAACAGTGCAGAGCAATATGGAGCCAATTGGAGTGCTCCCTGGGGTTGACTGCAGCCAGTGGGCCACAGCAGTAAAAGACTCTGGATTTAAACCCAGAGACAACTGTCCTCATGTAAAGGCAGCCCTGGGTCATGAGGGACTCATCAGGTAGCCCTCCCCCTCACCAGAGCACCGCGCCGTCTTGAAGGGCACAAAGAAAGGCAGCCCTGGGTCATGAGGGACTCGTCAGATAGCCCTCCCCCTCACCAGAGCACCACACCGTCTTGAAGGGTACAAAGAAAGGCAGCCCTGGGTCATGAGGGACTCGTCAGGTAACCCTCCCCCTCACCGGAGCACCGCGCTGTCTTGAAGGGCACAAAGAAAGGTACGCTGATCGTGACTGAAGGAAGACCGCCAGTGCTCTGAAAGGATTGGTGCCTTTTTCAAAGGGGGACTTTCACAGAAACATTCTTGTCGGCACAGCTGTACTGATAGTTTTTTAAGCTAATGCCTGCAGTAATCTGCTTTCATATCTTGCCTATGCTAACATTGCTTTAAGAGGCTGCTGGTAGCTCCTATTTGCTAGAATTTTATTTCTTATGTCTATGCCTTAAACTTGGCTACCTAAGTGACTGGCCCTTAAGCCCTGGCGTCTACATTAGCATGAGCTCGTTAGTTTACAGCTGGTCCTGCAAATGTGTAGCAATGCTCATAATTGAAGCTGTGAGAAGCAGGCTTTTGTCCTAAGCTGAGGGCTTTTTCATTTATTTTAATAGAGCTCAGTAACTTTTAGAGCCATCCCTCCAAATGCGTATCAATGCTCTTATTTGAAACTGTGAGGAGCATGCTTTTGTATTTAAGCTGAGGGCTTTTCATTTTATTATTTTAATGTCCTGCAATTGTACATGTGCTGGGGGGTAACAACCAAGTTAGAAGCATTTTAATCGGAGTTGCTCGCATGCGGTATTATCTCCTGCTAATCACAATACGGATCTGAATTGTAGTTACCTTATTGGTGCAGCTTGTAGAGCCTGTCCCCTGCTAACGTTTACTCCTCCTTCTGCAGCCTTTAAAAACCGCCCCTGTCCTTTCTCCACAGGCAGCCCTGGGTCACGAGGGACTCGTCAGGTAGCCCTCCGCCTCACCGGAGCACAGTGCCATCTTGAAGGGCACAAAGAAAGGTACGTTGATCGCGACTGAAGGAAGAGCGCCAGTGTTCTGAACTGTGTGTGTGCGCCCCGCCATCCCCCCCCACCACCATCCTTGGTGAGCACTGTGTTATATAGAGGAGATCACATGATTGCCAGAACCTATCAGCCCACTCTTCCATTAGCAACTTATCTTAACACACCATTAGTGGCCACCCTACTGACTGCATACAAACTACAATCACTAAATACTCTGCTACTATGCCTGCTCATTCCCATAGCCTCCCTCCCTCCTGCCACCTACCCGGAATGGCAATTAAAACCATCAACTGTCTTGTCCAATGCAGCTCCCAGCCCCATATCTACAACTTCCACCCCTGCTCAGAAGCACCATAGCCCTCCAATCAACTGGGCTCTTTGTGCTTCCATTCTGCCACCCTCTTTTCACACTGGGCTAACAGCTCTACATATCCCCACCTTCAGCGGTACCCCACTTCCCTCCTAGCCCCTACCAGCCCCCTGCAAACCTCTAAGGGCCTTGGTCATATCTAAACAGCTTGCAGTGCTGCTGCTCCTATTGGCAGGAGATGTTGAACCTAACCCAGGACCCAGCCCTCCTAATACGACTGCCCCATTCACTGTACCCAGAGGGCTGAAGTTAGTGCATCTCAATATCTGTAGCATCCTAAACAAAATAACCACTCTACAACCACTAGCGTTATCAATTCGCCCTGATGTATTAGTCATCTCTGAATCCTGGCTGAAGCCCCACCATACGGATGCTGAATTCTCTGTCCCTGGCTATTCACTCATCAGACACGATCGCAAGGGTAAAAAAAGAGGCAGAGGAATTGCCATGTACATCTCCTCCAAGCTCCAGTTCACCCCTGTTCTGCTTTCTAATCCTTCGCAGGATATAGACTCCTTACTAATTAAGCTATCACTCCCACAATCTGCTCACATTTATGTAGCTGGCTTCAATTGTGCCCCTGGCACCACCCTACCCACCATCCTGGACCACCTGGCCTCCCTAAAGGCATCTGCTTCCACAGGCGAGCTACATATCCTCGGGATTTCAATTTTAATTGGCTCACCAACGCGAGCTCCAAGCTTTGTAGTAAGATAAAAGCCCTAAACCTCACCCAGAAAATTTCCCATCCAACCCGCCTAAACCACAAATCGCAGAACCATTCTCTTTTAGACTGGGCCCTCACCTCTCACCCCCACCGGATAACTGAAGCGGGCCTTCTTCCTGACTCCTTAAGCGACCACCACATGATCTACATGATCAGGAAGGTCCATAGACCAAAAGCTCCACCCCCAAGATCGCTGCTCACTAGATCATACAAAACTCTAGATCAAGCGACACTCTTAAACGACCTAGGTCGTATCGATTGGTCCTTTATCCCTAAAGCACCCTCCATCGACGCTGCACTGGATCTCTTTAAATCCTGTTTTCTAGCAGTATGGAACTCCCATGTACCCCTCAGTAGGACACGGGTCGGGGTACCCACCTCCCCCGGTGTCCGCTTTTCTCATTGACAAATTCCATGCCAGGGACCAGGCTTGGAAAACATACAAAAGCTACAGGTGCCCAGGATCATCAATTATACCGTACACCAAACTCCTGCACTAGATTTCTCCGCAGGCCAAAGCTAAGTACTTCAAGACCATTTTAGCTCAAATCTCAACCACCCAATGAAATTCTGGCAAACAATCAAATCTCTTCTCCCCTGCTCAGCCACCCACCCCGACTCTTACTGTCCAAGACTCCACTGTCTCGAACCATGCTGATGTGGCATTTGTTTTCCACACTTTCTTATCTAGTTGCGCAGCTACTCTTTTATCCAATCTACCTCAGCCCCCCTCATGTACAACTCAGCTAACACTGCCCACCACACTGACCTGCAGCTTCTCATTCCAACTGGTCACCCCAACCGAAGTATTAAAAGCACTGTGGGCACTCAATCCCAACAAGGAAAAATGCCCCACAGGCCTGGACGCAAAAATGCTTTACCTGTCAGCACCAGCCGCTCGCCACCCGACTAGCTGCTCTCTTCGCTCTTCTCTTTTACGACACTGTCCCAACTGAAGTAGAGCGTGCCATGGTCATACCCCTTCCATGAGGGCGATCATTCCTCGCCAGGTAACCAGGCCCATCTCCTTCTCCCCATCCTGGCTAAATTACAGAAGCATCTTGTACTAGCCCAACTCACCTCCTTTCTCGACTCCTCTGCTTTCTTCTCCCCTTACCAGTCTGGTTTTCGGATGTCACACTCAACCATTACCTCCCTTATAAAGCTCACCGATGCCATCCTCTCTGACATGGACAAGGGGCGCACCACCTCAGCCATCTTCATCGACCTTGCAAAGGCCTTCAACACCGTCTCCCACCCTCTCATTGTATCCAGACTTAGGTCAGCTGGACTCTCCAGTGCTGCCACCAATTGGTTTCACTCGTACCTGTCTAGCAGATCTCAGTCGGTAAAAATTGGACCACACACTACTAATTCCCTTCCGGTCAATTCCAGCATCCCCCAAGGTTCAGTCCTAGGACTGGTACTCTTCTCTGTTTTTCTGAATGACCTACCTTCTGTATGCCCACGCACCTCCATTCACATGTATGTGGACGACACCGTCCTGTATGCCTCAGGCCCCTCCCCTGTTGTAGTGGCCTCTACACTCCAGGAGGACTTCAACGCCATTCAGCTCTGGTTCCACACAAACCAGCTGTTTCTCAATACTAAGAAAACTGTCTCCCTAACCTTCGGCTAGCGCCAAAGACTCTCCCGTCTCCCCTGGCCCCCCCCCACCTTCCTCAACCTCGACGGGACCCCCTTGGAGGCTTGCACTTCTTTCAGATACTTAGGTGTCTGGCTCAACCAGCACCTTGATTTTTCTATACACATTGACTCGATCCACAAAAAACTTCATCCAAAATTAGGAGCCTTATATCGCAACAAGGACTGTATCCCCACACCAACCCGAAAGGAAATAGTTCAGAAGATGATCCTCCCTTTACTTGACTATGGTGATGTAGTCTATGGCACGGCCCCCACATCCTCCCTCTCCAGTCTGGACACACTCTTCCACTCCTTCTGTGGCTTCATCTTGGAATGCCCCCCCACAACTCACCACTGCAACCTCTACAGGTCCCTTAATCTGCCCTCACTCCACGATCGCAGGCAGCTGCACAGTGCCAGAACCATAGCGAAATACTGGGCACAGTCCCTTCCACCCTATCTTGAATCCACCCTCTCCACCTAATCACTGCCTGCCTACTCCCTCAGGAGCACTGACACCAGGCTCTTTCATGTCCCACATATGGGGTCAGCTAAAGGACAAGCAGCCTTCAGTTACCGCATGCCCAAACTTTGGAATGCGTTGCCAAAAGACATCATACTCACTGCAAACTCTCAGCAGCTCAACTACCTCCTAAAAACACACCTCTCCTCCATGTGTTCTTGTACCTAGGGCCTTCTAGAGGGGGTGCCCAATGCCATACAGCTAATTAGCTTCACTTAGCAGGTCCTTCACACCCGTATGCTATGCACGCAACCTTGGACATGGGCTAGGCAGCAACCAAACCCTCCCGCTGCTGGTCTCACCACATTCTGAGCAGCATTTAGGATTCAGTTATCATAGGTGCCTCAGCAATGCCACATTGTGGGATCATGTGATGCGCATGGTGGAGTAGCAGCAGCTTTTCGGGTCTCCCTCTCCAACCGAGTGTTTTTTGCCTTACTGCGCAGTATTTAACATCCCTTTTCAACTAGTCTACTTGCCTACTGTCCTGAGTTACTTAAAAGAAGCCCGATTGTGTGAGTCGGCAAGTCAGTATGCAAGCGCCAGACTCAGAGCTGGAGGCCAATCGGCCGAGATGGAGCTCATCGCCAGATAATGAGCTGGAAACTATTGCTCCTACTAAAATATACGAGGATCTGACTACGATCAAGGACGCATTATTCAAGCTTATCGAAGATGTGGCTGATTTTAAACTGGCACTCACACAGCTTGCCCGTCGGGTGACGGATGCTGAAGCCAGGATTTCATCTATTGAAAGAGCTATGGAGAGAGCAGGGCCTACGGCAAAGGATTTCAAATGGAGCCTGGAGAAGCTAACAGATCGCCTTGATGACCTAGAGGAAGGAGTCGACGCAACAACCTGGTCCTCCTAGGCCTCCCAGAGGGTGAAGAGGGGCGAACACAATCTGCTTCTTGCAGAAGCTGCTGAAAAATCGGTGGGCCCTCGCCTAATGGCCCAGAATATATAATAGAAAGGGCCATAGAGCACTGAGAGCTAAACCTCCATCCTCAGAACCGCCGAGACCAATAATTTTCAAACTATTAAACTATCTGGATCGGAGCATATTCTGAGGAAATTGAAATTGTCTGCCTTCCAGTGGAAGGGCAAGAAGCTCCGTTTAGTCCCAGATCTTACATGGAAGATCGACAGGCTCGTTTGGCTT
Organism: Neoceratodus forsteri; assembly: GCA_016271365.2. Taxonomy (NCBI): domain Eukaryota; kingdom Metazoa; phylum Chordata; order Ceratodontiformes; family Ceratodontidae; genus Neoceratodus; species Neoceratodus forsteri. The sequence goes on from CM057456.1 coordinate 1,535,710,200, forward strand.
TCCGCCCTATACTCGAAGCTTTGGGCAGCGGGGATCCACTCACGAATATTATATCCAGCTAAGCTAGAGGTTCCTGCAAAGGAGGGAACCAAGCGATACGAAACGGCAGATGAAGCCCTTACTTCTTTAGAGTCCTGGTTTCCAGATCTATTTGTTAAAAATAAAGGCTGAGTTCAGGCCTGGATGATGTCAAATATAGCTTACTAAAAGGGCATTTTCAGGGATCAGCACTATTTAATTTGAGCTAACCTCGTGGATCGTTAATTTCATGCGAGGCGGACTAATTTAGGTCCCAGCTTCATTTCCATGCTTCTAGAATGGACATTTGGACATTTAAGGAGGACTTTTTTATTATATAGAATTCCAGCCTCGGTTATTAATTTTGACTTTTCCACAAGAGCGTGGAGCGATGCGATTTATGTTTATATCCACAAGAGGAGCTATCAGTTTGTTAATGTAAAGCTCTATAACGCATCACCAGCACTATAATTTTTGTAATCCTAATTATTAGGAGCTCAATTGGGTTTAGCTGGTGGGGGAATTAGACGTTCAAGCTGGGTCTAGTCAATACAACTATGGCTCATAAACTGTGCTAATATAAGGGGTGTTAGTGTTAAGGGGGAATGTCTACAAATTTTAAACTTAGGTTTAACAATATGGTTCTTAGTTGTTAAGCGTTGCCATTATGACCTTGTTTGCTTATCCCATATTTTTTCTGGATGTAACACTATTTCTAATTTCCTCTGGCCTCGAAGTCATTTTAAGTCCTCTCAATGGTTATGGAATATTGATGTGTTTTACATAACACCCGCTTTCACATAGAGGTGATATGGGGGCATAGGCATTTCCTGTTAATTTGACTTCCTTTTTGTTCTATCTAACCAGGTGGAGGGGGGGCCCGGCCCCTATAGCGCATCATGAATCAAAGGCAGTGGAGTGGGCTACGGGCCTGGGTAGTTAGATGGAGTGACTTTTTAAGGGGGTTTATGTTCTTTTTTTATATAGATTGGGGGTTTAGATGCTCTTCCTTTTTTACCTGGGTAAGGGTTTTAGTAAGTAGGGGGACAGCTATCCATATCTTCTGTGGAAAATTAGTACTCATTTATGGCTAGTGGGCTGAATATTCTTTCATGGAATATTAATTTCCCTCTTCTTGGACTGCCTTTTACTATTAGTTATATTTTAATTCTAGGAAATTGTCAAATGGCTCTTTTAGCCCATGTCCTGTATTATTACGTACTCTTATTCTGGCTTCAGTCATTTGTTTTATTATATGTATGCTTAGGCTTGTATAATACTTCTCATGAGTTTGCTTTTGTCATTTTACTTTGTTTTTATTGGCCAGAATTGAGTTATATTTATTTCCACAGTCGGTATTTAAGGTAATGGATTGTTACTGCCAGGGGTGGATAGCTGTGGGGGGTGGGGGTGGGGGGATGATACAATGGAGGGTTTTATGTTGTTTTGGGAAGGGGGTCTTGTTTTCTTTAAATCAAGTAATGCCTGTAACCTACTCTATGTGATGTATAATCTGTATAAGTTGGTTTAATAAAATATGGTAATTTGCAATGCCACATTGTCTATTGTATAACCGTTGTTACTTATAGTTACTTGTTAAGCTTACCTGGGGCTCTTATTCCTGGGAGCCCTGTTAATCTACTGTTAATCTACTGTCATACGATGTCCCTGAGACAATCCTATAATCCTGTATGCCCCATGTACAATTCTGTACACTGGAATACTATTATTTATTGCCTGTATTCTGCTCCTCTTCCCCCTTCCACCAGGACGCATCTGGAATCGAGCGGTATCTCCGCTCAGTATGCCTTCCTGGTGAAATGCTAGAATAAATAAATAAATGTAAAGAAAGCAAAAATTGGCAGCTAGGGCTCCCTTCCTGGAGGTAATCAGTCACTGAGGGCAAGTCCGTACCTGCGTTTCTGTGAGGGGCTGGTGGCTTCAGACCTGGACTGCGGGTGGCAGTCTGGCAGGTCAGGTTCATCAGAGAACCACGGCTGTGGATCTCAGACTACCTGGAAGGAGAACGCAGAGGAGAATTAAGTAAGAAAGTCAGAGGGGTTGGGGCTGCTAAGGGAGCTAAAAAGAAATGCAGACTGGCTTAACGGGGGGGTGATGTTGCAGACCAAGATGTTAGGCAAGGTGCCTCCAAGTCTGAGTGAGCAATAACAGGGCTATTTAAAGCACAATACTAGCATAAAAAGGTGAAAGGGTGCTTCAAAGGCCTGAGCTGAGATCGTTACTGGTCTTATGAGGAACACAATACAGGCATTTACATTAAATCAGAAAATTTCAGCTATAAAATACAAACAAGACAATTTTAACAGAAAACATAATCTAGCACAATATAATCAAACATTAACAATGCAGAGCTATATGGAGCCAACTGGAGTGCTCCTGGGGCTGACTGCAGCCAGTGGGCCATAGCAGTAAAAGACTCTGGATTTAAACCCAGAGACAACTGCCCTCATGTAAAGAAAGCAAAAATTGGCAGCTAGGGCTCCCTTCCTGGAGGTAATCAGTCCCTGAGGGCAAGTCCGTACCTGCATTTCTGTGAGGGGCTGGTGGCTTCAGACCTGGACTGTGGGGGTAGTCTGGCAGGTCGGGTTCATCAGAGAACCACCACTGTGGCTCTCAGACTACCTGCATTTCTGTGAGGGTCTGGTGTCTTCAGACCTGGACTGCGGGTGGCAGTCTGGCAGGTCGGGTTCATCAGAGAACCACGGCTGTGGCTCTCAGACTACCTGCATTTCTGTGAGGGGCTGGTGGCTTCAGACCTGGACTGCGGGTGGCAGTCTGGCAGGTTGGGTTTGTCAGACAACCACGGCTGTGAAAAAGAACTTCCTCACATTACCCTTAATCGGCCTCCCTCTAATCTCATGCTGTGTCCTTTTGTCCTGCTATTTTTCTTATTTTGAAACATGTTAGACTCTTTCACCTTGTTAATGCCCTTAAGGTGTTTGAATGTTTCAATCATATCAACTCTCTCCCTCTTTTGCTCTAGGGTATACATATTGAGTTCAGTTAATCTGTCCTCATATGTTTTCTGATGCAGTCCCTGCACCATTTTGGTTGCCCTTCTCTGGACTGCCTCAGTTTGGTTAATGTCCTTGTAAAGGTGTGGCCTCCATTACTGCATGCAGTACTCCAGATGGGGCCTAACCAGTGTCTTGTAAAGAGAGATTATTACCTCCCTCTTCCGACTTGTGATACCCCAACTAATACACCCCAATGTCCCTCTAGCCTTACCTACTGCTTTAGAGGTCTGCTTGGATGATTTCAGGTCATCGGTGATGATGACGCCCAAGTCTCTTTCTTCTCTTGTTGACTGCCAGCAACTCCCCTCCCAGCCTATAGGTGGCTTCAGGGTTTCTCTTCCCTATGTGCATGATCTTGCACTTCTTTGCGTTAAACCCCAGTTGCTACTCTTCCGACCATTTTGCTAGTTTACCAGATCTCTTCTCATTCTGCCCACACCATCTGGATCATCTACTCTGTTGCAGATCTTGGTGTCATCTGCAAACAAACAAACCTTACCCTCCAGTCCATCTGCAATGTCACTGATGAAGATATTGAAGAGGACTGGCCCCAGGACTGATCCCTGAGGTATCCCTCTTGTGACTTGCATCTCTTCTGACTGTATACCGTTTACCACCACTCTCTGTTTTCTGTTTGTCAACCAGTTTGTCACCCAGTTGACCAACGTCTGACCCACTCTGAGCCTACCCAGCTTATTAATCAATCTTCTATGTGGAACAGTATCGAAAGCTTTGCTGAAATCATGGTAGGCAACATCAACTGCTCCCCTTTGGTCCACCACTCAGGTTACCCAGTCAAAGAAATATATGAAATTAGTTTGACAGGACCTTCCTTTTGTAAACCCATGCTGTCTTGGATCCTGTGCTCCTATGGATTCCAGGTGTTACACTATCCTTTCCTTAAGGAGTGTCTCCATAATCTTGCCCACTACTGAGGTAAGACTGACTGGTCTGTAGTTCCCTGCCTTCTCCCTCCTACCACTCTTGTGAAGCGGGATCACATGAGCCCTTCTCCAGTCTTCTGGGACCTCTCCTGTGTTCAGAGACTCATTAAACAGTTCTGATAATGGCTCTGCTAGTTCCACCCTTAGCTCCTTTAGTACCCCGGGATGTATGCCATCAGGTCCCATTGCCTTGTCCACCCTGAGCTTAGCAAGCTCTTGTAGGACCCTTTCTTTTGTGAAGGGACTAGTGCACACCTCCCTCCCCCTGTCCATGGTGCAGAGCTGTGGGCCCTGCCCTACCTTCTCTTCAGTAAACACTGAGCAGAAGTATCTATTTCGGATAGATGCTTTTACATGGTCCTGCTCCTCACGCACCACCTTATCCCCTTTGATCTTAGCAATACCCCCGCTGGACTTTCTCCTTTCACTAATGTAACTATAGAAAGTCTTGTCACCTTCTTTTACTGTTCGTGCTATTGTTTCCTCAGTTTGGGCCTTTGCCTGCCTTACTGCTTTCCCTGCTTCCCTTAGGGAAGTTTGGTATGCCTCCCTATCTTCATCCTGCTGCGTTCCCTTGTATCTTCTGATGGCCAGCTTTTTGGCTCTGACCTTTTCTGCTACTGTGTTTGAGAACCAAAGTGGTTTCCTTCTTCTTTTGTACTTCTTTTTCTCACTAACACAATGGGATGTTGCTTCAAGTATTGCATCTTTAATGCTTGCCCACTTTGCCTGTACCCCCTCACCTGTGTTTCTTTTTGCCAGGGCTAGCTTAACTCTGTTGGCCATCTTATCAAAGTCAGCTCCTCTGAAGTCCCATATTTTTGCCTTGGAATGGGATGATTTTGTTCTAGTGGCAAATTGAACCGTACCATGTGATGGTCACTGGCCCCCAGATGACCTTCTACCTGGAGATCTGTGATCCTTTCCCTGTTAGTCAGTACTAGATCTAGGATAGCCCTGTCTCTAGTGGGTTGTTTTTCTAATTGTTTGAGGCCCTCCCCCTAGAGGGAATCCACCATGCGTCTAGTTCTGGCAGATGTCCCTGCTGGTATTGACCAATCTGTATCTGGCATGTTGAAGTCTCCCATTATCAGAACTTCCCCTTTAGCCGTCATGTTTTGTATATCTCCTAACAATACTGTAACATGCCTATGTCCTCCACCTGGTCTGGAGGCCTATACACAACCCCAGTTCGTATGGCTGTCCCATTTCCCTGTTTCCAGGGTAACCCACAGTTCTTCTGTCTCCTTATGTGTATTCTGAATTTCTGTAGCTTTGATATTTTCATTGACATGAAGTGCCACTCCCCCCCCCCTTTTTGCACCTCGGTCTCTTCTGAACAGTACATAGCCAGGTACTGAAGTCTCCCAAGTGTGGTTACTGGTAAACCATGTCTCGCTAATGGCTACTATGTCCAGTTTAGCCTCTATCATTATTGCCTGCAGGTCTGGGATCTTGTTTCCCAGACTGCGAGCATTTGTGTACATGATTTTCCATTGGTCATCAGCATGGGTGCAAGCCTGCTGGCATGCCCAGTTCTAGAGATAGCACCATTATATATGCAGGTGTTTCCATGCCACTCATCACTCTCTGAAAAAGCTGCAGGTGCAGGAGCCATGAGCTGTAAACATGGTATGGAGGTAAGAAAGAGTTTTAGCAGAAAATAAGTAGAAATATTTCATCATATTTAAGGACAATATTCAGGAGATGTTCATTTTATAATGTTTAGAGTTTCCACGGTTGAAATATCTAAATAAGAGTTTAAAAGTAAGTGTCATATGCTACCATCATGTGTGGAATTAAATTCTTATTGAGGGAATGCAAGCATGTTCTGCTTGGTGCACTGGTTGTGGGAACATTTGCTATAGGTGAATGTTTTAAATTTTCTGCTTGTTTATGAAGATGTTTCTGCAGATTAGCAGATAAAATGTAGTTGATTTTCTGTACTTTGGAACTGGAGGTAATGTCCCCTTATATTGAAAAAAAGTCACATTTGGTTATATAAATATGTATAGGAATAGTTGGTCTTATGTTTTATTTATTGACTTTATAGATGAATATTCATAGTACCTTGCAGTTGGTGATTTAGTCTGAATGAAAACAGTAAGTGTAGGACTTGTTGATGGCTATATTCAATTTCGGTAAACGTTTTGCTTTAAAGCAATGTAACAAATTTTTAATACTGAAGATATATTTTTTTCTTATTTATTAATTACAGCCAGTATTCTCTGATGAAATGTTTTCCCAAAACATCGCAGTTTGGTCTGGCTGGAACATATTTGTAAATAAAATATTTTATTATATATTTGTGAGTGGGCTCATTGATTCAATTTTTGTTGGATTTCGCTGGCTTGATTTGATGGGGCCTGTCCAGTGCTGTGCAGAATTTTCAAATTTCAGCAGAATGAAATTCTGCAGAATTTTCAAAATTCCACCAAAATTTCGTCAAATATCATCAGAAATGGAATGGTGGAATTACGCAGCAGAAAATAGTTTTGGAATGATTTCCCATGAAACAAATGCTGTTCCATGGAATATTATTCTGAGGATTTTGATATTTTCAATAGAAATTGTTGCAGAATAATTTTCCGCAAAAAAATATTGTTCTGTGGAATATTATTCCATGAATCACAGAAGGTGGAATTCTGCAGAAGAACCAACAAAATTCTGACAGAAATTCCTCTGGCAGAATGGTCATTCCGAGCTAATTTCACCAGCAGAATTTCAGAATCCACACAGCACTAGGTCCCTTCCTTATTTTCATAAGTTTTATTTTGTACCAAGGGGAACCGAGATGTATTTCAGCATTATATACAGGGTATAAATTGGGCAGAAGCCCACAACAACTCAGTTCTACCAACTCTTGAAAAACTGTATGACAGTTCCACCACCTCTGTCATCTTTCTCCATTGACTACTATAGGGGAATTCTGCCACATAGAAATGACAATTCCACCACCTATAAATCTAGATATAAGAGTTCCCTCACCAAAACATTTCTAATCTAACCATTGATTATATACATTTAATATATGTGCCTGTATGACACTGGGGTGTCATACAGATGAGGCATACTGATGAGTCCTGGTAGGATGAAACATGTGTCTGTGTCTTCTGTTGGCACCCATTGCAGGCTGTGTGAGAGGCCGTTCAGCACCATGTATTTCTGTTTAAAGTTGAACCAGCATAATATTCTGTGGTGATTTGCATATACAGCCCATGATGCTTTGTATTATGGGGGTATGTGTGATTTTGTATTTTTTTGAAACTTGGCTTCCTGGCCAATGCCCTTTGGGGTAACCATTGCCTCAGTGCTTGCACACTGAGGGTCTTTGTCTTTTAGCTTGTTTTTTGTTTTCATTGGGTTCACCACAACATAACCCAGGTAGACCATCTTAGGGTAGTTGGTTCATTCCACTGGGGTGTCATACAGATGGGGCACACTGATGAGTCCTGGTAACATGAAACACATGTCTGTGTCTTCTGTTGGCACCCTTTGCAGACTGCATGAGAGGCCATTTGGCACCATGCATTTCTGCTTAAAGCTGAACCAGCATAATATTCTGTGGTGATTTGCATATACAGTACAGCCCATGATGCTTTGCATTATGGAGGTATGTGTGATTTTGCATTTACTATATAATGTGTATAATTGCAATAGAATATGTAACCAATAAAACATGAGATAGTGATGGATGTGGTGTCACACCTGCATGCTCAGGGGCACAGTAAGGCATCAGGCAGCAGGCTGAGTGCCTCCAGCAAAAAGCTAAGAGAGCTGCAGCACTCTTAATAAACCCTGGTGCTTCTCAGAACATTTACCACAGCCCAATCCAAAGAAGAAAAAGCACTCTTGGACCAAAACTGCTAGAGGAAATGTTGGGGACAATAAAAGGGGTAATAGTGGAGGCCACTAGCCTCTGCATCAGGAGGGTATATAAAAATAGGAAGAAGAGGAAGCCACCTTGATTTAATAGAGAAGTGGTGGAGAAGGTCAGGGCAATGAGAAAGGTGCTTAGGAGGTACAAGATGACCTGGACAGAGGAAAATAGGACCATATACCAGGAGAAGCAGAAGGAAGTGAGTTTGGAGGTCAGGAGAATGAAGGCAAGAATGGGAGAGAGAATAGCCAACACAGTCAAGGAAAGGGACAAAACCTTCTTATGGTATGTGAGCAAGAGGAGAAAGTCTAAGGAGAGAATAGTCAGGCTGAAAAACGAAGAAGGGGGGCTGGTGGAAGATGACCTTGGGAAGGTAGAAATACTCAGCAACTATTTCTGTTCAATGTTCAGAGAACAGAGAAGGATGGGGAGGTTAGGAAAATCAGGGGAAAAAAAGGAGGTGGGAGGTTTGACTCCAGTTTGTTCCAGGTGGATGAGGTCCTGAGGCAGCTAGAGGGGTTTAAGGTTGATGAGATGATGGGGCCTGATGGGGTACACCCCAGGGTGCTGAGGGAGCTTAGTGAAGTACTAGTAGTACCTCTGACCAGCCTCTTCAACAAATCCTTGGAGTCAGGGAAGGTCCCTGATGACTGGAGAAGGGTAGATGTGGTTCCCATTTTGTAAGGGGTGGGACCAGAAGAAGGCAGGAAATTATTGACCAAAGAGTTTTACATCGGTGGTGGGTAAGCTCATGGAGAAACTGCCAAGGAAGAGAATCACTAACTACCTAGAGGCTAACAGCCTACAGGACCAGTGGCAACACAGGTTCACTGAGGGTAGGTCATGTCAAATGAACTTGATTGAGTTCCTTGATTGGGTCACCAGGGTACTGGATTGGAGGGGAGTCTGTAGATGTTGCATACCTTGACTTCAAGAAGGCATTTGATTCTGTGCCACACAGGAGACTACTACACAAAAAGAGATATCTGGGGCTTGGACCAGTAGTGGTTAGGTGAGTGCAGAACTGGCTGGAGGGCAGAAGGCAGAGGGTAATTGTTAATGTGGTACCCTCAAAGGAGGGTATGGTCATCAATGGGGTGCCTCAGGGGTCAGTGCTGGGGCCACTCCTTTCTAATATATTTATAGGGGACATAGCAGAAGGGCTAGAGGGAAGAGTCTGTCTATTTGAGGATATCACAAAGGTCTGTAATGAGTGGATATGCCGGAGGGGGGTTGTAAGTATGCACAGAGATCTGGAAAAGCTTAAGGAATGGTCCAGGGAGTGGCAATTATCCTTTAATACAAAAAAATACAAGATCTTGCACTTAGATAACAAGAACCAGGGTGCAGAATACCAGATTGGGGGGGGGGGGATAACCTAGAGGTTACCGAGCTGGAAAGGGACCTTGGTATAATCATTTCAAGGGACCTGAAGGTGACAAGGCAATGTAAAAAGGTGGTGGTAAGGGCCAATAAGATGCTAGGATGTATCAGTAGGGGACTAACTAGCAGGAAGAGGGAGGTCATAATGCCCTTATACAGGCAGCTGGTCAGGCCACATCTTGAGTATGGGGTCCAGTTCTGGAGGTCATACCTCAAGAAGGATGTGGAGAGAGTGAAGTGCATCCAGAGGAGGGAGACAAAAATGGTGAAGAGCCACAGTCAATTGTCATACGAGGAACAACTGAAGGACCCTAAATACCTAAGATCCTTACTAATTGCCTACCCATTGCACTACTGCCAACTCTTAATAAGTTACTGGAAAAGTTAGTCATCGCCAGATCTCCACTCATTTTATTAATTCTAAACTTCAGTCCCCCAGCCAGCATGGCTTTAGGGCAGGGCATAGTACCACTACAGCTCTTGCCCAATTCACCAGCGATGTTAAGTCTAACATGGATAAGGGCTTACTTACTGGTGCAGTGTTCATTGATCTCAGCAAAGCATTTGATTTTATGAATCACCCTTTGCTGCTAAGCAAACTTCAAGCTATTGGTGCCTCTTGCTCTACCCTGTCCTGGATTGGTAGCTATCTCAACAGTCGATCATAATCGGTCTCCTTCTGCAAAGTTCTCTCTTCCCCAGGCCCAATCTCTTGCAGGGTCCCACAAGGTTTAATTCTCGGCCCCTTGCTCTTTTTGCTATTTATTAAAGACATCCCTACCAACTTCCCTCACTGTAGCTCCATAATGTACATCGATGACTTGGTGCTCTATGCCTCCTCTAAGTCCATTGATGACCTAAGCAAGCACCTATCTTTGGCATTTCAACACCTTCCTTCCTGGCTCACTTCAAACTACCAAATCCTTAACTTATCTAATACCCAGGCCATGCTCTTTCGGGCCTCAAGGAAAAGTATGTGCAGAGTATCCTAAGTTACAGATCCTCTGCAGTGACAGTCTGTCATATCAAATATTGAATCATTCAAATACCTCAGAGTGATTCTGGACCCTGTATTAGACTTCTCCTTGCACATAAATGATGTATGTAGATCTGTCAACTTGAAGACTGGTGCTGCCTATACAGTACATCACTCCGTCACACCTGCCGCTAGAGTCTCAATCACTCAGAGTGTCCTGCTCCCTCAACTCTTATATGCCCTCCCTGTACTCTTCCAGACCAATGCCATTGTACTCTATAAGGTGGACACCATATACAACAACATCTGCAGGTCTGCTTTGTCTGCTCCGTGCCTTACCCACCACTGCCTGCTGTACTCTGTCTTGCAATAGCTGCTCCTCAATGCCTTTTGTTCCTATACTCTGGGGAGTTTTATCAATTCATTGACCAGATTTCCTTGCCCTGACTGTCTTGGTGCCATGCTAAACCCTGTCATTCACTCTTGCACTCTTAGATCTTCAGACTCTCCATTCCTCTCTGTCCCACACTGCTCCACAAAAATGGGCGAGCAAGCTTTCTCCCACTTAGCTCCCAAATTCTGGAATTCCCTTCCTTTCTACCTCAAGAGTTCCCAATCTCACTTCACCTTCAAGAAACTCTGTTCTCTCACCTATATGCACTTAGCACTTGTTACTGCTCTTAACAAACTGCTTGGCTTTCTGTTTTGCTCTTGCCAACCTGTCTCCTTGCAGCTCTGTAAAGAATATGCACTATTTGCCTCGTTTTTGTTTTCATATGCACTATTTGCCTCGTTTTTCTTTTCATTGTCTGATCAACTGCATCCCTGCATGGATGATTTGTGCCAGTGTTGTATATTCCCTGTATATCCCTGCGTGCATATTTTAATGTAACAAGTATTAGAACTGTGATTGTCCAGTTACCTTGTCCTGATGTATCACTGTATTTTGTACTGTTCCAGGTTGTGAGGTAAACAAAAGCTAATGAATAAGTACTCCCTAGAACAAAGGAGGGAAAGGGGGGATATGATTGAGATCTTCAAATATATCGAGGGTATTAACAGGGTGCCAGTAGGAGACATCTTCCAGCTAAAGGAGAAATTGAAAACAAGGGGGCATTGTTTGCAGATAGTAGTGGGGAGGTTCAGAGGAAACATTAGGAAATTCTACTTCACGGAGTGGGTGGTGGATAACTGGAACAGACTCTCTGAGGAGGTAGTGGGGGTGAGAACTGTGGGGGGGATTCAAGAGAGCGTGGGATAAGCACATGGGTCTCTTAGATCTGGGGGGAGGAAATAGCAAAGTCTTAGCAGCTAGCTAGGCATACTGAGCAGACTGGGTGGGCCTGACGGTCCTTTTCTGCTGTCACATTCTATGTTTCTATGTTAATTTATTTATTTAAATCACTCCTCATGATTTTTTGCATAGGCAAGCAGATCAGGATTATAACCCCAGTGCTTTGAAGCTTAGCCAGACACTTCATCAGGGGGAGGTGTTTCTGATGACCAGCTTCACCCTTAAGTACTTTTTTAACATAATTGCTTAATTACTTCAAACTGAATTGCAGCTTTCTAGATTTTATTCCGTTCAGTTTCTCAATGCCACCAATAGCAATACGCAAATTAAAAGATCCCTTCAACTTGTAACCTTGCAAGATGGCAACATAATTTGTTTGCAGCTGTAATTGTCAACTAAATCCTGAAGAATCCTGTAGAAGGGGGAAAATATTGTGAGCAAAAAATAGCAACATCTTTAAGAACACACAGTAAACTCCAGATGGATACCAGTATTGTGGACAGCTGACCAGCAAAACCGGAGAAAACACAATCTACCATTGTACCAGCTTCAGGCCTGGCACTTCCTTAACAGCACCGCTATCTCATGGAAATCTGAACTCGAAAATGAACAATGTAAACTCCTCAAACATTGGCTTAGAACACTTTGCCAATATGCCTGCTAGGGTTCTGGCAGATAAAGCAGAACTAAAAGAAACTACCGCGGTGACTAAAAAAAAAAAAAAATACAACAGATATAGAAGACAGGCTGAATGTTGTGGAAAATGCCGTGGCAGAGATGAAGGCACAAGTCATGGACAAGCAGGCAAAAATGAATTACTTAATGGACAAAATTGACTACCTGGAGAACCGTTCCAGAAGGAACAACATACAGGGTTCCCAGAGGGCTGTGAACTTTCTGATACTAATAGATTTCTGCAGGCAGTGATCCCTGTAATTCTCAATGCTTCAGACTGCCCCACTGATAGAAATTGAGAGGGCCCATAGAAGTATGGCTCTGAGACCCAAGATGGGTCAGCCTCCTTGACCTATTCTGGCAAAACTGCTCTGTTTCCCTGTCAGAAACAACATCCTTCACCTTGCCCAGGAAAGAAGACCTTTGAGCTGGTAGAGGTACACAATCCACCTATTCCAGGACTTCTCAGCAGACCTTTCAAGCCGTAGACGTGCTTTGGGCTACAATACTCCATGAGGTACCCTGCCAAGCTGCATGTTTCAGTAAATGGAATACAGCACTCGTTTCAGGATTCAGAGTCTGTGGATCATTTCATCAGAAACAGACTCCATCCCTCAAACATGGAAGATTGGATGGACAAAGGACCACAGCCTGCCACAAGGCCAACAAATCCACACCTCCATGTGTCAGAGCCCAACAAGAAGGGGGGTAACACAGCGGATTACCCCTGGTAAACAGTCAAACGAAATCAGGGGTGACAAAGAGTCTGGGGGACATTGAAAAGAGAACCACCACACTCTGAAATTCACCGCTCTCACAGCTGAAACAGAAGCGCTGCATCCCCAAACTCAGCATATGGCATAAGCACAATGGTGGGCGCTAACAGGTATGCTCCCCTACAAACTCAAGATGAACCTCCTGCTGGGCTTAATGGGTCTCAGATTGTCATTGGAGACAACTACACTCCATCTGGGGACACCAGATCATGGGCCAGTTGAGCAGCAGAGACCGGCCCCCCACCAGTGCTCACATCTTTGGGCATGGAGGATCCCAGAACCCCTAAGAAAAAAGGCCCCAACAGGTGACAGCAAACAATGTCTGCCTAGGCTTTCATGTCTGGGGAATTGAAATCTATCCCATGGCATGAAAATGTTTGCTGAGGAGTTGGCCCTCTGAAAAAATGGAGAGGTTACAATTGTAAACGTGTTGTTCTTAAGAAAAAATTGTTGAAATGCATTTTTATCTACTCATGATGGTATTAGAAATGGACCATAGAATCAGCCCTCTGAAAGCTGAACTGGCTTATAATTATTAAGTATTAATTACAGGCTTAAATGTTTAAAAAAAAGGATTTGAAAATGCATTTTTATTTAGAAACTGCCCATGGGTTAAAGAAACGTGATTGCTTAAAAAAAAGCAGTTTCCTTTCTTTATATTTTGTGGTAAAATCAGCTTCCAGGCTTTCTAATCAGACCAAGATAAAGCAAGCCTCCAAACAAATACAGCAGCAACCGGAGGGGGATATATCTGAACCTGCACCAGAGAGAGTGTGCAGTAGGATGGCTTGCCCCCATAAGTCCCTGTGTCTCTCCAATGATCTCTGGTTAAAATAAAGTCTGTACATGCATGTAGAAGATAAAGCAGAAGATAACACATGCAAGGTAATTAGATGGCAAGAAGAAAACTCCACTGAATTGTTTGGATGTTCCATTTGGCCAAAATTGAGTTTCTTGTTCTTATTCTTGTTCTAGGGTAGAATGCTGAACGCTGCCTAGCTCCTCTCAGCTAGCTATCTCAAATATAATCATCTACACATCACCCAAATCCTCATAACCGTACAGTTAAAAAGTGTTTATGGTCTGAGCTGAAAGAACTGGACAACGTTCAAAGGATAAAAAATGTTACAAATGTTATTAATTGTTATTAATTAAATTAAAGGATGCAGTTGGTCAAATTTCTCATCCTCGTGGTGCCCTCATTAGGAGACCCCATCAGATGGTTAAAAACCATGCGCTGAGAGCCATTCGCTTTAATATGCAGGGAGAGTACCTCACGCTGATCAGTAGATGGAGACATATAATGTAAACAGAATATGACACGATTATGTAAAGTAACATTTTAGGTAAAACAGGAAACAAATGTCCCATCAGAAGTGCGTGGAGTACTTTTACAGAGACAGCACCTGGTGAATGGGGGGCACAGAAAGTGCAGAAAGATATCGAAGTGGCATCTTAGCAGACAGGCACTTATTTAAATTCAAATAACCCTTGCATATCATATTATAGGGGGCCTCCCTGTTAGTATGCCACCTTTATATTATATAGTTACCTTGCAAGCAAGGCCCCCCCCCTTGTATTTTAATTTACAAAACACACCCCCATACACCTTATAATTGAGGAGATTCAGGGGCAAGGAGTGGGATTCCAGCACAGACACTACCTGCTCAAATTTAAAACTGACATATGGAAATCTGCGGGAGAAGTGAAGAGCAATGGCCTACGACCTGTGGCAGTTGCATATTACTTTGAACTTTTTTCTGGTTAAAGCTTTGAAGAGATTGATCGAAACAATGCTGGAGAGCTTTAGAACTGACTGCACTCTATTCCAGGCTGTGGGTAGGGTGTAGGAGATAGCACTCCTACCTAGGGATGTGATAGTCCTTGGTATGTCAAGGAGGATAAAGACGGCCTTTCTTAAGGAATAGGTGCAATGGAAGACGTGTATGAGAGAGGAAATATATCCTGGGAACTTGTTCAAGAGGATTCTGTGCATCCATGTTTCTAAATGAATCAATCTCCTAGTTGTGAGGGACGTCCCTATAGGAAGTGTAGGGTGCTCAGGGCAACCATACAGCATCTAAACAGAAGGATTGATTTCCCCCAATATAATACAAAAGGACCCCTCTGTGAGCAGCATAGCTTAGCACCCATTCTTGAGGGACTTAACTACTGCTGACTGCTGCTTAGCTGCATCTACTGTACCCCCCACCTCTGACAGTTAAGTTGACCACAGCAGCGCTGCTCTCCTTCACACCCCTGCTAAACAAAAGTGATGGATGTTGATGTTGCTCCTGGGAAGGATACCCTGGACCCTTGGCAGCCATTTGGCAGCTGATCCTATGGGAATCGCATCTCTTTGTTTAATACTGTTTTTGTATATCCTGTTGAACAGTTGCATAAGTTTAGGTATCTTTAGATATACTACTGTTTTGGTTTGTCAAAACAATTGCAATTTATAATAACAGTACTAGTTTTACATTGTATATAAACTACAGATATTGGATATCACAACCCCAAAGAATGCATGCTATTGTCAGTAAACTGAGTCAACTATGGGGTCCTTTCTATATAAATATGAATGTTGGTCAAACGTACCCTGTGGCCACGCAACACCATTTCACTCCTGTTAAGTTCCAGTTAGTACAAACTGAAAATCCAAACCCCAAACCCTATATTGTATAAGGTTAATAAAATACAGAGACGCCCATAGCTGACCTGAAATGTGTTACTTGGAATGTGAGAGGTCTTAACTCCCTGATTAAAAGGAAACAGGTCTTCTCACATCTCAAGAGGTTAAGAACTAACATAGCCTTCTTACAAGAGATCAAACTAACACCCATAGAAGCGGCTAAACTGTGCAGAGAATGGGTAGGCCTAGAAGCTCACAGTTGTACCCAGTCCTCCAAAAGAGGGGTAACCATAGTAATACATAAATCACTCCCCTGGAACATTTTAAAACAGGAACATGATGTTGAGGGCCAATGGGTGTCAGTACAAGTTTCTACCCAACAGGGGCCCTTAGTCCTAAACTCAATATATGGCCCTGACTCAGATTCTCCAGACTTCTTCCATACCTTTTCCCAACACCTCCAATAATTCTACCCCACCTCTGCTCTTAACACCATGCTGCACCCTAATCTGGACAGGTCTTCCCTATCCACATAGACCCCCCGAAGGGTGGCAAAAGCCCTTAATCAAATGTTCCAGGAACACATGCTATCAGGTCTGTGGAGATCCCTGAATCCATCCTCCAAAGATTACACCTACATATCACTAAAGTTTGGGTCAGCCAGCAGGCTGGATCTACTACTAGGCTCCCCTCACATAACTCAAAAGATGGTTACATGTGATACAGAGAACCTGATCATCTCAGACCATGCTCAGCCCTTGTAATATGGGGCCCAAAGACCCCCAGATCATCTTAATGGAGACTGGATCCCCTGCTCCTGAAAGATAAGACTTTCTGTGAATGGCTCACACATGAGACCACCCAATTTTTTAGTGAAAATGATACAGAGGATGTTTCGTATGTCACCCTGCAGGAATTCTACAAGGTGATGATCAGAGGCAGCATTATGGGTTATGCAGCCAGGATGAGATGTGAAAAGGAAAAACAACTGACAACCTTGGAACAGGACCTGGCAAAGAAAGATAAGGAATATAAAAGAGCAAAACCCTTGTCCTTTAGGTGGACTCTTTTAGCTGAAGCCAATGGGATATGGATCCAGATAAACTTCCTATTTACTAGGAGGGCAGAATTAGCATTGGTTTGCATCAGACCAAATTACTGGGAGGCTGGGGAAAAGTCGGGTGCCTCCTTGCATACTGCCTAGAAAAACAGCAAGCAGCAAGACATATCCCCATGCTAAAAGACAAGGGAGGGACATCCCAGCATAGCCCAACAGACATAAACAAAATAATGTTACAGTTTTATCAGAACCTTTACAGCTCATCAGGTGCATCACACAACAATCAGATAGATTCCTTTCTTTCCGCCCTGGCCCTTCCTAAAATATCAGCCCAAAACAGGGCCACTCTGGAATCCCCGCTCTCTGCTGCTGAAATTAGCTTGGCATTCCATTCCATGAACAAGAACAAATCACCAGGAGGGTACGATATCCCTGTAGACCTCTATGACCACCTGAACCAAATAGTTAGCCCATATCTTCATAAGGTGTTTACAGAGGTCCACTCCAACAAAAACCTCCTCCAACACTCGCAGAGGCAATTATTACAATCTTACCCAAAGAAGGGAAGGATCCACACTTACCTGCCAGTTACTGGCCCATATCATTAATTAAAGCATCCTACCCACACGGATCCATCCTGCCCAGACAGGCTTCATCAAGGGCTGACTAGCATCGGACCATCTCAGATCCCTAATTTCCCTTATAGCTGTGGCCAACAGCTTACCCTCCCCCGCAGCCACAGTGGCCATAGACTTCAAAAAGGCCTTTGACTCCATGGAGTGGGGGTACCTTCTCAAGGTCTCCAACACATGGGACTTGGGCCATATTTTGTAACATGAATACAGACACTATACCAAGCCCCCAAGGCCAGAGTCCTGAAAAATTCAATACTATCCTCATCTTTCCAGCTTCAAAAAGGCACGAAACAAGGCTGCACCCTCTCTCCAATGTTATTTGTTTTGGCAATAGACCCTTTGGCCATAGCCATCTGGAATCGCCAGAGTATGCAAGGGATTTCTACTAAGGGTCAGGATTTCTGAACTAGCCTGTATGCGGATGATCTTTTGATCTTCCTTTCAGAAACACATAAGGGTCTCACACATCTTCTAACACTTCTTCAAGATCTCTCCCACTTTTCCAGTCTCAACCTGAATCAAGGGAAAACTGAAATATTATGCTTAAATAAACACTGTACACCCAACCCCTTTGACCTTGTGGGTATGAAATGTTCTCCCAGCTCAATAAAATACCTAGGCAATCATCTATCTGGAGATCTTACAAAAATCCCTACTTAAACTTTAGCCCTCTACTACAAAGTCTAATGGGAGATATGGATAGATGGAAAAAACTGCATCTCTCCCTAACAGGTAAGATCACAGTGATTAGAATGATGGCAGCCCCTAGGATTTTTCACTGTCTTTCACACCTCTCTATCAAACTCCAACCCAGCTGGTTTGCCAAGCTGGATAAGTTGATCAGTTCTTTCATTTGGGAAGATAAAACACCCCATCTTAGCCGAGGAAAAACTCCAGTCCCATTGGTCCAAAGGAGGGTGGAATCTTCCTTGGTTCCAGGAATACCATGCCACTTTCTTGGGGGCACAAACCAGCCAATGTTACAGGCCAGTCTCGGACCCCCCTACCAGGATAGCATACCACAGAAACCCTCCTATGCTCCCCTACACCTCCGCTGGCCTATCTGTGCTCCCCCTGACCCACCATCTACAACAGTGGAGTATCATTGCAGGGTTTCAATTCACATAGGTTTGGCTATCCAAACACACTGGATCCTGTCTTACATCCATCGGGTGGCTTCCCCTCTGGGATAACCCAGGACTACTCATAGACGGTCATACTGTTCACTGGGATAAAAAGATTAAAAGGGGCATAAGACATCTTAAGGATATTCTAACCCCTGACACCAGAATTGTGGATTCCTTTACAACCCTATCAGCCAAATTCAATCTGGGGAAAGATGACTTTTGGAGTTTCCTACAAATACGTAGTGCTGTAGGCCTCATACTAAAACAATGCTGGTTAGCTACTACAAGGGAAATGACATCAGCTGCAAGGGAACCAACATTGGAGCTGCAGACATGGCTCCCCAAAACTAGACAGAGGGCAAGTATACTTTATTCACAGCTCCGTAACAACATCCCTGATCAAACCCAGTCATCAAGAAAATACTGGGCTAGCGCCCTGGGTAAAACTCTCTCCCAAGTAGAGTGGGATAATTCTGGAGAGTGGCCTACAAAGCCTGAGCGGACAGCAGAAGCCTGCTCAGCCAGACAAAGATTTTGCATAACACTTATAGAACCCCAGCTAAACTATGAACAATGGGCATACTGTCAAAGGGCTCCTGCTAGCAATGCAGTGCCCCAGGAGGAGACCTAAAACATATTTTATGGTCTGGTCATGCTTGAGGCTCCAGATATATTGGAAGGAGGTCCTAGCCACCTGTAAACAAGTGGTAGGCCCAACTATTGCACTTACTCTTCAACTGCTCCTTCTGGGCATCCCCCACATGCACACCTACTTCATGGATCCCTCCATAAGATGGTGCATTCAATCTGGTGTTGAGGCAAAGCATCTGATCCTATGGAAATAGTGTACCATTGATATACCCTGACTATTTGAGTGGCAACAAGCTATCCAACAGGTAGTCCAATTTTTCCATATGTCCTATGTGGGCTATGGGGAAACTGCAGCAATACTATAGTATGTGAACCCCCTATTTTACCTCCCAACTATGCAAAGTAAATCCCAACTGGTCATTCACGTTAACTAAACCACCCAATCTATGAGCATCCAGAACTCAGAAAGCACAAATAGTTAACTGATGCCACCTCTGCTATAGAATGCATAAATGCATGATGTCAGTTTGGAAACAAGGGTATTATAATGTCATTGATTAAGAGAATTGTTACTGTAATATCAAATATAAATGAACATGACACACTGTACTGTATGTAACATAATGAAATAATTTTTACAATCTTGTACTGTAAAAAAGTGTTGTATTGTGATCTGCAATAAAAGCTATTAACTGAAAAAAAACTTGTAACCAAGAAGGGCTTGCATTCAATAGGAAGCATGGTCAAAAGTCTCACCTACCTTTCTAAGTACATCACATGGAGAAAAACATATACAAAATCAAAAGGAAGGAACATCAGTGACAGTAAACTAATCTTTTTTTTATATTTTCACTCTAGCAGACCTCATATCTCAAGAGCTGTTACACAATTTTAAGTTACAATACTTGAGCCCATTTAGTGTTAGCAGCTTACTCTTACTAGTAGCAGCCTGCACTCACAGAAATACTGAAATCAAATAACAACACTGCAGAGGGAACAAAAACTAGCACTTCTATACAAACTAAATCATATCACTGAAGAAATCAAGAAAGTAAAAAAAAAAGTCTAAAATGTTTAGGAGAAAAATTTGCTCAGACTAGAGCAAGAAAAAAGGGATGGGGCAGTAGAGGCATGTTTAAATCAAACAGCTTTCCTATTTACTTACCCAGCCCCTGTCCTTCTACATGTTCCCAAATGGATCAGTTTAGCATAAAAACTACCAATTAATATATTATAACTCCTACATAGGTAACACTGTACGTAAGAGTCCTCACTCTTGCTGTTATCAAGTTTACTGTATTATTGCCCAACTGCCTATCGTCTCCAAAAATATACACTTACTCCCTTCTTTATCCATCTTGACTATCTGCCACCCTTGCTTAATGCAGTGTGAGCTCCTCTTCCATTTTCCTGAAATGCTATCTCCCCCCTTTTGATTGCCACCCTCTAATATCTGCTATCCACTTTTATCTGCCACAGTTCAGGATGCAAGGAGGTTGGTGGATAAAAGAGAGGGCACTGTATTTATAAAAGGATGAAAAATCCATATATGTGCCTGGTTAGCTAATTAGATGATGCTAATGCCTTTAAAGTACAGATATAGAGAACAACTTTTCTATATGCGTACTTTGCAGAATTATGTAGAGAATAATGGATGGGTAGGTGGTTATAATGAGGATTTTATACCCCTGAGTAGTGGGATGCCACATAAACCCCGAGAACGAATCTTGAGGAGTTTATTACGGCATCCCACCCCAAGGGTGTGTGTAAAATCCAAGTTTTACACACCTACTCATCCTTTATTTGTATAATTGCTGGGGATTATTTTTTTACCACAGCAATTATACAAAACAAGTGGATTTCTCTATGGAGTCGAGCCATGGACCGTCGAGCTTTTAACACGGTCCATAGTGGCTGACTCCTGAACTGAAGCAGCTTTTTTTTTTTTTTATTCGAATTGGTATTTTTTTGTGCCCAGTAATTTTTCTTTTAAAAAAAGAACTTAGTGCCGACTTCTGTTGGGGAAGCTTGCAGCACTGAAGAGCGAGAAGGGACATCGCAGACAACAAGAAGTTCACGGTAGGCGCATGTGCCAAAGTAGGGAAACCAGGTGCGTGATCATCATTATAACTGGCTGGTTATAATGACAGAATTATGACCCTGTTTCCCTATGGGAAAAAACAGTCACCAGTTATTATTATATTTTAATACTTCATATATTTCTCACTATAACATTTGACTGCAGTGGAATACATTCAACATAACAAGACATCATAGCACTATGCTGCCTACATACAAACTAAAAAAAAATCAAAACTACCAGACCCTCCCTGCCCTTCAAAACCCCTATTTATGTACCATGTTTAGTTATCCAAAATCTAATTGCAAACACTTACAGAAAAATGAGAATGTGTACTCCTAACAATCCTTCAGTTTGCAATATCAGAAATATCAACCCTATCGTGAGTTCTATCACATAACCTCCTCTCCTATAGGTGTACCATGCTCTGAAACATAAGATAGATAGATAGATAGATAGATAGATAGATAGATAGATAGATAGATAGATAGATAGATAGATGAATGGATAGATGGATGTGTGTGTGTGCGTGTGTGTGTGTATACATATCTACTCAGTGGAGATAAATTTAGTATTTACTCTGAATCCAAGGAATAACAACAGTTTAGGGAGTTATCTGGGAGCTTTGTACACTTACAATCTGATGCTATAGATCCACTGATGAGAGAGCTGCAGGAAAGTGAGGAGGGGAAGGAAAAGGAAATGGGGGGAGCAAAGTAAAGGTAGGGAACAAAGGAACCTTTCTCAGATCCTGGTATCATAACTCACAATATCAGGCATGGCAGAAATCACCAATCAACAGTTAATTTCTGAACTAACCATCATTATAAAAATGGACTGTAGTCAAACTCCTCATTCAAGCCATGAGGATACAGTGTTTCCAACTTATAAATCCATTGAGTTTCTTTGTGTAACAATAATCTCACTCAGTCTCCTCTGCATATGGAAGGTGCCACCCACTCAATACTCAAAAATTGGGAAACTTTGGGATTACCTTGGTGTGCTTGATGACAATGTCTGGCAATAGGGCTATTTGTGCAATTATTTGTTATAGCTCTATAGGGTTCTTGTATGCACTCCTTTAATGCTCGGACTGTTCATCCAACATATATTAAACCACACTCACACCAAATTACGTAAGCAATAAAGTTTGTTGTACACGTAATTAGTTGTCATATGCCAGTTTCCTGCAAAGTTATGGGATGCACAATTTGTTTGGTTTTGCTGTAGTACTGGCAAATATTTTATCTATTGCAAGGAAAAAAGCTAACAGGTTTCAGGGGAACCAACTCTCATTTCTTGAAGTTACTACAAAATGATTAGACGTTAGTCGCTGTGCTAATCTCTTACCTTTCCTAAACATGACTCTTAGTAATGTGTCTAAATCTGGGTCTTTTGACAAGATGGGCCAGTACTTAAATATGATTGTTCTGATATCATTGGCAATGGTATTGAACTCAGTAACAAAAGTCAGTTTGTTAGTCTGTTCCTTCCATTTTCTTTGTGATAGCAATTGTTCTTAACTTCTGCTTTCTGTTTTTTTTTTGCTATTGCTATATCTAAAATCCTATTACTGTACCCCCGATTCAGCAACCTGCTTTTGAAAACTGCCACCTGAGCTTGAAATACCTGACTGTGCAATTTCTCTTCAGTCTCAGTGCTTACCCATATAGAATACTATTAACTAAACTGTTAATGCAGGCATCCTGCCTGACGCTATCACTGACCACTCCCCCACTTTCTGCATCTGGGGTAAAGGCAGGCCTGAACCAATAAAGCCCCACCTTATTACCTACCATAATTATGCAAACTTTGATCCACAGGCCTTCTTGTTTGATGTCGCCCGCTCTGACTGGTCCACTCTTTATAGCACATTGGATGCTCAAACTGCTCTAAATCTCTTTTTGGCCAAATTCCTAGCACTACAAGAAAACCACTGTCATCTCGCTACCAGATGGGTAAGAAATAGGCAGACTCAATAGCTAAAATCTAACCTTCTCTCTAAATTTTGACAGAGGGACAAAAGCTGGTTTCATTACAAGATATCTGGTCTTCTAGCGGATTTTAATATCTACAGAGTACTGAGAAACTCCTGTAAGAAAGAAATCAAACAAGTGAAAAGCTCATAGTGCAAGGACCTATTAATGGATTCCCGGGGGACCCTAAAATATTCTGGTCTCATATTAAGTTCTTCATGGGATCCAATCAGTCTCCTGCACCTAATGACATGTCTCTAAATGGCATCCATTGTAATGATCCCCTCACTATTGTTAACTTTTTTAATGTACAATTTGCTGACCTAACTCACTACACCTCTACTTTCTCTACCTCATCACATCCTGTCACACCAGCCAACTCTAACCCCACTGGGCCCACTTTCCACTTCAAGTCTGTCTTAAAAAGTGAGGTTCTTAGACTGCTATGAAACATCTCAGAGTATGCTGCCATTGGGTCTGATAACTTGGAACCCAAGCTCCTGAAACTAGCTGCCCCTCACATAGCTGCTCCCCTAGCCAAGATTTTTACTCCTTCCCTGTGTCAAAGCTCTGTCCCAGATATCTAGAAGACAGCCAGAATTACCCCTGTATTTAAAAAGGTGATCCTCTTGACCCATCAAACTACACACCCATCGCCATCCTATCAGTTCTCAGTAAAATCCTTGAGAAACTAGTTGCACCTAAACAACTGACTTTCTACTTAAACATGACCTCTTAACTGTTGCCCAACATGGTTTCCGCAAGAGACATAGTGCCACTACTGTACTACTCAAACTCACATCTGACACCCGAGTGGCCATCGACTCTGGCAGGCTCACTGGGGCCATTTTCACTGACATGACTAAGATATTTGATTTAGTTGACCATTCCACCCTCACTGCCACCTTAAACTCTCTAGGTTTCTCACTAAATGTTGTGAACTGGTTTGATAGCTCTCTGACGGATAGGTCTCAATATGTGAAATTTAACCCACCCTCTCTGACAAAGTCACGATCAACATTGGTGTTCTACAAGGGTCTATCCTAGGTCCTCTGCTTTTCTCAGTTTTCATCAATAACATCACCACAAACCTCCACAGTACTTCCTCCCTATTATTTGCAGATGACATTGTACTGTATACAAGTTCCAACAGTATTGAGGACATTAACCTTCAGCTCTCTAGTGACTTTCAACTTATCCAACAGTAGCTAACCAATCACAAACTTGTTTTAAATAAATCTAAGACCCAAGCTATGTTATTTGGCTCCAGTCTCAAACTCAAACATTCCCGGACACACTTTAACGTCTCCTCCCTTGATGGCACATCTGTAGGGGTAGTAAATTCCTTCAAATATCTGGGTGTCACTCTTGACCCATCTCTGAGCTTCAATCTCCACATCCAAACTACCTGCAAGCAGGTTAACTCCAAACTTGGCATCGCCTACCGTACTAGTTATGCACTCACCCCCTCTGCTAGGCTTGCCATTGCCCATGGGATATTACTTCCCTCTCTCACCTATGGGGTTGTTACGTATGTTTTTGCTTGTGATTTGAGTCTTCGAAAGTGGGATGTCACCTATAATAACATCTGCCGCTTTGCATCCTGCTCCCCGCAGATGAAACATCACTGTCTTCTCTACGCAGATCTAGGATGGCTTCCACCCAAAAAACTAAGGTCTTATGCACTCAGGTCCATTACTGATAACATTATCAGATCCCAAATACTTAAACCCCTGGCCTGTCTCTTTCTATACCAGAAACCAAGCTATGACCTTCACTCTGCTGGAAATGTCCCAGTTCACATCCCGAGACACTTCACAGCAAAAGGTGGTAGTGCCTTTGCCAGTCATGCGCCCAATTTCTGAAACTCACTCCCTCTAACTCTACACCAAACTGCATCCCACATCTCTTTTAAGAGAGAGCTATGCCACTATCTCTTTTCCTCCTACAAATGCTCCTGTTTCAAACCACCCTAGCCCTTTACTTTCTAACTCCTCTCTTCCCTCTGTGGTCTCCTGGGTGCCTGGGGTCCACTCCAATATGGAGCACTTCCTCTCACTTTCACTCCCTAAACTTCTAGCATTCATCTACCAATTCCTACTGCACCTTTCTGGAAAACTTGTTTGCTTTTTCTTCTTAACCGACACATCTTCATTCTTCCGTCACCTGCTGTACCCTACTGGGTAACCTGTACTTATTCTATACCTAATCTATGCCCCCAACCTATTGCCTTCCTACTCCCTACACTTTCTCTCTAATTCCCTCTTCACCTAGTACTGCCTGGCTGCTACTGCTCTCACAGCACTTTATCCCTCGCTGATTAAACATTGCTTAGTCACTTTATTTGACCTGAATGTATTGTCACTTGTAAATTTTAATGCTGCATTTTTCTTACTACCTCAATCTTAGTCATGTTCTGCTGTTAATGCCTCATACATCTACATGTAACTTGGTTGAACATTGCTTAGTCACTTTATTTGACCTGATTGTAATTGTCGCATGTTAAATTCTACTGTCGTATTGTTCTTACTAACTTCAATTTTTGTCATTTTCTGCTGTTAATGCCTCAAACATCTGTATGTAACCTGTATTTTGTTCTATAATGTTCTCTTGAAGTTTGTCTCTGTACTATCCCGGGTCATGCCTGAAAAAAGTCATTTTTTGGCTAGCGCACCTACCCGGTAAACAAAAACTAAATAAATAAATGTATTGGGTGTACATTGTTAAAGTATAGAATAGAATTACCTGCAGTTTTCTTTCTAAATCCCTGGGTGATGACTCTTTCCCCGGTAGGATCCACGACAGAAGTCCGGCAAAAATTTTGTCGAATGCCCGGTCAGCGACACCAGCAGGTTGACCGCATTCTGCAGTCAGCTGCTGGTTCACACTTTGTTCTGTAGTTTTCTTCAGGGGGCTTTGCCCACTGAACCCCCCATGGGGCTGTGCCCAAGCACTCTAACTTAAGGATTCTCAACTCCAGTCAGAGCTGATTGAGGGGGGTGCAGGACCCCCAACAGACAGTGCCGGGTTCCAGTGGGTCTCCCACCATGGCTAGGCACTGTAGTCTCTGTGGGGGACCATGCTGGTGAAATGTTGCTGTCGGAAGGGGGGTAACCATCCCCGGTAAAAGTGTCAGATCTAAAAAAAAATAAATCTTACTGGAATCCATTACAGCAGGGAGGAGGAAGCATATAGCTTCTCATAAAAACCTTTCAAACCCCATTGACAGCCACCGGATTTGTTTTCAGGGAGCCCAAGGGGTCTTTTTGAGCAGAAATCACTCTGGCAGCCTGACAGAATTTTAACCTATAAGCAAGCAGATTGCTGGATTTCTCTCCTCCCTCCCAAAAGGAGTGCTGTAGTCTACACACCGCCAGCTAGGCTTTTCTAGAAAGGAAGTCATTTAACTTTGTCCAGGTACTAATGAGGCATGCAATAAGGGCATCCCGTGGTGGGGGGCACAGGGCCATTTTGCTTGTACTGCACTTCCAGCACTTTGAGTTCAGATTCCAACTGAAGTAGTTCACTTCCCTGCTGCCTGCACTTGTGGGCAGCATAAGTTATTATTATTCCATGCATGGTTGCCTTAAAAGCCTCCCACAGCATAGACTTGGGGACTTCCCTGTTATTATTAAACTCCCAATATTCTGCAGCAGCCTTTTCATAGCAGTCAGTAAATCATCTGTCATCTAGCAGTAAGGAATTTAGCCTCCAGGATGAGGATTTGACCTGCGGGGGTCCCCACACGAGATCAATCTCTACTGTCACATGGTCTGATATAATGATGGGATGACTGACTGCCTGAATGAAATAATGGAGCAGGCACTGAGTTATTAACCAGAGATCAGTCTTACTGGATGTGACATGGGTGGGGGCAGAAAAGCAGGTATAGTCTCTTACCCGGGCACAATGCACCCTCCAGGTGTCAATTAGAAGGTGTTCCTTCATCAGAGTATTGATGGCCTGTACTGCTTTGTGATGTGGCTCTGGGGTGTCACTACTATGATCAATCTGGGCATCCAACATCAGAATAAAGTCCCCTCCCAATTGCATGGTTGATTGATTGCAGTTCAGGTCTAAGAACTCCTGGTTAAGCATGTGAAAAAAGTAGGATCATCCCCATTGGAGCCATACAAGTTCTCCAGTACAACTGGACCGTGTGACATAGAAACCAGGGCAATAACCCATCTATCCTCTTTGTCCAACTGGAATTTCTGGATGGACCATCCCAGGTCCTCGTGCAGTAATATTGACACTCCACTCTTTTTGGAAGGGGCAGAGCTGTGCACTTCCTCCCTCACCTAATCTCACTTCAACTTTGTAGCCTCAGGGTCTGTAAGTTTAGTTTCCTGAAAACTAAAAAGTACATGTGGTTTCAACTCTTAAGAATACCATAACCTTTTTTTTTGCTTGAAGGGGGAGTTCAGGCCATGGGCATTCCAAGTTATCACTATGATCTCTATTCTCTAGCATGAGTCAACTCATCAAGCTCAATATTGTTAATAATCAGAACCTCAAAGAGCTGCATGTTAGTCATGCAAGGCCAACAACCCATTTCACCCCAACAATAATAAAATGGCCCTCGTATAACATGATCTACAACCTGACCTCCAACTAGCAAAGCACAAAACAAAGGTAAACTAAGTAACTGTATACAAGATGTACCATATTCTCATATACATAACCAGTAAATACCCCCCCCACCCCATGAACCAAACAGATATATTATTTCCATGGATATAGGCCACAAAAGGGCCAATATACTGGTAGCACTCTCTAGAGGTTTGGCAGTAGACATAGGCATCACACCTTGGCAATCACGCTCAGACCCCCAGTGACATATAAGCCACGGGAGTGCTAAGCCTGTCCAGGGAGTACATTAAAGTTACTCAAAAGGAGAACAAAAATAAAAGAGGGAACCTCTGTTATGTCCAACATGGCCAGCCCCTTAAAGAGCTCCTGACACCATTAGAAACACTTGAAAAAATGTGAGATTTAGACACGATTCAGTTCATATTTCATGTATTTTCTATAAGCCTTTCTTGCTTTTCTTTATTGCTGAGAGCAGTTGTATGAAAGAGGATTACTGTCTCTTAGATTTTACCTGCTCTTTCAGCTTGCCTACACCTGACATCATAATCTCATTTTTATTGCATCATAATTGTCTCCACAGCAACACATTGAGATGTCACAAACAGGAGTGTGATGGCAGGCTTGGGCAAGCAGCCAGAATAGATAATGCAGTGATCCTATTTACATTCAAATGTGCTTAGTAATAAAGAAGTAAGGATAAGAATTGCAGAAAAAATATTAAATATAAGCTGGCTTGTTTCTAACTATTACGTTTTTTCAAAGTTGTCACAATGGTGTCAGGGGCTCTTTAAAATTATTGTTAAGCAGACAAGGATCTGGTGGGCATGAGGGCTGCCCTGCAGGTGCATGTGGGAATGATGAAACCTGCAGGTAACATTCTCTAGTGATTGTATTCCAGGAGAGGGTGAGCAGGTGTCATTGAGAGCTCCCAGGGAGACTAAAAGCTAGGGAGACCTGCTAGCAGAGCAAGATGGTACTGCCCACAGCTGGCGCTTATGCTAATTTATGAAGGGGCTAAAAAAGCCATCCAAAGTCGCGAGAGTGGCACATCAGGAGGAATCAACATAATCAGCTACAGGGAGTGCTAGTGACATGCAGGCAGCAGAAATCACGGCACTGTCCATTGGTTAATCAGTCAACCTGAGAGCTCCGGATTGGCAGGACAGCATAGACAGCTAAAACTGGTTAACATGGCAGACAGCATATAAGTAAGGGGGAAAAGAGGACAGTCATCCAGTAAAAAAGGGCTTCAAGGTACGAGCAGAGTTGTAAGGAGCTGAATCTGTACACACAGAAGACAAGGAGGAAAAGGGGAGACATGATTGAAACTTAAATATGTAAAGGGCTCAATAAAGTGGGAGAAGAGGGTTTACTTAAGAGGAAGAAGGGTGTCAGAACTAGCGGGCACTGCCTCAGACTACAAGGAAAAAGACAGAGGGGCAACGTGAGAGGGCGTTTCTTCACAGAGAGGGTGGTGGAGCCCTGGAACAGACTACTAGACAGAGTTGTTGGGGCTAAATCAGTGGAAGAATTCAAGAGGGCATGGGACAAGCACATGGAGCTGAGTATTGCGGGGTGGGTGGGGGCTAGCAGGGAGGGGGAGGTGTAAGGGGAAAAATGGGTGGACTAGATGGGCCGGTATGGTCCATTTCTGCTGTCAAGCTTCTATGATTCTATATATGATCCTAAGGTGTAGCAGGGGCTGTTGCAGTAGGCACATTAAGATTAGAGGCAGACCGCAACCCACTGTACAGTGAGGGTGAAATACTGCCTCTTCAAGGAACAAAGTGGACAAAGTCAAAACAAAATCTGGGGAACCATAGGGCAGGGAGCACTTCAGCATTTTGGAACATAGTTCACAGTGCCCAAGTATAACAACAAAAAGAAATATAGCTGGAACTAAGGAACCAACAATTACACATAACAGGCAAACTTTTAGTAAAACAAAGTGAATCAGTAGGTGACAGAAGAGATCTACCCCTTTAAGAGGAATTGTGGTTCCGGACTGAATGCCCTGATAGGGTAAGTCAGGCTCCAAATGAGCTCCTCATCAATTATACATGCACACATTATCAGCAATACATACTGTAAATGGAGTCCCAGAAGTGCACTTGGGCCAATCAGACCACTATGAAAGATCATCACCTGTGCTGAAAGACCAGTGGAGGTGTAGATAGTGTGGCCTTGTTCTCCTGCAAACAACTGGACAGATCTTCTGCTCTGGAGGAGACACTGGATGGGAGGGCCATGTGGGTGCTTGCCGCAGCCCAGGATAGATCCATAAGGGTAGTCAGAGAAGCAGGAGACGGAAATACAGTATCAGGCATCAGAAGAGGAAAATTGTCTGGTGAGTCCATAGATCTGGGGAGAGAGCTGGTCCCTATGTTGGCACGTACAGATCCGGAGGAGTCTTGAGATTCTACACTTTAGCTCCAGCTGTAGCTTTGGGGTTGAAATCAGGGTGAGTGGCCCTGTCTTCTGTTGCCCTATGATTTCCTCTTTTGGTCTTCCATTGGGATTCAGGTGCTGGGAGCCAGGGAGCATCATCTTTGGGAGATGGGGGAAGATGAGGGGCCCTTGTGGTGGGAGACCATGCAGCCTGAATCTGGTGGAGGCACAGTGTCCATGTGCTGCTGCTTGTCATGGTCTCCACACCTACGACTAGTCTGTCTGTAGTTTGCAATTCTGCTTTGAGGAAAATGTTTGACTATAAAGTCCTCAACCACTTCTGACTCATCAAAGGATTGCACAGCCCTGTTAAGGAATAGTGCAGGCCCAAGTCTGTGCAGGTTAGCTATGCTTCCATGAAGGCGTGGTGCAGCTCGAATAATTCAGCTGAGTAGTCTGCAAAAATCTGAATTTTATGCCCCTGTTAGGAAAGATGTTGCTTTTCCCTGGCTGCGTTCATAATGTCCTCCCGGTCTATAAAGCAGAGGAAGTGGACAATAATCAGTCTGTGTTTCGCTCCCAGAAGTGGCTTGGTGGCCAGTGATCGGTGGGCTCTGTCAGTTTCGATGAGGCCTGCCCACTTATGGACCAACAACTCTAATAGCACTTTCTGTAGGAACGACTCATGTCTGGACCCTCACATCCCTCAGGGAAGCCCACAAAGAGGAGGTTATTCCTCCAACTACGGTTTTCCAAGTCTTCCACTCTGGCCCATAACAGGAAAATTGTACAGCCTAATGTTCCCACAAGTAGGCCATGATTCTGTCAGTATGAAACTCCGTGTCCACGATTCGCTGCTCCGCAATGTTGGTTCAGTGTGACAGCTAGATGATGTTGGCAGCTGTATTCTGGGCTACAATCTCTAGCTTGCTCATCTGAGCCATCATTTGGCTTAACATCTCTTTAATTTCTTTCAGCTTTTCGTCCGTTGATGAAGAGGTGGCAGTCACCATGGTTGACAGTGACTTCTACCTGTGGTGTTGGAGACAGCTCGGTGACAGTGGCTCAGAATTCATCAAAAATCCCACGGCAGCAGATTGGAGGGACAATACAGTACTGAAAGTAAGTGGCGAATGGATGACTGAAAAAGGGACAGCACTCATGGTGACAGGAAGGTTAAAAATGTTAGTCATGGGTAGTCAGAGCTATTAATTCAAGCTGCTGTCTTTATGATGGTCCAAACAGTTTTTCTAAAACAAGGAAATTTAATAAATGTTACCAGTAACATAATTAGGTTCTGCTGTTAAGTTTATTAATGGCTCTGAGTTAGTTTACCTGTCACTGATTCTGTTGGTACTGGTTAATTTAAAGTTTGTATGTAGGCAGTATAGTGCTTAAAGGTCCGGTTACATAGGATGTATTCAACGCAGTCAAATGTTATAGTGCAAAATATATGAGGTAGAAAAATATTATAATTCTGTGACGCATGCTTGTAGAAAAGTTGTTCTCTGCATCTATAACTCGAAGGCACCGGCACCTAGGGATGGGCGAGTTGGCTGCGACCTGGTTCTGATTCCAACTCTGATTGATTTCCAAAAGGTTCTGATTTACTCTGATGAACTGTAGACCAATTTTTAGGCTATTTGAATATGAGAAATGCTTTAGTAATATTCATTCAGATCTCTCTGTTAAAAAAAAAATTGAACTTTTTTTCTCAAAAAATGTTGTGTCTGAATTTTTGTGTCAGCAAGGTCAACAAGCAGCCAGCAGCGCACTCACCAGTACTGCATTAATGAGTCACTGAAAAAGGAGGTCTGGGCAGGGTGGCAAAAAATTTAAAAAAGGAACCTTTTTCTTATTTTTCAATCTCTTACTGAATACTCCCTGGACCCTCATGACCAACAACTGTATGAAAGGCAACACTCGTGATACTGGGGCACTGAAGGGAGCCAACCAATTAGGGTTTTTTTTGTTTGATTGACTGATGTTCTTGTCAGTCCTATGTGTCTGCCACCACTTGACGTTTGTAGGAAACAATGGGTTGGATTCACAAAACTCTTGAAAATCCCACAGCTGTGGGAAAAAAATGGCACAACTGGGTTGCCACTTGTGGAACTGCAATGGCATTTCCAAAAGCGGAGCAGGTTTATGACCAGCTCTATGATTTACTGCAGCTTAAGGGTGGTGTTGCCATGGAAATCCTCGCAGCTGCAGAAAAATGTTATGGCTGGTGGCACCAGCTGTAACATCTTCCATAGCTGCTGTAGACGTAAATAGCAATCTTCACAGCTGCAGAGATTTATGCGGTGTGGGAATGTGGGAGTTCATCCCAAAAATGTTTGTGAATCCAACCCAGTGTATGCAGTTCATCTGGGGGCTTTGCAGTGAAAGGAGGTAATGTGTCAAACATTAGTCAGAAAAAAGAGAGAGAGAGAGACTAACGAATTCAACGGCAGAAAGTAACAGCAGAGTACAAACCTTCACTGAAGTCTGGTATGCTTTTTTGTGGGAGACAAGCAGCATGAGCAGGATATGTGATAGGGCCCCAGCCATGCCTCCCACCCTTTTGTATTGAGATGTTATTTCTTTTTTTATTTGCAATTATTTTGCTTGTCTACTTGGTGTTAAAGCAAGCATCATGGGCCCCAAACCATCCCACACACTTCTGCCTGACTGGCCAATTATTTCAGCACTTGCGTTTTGCAACTTACTTTTTGGTTGACCTTACCCCCCCCCCACACCCAGCATTGCAGTTTTTGGATATATCCTGCAAACGTCCACAACTAATAACTGCAGTCAACTGTGGTATACTTTCACCACCTACTCCTGCTGTGAGGCCCACCTGCCAGTCCCCAGCCCCGTCACTGCTTCCCCCGAAGTCAAGCTGGCAGGGGGGGATCTGCACATGAGGGGCCTAAAGACCGCTGTGGCCAGCACTCATGGTGGCTGTGCACAGTCAACTATGGTATACTAGTAATATATTTTTTTTATAGAGCTGTTTGGCCTGATCACAGTCTACTTCTGCCATGAGGCCCACCTGCCAATCCCCAGCCCCCTTGCTGCTCCCACCGTCATCAAGCTGGTGGGGATCCACATGGTGCCAGATCCAAGAACTGTGGGACCAGCACTCATGGCGGTCATGCACATAGGATTTTTCCTTTGTGTTCCCTCCTTGGTCCCACCCTCCACCCCAGACGTCAAGCAATTCACTGCCTATTTTTATGTTTAACTTGCTGAATAAACAAATTAAACTCCACCTGGATTCCCAAACTAAATGTGAAAAACACATACAGCAATAAATGTAATATACACTGTGCTTTCAAAAGAAGGAATTTAATTTGCTTGATCTTTCTGTTATGGTTGTTGACCATTGCCCTCTGAATTCAAAGAAATAAATCATTCAATTAAATATCATCACCATCATCTTCAAACACCACCAAGGATGCACCCTTATTATCAGACACCTGTTGCAGCTGTTTGTCATCATTGTTTTTATATTCCTGGTACTCTTCAATGGACTGGTAAGAGAATTAGTTGAGACTGACTTTTAGGAAGGTAAGGCACTGTACATTTTCAGGAGTAAGCCTTGTGCAGCTATCAGGCACAACTTTTCCAGCTGTGCTAAATATATGCTCACAGGAAACACTAGTGGGAAGGCAACTAACAAGCTGTATAGCAAAGGCAGATAGTGCAGGCCAGAAGTTTTTCTTTTCCAGCCAGTACTCAAAAGGATCATCAGTAATATTAATGGGTGGTTCTCATAAATAGGCATCCACAATATCAGACAAAGACAAAGAAGGCAGCAGTAACCAAGGAGGATGTGGGGGTCTTCCATGGTAGAGACCCCAAGATGGGAGGCAGAGAACCCCAGAGGAGGAGAAAGCAACTCCTGGTGGGGGACTCCATTGTTAGGGGGTAGACTTGGGGATAGGAAGGGAGGGAGAGAGGAAGATCAGGTGCCTATCCAGTGCCACAGCTCAGAGGGATAGAAAGCAAATCCTGGGGATCACTGGGGCAGCAGGACAGGAGGGAGAGCTAGATGTCATTGTTCACCTAGGAACAAATGTCCTGGCTAGGGACATGGTTAGAGTAGTGCAGGAGGAGTTCAGGGTGTTAGGGAGGGGTCTTAGGCAGGTAGCATGCTCAGTGACATTTCCTGCGGTGTTACAAGTCTATGACGGGGGGGGACAGGGTTCTCCGCACCAGGAGCTTCAACACATGGTTAAAGGAGTGGTGCAGAGGAGGGGTTTGGCTTCATTGGGTACTGGGGTCCCACCTGGAAGGATGTGGGCCTATACAGTGGAGATGGCCTGAATCCATCCGGGAGGGGAACCAGAGTCTTCAGTGAATGGTTTAAATGCTTCATTGGCAAGCATTTAAACTAGCCAAGAGGGGAGGCAGAAGGAAGCAGAAGAATCAAACTGCCCCCCCCAGCAACTGGAAGTGGTGAGTAGACAGGCAACTAAGGGAGGGAAAACCACAGAGGTACCTGAAAATGGGAAAAGCAGTAAGGTAGTAAAAAAGAGGGATGGGAGTGAAAGCAGAGGGGGTAAGGAGAATTGGCAAGAGGGAAAAAGGGAGGCTGACAGGAGGGGTGGTACCAGAATTTGGTAGTCCATGTGTGTAAATGCTTGTAGTCTGGGAAATAAAATCCAGGAACTAGTGGCCATAATGGCAGAGGCTGACCTGGACATTGTAGCTATTACTGAATCATGGTGCAGTGAGAACTATGACTGGGATATAGCCATACCAGGCTACACTTTGTTTAGGAAGGACAGGGTGCATAAGAAGGGGAGGGAGGAGTGGCTCTTTACATGAGGGATGGCATAAAAGCAACTGAAACCTAGGGAATACAGGGAGGTGCAAAGGCACCGTGGGTCATACTAGAACTGGGAAACGGTGCCGTTATTCACACTGGGGTGATCTACAGACCTCCAGTGCAGGTGGAGGAGATGGACAGGGATCTAATAAGATGGCAGCTTTTGGGGAGGGGCTGCTGGTGAGAGACTTCAATCTGCCAGATATGGATTGGAGCGTCCCAGCTGAAGCTCTAGCTAGGAGCAGGGACAGCCTGGATTCCCTGCAGGGAGATGTTCCTCAGGCAGCTAGTAAGATAACCCACTCATGAGGGACCAGTATTGGGCCTTGTAATCACCAATGGCAGTGGACAACCACCTGGGGACCAGTGAGCACAGAATGGTGTGGTTCAATATAAGAACAGTGGCTTAGTCAAATCACATGAAGGAGAGAGTCCTGGACTTCAGGAGGGCTGACTTTACAAAGATGGGGGAATGCCTCAGGGATAACCTGGTTGGGGGAGGTTTGGGTGGAATAGAAGAACAGTAGACAAACTAAAAGGAGCCATAGTGAATGCAACAAACCTCTGCATTAGGCAAGTAAGCAAAAGCAAGAGGGAAAAAAGATAACTATGGTTCTCAAAAGAGGTGGTGGGGAAGGTAAGGGCAAAAAAATTAGCATTCAGGAGGTATAAGTAGACTCACAGGGAGGAGGACAGGAAAGTGTATTTGGTGAAGCAGAGGGAGGCAGGGAAAGCAGTCAGGTGTGCAAAGGCTCAAACGGAGGAGAAAATAACCCAGGCAGTAAAGAAAGGGGACAAGGCATTCCTCAGGTACATAAGTGAAAGGAGAAAAACCAAGGGAGGGATTGTAAGACTAAGGAGGGAAGGAGGGCAGTGTGTGGAGGGAGACCAGGACAAAGCAGACATCATAAACAAATATTTTTGCTCAGTATTCAGAGAAGATGGTGAAGGAGAGGGACCACAGATAAGCAACAGGAGCATCAATGGAAGGGAGGTGGACACCAGTCCATTTATGGAGGACAGAGTCCTGATGGAACTCGCAAAACTGAAAGTGGAGAAGACAATGGGGCCAGACGGGATACATCCAAGGATGTTGAGGGAGCTTAGGGAGGTGCTGGCAGCACCATTGACAGTCCTGTTCAACCACTTGCTGGAAATGGGAGTAGTTCCGGGGGACTGGAAGAGAGCACATATATAGATATCACAAAAGTGGGAGCAAGGAGAAGGCTGGCAACTACAGGCCAATTAGCCTGACTTTGGTGGTGGGTAAATTAATGGCATCACTGCTGAAGGAAAGGATTAAGGAATATCTTGACTCTAGCGGCTTACAGGATCCAAGGCAGCATGGATTCACTGGGGGGGGGGGAGGTCATATCAAACAACTCTGATAGATTTCTTTGACACCAGGAAACTTGATCGGGGCGAGCAGTTGATGTGGTGTACCTAGATTTCAGTAAGGCCTTCCACCATTCCACACAGGAGACTTGTACACAAGCTGGGCAGCCTTGGAGTGGGTCCTAAGGGGGTAAAATGGGTAGTAAATTGGTAGAAGGATAGGTGACAGAGGGTGGTGGTAAACAGAGTTCCCTCTGAGGAAGGAAGGGAGAGTGATCAGTGGGGTGCCACAGGGATCAGTACTGGAGCCATCCTCATTAATGTCTTCATCAGCAACATTGCAGACTGTTTCAAAGGGAAGGTATACCTTTTTGCAGATGACACAAAGATCTACAATGGGGTTGACACTCCAGGGGGGATGGAAAAAGTGAAGAGAGATCTAAGTAAGCTTGAGGAGTGATCAAGAGTGTGACAACTAAAATTCAATGCGAGAAGTGAAAAGTCATGCACTTGTGGCATAGAAACCCAGGGGCAGAGTACATGATGGAGGGTGTAGTACTGGTGACCACCAAAGAGAAAAGGGACCTGGGGTAATCATATCTGATGACCTAAAAGTGGCCAAGCAGTGCAGCAAGGCAGTTGGGAGAGCCATCAGGATGTTGGGGTGCATAGGGAAGGAGGTCACCAGCAAAAACAAAGGAGGTGGTGATACTACTGTTCAAATCACTGGTGAGACCTCATCTAGAGTACTATGTCCAGTTCTGGAGGCCACATCTCTGGAAGGACATAGACAGAGTACAGGTGGTCCAGAGGAGGCAACTAAAATGAGGCAGGGTCTACACCAAAAGCCTTATGAGGAGAAGCTGAAGGACCTCAATATGTAGTCCCAGGAGCAAAGGAGGAAGGGGGATATGATAGAGACTTTCAAATACCTCAAGGGTAT
Organism: Neoceratodus forsteri; assembly: GCA_016271365.2. Lineage (NCBI taxonomy): Eukaryota > Metazoa > Chordata > Ceratodontiformes > Ceratodontidae > Neoceratodus > Neoceratodus forsteri. The sequence goes on from CM057456.1 coordinate 1,535,747,363, forward strand.
AAATAAGGTGCAGGAGGGATGACTTTTCTCAGAGAAAAAGATGCTCAAGTACAAGGGGTCATGATATGAAGCTGGGGTGGGGCAGACTCAGGGGAAACATGAGAAAGTACTTCTTCACTGAAAGGGTTGTGTATGCATGAACAGCCTCCCAGGGGAGGTGATGGGAACAAAAATGGTAACAGAATTAAAATATGCATGGGATAGGCCTAAGGAAATCTTGTTGAATAGGAAGGGGTGGATAAAGCCAGAAATCGAGTAGGATCTGCAGTATTAAAATAGGTAGGGAAAATGGGCAGACTAAGTGGGGCAAGTGGTTCTTATCTGCCATCAGTTTATATGTTTCTGTGTTTCTATGTAAGGCGGCTTAATGACAGACACATCTGAAATATCAGTTTGTATGAGTTTTGACCCAAAAGTGTGAGAGTCCGAATGACATGACTTTTTCAAGGGCCATGAAAAAGGACTTTGTGTAGGACTACCCAATGTTGTTGAAGGAGTACGTGGTGGCACTAAGTGGAAGTTATTGCTGTCACCACCAATAGAGCTTGCATTGTCAGATACAGCATCCACATCATGTGATTCCCTTATATTGTCAAATACAGTTCCTTCTTTTTACTGTACAGTTGCTGAATACATGTTCTTGTATTCAAGATGAGAGTCACCAACATCTGAAGGAGGCAGCTGTTGCAACTTAAACCAAGAGTCAAAAAGAGTCGAAACAAGAACATTTTTGTCTGTCTTGATGTTGTGAAGTCTTTTTCAATATTGGAATTGCTGTATCAGTCAGACCGTAAGGGATACACCAGATTTGTCTACTTTTTGTTTAAAACCTCTAAGCAGCCTCCTGAGTTCCTTGTTCAATACATTTATGATGAGAATAACTTGGCTTAGAGTAGCATTCTCTTTGATAATCTGTCGAGTTGCTTCCTCAAAGGGAGTAAAGAGCAATGTAAGATGCTCCATGAGGCCTCACTGGAATGAATTCAGCACAACACCATCTGCTACGATGTGCTCCATGGTATATTCATGGACTGCCTTCTTTTGTTTGAGAAGTCTCTCATACTTGTAAAATGTTAAGTTCCATCTTGTTGGAATATCTTGCTTTAGTTGCTGTATTGGCAAGCCATTTTTTTCTGGCGGTCAGTCAAGATACCACATGAGTTTACAGAGTGACTCGAATGGCCACAGATTTTCTTTGCAGTTCCCACTAGTGTTACTATACTGTTGTCACTAGAAAGGAAAGCTCGTACTAACAGATTTAATGAGTGTGCAAAGCACAGAATGTGAGTAAAACCACCACATTTCTATGTACTAACAATATTGGCGCCATTGTCTGAAATCACAAATTCAATATTGAGTCCCAGGAGCTCTAACCACCCAGAAATTTTGTCTTGCAACTCTTCCAAAATATTGTCAGTGGTGTAATGCTTACCAGACATGCTAATGCAAAGAGCTGCCATTCTTTGTCTTCCTTCCTGTGCACTGCTGCTCTTGGTAGTATTTGAAGATGATCTGTCCCCAAATGTGCTGTGATGCACATACTGTACAATCAGTGGTTTGAGAACTCATCCTCATATCTGTGGTCAGGTGCACAGCACCACATTCACTCTCTTGAAGAGCCAGTTTTATTTTACTTTGCGTACATTCGTACATTTTGGGAGCAGCCACAGTTGCGAAATATTTACAGCTTGGTATGTTGTAACATGGAGCAAAATATTTTAAAAGTGCTCTCAAACCATCATTAGATATGGGTGAAGTGACCTCAATTTGCTCCGCCAAGTGAATCGTGGAGTAAAGGTGAATTTACGGAGTGCTCTGTAACGCAAAGCGGAGTACTTCGCATTATAATGGGTAACGTGAAGTCCATTGAAGACAATGACTTTGCGTTACTCCGCCTTCCCAAACCACTACTCCATCAAATTTTAAGGCAAAGTACATTGAAAACAATGTACTTTGCCTCACTTTGCCTTGTTTTTAAGCTCCAAAGGCTAATTTTGCAGTGATTCATGGGATTTCAGGTCACATGGGCTCTAGATTGTTCTGCACAGCCTCAGTTCGAGGTAGAGTGTGTAGGAAGCTGTAGAAGACAGTCTGCTCTGAGAGCTCTCTGTGATTCAAACCTTCTAAAAGCTATTAAAAAAGCCTTTTTGAGTCATTTTTTTCCTGAAACTTTAGTTCATCAGTTGTAGGAAACCCTCCTGTGCTCATATCATCGAGCGTTTACTGTTTGTGTGTGGATTTTGAATGTTAATTTACAACATTCAGTGTGTACTGAGAGACAGTGGAAGTGTGCATTGAGGGAGGGGCGTATCTGGTATAGGTAGATTTAAGTTGGATAAATAGGGAGTTCTTGGTTTTTTGGTTATATTTGTCTTGTATAACTGATTGTGTTAATGTACACACAGTAATACTGTATAGCAGAATATATTAGCCTTCTGTTTACTGTATATTAGCTATATTAGCTGAAAGCAAAAAAACGCTAATATAAACAGACCGCTAATATAATCTGCCATGCTAACTGTACTCCAACAGTGAGCACTGAGTGCTAATTATATCAGGCACTAATATGTACAACTGGAGTCATCACGCTAAATATATCAGGTGCTAACACTACCTGCTATACAGTACTTTCAGTAATTGTTAACATTTTTTTGCTGATTGTGTGTGTTGTGGTCTGGACTTGGTGCAGCAGTGAGGTTGTTTAAAATACATTGCATATTACTGAAGTTTTAAATGTGCTACTCATTACTTGTAGACAAACTGTATGTGTGTAAGTGTGTGTGTGCGGTGTGTGACGTGACATGACATCAAATAATACACCTTTTACTCTGCCACAGTGTAACTGCAGGTGCAACAGTGTGAACCTGGTATCCACTGCAGCTGCGTGATTTTGTACTAGCATTGTGGTATCTTTTCTTGGTTTTACACTGCCATAATCTGCAGTCAGTGCCCCCGGCAAAAGGTATTCTTCTCCAGATTGGATTGTTTGTGACTTGAGAACACTACTGGTTAGTTAAGGTGTTGTTGAACTTGTTGGGACTTTGCATCTGTATCTGTTGTTGAAGCCACAGTTGTTTTTTTGGCTTCACATCCAGCATCACCCTCCCCGGCTCCCACCCAGAGTGAATGTTCCAAAATCTAAATTTGTTTAGAATATTCCTCTTGGTCCCCCAAAATGCCCACAAAGAGACATGCAAGCAAAGCTGTTTCTCACAATGGCCCTGCTGCCAGTGGTAAGATTGTCTGTGGGCATGGTAGTAGTACACAGTCGCAGAAGTGCATTGCTGATGTGAGGAAAGGTATTTCTCCTTCAATGTTTTTTTACAGTGCAATCAGTAGCTTCACTCATATTTGGAGGAGATGATGTTGTCACAGCTGGTGGTGTTAGTGCAGTTGCTGGTGGTAGTATGAGTACTGCTGCCTCAAGTTCCGCTTCTGACCAGTTTACCATGTCCAAAAATATAGTGGGGTGTGAAGCAGTGGCAGTGAGTGACAGTGTAGTTGATGTTATACTCCCCAGTAACATCCCAGTAACTGAACATGAGGATTCTGATCATCATGTCAACGATAGCACACAAAGTCACATTTCTTCCACTGCGGTTCAGGTCATGCATTTGTCATGCAGTGATTAAATGTGCGGTGAAAAAATTTCATGTGATGGTGGTGCTGATGATGTTGCTGTGGTTGCAACATGCAGTCCATATGCCTGCATCGAAGCAGGAGATGTGGATGATGTTGATGAATATGATGATGTTGTCTGTGACCCCTGTTGGGAACCGGAGAAAAAGAAACTCAAGGTGGCTGTGTCTGGGTCTGTTTGCATCCCCCCCCCCCGTAAATAGTTGTGATTTACCAGTTTCAGTTGATGATGATGACCCAGTAATAATGATAGGTAGTCTGACTCATGGTGGTGAGTTGCAGTTCAAGTGTGTCCTGCCTGAAAAATCATGTAGCACAGCCCCCACTTCATGGCTTAAAAAAACCGAGTCCAATAAGCAGCATCGGGGGGACATGTTAAAACTAGAGCATCAAAATCCCTTGTTTGGGATTTTTTTGTGGAAAATGCAAATGATGAGTCAGTTGCAATCTGCCAAGTTTGCCAAGTGTGTGAATCGAGGTAAAAAGGGGAGCCATCTGGGCACAGGGGGACAGCATACACATCTTAAGAATAGGCACATGTCACTGTGGACTCAGAATAAGATGTCAGCTAATACCTATACAACAGTAGGATGTTCACCCTCGTCATCAACCATAACAAGCATGTTATCCCCTTCCATGACTGTAGCATCAAGTAGAAAATTAAATGTTTGCAGTAGTGATGAAATAACAGCAGATGATTACTACAGGCATGTTAAGGTGGAAGAGCAGAATGATTTTGAAGTCTTGTCAAGCGGTGGTGAGAGTAGCAGTTTTGGTGGTGGTGGTGATCAATGCAGTATATCTAGTGCAAGTAGTACATCAACCCCTGTTGGTAAATCTGGGAAAATAACTGCATTTCTGGGTGTGTCATTACCTATGCAATCATCTTCATCACATGTCCACACTCCACTACAACCTGCGATTCGCAGAGCAGAACCATCTGTCATCACACCCCGTGTAAAACATTTAAGTCAGTCCACGTTACACAGTGTTTTTGTGCATAAGCTGAAGTACCCCCCCAATCATACAGTGTCACATGAACTTAATGCTGCTGTAGCTGAAATGCTGGCAATTGATCTTTTGCCCTTCTCCTTTGTGGAGAATTCTGGGTTCCTACGGTTTGCTGCATGTCCAAAATGGAAAGTCCCATCCAGGACATACTTTTCGACCCGTGCTGTCCCCGAGTTGTACTGTACTGTGTCTGACTCAGTAAGACATGCCCTTCAACATTCCTCCTCTCCATTCATCCCCTCACTCTATGAAAGGCAACAGTCCCACTGCAATAGCCTCACAGCCAGATTCTGGACCCAGCCACTATCCTCCTACCTCGTTACTACCCTAACTGCCCAAACTCCCCCTGCATACTCACTCAGAAATTTTGACTCTCGGCTCCTGCACGTCCCTTACATGTCGAACTCTGCCAGCCAGTTGGCCTTCAGAGCTCACATGCCCAAACTATGGAACTCTCTGCCTGTGGACATTCAGCACACCCCCACCTCTCTGCAAATCAACTCACTCCTCAAAGGGCACTTCTCTGCCAACTGCTCATGCAGACTAAGCTGACACTAGACCAGGTACTAGCTCTCCAACTGGTGCCATCTGTGGGTACTCCAAATATTTATCTCCGACTCTTGTGAATGTTGTCACCTTTGCACCGCATATCATTTTTGCTGCCGTGTACACCCAGATTTTCTGGTTGCATGTGGTGTCACATTCTGTATTTATTCTGTACATACCATTATATATAGCTAATTTTTGTACATATTTGTGAAATGTCTGTACTTTCAAATTTGTGTGTATCCTCCCATCCCCTACCCCCGGACGATCTGGAATCGAGAGGTAGTCTGCTCAGTATGCCTTCCTGGTAAAACTTTTAAATAAATAAATTTAAGTATGGATATGTGGACAAGTGGCAAAACAGCGGGGAGTTCATATTTGTGTATAACTGCACACTGGGCGCAGGTGCCGGGGGTTGGTAGTGTCAATAATCAGTGTAGTAAGGTGGAATGTCATGGTAGCAATCCCCCAGGAATTCAACAGCATGCAATGATTGCTATGTGCAATGTGACCTGTTCACACACTGGTGAAAACATGTTGGACCTGGTACTGACTGAAACTGACAAGTGGCTGAACCCCCTGTCCCTGAGAGCTGGGTTCATAGCAAGTGACAATGAGTCAAATGTGATAAAATGCATCACGAATGGTGGCTTTTTTCAGGTTCCATGCATGGCCCACTGTTTAAATCTTGTGGTGCAGGAGTTTCTGCAGCACCCTGATATAAAGGAAATGCTGACAGTTGCATGCCGTATCTTTTCTCACTTTTCACGCTCTGCAAAGGCCTGTGCCCAGCTTCAGCAGTTGCAGATCCAAAACAGCCTCCCGCAGCACTGCTTGAAGCTGGAAGTTGTCACCCAGAGGAACTCCACTTTATACATGGCAGAGAGGTTGTATGAACAGTACAAAGCCATCTCAGAATATCTTGTCATGCACACTAGCCGTGACAGTTCTGGGGCCTCCATTTCTATGATAACTGAACAGTGGCGCCTCATGGACTCTGTAATAACAATCTTGAGGCCTTTTGAACATGCCACACAGGCAGTGAGTGGTGAGTCTGCCTCCATTAGCTAATCAATTCCACTGCTGTGGGTGCTGAGGCAGACATTGGTGAATGTACAACATAGCCTTGATGTTGCCAGAGACAGTGCTAGCAGTGTGTTGCTGAAACACATGCTGACAGTATTCAACCAGAATTGTCATACCTTGAGCATTCAGTGTAGTGACAACTTTGCAATAGCGACAATGCTGGACCCCCAATACAAACATGGAATCGCCTCAGTACTGGAGGGCAATCCTGAACAGGTAAAAACTGTCAGTGGGCAACTGGTGCGCTTGGTTCATGGGGCACAGAAGTCACATGCCAAGGTCAGGAAACCTGAGCAGCATAATCAGGCTGAAGGTGAACCTGGAGGAGTAGTATCAAGCATATCCTGTAAGGGGAAGAGGACTGCAGTTCCAGGTGGTCTGTCATCAAAAGCGGCTAGCGTTAACCCACTTTGGGAGGCTTTGCCCCAAGTGGGGATTTGTGACATAAATGATTCCGGAGAAGCGGATGATGCATCAACCACTGGACTTAGAGCAGCACAGCGAATGGTTGAGTCATATGTGTCTGAAAACAGGCATCTGTCAATCACTGATGATCCCCTTTTATACTGGAGTGGAAAGGTCAGTGAATGGCCAGAGCTGACCGCTGTGGCACTGAAGTACCTGACATGCCCACCCTCCAGTGTGAGTGTCGAGAGGGTATTCAGCTCAGCAGGTGCAGTAGCTCGGGATCATCATACAAACCTCTCTCCTGCAAATGTCAGTTTGCTGAAATTCATAAAAATGAATGAGAGGCATATTCCAGCTCAGACTGCAGCCTCAGTATTTGTACCCCTGCATACTCATGGTTTTGCTGATATTAAAGAAAGGGACCATCCTGGTGGCAGTGACAGTATGAAGTGGCCTACCACTGACGTAGATGATAACACAATGGAGAAAGAATTTCCCTGTGGTCAGAATTCAGACATAGAAGACTGCAAGGGCAGCTTTCTTTCTGAGGATGATGATGAATGATGATGAGGTTAATGTTGGCAGGTTTTAACTTAAGTGGTTAAAAGGTTGTCATATGTCTTGTATGATACATGTTTTCTTTTTCATAAAGTTAAATCACTGTCCCACTCATAGTGACTCAAATTCCATATGTCACATCACATTTATAACACAGAGCACAGTATATCCTGGTCCCCGGACTACCACCACCATAAGACCGCTATTCGCCACTGTCACCATAGGGAATGTGACCGTGTGTTCCCCTGGAGTACCACCACCATAAGACCGCTGTTCGCCACTGCCACCATAGGAAATGTGACCATGTGTCCCCCTGGAGTACCACCACCATATAACCACTGTTCTCCACTGCCACCACCACCAGATGCAAGAAGCTGTGAGAGAGAATGTCATTATGTGCCACAGCTATGATCACCACCACCCACCACCAGTGCCATTGTGACAATGTTTTTCCATTACACTGACCTTTCCAAGGCAGAGGGAGTCGAACAGGAGACCAAATCCATCAGCCACAGGCTCAAGGCTTCTTACTATTAAAACTATAAAGTGAGCATGTGTACTGGGGGAGTGGCCAGCAGCTGAACTGAATGGATGCCTCAACTCTGAGCTCTCACAAACCCCTTGAAAATAATCCTTGCTAATCCTAATCATTCAACAATACAGCGCGACTAACACAAAATAAATATTCATGTAGTAATTGCCCGTCTAGCGGTTCCATGATCAGTCCCCCGAAACCTGGAAATACTGAATTTGTACCGGTTGCTTCCTGCTCCATCACGCAGCCTAGCTAGATCCCCTGAGATGGATTCTGCATCAACGCAAACTCAGCCGGAGGGAAATATGTCCGAAATTCAGCAGATGTTTGCTGAGATCCTCCAACACATGGACAAAATAGACATAGCTACTTAAAGAAATACAACAGATATTGTCGACCTTACACAAAGAGCCAGTGTCTCCGAGCACAGATTGGCTAAAGCGGAGGATGGCTGGCATAAAGCTGGAGCTCAACTGCAAGAACAAGATAGAATTAAACATTTACTTTGGGCTAGAGTGGAAAATTTGGAGAACCGCAGCCGCCGGAATAACCTAAGGTTTGTGAGGTTTCTAGAGGGCTGCAAGGGGGACGACACCATCATATTTTTATAAAAAGAGCTGCCTGCTATATTGAGCTGGTGTTGCGGGGCTCTACCGAAGATTGATAGGGCCCACAGAACCCTGGCACCTCGTTCTCTGAACCAGGAGCATGTCCTCAAACTATCCTGACCCATTTCCTTCGGTTTCAAGATCAGAAAACCATCACAAGACTGGCTTGCACGAGGCAAGAGCTTTTTTGGAAAGGGCACAGGATTCAGATTTTTTCGGAATACTCCCAGGAGGTGACAACAAGACATAGGGCCTTCACAGTGGCTCACAGAGCTTGTGCTGAGCTGGCCTAGACTATTCCCGGCTTCTCTCTGAATTGTTTTTAATGGTTCCCTCGAGTATTCGACAACCCAACAGCCACAGAGAACTTTCTTGCAGCACAGGCCCCTAAACTGTACTGGGGCCAGCTGTGCGAGTACCAAAGCTCCAAGGCCCAATCAATCAGGCCTTATCCGATGGAGATTTCCTTGCAAGAGACCAACAGCCATTTCTCTGTATACGCTAAGCATCAGAATACTCCCAGCTGGGTGTCTCTTCACAAAACCCAAGGTAGCAACAGCAAAAGGAAGAACAGAAGAAGGCAACGGATCGAAGAGGTGCACATAGATAAAACCCCTCGGCTCTGATCCAGGAGCCATAGTGAGAGCCCTGACTCGATTGCATCGCAAAGCTCCTTCAAACCCGATATGAGCAAAAACCAATTTCAGACTGTGATGGACTTACCCACCGATGGCCCTCCAATAGCTCCACCGCTGCCTCCCGGATGCTTACAACCAAAGGAGATTAAACCCCAAGCTGCTAGGAATCTTTCATGGGCAGAAGGAGCAGACACTTCCCATGAGGCCTCTTGTCCCTCTGACAGCTTGCCCAAATTGATGCCTCACATTGAGCTCCCAGCAGATCTAATTCCTGCCACTGAATCGGTGGGCTGACTTTTAAGGTGTTTTCTTCGCTAATAAGCTCCCCCAGGGATTTAACTGTGTTTAGTGTACCAGCAGGTTTGGCACTGCGGTCAAATATTTCTGGGTTTATTTGAAAAGGTGGCCACAGTCCTTTTTTTCCTTTACTAAAATGCTGTAGTATTAAGGATTCACCCCCCCCCCCTTGGTGGTTTGCATCTATGAAGCTGTGGTCACTTTGTTATACTGCATAATAATACGGAGGATCTTCCCGATGTCTACCCCCTCTTATGAGCCCTAGGGGTTTGGTTGGCAGTCGGTGAGACCCCTCCTATGGTCAAATTTCCACATGGACCGAGTGGCCTTTTCCCTGCGTCATTTGCTTTGCAAAGGGGCCACTCGAGCCTCGTTTCTTTTGTATTCCTACCTTTTCAGTGGAAGGGAGAAGCTGGCGAAGGTCTTATGTGCCATTACCCTAAGGTCACCCATACCATCCGTTTTTGGACTTACACCTGGGGACCTGAGACAAGCTCTGTTAAGGGCTTAATAATTTGACGATCAGTAGCCCACTAGTCCGTATGTGTAGAAAGGACTAGTCTGCTAAAGAAGGGGAATGTGAACAGAGGATCTAGGACTTTGGGTAGTCCTCCCTCTCATGTTGTGTTTAAGAACACACTCACCTCCCAGCAATCTCCGCTGGTATCTGGGCTGCGAGTCACCTGATACAAGCAGTAGATGCTGGTCAGATATGGGATTGTTTAACTGGATGGAATGGGAAGGGGGGACGGGTGTTGTTAAAAGTTGCTATCTGTCTTTATCACTATTTTTGTTAGTACCTATGTTTGAGGTACAAGTTTTTCATGACAGTAGGTTTATATTAATTTGTTATGTTTGTTGCTATGGCAATCTGAAGACTAGGGCTGGGATTCGTCCTGGGGCATAAAGAGAGGGAGTTGGTATGTTGGGTATAGACCCACACATGGGGACTTCCTGTTAAATGATTTTTCAGTCATGTTATACCTTGGGCTAGATGGAGACTAGGTTTCTTTCTTGGAATGTCAGAGGGCTTAATTCACCAATTAAGCAGAAAAAGGTCCTGCTCCACTTAAAAAAGCTATACCCCATGGTGGTGCTCCTTCAGGAGATGAAACTCTCTCCTGGCAAAGCAAGGAAGCTTAAACAAGGCTGGATGACTGAAGAGCTGCATAGTGTGGCTGCTTCCCATTAACGGGGAGTGTCCATATTATTCCATAAAAATTTGGGGTGGAAAGTGAAGAGGCACATTCATGATAAGGATGGGAGATGGATCCTGGCCGATATGGAGCCCTGGATGGCTCTCTGGTTTTTGCTAATATCTATGCCCCTAATCAGGACTGTCCTCAGTTCTTTCACACTGTCAATCAGGCCCTCACTGACTTTAATGTGAATCAGGCACCAATATTTCTGGGTGGGAATTTTAATCTGGCATTAGATCACTATATGGACAGGAGTAACAAGGCCCTTGAACCACACAGGCAGGCTAAGAAAGTGGTCCAGAGGTTAATAGAAACATAGACTTTGACGGCAGATAAGGACCACTTGGCCTACCCAGTCTGCCCATTTCCCTACCTATTGGATAAGCTGCAGATTCTAGTTAACCAACAGCCTACTTCCCGCAACCCCCCACTATAATTGCCTTATGTCTGTCCCATGCATGTTTGAATTCCCCCACTGTTTTAGACCCCACAACCTCTCCAGGAAGGTGGTTCCATGCGCCCACCACTCTCTCCGTGAAAAGAATTTCTCACATTACCCCTGAGCCGTCCCCTCTAACTTTAAATTGTGCCCCTTGTTCTACACATCTCTTTTTCTGAAAGATGCTACCCTCCTGGACTTTGTTGATTCCCTTGAGGTACTTAAAAGTTTCTATCATGTTCCCCCTGTCCCTCCTTTCATCAAGGGTATACATATTAAGCTCTCCCAGTCTCTCTTCATATGGTTTCTGATGTAGACCCTGCACCATTTTAGTTGCCCTCCTCTGGACTGCTTCCATCCTGTCTATGTCCTTGCGTAGATGAGGTATCCAAAACTGCATGCAGTACTCCAGATGGGGTCTCACCAACTGTCTGTATAGAGGGATGACCACTTCCGTTTTTCTACTGGTGATGCCCCTCCCTATGCATCCCAGTATCCCCCTGGCTCTCCTTACTGACTTCTTACACTGCTTACCCACCTTTAGGTCGTCTGATATGACTACACCCAGATCCCTTTCCATTATTGTTGTCGTTAGTACCTCCCCTGCTATTGTGTACTCTTCTCCTGGATTTTTATTTCCCAGGTGCATTATTTTGCACTACTTTGCATTGAATCTAAGTTTCCATGTGTCTGACCATTCCTCCAACCTTGCCAAGTCCCTTCTTATCCTTTCTACCCCCCCTTGTGTATCAACTCTGTTACAGATCTTTGTGTAATCTGCAAAGAAGCATACCTTTCCTTCCAGACCCTCTGCAATGTCACCTACAAAGATGTTAAAGAGGACTGGACCCAGTACTGAGCCCTGAGGTACTCCACTAGTAATCCCCCTTTCTTCAGAATGTGTTCCATTCACTATTACCTTCTGTGTCCTGTTGTGCAGCCAGTTTGCTACCCAGGCTACCACCTTGGGACCCACTCCCAGGCTGGCTAACTTGATTATTAATCTTTTGTGCGGGACTGTGTCAAATGCCTTGCTAAACTCTGGGTAGGCCATATCCACAGCCCCTCCCTGGTCTATTACTTTGGTCACCCAGTCAAAGAAATCGATTAGATTCATCTGACATGACCTTCCTGCTGTGAATCCATGCTGCTTTGGGTCCTGTGCCCCGTTGGCCTCTAGGTACTGAACAATTCTTTCTTTCAGAAGTGATTCCATCATTTTCCCCACCACTGAGGTCAAACTAACAGGTCTGTAGTTTCCTGCTTCTGCCTTGCTCCCACTTTTGTGAAGGGGAATCACATCTGCCCTCCTCCAGTCCTCAGGCACCACCCCATCTTCCCATGATTTATTAAAAAGTGTGGTTAGTGGTGTCACTAAGTCCTCCCTTAGCTCTTTTAGGATTCTAGGGTGAATCCCGTCAGGCCCCATTGCTTTGTCCACCTTGAGTTTTAGGAGTTCTTTCAGTACTCTTTCTTCTGTAAATGGACTGCTGTCAACCCCACTATCCAGAGTGCTTCTACTGTTTGGTTTAGGTAACTCCTCCTCTTCTTCTTTTGTGAATACTGAGCAAAAGTATTCATTCAGTATCTCTGCCTTTTCACTGTCTCCCTCTGCCCACCTCCCCTCTCCTTTATTAATCTTCACTATCCCTCCTTTAACCTTTTTATGCTCCCTAATGTACCTATAAAATGTTTTATCCCCCTTCTTAACTGAGTTGGCTATCTTTTCCTCGGTTTGGGCCTTTGCTTTTCTGACTGCCTTCCCCACTTCTTTCTGCTTTAATTGATACAGTTCCCTGTCGTGCTCCTCTGTGATTCCTTATACTTTTTGAATGCATCCTTTTTCTCCTTAACCTTCCCTGACACCTCTTTTGAGAGCCATAGTGATTTTTTATTCTGCTTTATTTTCTTTATTTGTTTCACGCAAAGGCTTGTTGCCTCCATGATGGCAGTTTTGATTTTTCTCCATTGTTCTTCCACCCCTCCTTTCTGGCCATTTGCTAATGCATTCCTCAGGTATTCACCCATTATGCCAAAGTCAGCCCTTCTAAAGTCCAGAATCCTTGTCTTTGTCTGGCTTGTCTCCATGGTTGTGTTTATCGTGAAGCACACTGTGCAGTGGTCGCTTGTTCCCAGATGTCTACTGACTTCTAAGTTTGTGATCCTCTCTCCATTTGAGAGTACCAGGTCTAATATTGCTCCTGCCCAAGTGGGTTCTACCACTAGCTGTCTAAGGCATGCTCCCTGTAGGACATCGAGAATGACCCTGCTCTTGGATGTGGCTGCAGTCCATGTCACCCAGTTAACATCTGGCATATTCAGGTCCCCCATCAACAGTATCTCCACTTTTTCAGCCATTTTGAGAAAGCCCTGTATCATTTTCTTGTCCATTTCCTCCCCTTGAGATGGGGATCTGTATACAACCCCTGTGCAGATTGTGATGCCATTCCCTGTCTCTAATGAGTGAGCATGTATTGTTGGATGCCTGGAGAACACAACACCCCAGGGTACATGACTACTCATGTTTTTTCCAGATCTATGGTTCATCCAGCAGAATAGACCTCTGGCTTATCTCATCTGGGTTATATGGACAGGTAACTAGTTCCGCTATGTATCTGATATATGTTTCAGACCATGCCCTCTGGAGTTAGTGATTAAACAAGGACTGGATCCCCCTCAGACCTCTTCATGGCATCTGGATCCCCTCTTGTTGGAGGATGTTAAATTCCAAGAATGGCTAGGTCTGGAAGTGGATGAATACTGGAATAACAATGACAATGGGGGTGAATGACTCAACTCTCTGGGAGGCCTTCAAGGTGACTCTTCAAGGCAGAATAATTGCTTTTGCTTCTGTCAGGAGGCGACGCTGAGAGGCAGATCAGAGGGCCTTAGAGAAACAGTTATATTCCTTAGAATCCCAGTACAAATCCATTAAATCCCAAGCTACATTCCAAACATTATTGGCTCAATTGGCTAGTACAAGAATTTCCCTCAATGCCCACTTAACCCAACAAGCTGAGTTAAATCTCAGATGGATGTGACATTCTTATTGGGAAGGGGGGAAAAAGCCAGCAAACTCCTGGCATATCACCTAAAACACCAACAAGCAATCAGGATAATACACGCTCTGGCGGACAAAAATTGGGTACAATGCCACTCAAAAAAAAGGGGTGAACGAGATCATGACTCAGCTCTATGAACAACTGTATGCATCTCCTCACCCTCCTGACTCGCTTAAAATCCAAAATTTTCTAGCCTCAATACCTATCCCTAAACTCTCAGAAAATTACACTAAACTGTTGGAAGCACTGATAACAGTAGATGATGTGGAGAAGGCAATGAATTCTTTGAATCCCGGTAAAACCCCAGGGAAAGATGGACTGCCTATTGACTTGTACAGACTTAGTGGAGTTAATCTGGCTTTATATTTGGTCCAGATGTTTCAACACTCTCTGCATGCAGGGCAACTACCTCCATCCATGAGAGAAGCCACTATCATGGTACTCCCCAAGAAGGGGAAAGACCCACTCTCCCCTAGTAGTTATTGCCCCATTTCCATTTTAAATGTGGATGCCAAAATCTTGGCCAAAGTTCTCACAAGTAGGCTTGATCATCTCCTACCAGGCCTGGTTCATCCCTCCCAGGTGGGTTTTGTTAAGGGCCATCTAGGGTTGGACCATCACAGAACACTGGTGTCATTATTGCACCATACTAAAATGTCCAAGGAGCCCTCCGGAGCTCTAGCTATAGACTTCGAGAAGGCCTTTGATTCAGTCGAATGGCCCTTCTTGTTTCATACCCTTTCCATGATGGGTTTGGGACCTAGTTTTATCTCATGGATAAAACTGTTATATACTTCTCCCATGGCTTCGGTCCTGACGAATGGTACTATGTCTTCACCATTTCAATTACAGAAGGGTACGAGGCAAGGATGTCCCCTTTCCCCTCTTCTATTCGTCTTAGCTATAGAGCCCCTGGCAATTGCACTTCGGGAATCTCATTCTATCCCTGGTATACAGGTAGGAGACACTAACTTCTAAACATTCCTATATGCAGATGACCTCCTCATCACTATGGAGTGTACCCCACAGGTGATTCATAACATCTTCAACATTTTGTCCAGCTTTGCGAAAGTGTCAGGTCTTAAGCTAAACCAGTCCAAAACTGAGGTACTTCCACTGAACCCTGTGTCCCCTGAAGAAGATGTCACCGCTTTAGGGCTAAAATGGTCTCCTAATGGCATAAAATACCTTGGTATCATCCTACATCCAAATCTGGGGAAAATGCTCTCAGTTAATTTTACTGTACTATTAGATTCTCTCAGACAGGACATGGAGAGATGGAAGGCCTTGAGACTTTCACTGGCTGGCAAGATAGATTCCATTAAGATGATGACAGCTCCCAGGATATTATATCTGCTAGCTCACCTACCCATGCCCATCCCACAGAAATGGTTCCAAAAACTGGAGGCCCAGATGGGCAGTTTCTTATGGGAGGGATCCTTACCTCATTATAGCAAACTTAAACTACGTCAACACTGGAGAAGGGGAGGCTGGGGTTTTCCATGGTTGCAGAGGTATCATATGGCCTTTATCTCAACTCAGACTACCAGATGGTTCTCCAAAATTGGACAGGCATCTCTGACCTGGCTTCCTTTGGAGGTGACATTAGTCCATGCCCCCTCTCCAGTGGTGGTCCTGTATGGTAAGAAAAACTTACCCCCGGTTATCTCCCCCTCCATCCAGGTCTCCATTCAATACTGGAGAAAAGTTCTAGCCCTCTTAGGACATGACCCAGCTCCCTGGAAATACATGCCCCTGTGGAACAATCAAGCCTTACAGGTAGGAAGAAGTATAATACATTGGAAATATTGGGAGTCTCAGGGTATTTCCTCAATTCAAGATTTATTACTCCTTAACTCTAACATATTGGATACCTTTGAGTCATTAAAAACCAGATACCATCTTCTGGCCACCCATTTTTGGAGGTATCTTCAGATTAGAGATGCCATAACCCACTTACCCAATGCCGCCCCAACCAAAGGAGTGCAGCAATGTCCTCATCCTATAACTATATGGAGAAGTGTACTAAAAACAGTGCAAGTGGGATTTACACTGCCCTCAGAGATGCTTCCACAGACCCTACCCAAAAGACTAAAGTCCAGTAGGAAAAGGATTTCCAGATCTCCATCTCTTTACAACAGTGGGAACATGGGTGGGTAAGAATCCACTCTGCCTGCTGGGATGGCTGCACATGCCTTATTATGAACAAAACCATTCATAGATGGTATAGAGAATCGGCCAAACTTAAGAAGATGGGTCTTCTTCCAACCAATACCTGCTGGAGGTGTGGTAACCAGGGAGCTCATCTGTTTCATATACTCTGGGATTGCACCAACGTCAAATCCTTTTGGGCAGCAGTCCAGGAAATGTGTCAACAGATCTTTACTGAGGTTGCAACAGACCCTCCCCTTCTACTCCTGGGATGTGGCCATCCTGACATGCCCAGACATCGCCTGGGGGCCCAATAGGTCACAGCAGTTGGGGCTGCAACTAAAAGACTTATACTAATAAACTGGAGAACCTCGGCAATACCTACCTTCCAGGAGTTCCTCTTGCGCTAGCTCAGGGGGCTATGTTTGAAAGAATCTCTAGTTTCGCTGGAGGCTCAGTGGCTCAATTTGAGAAATGCTGGCAGCCCTACCTGAAGTCGAAGTAATGTCATGACCTCCTCCCCAGGGTTACTTCATAGGATTTCCGCATTCCAGGGATTGACTTCTCTCCTCCCTCTTCAAGGTTGGTGCGCTTCTCTCATGGTATCAGTTCTTATTTTAGGTAGGCCCTGACCTAGTAAAGTATTACCTTTTGTATATAGTTGATATGTTACATGCTTGAATCTAGGGCACACACCAACTTTACATCCTGGTGCTGGTTCCGGTCCAGTATGCTATGATAAGTATGAGACACATGCCACTGACTCCAGGTTCCCTCCACCCAGTGTGGTAGTGGTGATCTAGCCTGACCCTTATAAGCCCTGTGTTAAGCTGGCAATTACGTTTTTGTATATTATATCATGTATCATTGCATTCACTAAACTTGACTCTATTATGTCTTCCTGTGTAAATGCATTCCTCTGGTCATACTAAATGTTGCAGTATGGTCCAGAACTTATATGTAATACTGTGTCTATGTGTGTGTGTCCCTTTTTAAAATAGCAATAAAAATTTTGAACTACAAAGTGAGTATGTGTACTAATGTTTTTCATGCTATTCAACTCCCTTTAGCTTTGTGTTTTGTTTTGTGTTGCTTTTCTGAGCTGCAATGGTCAGACACATATGATCAACTTATTTTGTTTTTTTACAGGTTAACAACAAACCACTCTCCTTCGCTGAAGGTCTGTGTCAATGGTACAGCAGCAGTACTGGCTACAGGAACCTATGGGATATCCATTTCCAATCCATACTGGTAAGTATATCAATTTTATTTCATCTGTTCCTTTTTTTTCATAAGAGTGCAACAAATCCGACTGATGATTCATAAACTAGATGACATGTACGTCACAAAAAATATTTCTGCAAAATATCATACACTGTATTCCAAATTTGCAGCTGTGCAGCCATGACAGTGTTGAAAAAGTTGGACCCAGGTTGTGTTACTTGACAAGATGTGGTTTTAAAATGTAACTTAAGCTGAGACACAGGGACACTGACACAGTATATTTGCTACACAGCCTGGTACTAAATTAAATTGTGATCTGATGATTGCAGTGGGACAGCTTGCTATCTGTGTTAATCCAGATACCCGTGGTGGAACAGCCATGGCTTAAACATAATGTCTTACTGCTGCAATCAAGTTGTAATAAGTCCTTCATTTCTTATTTTAGGAAAC
Source organism: Neoceratodus forsteri (assembly GCA_016271365.2). NCBI lineage: Eukaryota > Metazoa > Chordata > Ceratodontiformes > Ceratodontidae > Neoceratodus > Neoceratodus forsteri. The sequence continues at coordinate 1,535,765,214 of CM057456.1, forward strand.
TTGCAGATGCTTTGTTGTGTCATAGTTGCCTTATCCAAAGAACGTCTTCAACATCATCCCCCCCAGGCAGGGGCAGACATGCAACAAGCAGAAGTTGTTTTAATCGATGACCATGACCATCATTACCAGACTACAGAAGGATGCAGATGAAATCTGTGAAGAAGTAACCAAATAATAAACCATTAATGAGACCTACTTGCAAACATGCTTCCCCACCAAAAAGAAAATACTTACCTTCATTGGCTTCAGCGTATTCCATTTCCAATTTCAATGCCAAAATTTCTCATCAAGCACTGGAATTTGCACACCAACAGTATGTGACCCGTGATACAAAACAGTACAATGAGTACATGCATATATATGTCAACCCCCCACCTAGGGGCCTGCTCCCTGACTCCCTAACTGACCACCACATGAGTTTCATGATCAGGAAAGTGCACAGGCCCACTGCTCCCCCCAAGACGCTGCACACAAGGTCATATAATTCCCTGGACCTAGCATTGCACCTGTTAGACCTAGGCCAAGTAGACTGGTCCTTCATCTCTGTGGCTACATCTATTGACGTTGCGCTCAAAGCTTTCAAAGCCAAATTTCTTAAAGTCTGGGACAAACATGCCCCCCTGCACACAAAAAGAGTCAGAGGCACCCACCTTCCTTGGATCACCGCTGATATAACCAGTAAATGTCACTCCAGGGACCACGCATGGAAAGCCCACAAGAAACTGGGCACCCAGGCTTCCCTCCGTACCTACAGAGCCCTCAGAAACTCCTGCACTAACATCATTCACCAGGCAAAAAATAATTATTTTCTATTGGCTTTTAGCGCAAACATAAACCACCCGACAAACTTCTGGAAATTGCTCAAATCCCTGTTCTCCCCCCACCCAACCCCCCACCCCCGACACTATCAGTTCCAGGGCACCTCCATCACTGATCCCTGCGGGTAGCCATGGCCTTCAATACCACTTCTCCAGCTGTACTGACTCGTTCCTATCGACTCTCCAGCATCCACCCACCCTGGTCCCCCCCACCAACCCAGTGCACTCCCACCAGTCCTACAGTTCTCCTTCCACCCCGGAATCCCAAACTGAAGTCCTCAAATCCCTACGCTCCCTGAACCCCAACAAAGGCAAATGCCCCACGTCCCTGGATGCCAAGATGTTATACTTGTCTGCCCCAGCCATAGCCGCCCCTCTAGCCACACTTTTCAACCTCTCCTTCATGCTGGGCAAATTACCCACAGAATGGAAAAGGGCTACCATCATACCCCTACCTAAAGGGGGCGACCCCTCCTCCCCAGGCAACTATCGCTCCATCTCCCTACTCCCGATTCTGGCTAAAATACAGGAACGTCTTGTCCTCGCCCAACTCTCGCCCCATCTGGACACCTCCTCCTCCTTCTTCACTCCTTTCCAATCAGGCTTTCAGAAGTCTCACTCAACCATCACCTCCCTTCTACGAGTTACTGGTGACATACTCATAAGAATGGACAGTGGACACATCACCTCTGCCATCTTTATAGACTTAGCCAAGGCTTTCGACACCATCTCCCACTCTCTGCTCCTCTCCAAACTAACTGAAGCTGGGCTCTCCAAACCAGCCACCACATGGTTCCATGACTACCTGGTGGGCAGATACCAGGCTGTTAAAGTCGCCTCGCACACCTCTAACCCCCTGCCCATTACAGCCAGCATCCCCCATGGTTCAGTCTTGGGCCCACTGCTCTTCTCCATATTCCTAAATGACTTCCCATCAGCATTTTACCACTCTTCCATTCAAATGTATGCAGATGACACAGTACTGTATGCCTCAGGCCCTACCACAAGCATAGTGGCAAATCTCCTGCAGGAGGATTTCAATGCCATCCAGGACTGGTTCCGGTCAAACCAGCTATTCCTAAACCCTAAAAAAACCATATCACTAACCTTCAGCTCACAGCAAAGACTCTCCCGCCAAGCCCCCTGCCCCCCTTTCAAAACCCTGGACAGGACCCTTCTGGAGCAATGCACCAGCTTCAGATACTTAGATGTCTGGCTCTACCAACACCTCTATTTCACCACTCATATCGACTCCATACACAAGAAGCTTCTCCCTAAACTTGGCGCCCTATACAGGAACAAAAGCTGGCTCCCCTCTCCCACTAGGAACGCTATTGTCCAAAAGATGATACTACCAGTTCTTGACTACGGTAATATAGTATACACGATCGCTCACTCCTCTGCCTTGGCCAGCCTTGACACCCTGTTCCACTGATTTTGTCGATTTATCCTCGACTGCCCACAAACCACCCACCATTGCACCTTATATAGCTCCCTAGTCCTGTCGTACCTCCAGGACCGTAGACTAAACCATAGTGCTAGGTTCGCAGCCAAATTTTGGTCCTTTTCCCTACCCTCCCTACCTGGTCTCTACCCTCTCCCAACACCCCCCCCACTTACTCCCTCAGATGCACTGACCCCAGGCTCCTCCACGTCCCCTTTATGCGCAGAACCAAAGGTCAGACCGCTTTCAATTACCAAATCCCACAGATAAGGAACGCCCTGCCAGCTGCTATAAGACACTCACCAAATCACAGCCATCGCAATCGACTACTCAGCACACACTTTTCCTCCAGCTGGTCTTGCTTTAGCTAATGATGTACTATGTATTAAAACTGTGTACCTCAGCTCAGATGAATCATCTAAAATGCATCATGTATTCAATCATCCTACTGTCTGTATCTATCTGCCTGTCTGTAGCTATCTGCTGATTGTCTGTATTGCGGATGGCCATTTCACTGTTGTATCATCTCTGTAACTAGTGATTGTTCTATTGTCTTGGGTCTTGACCCCCAGGTCGCATCTGGAATCGAGCAGCACTGCTCAGTATGCCTTCCTGGTAAAACTCGCAAATTATATATATATATATATATATATATATATGTATCAACTCACCAAGGCTACTATTAGTGTACACACAAAGGGCACCCTTCCATCCAGTTCAGGTGATCACATTGCATTAGCAGGAATCACAGCACACTTTGGACCCTTTGGCAACAGTTCTCTCATGGTCATCATTTCTGATGGAACACTGTATGGATTCATGTCATGTTATCCCTCCTTCACAAGGTTTGGCAAGACACTGTGCATCATGACATCATCATCACAGAGTATGTAAATTTTCTGGACACAAGAGAGCTACATTTTGGGGATGCAGAAAAATTCTGGGGACTCTGTGTAACCACTGCACGCATGAGTGACTGTGCAATAAATACTGGGGGACTTTGCATGCGGTGTAACACTCCCATTTCACTTCATCAGCACTTGGGAATTTTCTGGACACAAGACAGTTGCATTTTGGGGATGCAGAAAAATTCTGGGGACTCTGTGTAACCACTGCACACATGAGTGGCTGCTCAATACATTCTGGTGGACTTTGCATGTAGTGTAACACTCCCATTTCACTTCATCAGCACTTGGGAATTTTCTGGACACAAGACAGTTGCATTTTCGGGATGCAGAAAAATTCTGGGGACTCTGTGTGACCACTGCGTGCATGAGTGACTGCACAATACATTCTGGGGGACTTTGCATGTAGTGTAACACTCCCATTTCACTTCATCAGCACTTGGGAATTTTCTGGACACAAGACAGTTGCATTTTCGGGATGCAGAAAAATTCTGGGGACTCTGTGTGACCACTGCGTGCATGAGTGACTGCGCAATACATTCTGGGGGACTTTGCATGTAGTATAACACTCCCATTTCACTTCATCAGCACTTGGGAATTTTCTGGACACAAGACAGTTGCATTTTGTGTGTTGTGATTGTGAGCACATAATGTCATACTTAAATTATAAATTAAAGCAGCAGTGCAACAATGTGATAAAAATGTTGACCTATACTTTTTTATGTTATTTTAGATTGCCAGCCACTAGTTACCTCCTGACTTGTATGATATCCTTCTTTTCACAATTTGTGTCTGCTTTACTACTTTTTTCTGATGTCTGAAAAAATGAAAGGAGCACGCCTTTTAACATGGCTCTGACCAGGTTTTCATCACTATTTGCAGCTGTTTTTGAACAAATATTGTTCTCTAAGGTCATAAAACACTGCCTACTGCATAATTGTTAATTTTACAACAGAAGTAATATATAAACAACTGATGGAGAAAAACAGCGGAAAATACTGACGAAAACTTGGTCTGCACCGTATTAAAAGGAGTGCTCCTTTTATTATTTCAGACATGAAAAAAAGTACTAAAGCAGACTCAAATACTGGAAAAAATGGTATAATTCAAGTCAGGAGGTAAGTAAAGTGGCAATGTAAAATAGCATAAAAAAGTATAGGTCAAAATTTTCACCAGATTGTTGCACTGCTGCTTTAATGTCTATTTCAAAAAATAAATATATCTGGAGCCTCAGTAATGTTTACTCTGTGTCAGGACTTGTGAAATGTTTTTCAGAAAGCAGGACTGAGCAGTGCAAGTATGTTGTGTTAAAATGCATGTGTGCAGTCAGTGTTCTTTCCTGTGAGTGCAGACATTGTCCAGCTTCATACAAACATATATATGGTGTGACTTGTTGCAGTATATAAAGAATAAAGATAAGAAAGAATATATGATGTATATTTTATTTGTACCATCAGCACCAGCGGAGTAAATGATATATTTTTTCACAGGTATCGCGTCACTGTGCACCTCAGTCACTCACAGTGCACACATGACTTTGTGGAGATCATAGCACAAAAAACACATGCTCTCCTAAAAGTCATGTGTGCAGTATGTGACTAAGGTGCCCTCTGGCCAGACACCTCTGAAAAAATATCATATCACTTAGTCTGCTGATGATGATGGTAACAATAAAATATACATTATTCTTATCTCTGTTCTTTATACCATAAATGCTGCAACAAGTTAACACATACGTTTGCAAGAAGCTGGACAATGTCTGATGTCACACACACACAGAGGAAACAACACTGACTGCACACATGCAATTTAGCACATCGTACTTGCACTGCTCACACCTGCTTTTCCACAACCACTCCACAACAGAAAGTAAACATTACTGAGGCACTAGATTATAATAACAGGGCAATAAGGAGCATGTATGTCTGTATGTGTATGTGTAGATTTAAAGGGAAGCAGTCAGCAACAGGAGGTCCTGCCCCCTGCAAAGTTTACCCTCTGGTTAAGCCTTTTAAGTATGTTGCAGTGTTTTTCTCGTGCCACAACATACTTTATTTTAATAAAGAAAAGTCAGCGACCTGGAAGTATGATAGACGCTATGGAAGCTCCTTTATGTGTAAAGGTGTGGTGGCAATGCACCATGTACTTCAATACTTTTGTATTGAAGCACGTGGTGTGTTGCCATTGCACCTTTACGCATTATGGAGCCCCCATAGCATCCACCATACTTCCGGGTCACTGACTTTTCTTTATTAAAATAAAGTATTTTGCGGCATGAGAAAGATGCTGCAACATACTTAAAAGGCTTAACCGGAAGGTAAACCTTGCAGGGGGCGAGACCTCCTGTTGCTGGCTGCTTCCCTTTAAACTAATACTGTGGCCTTCCCTCTGTCTGTTATTAAACATAAACAAAGACAAAATACTACAGCAGTGGGGGGGGTGCTGAAAAAAAAGCTAATGGGGATCCCCTGATGTTCCAGAAGCAGATGGAGCATTGACACAATCTGTAACTGGTGTTGCTCTATCTGCTTTACCTGTTGCTGGACAGCACCCACCCTCTCATTATTTTCTTCCACCGTGGCCCACAAAAGTGCTATGTCTGCCTGAGTTGCAGGCATTGTGGGGTCCACTGGTGGGGAGGGAACCAGGTAGTGGTGGTGGTGGTGAGGGTGGTGCTGGTGGCAGTGGTGGAGGTGGGGGTGGAGCAGCTGCTGCTGTGGCCCTCCTCCTGCTGTGGTGATGCACAACAGCAGCACCCTCTACCACTGCCACAGAAGGGCCAGCAGGTGGAAGCCTGGCCCATTCAGTGGCAGCCTGCCACTCCACCTTGTGGTGGTTCAACATATGTGTGCACTGGCAGCCAGTCCCCAGATGTGTCCTCCGGGGGCCACAGTGCACCTGACCACCACAAAGCAGACACACCTCAAGGCTGCTGTCTCCCCTGACACAGTTGAAAAACTGCCAAACTGGGGAGCTGCAGGGGGGGGACCAGGCACAGGAGGGGCAGATGCAGTGCCAGCAGCATGGTCACACACCTGGGGCTCCACCTGCTACTGCGGAGTTGGTGCTGCTGAAGCTCCTGTAGCTGCTACTGGTGGTGATGGCAGACTTGGTGGACATGGCAGTGGCACTGGTGTTGCTGCTGCTTCCAGAGTGGGGAGGCAGGACCAAAGAGTCTGGAGAGGTCCAACGTCACCCTGCTATGACCCACATGCGTGCGCACTCCACTCTGGCCACAGGCCACATACTGTCCCTGGTCCATTGCACAAAAAAACACTCCTTCCCTCTCCGACATGATGAGCAACTTCACACACACACCCAACACAGGCACACACACAGGCATAAAACAGAACGTATAAATCAAAGAAATCAGTCACCAAAAAGAACTGACAGAACAGTACAAAAAACTAAAGAATTAGCTTTTAAAAAATCTTTTGGGTGTTTGGAATTTGCTCAAAAAAGAAACTTGTTAACATGAACTCTCCTGTCCTAAACAAAATGCTTCCTCTCTCTAACTCTGCAAAGGAGAAAGTGAAAGTATCTGTTTGTATGACTCATTTCCTTCCTTCCTGGCTAAAGCATGTGACTTATAGTACTGTAAGCCATGTGATGTGTGTGGGGGGACTGCCTATATTGTTGTCATTCCACCTTACTTCACGTTAAGGCAGAATAATAATGCAAAGTCATAATAACAAAACGAAGTGAGCACTTTCCAATGGCCACTTCGTGTAGCGTTATGATAACGTGAAGTGGCCACTTTGCGTTCACTTCGCTGGCAGAATTTAATTTCACTGCATCTCTAATCATCATTTTCCACCACAGAAAATGGTTGCAGGTCCTTGGCAATAAATATGGGATATGCGGGGGGGTGCCTGTGAGATAACTAAGTTATTTGTACAGTAGCCTGTGACCTTGAGTAACCGCACGAGTGGCAACAGGATTTTTTTGGTTCAATTTTGTTATATTTTATTTTTTTCTTAAGTTCCTTTCCATGTTTTTTCTCTGTGCCTGGTTGCTGTCTTTGGTTTGCAGGATTGCTATGCTGAGAAAGAGGAAACAAATGGCTTTCTTTCTTAAGAGTGTTTTCATTTAAAATGTGGTTCCAGTTTGGGGGGGGGTTGGTTAGGGTGAGCATTTTGTGAGTCTTTGGGACTGTGATAGCTCGGGTTGTAAAGAGCACTGTGAGAAGGTGAAAGTGAAACTGGGAGGCGGTGCTGCTGAGCAGGCAGCACAGGTGGTGGTGATTAGTGATGTAGTCACTGTGAGGATAAATGGGTGATGAAGTAATCACTATGTGGATAACCTGAAGTTATCCACATAGTGATTACATCACCACCCATTTATCCACACAGTGACTCAGATAACTGAAGTTATGTGTCAGTTTTATCCTGACACTTGTTGCATAAATTCAGCTATTAACTGATTAATTTTTAATGCTACTTGATGTGTTCTACTGTAGGCAATGTTTTGTTCCAGCATCTTAGTAATGGTCTACTGTTAAGTTTGTGCAGGGTGGCAAAAACCATGGGATTGCAGTGGTGAAGCTGTAGCTTGTCCAAATACTTTTGTCAGTGAAGTCAAGTATGTTTTTTTCTCCCTGTGTCTCAGTCTCTTCACCATCATTATTGTTTGTAGGATTATTTTCATCACAGATATGTGTCCCTTGCTTGGGACTGCTGCCCAATAGAGTGGTTGATGTGCTTTCTGCAAATGCCATTTTAGTGATGTTGTCCCAAATTGGCCCCTCAAGTTCCCCTGCTAACTTCCTGATGACAAAATGTGCTCAGGAACAGAGATGGGCAACACAGAGTCTACAGCAATATGACCTTTCAGGGCAACACATAGATGGGCAACACAGAGTCCAACACATGGGTGACACCCCCCCTTCAAAATCTATTCTGTATGGCATTATAAACCCCCCTCAAAATCAGTGAGACACTATGACCTTCAGACAGAGTCCTGTCCTGTCCTGTCTACTCCCCTTATTAGTTCTTACTTTCTCAATATTTTTTTATGTTTTTTACAAAAATATATTTTTCAAAAATAAAAAGAATTCTTAAGTTGTTGGATGCTGTACACTAGGGATATTTACACTTTTTTCAATTTTGTTGATTTTACAAGAAAAACAAATTGATTTTACCTAACCTACCTATTCAGGTTCATAGATGGGCAACATAGAGACTGAGATGTGACACCCACCCCCCTTCAAAATCTGCATGGCACTATGGCCAAATAGTGGTTCAGGCACAGAGATGGGAAACACAGAGTCTGAGACATGGGTGATATCCCCCTCTTCAAAATCTGTATGGCACTATAATCCCCCCTCAAACTTAGTGAGGCACTATGACCTTCAGACAGAGTCCTCCTGTCCTGTCTGCATCCCTTATTTGCTCTTACTTTCTTAATATATTTTTTTAATTTTTACACAAATAAGTTTTTCAAAAGAAAAAAAATAAGTTGTTGGATGCTGTACCCTGGTGATATTTTTCTTTTTTTTCAGTTTTGATTTTGAGAGAAAAACATACTGAAGCTAATACCTAACCCAACCTACCACATTCACTACTAAATTTTTTTTGTTGCTGGATGATTTCATGAGAACTACAGCTGCCTCATGGCACTGCAGGCCATGCTTTTTGTAGTATCCCTAATCCCTTTCCTGTTTCCATTAGTTTTTCTAAAACTAAAAAAAAATGTCTGCAATGTGCACTTTGCTGTTGTCTGCTGTTGAATTTGTTGGTCTCTCTCTCCCCCTCTTTCTGTCTAAGGAAAAACATTGTTTCTCGTTTTACTGTACAGTTAAGTACGCTACAATGTCTGGACTCTGCTGTTGTCTGCTGTTGAATTCATTGGTCTCTATCTATACTGTCTCTCTCTCTCTCTTTCTTTCTGACTAAGGAAGAGAAACATTTAATTTTATTTTACTGTGGAGATCAGTATTCTGCAATGTCTACACTCTGCTGTTGAATTCATTGGTCTCTCTCTATTCTCACTTTCTCTCTCTTTCTTTCTGACTAAGGAAGAAACATAGAAACATAGAATTTGTCAGCAGATAAGGACTGCAAGGTCCAACCAATCTGCCTGCAAGCCCTATAATTGCCTGCTGCTTCTGACCCTACCTGACCAATGGCCTTTCACACCTTCTTCCCACTTCTAAGGTTCCCCTATGCCTGATCCAGGCATGTTTAAATCCCTCCACTGTGCTTGCTCCCACCACCTCCTGTGGCAGACACTTCCAGTTGTCCCCAACTCTCTCTGTGAAGAAAAACTTCCTCACATTTCCACTTAACCTAGCACCTTCCAATTTCATATTATGCCCTCTCTTTCTTGTACTCCTCCTATATTGGAAGATCTCACCCCCCCACACCTTGTTTATGCCCTTAAGGTACTTGAATGTTTCTATCATGTCCCCCCAACCTCTCCTCTCCTCCAGTGAGTACATATTGAGGTCCCTCAATCTCTTCTCATATGTTTTCTGGTTTAAGCCCTGTATCATCTTTGTCACCCTTCTCTGGACCACCTCCACCCTGTCAATATCCTTATGTAGCTGTGGCCTCCAGAATTGCACACAGTACTCCCGATGAGGCCTCACTAGTGTTTTATACAATGGTATAACTCCCTCCTCCTGCTAGTGATATCTCTGCCTATGCACCCCAGCATGCCACTGGCCCTCTCTGCAGCCTTTGTACTTTGCTCTGAAATCTTTAGGTCATCTGAAATGATAACCCCCAGATGCCTTTTTTCCTTGGTGATAGTCAGCAACTCCCCCCCCATCCTGTACCTCTCCCCAGGGTTCCCTCTTCCCAGGTGCATTACTTTGCGGTTCTTTGGACTGAACCTCAGCTGCCACACCTCAGACCATTTTTCAAGCTTTCCCAGATCCCTCCTCATTTTCTCCACCCCATCTGGAGTATCCACCCTGTTGCAGATCTTGGTGTCATCTGCAAACAGGCAGACTTTTCCTTCCAGTCCTTCTGCAATGTCACGGATGACGACATTGAATAAGACTAGCCCAATGACTGATCCCTGAGGCACCCCACTGGTCACTACCCTCTCCTCGGATTGGATCCCATTTACCACCACCCTCTGCCTCCTGTCCATTATCCAGCTCCTAACCCAGTTTAGCACCTTGCGCTCCATGCCCAGGCTACCCATTTTGTTCAACAGCCTCTTATGTGGGATGGTGTTGAAGGCCTAACTGAAGTCAAGCTAGATGATGTCCACCACCACCCCTCCTGATTTACTTTCTTTGTCAGCCAGTCAAAAAATCTATCATATTCGTCTAACATGACCTTCCTGCTGTGAATCCAAAAGAAGGGTGTGTCAGATGTGGGAAAACATTTCATTTTTTGTTTACTGTGGAGTTAAGTATTCTGCAATGTCTACACTCTGCAGTTGAATTCATTGGTCTCCTCTCTCTGATCTCCCTCTCTGACTAAGGAAGAAAAATGTTTCATTTTTTTTTATTGTGGAGCCTCCACACATACACACAACTGTCTCCTTTCAATGCAAAGCCCCAAAAGCTGGATACATTCTTTCCTACGGGATATCCTGTGGAGGTTGACACACAGGATTGGCTAGAGCATGACTCAATCACAGACAAAAGGCCATATTTTTTGGCTCCCTTCAGTGCCCCAGTATTACGAGTGTTTGCCTTTGTTGGTCATCATAGAGTCATAGAATCACAGAGGATTTCAAGCTTAGAGGTCAGACACCTCTTTAGTAGCTTGCCACTTAAATCAGTGGAGATACTCAAATTTTGTATCTCCCATATGGCTGTCTAAACTGTTCTTAAACACATTTATCATTTTACTGTGAACCATGGACTCAGGCAATGAGTTCTACAATTTCACAACTCTCTGGGTAAACTACCTATTTCTTTTATTTGTTTTATTTATGTCTCCTCTTATTTTTAAGTTATAGGTACACATACTTTGTGTTCCTATTTCATCAGAGAGACCAATAGTTTCCCATTATATATCTATCTTTTGTGGCTCTGAATACCAAACATAAGTCCCCCCCTAAGTTGTCTATAGTCCATTGAATACATTCCCAGGTTTCACAATCTCTCTCCATAGTTCTTGTGATGGACATGTGCAATCAACTTAGTTGCCCTTCTCTGAACACTCTCTGTGAGGGCTTTACCTCTCATTGTCCCAGGGGTACAAAAGGGTGTGCAATATTCCAGTTGTGATCTCACCTGGGCTATGTACAAAGGCATTATCACCTCAGGGTGTCTGCTCTTGATGTTCTTTTTTAATACATCCCAAAATGTTATTACCCAGTTTTACCTTATGTCTGGTATTTACAGTATGTCAAAGGTTAATTTATTATCCACAATTACTCTTAAATCCCTCTCATTTGTTGTTGTGTGTAAATATATGCCATTTGATTGATACTTAAATTCCTGGTTGTTCTTCCCCAAGTGCATTACTTTACACTTTTCCAGGTTGAATTGGAGCTTGTTGTTATTTGCCCATAATTCTATGGGAGTGAGGTTGTCCTGTAGGTCACGTGCTGCCTTCCCATTGTTAACAATTGCACCTATTTTGCTATCATCAGCACACTTTCCCATCCAGATACCCCTGATGCCGTCATGGTAGCAATGACTATGTTAAAGAGAGTAGGACCCAGCACGGAGCCCTGAGAGAGCCCACTTGTAACCTCCCTCCAGTCTGATGTAAATCATCTGATTCCTACTCATTGACATCAATTAGTCAACCATGATCTCTCCCATGCCACTATGTTCTGAGGCATCTGGATAGAAATTAGCTGTTTGATCAGTACATCATGTGCCACCGAGTCAAACGCTTTTGCATAATCTAGAAAGATTACGTCCACAGGCAAACCTCTATCTAACGATGCACTTATGGGTTCAAAGAAACTAAGCAGATTAGTTAAACATGATCTCTCACTAGTGACTCCATGTTGATTTATATCCGAATACCCTAGATCTTTCATATGTTTGACCATACATTCTTGAATCAGGCCCTCCAGTAATTTTCTCATGATTGACGTGAGACTGATTTGTCAATACTTGCTGACTACATTCTTGTCCCTTTTTTTATAAATAGGTGTAATGTTTGCCTCTTTCCACTCTTTTAAGGTATTCCCCTCCCTAATAGATGCATTAAAAAGCATGGTAACTGGGCCTACCAGAGCATCCTTCAGTTCCTTTAAGAAGCCTGGATTTATTCCATCAGCCCTGCTGATATTATGCTCTTTAATTTAATAACTCTATCCATGTCTTCTTTTTCAGAGAAAGCAATTTCTAGCTTATTCCAGCAATTCTGTGCATTCACAATTGGTGTATTATTATGATTTCTTGGTTGATACATGCTGTGTAAATACTGATTAAACTCATTTGCCATATCTTGCTCATTATTTAGTATTCCCAGTTGTATTTCTAAGGGCCAGATTACAACTTGTTTACGCTTTAATGACCCTATGTAATTATAAAAAAATTTTTTGTTATCTTTGACAACAGTGGCCATATATAATTCTGCCTTTGTTTGGCCCTTCCTATGCGCCTCTTTGTACAGTTTGCCTTTTTTTTGTAGGAGACCCAATTGCCATTTGTTGGATTGCTTTTATACCTTGCACATTTCCTTTTCCTTCCTGTGATACTATTTTTAATATTTCTTCCCTCCCATGTGGATATTCTACCCTTAGCATTATATTTTTTAACCCATTGTTCAAGACAATATTGTATTCCTTTAATTTCTAACCAAATACTGTCCATATTGCCCCTTCCAAGTTCTGTTTCCAGTTCCAAGATGTTAAATAGTGTTTTATTGATTCATAGTCTGCCTTACAATAATCCCTTATTTCTGTTTTCCCTTAATGCTGACTTCATTATGATCAATATTTATGTATACAGTATTATGATCACTGTCGCCTGTTGAGTCACTAATTTGTAAATTGATTATGTCTTGCTAAATATTAGTTAGGAATAAGTCCAAGGTGTTTCCACCTCTCGTTGGACTAACAGCCAACTGGTCCAACCCTTTACATTCAATATAGTCTATGAAATTATTTTCTAAACTGTATTTCCCTTGCTGTGTTTCCCAATCAGTTATTGGGTAATTAAAATCCCCCATTAGAATGAAGTCCCCTATGATTTTGAATTCGTCTAGTGCTGCAATAAAATGCATTATTTTCTTCATTATTCAGATTCAGAGGTCTAAACGTTACACTTACTGTTATGTTCTTATCAGCAGTCTTAATACTGGTCCAGAGTAATTCAACATTCCTTATCATTTTATTCTCAACTGTAATAGCATGATCTTTAATTTTCTCTGTGGTATATATTGCAATTCTACCTTCCCCATTTGTTTCCTCTGTTTCTTTGAAAACAGTTATAACTCTATATATCCATGTCCCATTTCCCATCCTGAAACCACATTTCTGTAATGGCACATGTATGTATCTGTTTTGAGATCAGTAAGTTCTTTAACTCATCCATTTTATTTCTAAGACTTCTAGCATTAGTTTAAAGGATCCTTAGGTCTCTATCTTTAATACTGTTCCTTCTTATTGTCCTGCTGTGTAGATTTTCCTTTTTAGGTTTATATTTATTAGAGTTCTGGTTGGCATGTGTGGTCCCCAAAGAAAGTTCCCTGTCCCCATCCAACCTAGTTTAATGCTTTTAATATACAGTCAGAAAATATCTTGCCTAGCAAGTCACCACCTGTCCTATTCAGATGCAGCTTATCATAACTAAATAAATGTATCTGATGTACAAAATGTTCCCAGATAGTAATACATTTGATTCCCTTCCTCAAACACCATTCCCTTAACCAGTTATTAAGTTTCCTGATTTTAGTATTAATTGTGTTGTTCATTCTTGATATTGGCAACATTTCAGAGATGATTAGTTCACATTGACCTTCTGTGACCCATCTATCAATTTCTTTATAAGCATTAAAGATATTTTCTGCTGAACAATTCTGAACATCATTGACACCAATATGTATTACAATAAGGGGACCCTGCAGTGTCTTACCCATCAGATCCCCTACAATGCCTATCATATCTCTCACTCCAGCTTCTGGAAAGCAACTGCTAATCATAGATCCATTGCTAATTTTGGCGGTGACATGATCTGTGAACCTAATTATTGAGTCACCTAGAATATGCACATTCCTTTTTTAATTTTCTAGCCACTGAAGGTTCATCTTCAAAATGACAAGTCTCATGGATGTCATCTATTGCACCTTCCACTTCATGAACTGTGCCTAAAATATCACTGGTCTGGAACTCTATACCATCCAGAAGTTCTTCAAAAGTGGTAACATGATATTTGTAGGGATAGTAAATTCCATGGCCCTTCTCCCTTTTTTAGTTCTAGTTATTTCAGTATTTGAACCTTCACACTCATCCTCCTGATCTCTCTGCCTTTTCTCTCCCTGACATGTATCACCTAGTTTAAACTGGTCACAGGATCCTGTCAATTGCTGACCGCTCAGCATGTCTCTTCTTAAACACTTTATTTCCAATTCTAGCCCAATAATTCTAATCCTATGCTCTCTTAAGTCCACACACTGGTCGCACACAAAGTGCTTCTGAAAACTAGCTTGTGTGAGACTCAATTTGTGACAAGAGGAGCATTTTAAGCCCACCTCCCTGCCAGTAATAACTATATACATGCTATCCATGCTTAACACATAGCACAGGGAGTACCTTGCAGTAGTGATAGCTGTGAATTTTACCATTGACTTATGCGGGTAGGCATCTCACAGGTATTCTGCCTGGCCCTTATCTGCTTATCCACAGCTCCGCTCTGTGCTCAACTCTGCTTGCTGGAGCTGAGCACTAAATAGGGCACGTATAACTACATCACCTGTTGCTTTGGTGATGCACTCCCCACTTCCTAGCTACCTCCCTGTGTGGGCCGACAATGCTGAGCAAGCTGCCTTTAAAAGACAGTGTGGCAGCACTCAGAGGATCTAAAGTGTCTATCTGAAACATCTAATATAGGTGTCTGCTGGGTCCTGAACCTCTCGCAAATGTGAGGAACAGGAGCACCTCAAGTCACAGGTACTACCTTGCCCACAGTAAAAACTACATCCCGTTGTACAGCAAAGGCAGGGCTTGCAATGTCTAAAAACACACTGCCTTCCCTTGAAGCACTTTAGAGAGCAAATGAGATGTGACAGTCCAGAGAATCAGGAGTATTTGGTAGAAATCAGGAAAAAAAAAGTTGTTTGTTTTTTATTTCTGTAACTTGCCCTGCTGTTCATGGGACTGGCTGCTGCCTGTAATCCACCAGACTGGACTGGACTGCACTTCCAATCTGGGCCTACTTGGCAGCTTGGGTCAAGGCATGAAAGGCTCATTATTCCTAAACAGAGCTGAGTTGGCCCAGTTCAGGGAGGTTTGGAAGTGCAGCAGAGCTGGTTCTCCAATCCCTACTGACATTATCTAACTAGATAACAAGACACAAATATATTTTGGGAGATGATAGGCAGTTGGGCATTTGGGCAATAATACAGTAGACTTGATAATAAAAACAGTGAGGGCTCTTTATTATAGCGTTATCTGTGTAGGAGTTATAATATATTAATGTGTAGTTTTTATGTTAAATGTATCCATTTGGGAAATGTAGAAGTACAGTGGCTGAGCAAGTTAATTAAATGCCATTTGATTTAAACATGCCTCTCCTGACCCTCCCCCTTTTTTCATAGCTCTAGTTTGAACTTATTTTTCCACTAAAAATTTTAGACATTTTTTTCTTTCTCAGTTTTTCAGTGATGTAATTTAGTTTACATAGAAGTTCTGGTTTTATACCCTCCCCCCATGTAGTTATTTGATGTCAGTATCTCTGTGAGGGCAGGCTGCCACTAGTAAGTGCAAGCCGCTAACACTAAATGGGTTTAAACATTGTAACTTAAAAGTATCTAACAATACTGTTACTGATGTTCCCTCCTTTTGATTTTGTATTGTTTTTTTTCTGTGTAATTTATTAGGAAGGCAGGTGAGACTTCGACCATGCTTCCCTATTGAATGCAAGTTCTTTATGGTTACAGCTCGATGGGATCCTTTAATTGGCATATTGCTATTGGTAGCATTGTGAAATTGAAGGGAATAAAATATAAAAAGCTGCAGTTCAGTTGGAATTAATTAATTAAGCAATTACATGAATGTTGAAAAGTACTGAAGGATGAAGGTGGTCATCAGAAACTCCTCCCCCTGATGAAGAGACTGGTTAAGCCTCGAAATGCTGGGGTTATAGTCCTGATCTGCTTGCCTTGCAAAAAAATCATGAGGAGTGGTTTAAATAAATGAATTAAACACAGTTTTGGTCCAGAAGTGCTTTTCCTTCTTTGGAATCAAGTGCCTCCAGTGGAAGTGCATTTGTGATACCACAACCAACACCCTGCAGTTTCTTATTGCCCTTATACTCACATACTAACATACTAAAATGCCAGCAGAATAGGCCTAATGGTCTTTCATGCCTGCTTGTTTGGTCAGCCCCCCACCCTAGGAGCTGACCTTGCTGCCCCCTCTCCCTCTCCCTCCCTCCCTGGCTTCTCCCTTCCCAATCCCGGATATTCTCACTGCACTGGTCTTTGCTTCCAGAACCCTTCCCCTGTACCTGTCCCACCCCATCTTGAACCCCTCCACCATTTCTGCCTCCACAGCCCCCTGGCAGCACATTCCATGGCTCCACCACCCTCTCAGTGAAGCAGCACCTCTTCCTTTCTCCCCTGAATCTCCCCCCTTCCAGCTTCCACCTATGCCCTCTAGTTGTCCCCTCCTTCAGAGCACCCTGACTGCTCCTCCCCTATTTACCCCCTTCATGTACCTGAAGACCTCTATCATGTCCCCCCCAGTCCCTTCTCTCTTCCAATGTGTACATATTTAGCTCTTTGAGCCTCTCCCCAAAGGTCCTATCCCCCAAGCCCCAAGTAGTGATGGGCGAAGTGGCTCCAATTTGCTCCGCGAAGTGATTCACGGAGTGAAGGCGAATTCATGGAGTGCTCTGCAACGTGAAGCTGAGTACTTCGTGTTATAATGGGTTAAGCGAAGTCCATTGAAAACAATGACTTTGCGTTACTCCACCTTCCACTTCGCCTCACTTTGCCTTGTTTTTAAGCTCCAAAGGTGAATTTTGCAGTGATTCATGGGATTTCAGGTCACATGGGCTCTAGATTGTTCTGCACAGCCTCAGTTTGGGGTAATATTTGTAGGACGCTGTAGGAGACAATCTGTTCTGAGAGCTCTCTGCAATTCAAACCTTCAAAAAGCTGTTAAAAAAGCCTTTTTGAGTCATTTTTTTTGCAGAAACTTTAGTTCATCTGTTGTAGGAAACCCTTCTGTGCTCATATCATCGAGCGTTTATTGTTTGTGTATGGATTTTGAATGTTAATGTACAACATTCAGTCTGTGTACTGAGAGACAGTGGAAGTGTGCTTTGGGGAAGGGGTGTATCTGTGGTGTAGGTAGATTAACTTGGAGAAAAAGACAGTCCTTTCTGTTTTGGTGACATTTTTCTTGTATAACTGTGTTAATGTACACACAGTAATATTTTCAATATTTCTTGCCATTTTTTTGCTGATTGTTGTGGTGCAGCAGTGCATAATTTTAGTTTGTTTAAAATATGTGGTTATATTACTGACGTTTTCAATTTGCTATGCATTACTTGGTGTGTGTGTGTGAGGATGTGTGTGACGTGTGTCATCAAATCAGACACCTTTTATTGTGCCACATAAAAATTTCAGCAATGTGAAGCTGCTATCCACTGCAGCTGTGTGATTTTTGTACTTCTTTGTGGTATCTTTACTAGTACTAGTGACTGCAGCAGTACAGTACACTGCCCCACTCACCCCCCCCCGTGGCCCGCCCCAACCAGCAAAGGTATTCTTTTCCAGATTTGAATTTCTGATGGTGAGCAGTGGTTAGGTGTTGTGCCTTTATGTCTGCATCTCTTCAGTGCACAGCGCAACCTTAATCTGTCTGTGCATTTGCATCTCTTTAGGGCCCATTCTCCATCTGCAACTTAAGTCACAGTTCTTTCTTTGGCTTCCCTTCAGAGTACTGGACAGGTGTGGTGCTTAATTCTGCATGAACATTGTACTCATTAATATGCGTTTTTAAGTCAGGACCATCATCACGAGTCACTCGTGATACAAATCACGTTCTTCATCATCATGGTCACAAATGCAGTGACAAATCACGATTCACAATCATTCACGTTACGAATCACAACATTAATTTTTTTCTAGTTACTTGGATGTATTGTAAGCCTGTTTTGTAGTATCTCTCCAGGCTTCACCACCCCATCCTTGTACTCACTGCTATGTGTTTTTAAGTCTGGGAGTTTTAAGCTACAGCTCATTGGGGCCCGGGGAAGTATAGCCATAGGCATTCACATTTCTTCATCATCACGGTCACAAATGCAGTCACAAATCACGATTTACGATCACGTCACAAGTCACAACATTAATTTTTTTAATAGTAACTTGGATGTATTATAAGCCTGCTGGTCATGGTGCTGAACAGGGATGAGATCCACACCTGGGCCCCAGGGAACAGGCACATCCTGCTCCAAAGGACCTGGTACTGGACTTGGTGGTGGTGGTTCAACTGCCTCAGAGTCAGGACAGGAGGCAGTGCTGGTCCTGCTTTGGGGGGGTGTACTCACAAGTTTTGAGTGTCCAACAGGAATGGGCACCCATGCCCTCCACACATGCACATGGTATGACGCTTACCACTACCACGCTCTCCCAGAGCTGCCCTGCCCCAGGCATTCCCTCATCCTGGTCCATCTCTCCTACTGAGCTCCCTCAGTTCGAGCAATCACTGCTCACACTGTCACAAAACACACACACACACATATAGTCGCACAGACACAGACAAACAACTAACTACTTATAAAGGTAAGAAAAATAAAATTTACAGAAAGAACAAATTAAGTAAAAAAGAGTACAGAAAAGATAAAAAATATAGCTTTTAAAAAAGCTGTTGGGTCTAAATCAAAGTTTAAATCTCCTCCTCGCTCTGATCTAAAAGTATCAGTAGTCACAAAACACACTACTCTCTCCATCTGCACAGGAGAAAGTAAAAGTGTCTGCTTGTATGACTCACTTTCTTCCTGCCTAGCTAAAGAGCATGTGACTTACAGTACTGTAAGCCGTGTGATGTATGGGGTGGGGCTGCCAAATCTGAAACACCAAGTGGATCACTTAGAATCATAATGAGGAACGTGAAGTCCATTAAAAACAATGACTTTGCCTTACTTTGCATTGCCATTCCACCTTAACGTGAAGTGGTAATGACAAGGTGGAGTGAGCACTTTGCATTGCCCACTCCACATAGCGGAGTGGCAACACGAAGTGCCCACTTCACGTTCACTTTGCCAGTGGAATTTAAATTCGCTGCATCTCTAGCCCCAAATCATTTTGGTTGCCTTCCTCTGGACCCTCTCCAGGAGTTCAATGTCCTTCTTTAAATGTGGCCTCCAAAACTGCACGCAGTACTCGAGGTGCAGCCTCACCAAGCGGTTATACAGTGGGAGTATCACTTCCCTCCTTCTGGAGGTGAGTCCCCTAGCAATACATCCAAGCATCCTGTTGGCCTTTGCCGCTGCCCTCCTACAGGTCTCTGAGTTGTTCATCTTGACATCCACCACCACCCCCGGGTCCCTCTCAGCCATCGAGACTTGTAGCATCCCCCCCAGGGTGTACACTTGGCCCGGTTTTCTGGCTATAAAATGGGAGACTTAAAAAAAGTAAAACATTTAGTAAAGAAATAAAATAATTAAGAAATACTTAAAAATAATGTACCATAGTTCTTCAGCCAATGTATGCCAGCAGGGGCACTGGCATATGTTAGACAGGATTTTGTGTTGCACCGTGATTTGCTTATTGCCTCCCCGTCTCCCCCCATCATTTAGTTTCTTTTGTTTTTCACATCATTTGTTTACAGGGAATCCTTTTATTTAGAGTCCTGGTGATCTTTAGTTTTGTTGTGGTTTTGTTTGGAACTGTGACCATGGGTGTGTGAGCCGAAAGGTGGACTATTGTTAATGAAAGGTGCATGGTTGGGAGTTGGGGAGATGCCATGGCATTTTATTTTCATAGTAGTTTTCAAGGCTGCAATGGGCATAGCCCTGCTAACCTCTTGATATGAGGAAAGGACTCCAGCATTCTTTCTAACTAAACAACATGTTGGAGTTGTATCAGTCACATCCACATCCATGGAGCACTCTACTCATTGTGTCCAGTGGCACTTCACTATTTTTCCATCTAAAAATTAGGCGGCATGCTGATCGTGACACTGGGGGATTGGTCACTCGCATGTGTCTGGGGGCTGTGTGGGGTGGTGGGTGCTGAGAGGGAAGCTCATTTGGGGGATATCTATAATTTAAAAGAAAATAATTGCAGACATGGCAGAACACAACACACTCCGCCATGTCCAAGATGGCCTCCACACTCTGCCACACATATGCTAGTAGTCCCGCATGTGCTGTAGAGTGCAGTGGCCATCTTGCACATAGTGGAGTGTGCCATGTTCCAACATGTCTGCGGATTTTGTTTTTACATTATAGATACCCCCCACCTGACCCGCCCACTCAGCACCCACTACCCCACCACACCCCTCTCCAAAAACATAACAATGACACTGGGGATGTCAAAACTCTCAGTGTTGTGATCACCAATTCTGATTTGTTTGGTTTCTTTTGGGCTCCCCATCCACTACTGTGCAGGAATGGTTATGTGTTTTTTTAAATCACCCACCTGACCCTCCCTCTCAGCACCCACCACCCCACTCCCACCCCAAGAAACATGATAGAGACACTGGGAGGTGCCCAGTCCCCAGTACAGTAATCCTCCATCTTTTTTTTACCTGTAAAAAGAAAAAATGTCCATTGATGTCTTTTGCAGCCATTAGACTCCCCCCCCCCCACCGGACCTACCCACTCAGCACCCACCACCCAGCACCCCCACAAGCCTTACTTATAGATCAGGAATACAACACCATGATCCTCTCTGGACCACAGACACATCTTCACTCTACAAAGCCAGGCCACAAACTGAGGAAATCAGGTATGCAGTTCAATGTATTTCAATGGGGGTCTGTACTGAGTGGCATAACATGGACATTTTTGCATATTATTGGCCCACATTTTCAACACACTTTCCTTGGGACCCCACCTCATGAACAATTGCACTGACATTAGACAAATCTGTCCTGAAAGGTGATTTTGCAAAATCATGTTTTGGGCAGGAGTTGAAAATGTTATCTGCCCTTGTTTATGAGGCAGGGTCATAAGAAGGCTATGTTGAAAATGTGATGTAAAAATATTTAATAACAAAAAAGTTTTGAGGCTATTTTGAATTTTGCAAATGCACGCTCATAAGTTCAGTAATATTCAATGTTTTTACCCCAAATTTTCAACATAGCGATTTCTTTATAGCACCTCATAAATGTGACAGCTGTTATTTTTCAACTCCTGCCCAAAATGTGTATTTGCATCCTGAAAGTTGATTTTGCAGTCCCTGCGCGAAATCACGTTTTGGGCAGGAGCTGAACAGTTGCTCTACCCTACTTTATGAGGCAGGGTTCATAACAACACTATGCTAACAATTTGGTGTACAAATATTACAAAACAAGACATTTATGAGACTAGATTACATTTTGCTAATGCAGGCTGTTAACTTTGCTAATTTTTCAATATTTGTACCCCAAATTCCTTGGCTGCAGCCCTATTGGCTCTGGCCAGACTTTGTTTTACTTTACTGGGTGTTGTAGTTGTGGGTCAGTGAGTCAGTGTCAGGATTAGCGGTGAGGAGGAAAAGAATTTCATTGGTTCCAGTAAGGCACACAGTAAAGAAGTGTCATGTGATGTTTGTGTGTGACTGCTGTCCAGAGTGTGTATATAACTATGAAACACAGAACCAGCATGCTGTACAGTCATCCTGGGGATCCACAATCTGAAGAGGCAGGTCAGTTTTATCAAACAAAAAGATAACGATACACACATGATAATCTCCCAAAACTTGATGATTTAATTATTTGGACATACAACACAATTTTCCCAGTGCTTCGAGGGCTGAATCCCTCTTCATCAGTGGAGTTGATGTGTACATAGCTATGACTAGGGGAAAAGAATAATGTTAGGGACTAGGAGCTTGTCCTTGACTGTGAGTATGTTTTTTTTAATGACAGCAACATTTGTAGTTTTGGCATGTTTGGGAGTTAAGAACAAATTATAAACAGTAGCACAGTGATTATTTTTTAGGTGTTGTATCCCATTTGCCAGAACTTATTCATGTGCATTGGTTGTACTTTCCCAAGTCAATGGGCAAGAACAAGTTTTAGCCAATCAGAATGCAGGAATTATCCTGCTTATTTTATAATAGTGATTATGTTGCATTCTATAGTACATTGTATCATTCTCAAACATTTAAAAACAATTGTAAAGTAATGGCAGTACAGTGAAATACCACTATGCGTAGCTGAGTTAACACAAATTGTTTTCAAAGTTAAAAAACACCCTTAGCCACATACTTATATTTCCCACCCTCCTTCTCCTCTCAAATCATTCAAAATACATTCTCATATCCCTCACCCTCTTAGCATTAATCTCCCTCCTTCCCCACCAGTCTCAGTGAATTTTCCTTATGTTAATGGTGAATGGGACTAATTTGCATGGCAAAGGGTTACTTCATGATGTGGGACCCACTTTGTAAAGCTACGAATTGAGAACTTCTCTATCAAAGCTCTTGAGTCCCCAGGCAAAGTTCTCAAGAAGATCACAATGTACCATCTGACTACAGGCCAAACTGCACTGGAACTACATGTACTGTAGACCATGAGGAGGCTGTGTCCAATGCAACCTTAGGCAGAGAGAGCAACAGTTAAGCCTGTTCCCTGGATGTACTTTAGTCACTTGGATAAATCTCTCAAAATTGGTTAATTTCTTTTAAATTGATAATAAACGTAATCTACTGTGAATTGTGCATCTGGCATATGGTAGTTTATTCTGTTTCACAACATTATTTATTGTAAAACTGTAGTTTTTGTAGGAGGGTGGATGGGAGTTGCAGCTTGACTGAAAGATCTCTACTGGAGTTGGAGAAATATCTGTAGTTTCATTTTTATGTTCACCTTTGCACTTGTGCAAGGTGAACATATTGTTATGATAGTAGATTTTGAGAGGTGTGTCACTGTTGGTTCAATGCAAGGCAGTCTGCAAGGGGCTTGACAGTGTCAGACCAATCATCAGCCAGACTGATCATGACACTCTTCTGGTCTTGCCATGCAGAAACTTTCTATAGTTCAAAGAAGAGAGGCTCCCACATCATAAGATGGCTCTTTCCTTTGATCTTCATAATGTCACCCAGCAAGCAGAGCTGATAAGCATCATGATCAGCCTTTTGTGATCCTCTTCCCATGTGTAAACAATCCCTCCCACTCCATCCTTCTTAATTTTCTGACACTGGGGTGCCCAATCCCTGGCGACAGCTAGTACCCCAAATCCCACCCATTTTCACCGTGTGACAGCAGGAGCCCACTCCTGGTACTGATAAACATAACACCAACACTGGGGTGCCCAGTCCCCATTGTTGGTACCTGAAATAAAGAAAAATGGTCCCTCAGTGCCTCCCACTCCTTCCTTCTTAATTTTATGACACTGGAGTGCCCAATCCCTGGTGTTGGCTAGCACTCCCCACCCCACTTGTTTTCATTGTACCACACTGTGAAGTCCACCAACCATGCTGCCAAACATAACACCAGCACTGGGGTGCCCAATACCCAGTGTCGGTACCTGACACACTGTAAAGAAAACCATCCTTTGATGTCTGTTGCTGCTTCTGGCTCACTGCCACCATTACCCTCACCCCACTTGACCCTCCCACTCACCACCCATCACTCCATACCTCCCCACCCCTTGCATACCTACCAGGGGTCCAATGCTGTAGTCATCTGTGGACTGGAGACACATCTTCTCCCTTCAGCACCAGACCAGAAACTAAGGAAATCAGGTATGTGGTTCAATGTATTTCAACTGGGTTTGAACTTGTCCTTATGACTTGGTCATTTTTATATATTTTTCCCCCAGATTTTCAACATGGTGTTTTTGTGACCCCACCTTGTGAAGAAGGGTTGTGAAATTAAGCAAATCCGTCCCAAAAGGTGATTTCATGGTCGTTGCCCAAAATCATCTTTCTGGCAGGATTTTACTCTTGTTCATGAGGTGGGATCATAAGAAGGCTATGTTGAAAATTTGGGGTCAAAATATTGAAAAAACACAAAGTTTATGAACATCCATAGAAATGTTTCTGCATACACTAGTAACTTTGGTAATTTTCAATATTTTGACCCAAAATTTGCAACACAGCAATTTTTTTCACACCACTTCACAAATGTGATAGCTGTAATTTTTCAACTCCTGGACATAATGGGCTGGATATTCAAACTGCACCATTCAAAGGCGCAAGCCCTTGCTCTGCGCAAAATAGTTGCGCAGGGGTGTGGCCCAGGCGATATTCAAAGGAGTTGTGCTATTGAGCAACTCCTTTGAATATCGCTCCCCAGCCACAGCCACAGTGCATGGCGCAGTGGAACTTGTGCAAGTGCAAGTTGACAGAGTGGAGCAGTCAACTTGCGGTGGCGCAAGTACCAGTGCGCCATCGCCAATCCGATATTCAAAGGTGACATGCAAATGGGGCTATAATACATGCAAGGCGCAGGAGGAGCCATTTGCATGTCATTATAGCACATTTGCATGCCATTAGCATGTGAGTGCGCCGATCCCGAGGACTTGCACCTGGCGCCCTGCCAGGCAGCAGCCGTCGGGGACCGACACCCTGCAGCCGATCGCGGGCATCAGTATCCCCCCTCCCGTTCCATCCTGGTGGTCCAGTGGACCGTAATGCCTGATCAGCGGGCAGAATGTAAAGTGCCCCTCCCCAACCGAATATCTCCCTGGTGGTCCAGTGGACTGTATTAACCTGATCGCGGGCAGAATGTATGTGACACCCCCGCAAACATCTCCCTGGTGTCTAAGTGTCCCCCACCCACCCACTTACGAGCCTGCCCCACTCCCCGGCAGCCAGCGGGTGGCAGCATCCCACCGGCTGCCCGCCCTGCAGCCCACCGACCCAGCTGGCGGTAGGCTGCACGCCCATTGGTGCAGAGCTAGAGCCAATGGGCATGCAGTATACTGTACATGACAGTCCAGATTTGTGAATGAATGTCATTCACAAATCACAGACTGTCATGTAAACTACCGAACGCCAGCTCTGGCTCTATCAATCAAGCGTGCAACTTCAACCAGTCAGTAAACCGAGCGGCAGTTGGCTGGCCGGTGAAGTCTTTGCCACCACCGGCTTTACCCGAGCAGTGGTGAGGCAAGGCAATGAAATGAATGAAAGACCTGGTACCAGAAAAATGTTGGGTGAAAATACTCCCCATTCTACCCATCGAGCACTACGATCCACTGGACCCTGAAAATGTCGAGTTGAAAGAAGAACACCACCACCTGCGATCGAGGCATTATAGTAGTTCTTATTACATTCTGCCGTGATGCGGGCATTGGGAGGTTCTTATTACATTCTGCCCATTGATGCGGGCATTGGGGGGGTTCTTATTACATTCTGCCCGCGATCGGGCATTGGGGAGTTCTTATTACATTCTGCCCATGATCGGGCATTGGGGGTTCTTATTACATTCTGCCCGCGATCGGGCATACGGTCCACTGGACCACCAGGGATGTGAACAGGAGGGGAGCCACATTGATGCCCACGATTGGGCTGGGGGCACAGGGACTGAGTTGGGGGCCAGCCACAGGTGGCAGCTGCTGTGTTGCACCCTGCAATACAGCAGCTCACCTGTGGGTGGCCCTCAACTTAAGCCTTTTTTGGCTCAAAGTTGTGCAGGCGCAGGTTGGGGGTTGCGCCTGCACAACTCTGCACAGCCCGACTGAATATCGGGCTGTGCAGTTTATGCATGGTTCCTCCCCCTCCTGTTGAGCATGCATTCATTTGCATTGTGCTGTTGCTCAGCCTGTTTTCAGTTGCGCAACTGCCTCCTGCTGAATATCGCAGAATGGCGCAATGTAGGACTTGAGCATGCGCTACCCTGTTGCGCATGGCGCAACCCTTTTGAATATCTGGCCCAATGTGTTTTTGTACTTGTGGCATGAAATCACCTTTCTGGCAGGATATGGAAATTTTATCTACCTTTATTTATGAGATGAGGTCATAAGAAGGTTATGTTGAAAATTTGGGGTAAAAATATTAAAAAGTAACAAAGTTATGAGTGTACATTGAAGATTTTCAGTGCATGCTTGTAACTTTGGTAATATTCAATATTTTGATCCTGAATGTTCAACATAACAATTTTTTCACACTACCTCATGAACACGACAGCTGTCATTTTTCAAATGCTGGCCAAAATGTGTTTTCACACCTGTGGTGCAAAACAACATTTGAGACAATATTTTTAAAATGATACCACTCTTGTTCAGAAGGAGTAGTCATAAAAAGACAGTGGAAAATGTGGGGTCAAAATGTGAATAAACAACTAAGTTAAGAAGAAAGTTAAACTATTTCAGTGTTTACTCATTTTGTTTTTGCAGATTTTGGCCCCTAATATTCAACATATCCCTCATGCTACTCCACCTCCAGAACATGGCAGCTGTTATTTTTCAAATCCCCTCTGAAATGTATTTTCACAGTCGCACTGCAAAATAATCTTACAGATGGGATTTAAAAAATTCCACCAATCTTGATCAAAATGTCAGGTCATAAAAAGACTGTTGGAAATTTGGGTTCAAAATGTGGGAGTCAACTGAAAATTAGATATTGCCTCTCAGCTGGACTACCCTTGCTCAATACAATCTAAATGTGTAAAGCCAGGACACTACTGAAAATGAGGTACTGCATCTCCTCTGCTCTATTCAGGGTAAATATATAGTAAGACTGTGTACAAGCAAGACCCAGTACAACAGCAATGTAAGTGGGGAACATTCGGCATTGACAAATGCTTGTTTTTACTCTGTGTTGCGGGTTTTACTGTTAATGTGACAGTGATCTGTCACACTTGCTGAGTTAATTTAATTTTTATCAATTATAGATATGTGAGTGTGTTCAAGTCAAGTCTTTTTTTTCTTTTACAACACTTGCTGAATTCTTAGAGTGACAGTGCTCTGCCACATAGCTGCAGACAGCTAAGTTGTGACGTGACTGCCAGGTTATAAAAATATTTACTTTTTGTTTTGCTAGTTTAATAAGTTTTATTCCTTTTCTTTCAGGCAGCACTGCTGGTCCCATGACAGAGGTGTTGTCCAACTGTGTGCATTATTTTCTTTTTTGCTTTATTTCTCTTTAATAGTTATCATAATTTTTTTTGTAGTTTAGTAGCTGCATCACTTTTATGTATTTGGCCTTCAGGAAATATAAGGGAATGCAGTGGGACGAAGATAATGAGGCATACCAAACTTCCCTAAGGAAACAGGGAAGGCAGTAAGGCAGGCAAAGGCCCAAACTGAGGAAACACTAGCACAAACAGTAAAAGAAGGGGCCAAGACTTTCTATAGATACATTAGTGAAGGAAGAAAGTCCAGAGAGGGTATTGCTAAGATCAAAGGGGATAAGGGGAAGTGTGTAGAGGAGGACCTAGGAAAAGCATTTATCCTAAGTAGATACTTCTGCTCAGTGTTTACTGAGGAGAAGGTAGGGCAGGGCCCACAGCTCAGCACCATGGACACAGGGGGGAGGAAGGTGTGCACAAGTCCCTTCACAAAAGAAAGGGTTCTACAAGAGCTCGCTAAGCTCAAGGTGGACAAGGCAATAGGACCTGATGGCATACATACCAGGGTACTAAAGGAGCTAAGGGTGGAACTAGCAGAGCCATTATCAGAACTGTTTAGTGAGTCTCTGACCACAGGAGAGGTCCCAGAAGACTGGAGAGGGGCTCATGTGATCCCATGCCACAAGAGTGGCAGTAGGGAGGAGGCAGGGAACTACAGACCTGTCAGTCTTACCTCAGTAGAGGGCAAGATTATGAAGACACTCCTTAAGAAAAGGATAGTGCAACACCTGGAATCCATAGGAGCACAGGATCCATGACAGCATGGGTTTACAACAGGAAGGTCCTGTCAAACTAATCTCATAGATTTCTTTGACTGGGTAACCAGAGTGGTGGACCAAGGGGGTGCAGCTGATGTCGCCTACCTTGATTTCAGCAAAACTGTTGATGCTGTTCCACATAGAAGATTGATTAATAAGCTGGGTAAGCTCAGGGTGGGTCAGAGATTGGTCAACTCGGTGGCAAACTGGTTGGCAGGCAGAAAACAGAGAGTGGTGGTAAATGGTATACAGTCAGAAGAGATGCAAGTCACAAGTGGGGTACCTCAGGGATCAGTCCTGAGGCTAGTCCTCTTCAATATCTTCATCAGTGACATTACAGATGGACTGGAGGGTAAGGTTTGTCTGTTTGCAGATGATACCAAGATCTGCAACAAAGTAGATGATCCAGAGGGAGGTGGTCAGAACGAGAAGAGATCTGGATAAACTGGCAAAATGGTCAGAAGAGTGGCAACTGGGGTTTAATGCAAAGAAGTGCAAGATCATGCACATATGGAAGAGAAACCCTGAAGCTACCGATAGGTTGGGTGGGGAGTTGCTGGCAATCACAAGGGAAGAAGGAGACTTGGGAATCATCATCACAGATTACCTGAAATCATCCAAGCAGACCACTAAAGCAGTAGGTAATACTAGAGGGATGTTAGGGTGTATTAGTAGGGGTAACGTAAGTCGTAAGAAGGAGGTAATAATCCCTTTTTACAAGACACTGGTTAGGCTCCACCTGGAGTATTGCGTGCAGTACTGGAGGCCGCACCTGCACAAGGATATTAACAAAATAGAGGCAGTCCAGAGAATGGCAACCAAAATGATGCAGGGACTGCATTAGGAAACATATGAGAACAGATTAACAGAGCTCAATATGTACACCCTAGAGCAAAGGAGGGAAAGAGGTGATATGATCGAAACATTCAAACATCTTAAGGCATTGACAAGGTGAAAGAGTCTAACATGTTTCAATATAAGAAAAATAGCAGGACAAGAGGACACAGCATGAGATTAGATGGAGGCTGATTAAGTGATAATGTAAGGAAGTTCTTTTTCACAGAAACGGTGGTGGATGCATGGAATGGCCTACCTCAGGAAGTGCTGGATATGAATACAATGCAGGGCTTCAAACAGGCATAGGATAGGCATAAGGGAGCAATACAGATGAGTATGAATTGATAGGCCATTGAGAGAGTAAAGACCTATGGCACATTCATAAGGTAGAAAAAATGGGCAGACTGGATGGGCCTTGTGGTCCTTATCTGCTGTGAACTTCTATGTTTCTGTGTTTCTATGTTTCTATTTGATTGCATCACCCAATTGTAATAATTTGAACCACATGGCTGTTTAATTGTGAGCACATCTACATGAAATTAAATAAGTGGCAACAGAAGGGTCTCTTTTAAAGGGAGAGATGTAGAGCAGGTGGCAAAGATGGCAGAAACTTTTGGGGGGTGAAAATGCTGTGCTGCACTTTCGGGTAAAAATCTGAAGACTGCAGCAGCATGTTCTGGGGTGGCAGGTAGTAGTGGTAAAGCAATAGTTTGCAGTGGCAGCATTAGTATTGCAAAGTTGATTCAATTATCGGTGTGGCATCCATGGTATTTGTCATTGGGGAGTAAGTGGCAGGAGGAATAGTAAATGAGGTGGCAAAATGGCAGGAGTGGTCGAGGAGAAGGGTATAGATGGTACTGAGCTCCTAATGCCACTGGTGCTGACTCTGTTGTGCAGGGGCCACATGCTGCTGCTGAGCATGTCCCAGTACAAGGTGTGGAACATGGGTTGAAGGAGGCAGAAGTAGGAAATTAAAAATGAACAGGGGTTGAAAAAAGTCCCATTAAGTATGTACAATGTGTTTTCAGGCACTGGTCTTTTGTTATGCTAACTCTTTGAAGTACCTCTCCATTTGCATGTCTGACCACTCACCTTTTGATGACATAAGGCCTATTTCCTGGTAGTCACCTGCATTGTATTAAATTGCTTCCTTTACAGCCTGAGCTTTGTTAAGCAATCTAGGACCCACAAACTCTTGTATACATTCTGAAATGCTGGTTAGTTTCTCTTGCACCTGATGAAGATACCTGAGAGGTCTCGAAAGCCTGTGTAAAAATTCTTCTGTTGGTCTAATAAAAAGGTATAACTCCCAAAAAAGTATGTTGAGGTCTCCGTATTTAGCCTTCTATGGATTGCCTAGTTGCCCTGGATTATCTTGGTAACCCTTCACTATACCATCTCCAGCAGGTTGATTTCTTTCTTTAGTAAGGGTTCCATTACTGCACACTATTCTCAAAATGCAGCCAAATCAGTGACCTGTAGAGTGGCAGAATGACCTCCACTTTCCTGCTGGTTGTGCCCCAAGCTATACATCCCAAAATCTAGATTTGTTTTGGCAACTGGCCTCTTGAAGTGTGCTGAGTGCTTCAGGTTAATCGTAATGATCACAAACAAGTCTTTCTCCTCTACTGACTTGGTAACTTGCATACCTCTGAGCCAGTATGTGGTCTTTAGGTTCCTCACCCCCAAGTACATTACATATCACTTTTTTGGCATTGAATCCAGCAGACAAATACCTGACCATCTCTCTAGTTTAGCCAGGTCCTCTCTAATGTCATGTCTCTCTTCTTCTGTGAACACCAGCTAAAAACTGTGCTAAACATATTGCCACAAACAAATAATTGTAAGTGTAATTATCACAGAGAAATGAAGCAACAAAAGGAAAACAAAACCCCAGTACTTTAAACCTACCAGTTCTTCTTCAGGGGGCAGGATCACATCTGCTAGGCACATCTTAAATAATGACTATATTAAAGCTTCAGTGACCAGATATTGTTGAAATGCCAACTAAACACACAAACTTTAAATTCTTTAAATACACTTGAGAAGTAAAAACACATTCCTCTATTATACAAGTGAAAAAGATACTCTAAACATTTAGGCAGTGAAGGTTGGGGGAAGAGAAACAAGAAAAAGATAAAGCAGAAAAAACATAATTTGTGGGGATGGAGAGAAAATAAGGATGCCGATTCAAATAACGGTCTATTTTATACTTGCATTATATATTTATAGTACTCTTTTTTAGGTTTTACCAGATTGTTTGATTTTCTGCCTACAGGTTCTTTGTATCCAGATTCAGTTATCCATGTTTGCATTTGCTACATAGACTTTTTTCTTGGACATTTTTCTTCAATAATTAGAATCATATTGATTAGGAAACCTATCTTCAGAGATTTACTAGCTTTGGATTAGACTTACTATGCAATATGTTGTTGTTATCATGCAGGGCGTTTCTGGAGTTTTCCTTATATCTTTCCTTTATTCTCCCAATTTTTTTCTCCTCTGTCTCCAACTATTATCTTGTTTCTGCTTTACTTTTTTATTGTTTTTCTTTCCTCCCCACCTGCCCTTCTCTGTTTAATAGACTATTAGATAATGGAGACATTGAAACTCGCTTCCTGATTGGCTGAAACAGCTTGCCACCCAGGCTGTTATTCCTTAACAATGGCCCGCTGAATAACAAGGTCCCCCTGAACAGCACCCATCACATCCTAATATCACTCATTCCTCACACCGATGCTACCAAGAGCCAGAACCTCGCATCGTCTCCCACTCTTGCAACTGCCACTACCTGGCACCGCAGCTCCTTCTCATTCCAAAATTAAAATGAAACTGAGGCTCCTTCATTGACAAACATTCTCTTTTTAAATAAAAACAAATTATCTCCTTGATTTCTCACCCCAGACATCATTGTCTGACTTCCGTATCCCTCAATACTCTCACAAAACAGCACGTGATTCCCGTTGTACAGCTCAACATCTCGCTCCCGCCTCTCACTCTGGCAATTAAATAATATATTTAAACGGCATACGGTCAATTCGTCGCGGTTTTAAAGGTTGCGGGCAATTAGTTCCAGTCACTGAGTCGATATTTAATGTTGCCGCTGTTACAATAAGTCGCAGACACTAAACAGCCGCCGCAACTATTTCTCCGCAACATTCTGTCCAGTAATGTACGGCGACCAAGTTATACTGCAAAGTAAAGGATTTAATTATGGTGCATGTTTGCCCATTTCTCTACTGCCCTCTGGTGTTCGAACTAGGCATAGCTTTATTATTTGCAGATGAGTAGAACAGGAATTTACCTGAGCACTTACAGGGGTATTTAAGCAAGCTTTTCCAAAGGCATTTCATTACTGCATCAATGGAGTACGTACCGACACAGAAGGGCAAGCTGAAGCTTGCTTTGGATAACTTTTTGTACACGAAGGAAAAAGATGGTGGCGATCAAAAGACAATTTGGCGATGTGAGAACTGAACATGCAGAGTGCGCTATAATAATTAAGGGGGACTCCATTGTCGCTCTCCACTGTGCAATACAACCATGCACCGACACATGGTAGGGTTGAGGTTCTTACTGCCCATTCCCATATGCGACAGAGAGCATGCGAGTCTGAAGAGCCGACAAGAAATGTTGTACATACCGGGCTACAAGAAGTATCCGTTAGGCATGCACACCTGCTACCATCACAGGAAACCCTGTGGCGAGATGTGCGTCGCCATAGGCAGCATGGTGACCCAAACGACAGTGATATAAGTCTGTATTCCAATACTGTCGATGGGGAAATCTTTTTAAGAATAAACGAAAATGATTTATTGGTATTCGCCAGTAATTCAGACCTTAAAGTTCTTAATGACTATGAGCATTGGTTCTGCGATGGAACATTTTCAGTTGCCCTCATGAAGATGATCAAATGTATACAGTACATGCACTGGTAAATGGTGTCAATAGACCCTGTGTCTATGCACTCCTTCCGATTATGATGAGGCAATTTACATAAGTTTTTTACACCTACAAAACTTGCTTGGTGGTAAGTTAACTGCAGCCGCAGTGTCATGACTGACTTTGAGATGGCGCAATAAATGTTTTAAAGGAGTTAATGCCACACGCTGAGCTTGCAGGCTGCAACTTTCATTTGGGACAGGCATTATGGCTCAGATTTCAGCAAGAAGGTTTGCAGCAAAGATACATCTATGATGAGGAGTTTGTACACAAAGTGATGCATCTTGCACTTGCCTTTGTACCTGCAGACTTCGTTGAACAGAGCTTTGAAATGCTCCAGGATGAAACCAATTTTGAGGACATTCTTTCCTTACTGGATTATTTTTAGGACAATTACATTGGGCGACTAACAAGGAATCGCAAAAAAAGGCGAATGCCAAGGTTTCCAATAGTTTTTTGGAATCAGTATGCCCGAGTGCTAAACGATTTGCCCAGAAGCAATAATGCTATTGAAGCCTGGCACAGGGCTTTCACTCGCACAGTAGCCATCAGCCACCCTACTCGTTGCCGCCTAGCACAGAAATTAAGGGAGGAGCAACACGCAGTAGCATTGCAGCGGCGACAGATAACTCTCAGCCAACAACCACCGAGAAAGCATGCAAAATATATACGTGTCAATAAAGTTTTTAAGTCCATTTGCAGTAATTTTTCATCTCGAGAGCCAAAGCAGTACATAATGGACATAGCAACAGTCATTGAAATTAATGTTGTCTAATGTTGTTTTTAAACTGTGAAGTAACGTTGATTTTAAATTATTTGATATTTAAATTATTCTCTTAATTCGGACTTTCAATTTGTATTGCACGGCTGAACACAAATTAATTCGTTTGGAACTGTGAAGTAGTGATTTAAAATTGCATTGCACTCCCCCTTTCTACCACTAAAGCATTGCACTTTCCCTTTCTACCACTAAAGTATTGCACTTTTCCTTTATACAACTAAAGCATTGCACTTTCCATTTCTATTGCACAACCAAACAGCAATTAATTTGTTTGGGCAATTTTAAATGTTAAATTATGTACTAAAGCATTGCACTTTGCCTTTCTATATGGTGAAGTATTTCAATAAAGATTTACTTTTAACATTACTCTCCGTTTCACAGTAAGTTAATTAATTGCGCTTTCCGTTTCTATTGACTGTGGCTTTTGTGTTCATTTGACCAAAGTCTGCAGGTACGACTACTTGTCCGGCGACATATTAGTAATTGCGGCATTTACTACCCACGACCAGCATAGCCTGCGACTTAGTTAACAGTGTTATTTTGTCCAGATGGCAATTACACCGCAATATTATATCCGCGACGATTTGTCCAGGGACATTACCACCGTACACGATTTAAACATAAAGCAAACAGTTAACCGAGCAGGATAAAAAATTTAAATGAAACAATTCCTCAGACATTGCTATCAAAACGTAGCACTGCAACACACTACCAAAAACACAGATAACAAACAACAGCACCCAGTACTGGCACTAAACAGACTATTTTACACAAGCCAACATTTCAGTAAAGTTTTACTAGCATTTTACAGTATTTTTAATAAAATCATTATTTTTAAAAAATTACTAAAAATATAAACCCATTATCTAAGTGTAATAATACCATTCAGGGTGGGCATTATGGGATATAACGGACCTTCCAGGGGCTATAAGGCCCTCCGCCTGTGGCGTCGGGCCTCATTATGCCCCTGGGTGGTCCGTTATATCCCAATAACGCCCACCCTGTTGGGTATTACTTAGAGTATTTTTTCACTTGTATAACTGGAGCATTTATGATTACTTATCGATTGTGTTTAATGAATTTGATGTTTGTATGTCTAATTGGCATTTCAACAATATCTGCTCACTTCAGCTTTGATTAGCCACTATTTAAGATGTGCCTAGCAGATGTGATCCTGCCTCCTGAGGAAGGAGCATGAGTTTTGAAGTACCTGGGTGTTATTCGCTGTTTTTTATTTTGCTTCTCCATGATAATTAAACTGTCACAGCATTTACTAACATTTGTTTTCAGTCACGTGTTTAGCATGGTTTTTAGTTGGTGTTCTCAGTTTTCATTTTAAACTGCTGCTTTTATTTAGCAACATTACACCAGGATCTCTGCTTTCTTGTCCCTTCTTCTGTGTCCTCTCTCCTACAGTGCTTTGTGTCATCTGCAAACAGGCATATTTTGCCTTTTACCCCATCTGCAATGTCGCTGATAAAGATCTGGAATAATATGGCCTGAGCACCAAGCTCTTTGGCACCCCACTGACTGGTCTAGCCTCTGACAATCCCCCCTTCGACCACTGCCTTTTGATTCCTATCCTGAAGCCAGTGTTTTGCCCACCTAGCCAGTGTCACCCCCATGCCCAAGTCCATCAGCTTCCTAATTAAGCTCCCATGGGGAACAGGGCCTTTGTGAAATCTAGATACAGTGGGCCAGATTTACAAAATCTGAGATTGCAGCAAGCTCCAGCTGTTCCAAAGATATGGCACACCAGGTTTGTGACAATCTGAAGGGATTTTATATCCCTTGTGGAAATTTATGTTTGCTTGAAAATCTTTTTGTGGTCTAGCTTGTGTCAAAACCGGGGACCATTTTCACGGAGCTTGTGTCCGAGGTTTGGTGTTAGCTACTGTAAAGCATATAAACTGCCATAAGAATATTGTTTGTTGGTTTAGGTTTATTGATGATATTTTGTGCATATGGGACAGTGACATGGAGGAATGCTCAGTTTTTATGGGGATACCTGAATACGAATGATTATAATTTGAATTTCACCCATACATTAAAAGAGACAGAGATTGATTTCCTTGATGTCACCCTCACTGCTCATGATGATCTATCTATTTCAAGTAAGGGATTCAGAAAAGCAACAGCTGCCAATAGCATTCTTCACAATAACAGTCCCCACCCAAGAAAACTTGTAAACTCTATCCCCAATGCCCAGTATTTATGAATCCTCAGAAACTGCACAAAGGAAGCAGTGTTTGAGCAACAAGATACAGAACTGACAGACAGATTAATAGCAATGGGTTATGGGTTACGGAATCTACTTCAGGCCTTAGAAAAGGTGCGAGCACAGGACAGGGACACATTTCTAGTCCATAAATATAGAAATACAATCAGGGATACACCTTACACTTTTTATAACGATTACAGCCCAGTGGTAGAAGAGATGGGGGGGGTAGTACATAAATTCTGGCAATTACTAATGAGTGATGAAACAACCAGTTAGTTGGCCCAAAACCCCATGCTACTTTCCAGAAAGGTAAGAACCTTGGTGACCTTCTCACCAGTAGTCACTTTAAGAGGTCACTACTTGACGAACTCACAGCTAGGAATTGATTGCCACATAGACTGGAGGGATTCCACAAATGTGGCAACTGCAATATATGCAAATATGCCTCTGTAGAAAATGTTTATGTCCACCCCCATAAACATAACAAAGCTATTAAAATCAGGCAATTCATGACCTGTAGAAGCACCTACATAGTTTATATTGTCTGGTGTACTTGTGGCATGCAATATGTGGACATGACCACAAGAATGTTGAAAACAAGGATCCAGGAGCATATTAGGGTTGTGGTTAATACAAATCTACACCAGTGTGATTGGGGCCCACTTTACAGTAGCTCACCACTCAAATCTGGCAGGATTGAAATTTACAGCATTGGAATGTGTCCCACACCTTTTCAGGGGACATGACCATTTGCATTTATTATTGAAAAAAGAAAGCCACTGGATTTCAACTCTAGGAGTACTTAACCCGAAGCCTAGGGCATGAATGAAGAACCTGATTACAAACCATACCTGAAAGATACATAGGATAAATGTATCATACGATTCTATACCTGATACTGAAATTGATTTAGATCTGTGATGCCTGAGTTAATCTGTTTGTGTTCTGTCTCTTACAGCCTTTGAAATACAGCATTTGGTTTAACATTTGAACAATATTCAGCATCTGTCTGGACTTCTGAATGATTGTGCCAATGTTTGGACTTAGCCCTATACAGTTTCCCCAAGTAATGCATTGATTATAAAATAGCATTTTAAATTGTCACAAAGCCACCCTGCATTGTTATTTTTCCTTAGGATTTTTTATTGATCCAGCTGTTTATTAATATAGTTTTCTTGAACTGCCATATTCACAGTGCATCTCAGCTTCTCTAATTGGTTACATTGTTGTATCTCAATATGCAATGTTTAAATCTGCCCCCACCCCCCATGATTGACTTCCTCACATTTGTATCTTTGGTCAGATTATGAGAAAATTATCCAAGCTAAATGAATTATTAAATCTATGATTTACTTGTGATGGGAAATTCAACGGGGAAGGGAGAGTGCACTTTGAAATGCAACCACCAGAGGGAATAAAAAATGTTAAAATACCATAGAAGAGCAGTTACTGAACCTCACGCACATTTACCCTTAACAAATTGGATATGAACAAATTAATTTAAATTACTGTGAAAGAATTATGTGAATATTTTTGGTGTTTTGGCTTAATGTAAATTAAATATGAATATAAATTAAATAATATTGTGTAATCAAATAGAGAATGAATTAGCAATTGAAGATAATAAAAAGGGACTTTTTTCTTTCTACCTATTATTTTCTTTATATTTCCTTTATAGTGACTTTTTTCCATACATTTTGAAATTTATAATGAATGCTTTGTACATATATAGTGATTTAAGTTTGTTGATTATATGTTATGTTTTTCCTATTCTCTGATTGTTACAAGCATTAATTATGTGATTTTTGTTTAATTTAAAAGGGGTTCAAACCCTTTCCATGACATGCCCCCTGAGGAAGACCTAAAGGTCAAAGAGCTGGGGCTGCCATATGGCATCTTGTACTTTGAGCTTGAATAAATGAACTTTAAAGTTATTCCTACCCGAGGTTTCTCTCTGCGAGTGCAATCTTTTTTGGTTTTTCATTGCTGTTACTCCTGGGCTAGCTGCCTCAGATTGCATCAATGGCCTAGTGGTCTTGATTGTGCACCTGCACCTCTACCTTCCAGAACTGTCATAACCACACCTAAGATTGTAAAATAGGATGCAGTTACAGCAAATGGGAATGGCACAGCTGTAGCAAAGAAAGAGCTTGAGACAGGGCTTGATTTAAGCCCTTTGCCACCATTTGAAAATCATGCCTTGTATGTCCACTGCGTGGCCATTGTCCACTCTCCTGGTTACCCAGTCAAAGAAATCAATTATGATGATCTGTCAGGACTGCTCTGACATGAACACATGCTGCCTAGCACCATGGAGTCCACCATTGTCAAACCAGCTGGGCTTCTTGACTCTGGATTTTTTTCTCTTTATCTTGGCACACTCACTAGTGGCTGCCGACAGCCCTTCCTTGATAATATCCTATTTCTGGTATACCCCATTTCCTTCCTGATTCCAGTCAGATGCCCTTCCAGTGTTTCTCCCATCCTACTGTAGTCTACCCCTACTGAAGTCAAGCACCCTTCTTTCAGTTCCAGTCTTGTCTTTGCCCATGTCCAGGTGAAACCACACAGTGCGATGGTTGCTTTCTGCCAGTGTGTAATGGTGCTTCCTCCATCCCCGTCTGGACATGTGTACCATTATTCAGAACCAGGTCCAGTGTAGCCCACTCTCTGATGGGTTCTAGGATACATTGTGTCAGGAATCTACTCTGAAATGTCTCCAGTGGCATCTGAGTCCTGATACAGGGGGTAGTAGGGAGCTTCCAATCCACCCCAGGTAGCTTTAAGTCTCCCATGAACACTATTTCTGCCCTGCAAGCCATCTCCACAGTTTTGGATTTAAGCTCCCTGTCCAAATCCTCATCCTGGTTTGGAGGCCTGTACACCACTTCTACCCTTAGCTTTTTACCTTTCGTTGACTGCACCTGTACCCACAGCACCTTTCTCCTGCCTTCCATCTTCTCCTCCCTAGTACAAGTTATCCCTTCCCTTATGTAAAGAGCAACCACCCTCTACCTTCCCCCTATTCCTCATATACAGCTTATACCCAGAGAAGGAGAGATCCCAGTTATGGTTCGGCATGGCTCACATCTGCATGGTAGCAGCCATGTTCACCTCCCCATCCACCATCAATGAATGCAGCTCAGCCATTTTGTTCCCCAAGCTCTTTGCACTCAGAGACACCACCTCCCAACATGACCTGAGCACCCCTGCACCCCTATACTGCCTATCCCCTACCTTGCCCCACCATTCTGCCTTTTATATTGTGCCCCTCATCTGTCCCTACCTCCTCTTGCCCTGATTGTGGGGGGAGGCATGATTGCCTCCTCTTCTAGGTAACTAAGAGTATTATGATCTGTTTCCCCCTCTCATCTCTTTAAATTCAAATTCCCTACCGACATTGGATCTGACCTTCAGCACTCTTGCAGCCTCCTTGTTAAGGAGAAAGGGGAAATTGTTTAACCAGGAAAGGCACACTAAGCCAGAGCTTATTTCCAGGTGTGACCTGGGAGCACAAGGAAGTTAAATGACTTGCTCAGGGTTGCACAGTATGCAAGTGGAGGCTGATGGGATTAAAATCCAGGCCTCCAGGTTTGCAGCTCAGTGCCCTTAACCACTATGCTATACTGCCTTCTAAGGTATAGCCTGTCTGGAGCATAAAGGTCTTTGTTCTCCTGAATGCTTCCCCAGTCACTAATTAGCCTGTATACCTCCTTCTTACTTCACCCCTGAGCCAGACATTAAACTCTTCAATCCTAGTCTCTCTTGCAGTGCTTGCCATTGGTACTGGTATCACCTCTGAGAAGGCTGCTAACTGCCCTGCCTTGCTGCAGAGCTTCTTCACATCTCTTAACCTCTCCTGGACCACCCCAGCTCACTGTCAGCTAGATTGTTCATACCCAAGTAAATGATAAAGTGCAACTGCCCCTCCCCTCGATGTGTGATCTCAACTATCCTTGGCCCCACTCACTTTGCACTCATCCCTGGCATAGACTGAACCCTTATGTGGTTTACCTTCATTCCCATACCTCCCCATCTCATTCCCTTTCCTATTGAGTCTCCTAAGATCATGACCTTCATTTCTCCTCCTGCTGCCTGGGCTCTACCACCACACTTTATCTGATTGTCCTTCCTTGGTTGACCTACCTTTCCCTTTTTCCTGCCTGCACACTGTTCTGACTGCATGCACACCCCTTGCATTGATATCCACCTCTGTTATCCCAGTCTGCCCTCCTCTGTTCAGCCCTTGCTCTGCTTGCCCTCATCCATTCCATGCCCCTCCAGCTCTACTCTCACCCCTACCTACCCCCTTTCCCACCTCTCTGTGGATATCTTCCCTAGTGCTCATACCCTCCTCCTGTTGCTGATGCACCCTTTACCCCACCACTCTTACCCATACTCTCTATAGTCAATGGGAGGAATCTGTTTGCAATAACACCTCTGGGGTGCTCCCACTGCCCTCCCATCCTTCCTTCCTTCCTTCCTTCCTTGCCCTCTCTGTTCTTCTTACTAGTGTCCATCCCTCTCTCTAAGATCTCTTTTCCAGCTCAGGAAGAGGCTTATAATGAGGTTCATTCAGAGGCTGCAGGGAGCTTAGGGGGTGTGAGCCCCTAAACAATTTCCATAGCACACTAGAAGTAAGACATTTTGAAATTTAACAGGTGTCTATCCAGTTTATTTTTGAATTCTGATGTTTTGCTAATTATGATATATAGAGATAAAGTATTCCATATGTTAACATTTATATTCATGATGAAGTATTTTCTGTTTAGTGTCTGAAAACATTTTCCAGTAATCTGAATTGTGTGTTCCCTTGTCTCCGTTGAGTTTATTTTAAATTTAATGTTAAATTCACAAAATAACAGGATTATGAATGACGTTGAACATTAATAATAAGTCACCCTGTAATCTTCTGAGAGCTGGTGGCATTAACTTTAAGGCATCCAACCTCTTCAAATGGGAGTCACCCCTAAGTGTTCATATCATCATTAATCCCTTTTTAGGATTTTTCTAGAACTTTGACTTGACCAACTCTAAAAGGGCACCACAATGATGAGGTCTTGCATAGGCTCTGTGAAGTGAGAAAATAATGTCTGTTTCTCTGGATGAAATATTGTGCTTTATTGCCCTGACTACCATATTTGCCATAGCAATAATTGCAACTGTTATCTGATGTTATTACTTCTCCTAAGTCTTTCTCACATTTGCTTTCAGGTAGTGTATGGGTGCCCAAAGTGTAAGTGTTTTGAGGGTTATTGTGCCCTAAGTGCATCATCTTGCACTTTTCAGTGTTAAACATCATTTTTTTTTGATAATCCAGTCATACAAGTTGTCAAGGTCTAATTGAATAAGCTAATATTGAGCCATTATTATGTAGGGATCACCCAGTTTCAAGTCATCTATGTA
Organism: Neoceratodus forsteri; assembly: GCA_016271365.2. NCBI lineage: Eukaryota > Metazoa > Chordata > Ceratodontiformes > Ceratodontidae > Neoceratodus > Neoceratodus forsteri. The sequence continues at coordinate 1,535,806,647 of CM057456.1, forward strand.
TTTACACATCCAACGTAGAATATGTTTTGTGAAATTAGCAATAAATACATGAAAAATAAGCTCAGCAATAAATATATGAAAAATAAGCAGACCCAAGACCGTGCCCTGGGGTATACCACTTGTAACATTTAATGCTATAGAGCAATAGTTCTCAGACTTTGTCACACTGAGCCTCCCCAAATCCATGGAAAAGATTTTGAGCCTCCCCCAAAAACTGAAATAATCTTGGGCCTCCCCAAAGAAAAATAACATACTGTACTTTGCTCAGTACACCATGAATAAATTGAAACCCCTTTGAGTGCTTGGCTCACATTCAGTTCTTTGTCTCATACTGACGTGGAACCTTTGAAAAGAACTCCTCTGCTCAAAGGCATTATCACAGAATAACAAATAAAACAAAATAAGTAAATGTTATTCAGCTTGGCCCAACCCCACAGGTCAGCCTACTTCCTCCGCTATTTTTTATTCTTGAACCATTGTTACCCCTTGTTGCAGTACCTTCATGGGTCAAACTACTTTCTCCGTTTCCTTTCTATATGAAATAACCTTCCTACATACTTGCTCTCTCCTGTCCTTCCTGCTCCTAAGCAACTTCTCAGGGATTACTTTGCTCCTTCCTGCTATTGCTCTTAGCACTTCTATGTTCAACCCTTGTATTTGGGCTGTTCTGCCATCAGGCTGCAAATTGATCAATTACCACCTCTCTTACTATTACTTTATTGTTCATATTTGATTGCAGTATTGCTCATTGTGTATTTCCTGATTGTTTTGCAGTTACCTTTTGACATGTATTGACTCCCTACCCTTCCCTGAATACACCTGAAATGAGCCTTGGCTCATTCACCTCCCTGTGTCACCTATTATTAAATAAATACATAAGATTTACCTACTATTATCCTCTTTCAGTTTGCATCATCTCTTCACACAAAATATATGAAATTCAAAATTGAAATACAGTATTTTTTTAGACTTGCTTGAGCCTCCTCTGGAACAGGTTGGGGCCTCCCAAGGGAGGCTGGCCCCATCATTTGAGAACCCCTGCTATAGAGGGAACCAGGAAGCCAGTCTTATCTCCTCCTCCTCCATTTTCCCCCAATGCCAGACTCCACCAAGTCTAGGCTCTGTCATTAGACACCCCCCCAGCTCCTCCTGCCCTGCTGCACCCACACCTCATTCAGGTGTCCCTTCTCTACTAATGCTCCTATATTCCATCCGAGCTGCCATACCTCTGCCCTCAGCTGATCTAGGCTCATACAGACCAGAGAGCTCCTTACCTCCCATAGAGTACCCAGGAAAACTGCTGTCCCACACCCCCTGTAACACAAAACTCTACCCGCCCCCTCATCAGCAACACCCTCCACATTATGTTATTTTATCCTCCCTTGACAGACTGGGAATTTGTCCTCATTCATTGTCACAATTTCTTTCTAGGATTTTAATACACTCTTATGGGCTAAGCAGCTCTATACTTTTTATCCCAGTTTCTGAGTGAATTAGTACAGACAGAGAACCAATTGGGTGATCCAGGATTCATTTATAAAAAAAATGTTTTGTATAAATTCCAAAACAGAGACCTGTTTAGGCAAGCTGCAGACCTCGTAATGTATGAAGTTAAATATTTAATTTGGGCTTAAAGTCCTTTTTAGACCCACAAAAGTATGACCTACATAAGCATGTGTAAATCTAGCAATCCCTTTTACATTATGAAATGCAGTGTTCTTAAATATTATCTCTATCAGAATCCCATCTCATATTAGTATCCAAATGTATAGCTATGTAAGATAAAATCATTTCTGTATAGGTTTGTTCTCCTATGTTCCAATTTACTCCAGAAAGGCTCATACAATGAAATGTTACAATTAAGCAATAAGGTATGATGGGGGTGCTTTATGGTGGGATAACAGTCTGCCTTGGGTAGGTTGAAGCACAAGGTGAAGCTGAGTGCTTACACCATCTGAGAAGGGCTATTATCCTACCATAAAGCTCTCTTGGAGTGCCTTATTGTGGTTATGAATAGGCCCTTGCAAAACAACAAAGGAGACAATTTGTATGAATTAAATAGTAAATGTTTATTTCAAACAATTAATGTCCATTGTCATTTTGTACAATTTCTGTTTACAAGAACACAGATAAAATAGTCCCTTTGGAAACACTTAAAATGTAACATCTTTTTGCATAAATAGGTGCATAAATAAATTGTGCAGCATCAATAAACACTTTAAATATTAAAAAACACAACTTTAGACAGTAACACGTTTATTTGTTTTGGGGGTTAAGGGAATGTTAATTAAGGACTAAGGAAAATAGACTGTTAATGAGTGTAGTTACACTGCATGGAATTCACATAAACACATTAACCTAATGCTTTAATGTTATTTTTTTCCAATGAATAACTACATAAATTAATTTCAGATCATCAATAAGTATCTTAAACATTTAAAAAACAGAACATTTAACTGTAACTAGTATTTTTTGTTGTTGTTGGAGGGAGGGAATTTCACTTAGGAACCAAGGTAAAGACACTGTCACGGATTACACTAATAGTCCCTGAAATTCATATAGAGACAGTGCATTTAATATTTAACAGCAGTTTTGTTTTTATTACTTTTAGTGTCTTTTGCTGTGTAGTTATAAACATTATAAACATTCAGTTGAATCTTTCCATGGAGGGTTCCTACTATTACGTATTTCATGAAAGCAGGGACTTCTGCAGGTTGTGCACCTTCCTTTTCTATATAGCGCAGTGGTTTAAGGCTCTGAGCTGCAAATCTGGTGACATCCAGCAGACCAGACTGGGGTTTGAATCCCACAGCCCCCACGTGCATACTGTGTGACCTTGAGCAAGTCACTTAACTTCCTTGATCTCCCAGGTCACACCTGGAAACAAGCTTCAGCTTAGTGTGCCTTTCCTGGTTAAATGATTTTCCCTTTCCTTTTCTGTGTGTATTTGGAGTTTTATAGAAACCCTGTTTGTGGCAGAGGGAGGATTTGCTTGCATTTCTGTTCTAGTTCCAGGTCCGGTTTCATCATCTCTGCATGCAGGACTCAAGGTGCATGGTGCTGTGGGTTGCTCATTGCAATTTTCTGGTATCAGGGGGCTGTGCTGGAGAGCACTCTGAGGGTACATGGAGGTATGGAGGGTACTGCTTGAGCATCCTTCCTCTGCTTCATGATTGTAACATTGGCTGCCTGCTACTGTAGAGGTTTGAGGATCGTGCAGCTCGTGAGTTACAGAGTAGCTACCTGAAGTCTGTACTTGCTGCTTCCAATATCGAAATGCAGAAAAGGTTGAACTTTGCTGTTTCACAGCTAGGATGTTGGACCAGAGTTGGTGAGCATCTAGTGAGGGGCTCCAATAACTTCAGAGGGCTGGCTCCGACCAATGATCAGTAACAGCCATGATCTCACTTGACTGCAAGCCCGCCAATGAGAGAAGGGTAACGGCAGTGCTTCATAGTGAATGATTTGTGTACTGTTTCTGTAAACCTGCTAATTTACAAATTCTGGGCAACATGGAAGCCAAATAGTTTTTGCCCATATATTCCTTTGTGAACCATATTTCTTCACTGTATGGTGCAGAATCAGGAATCTGTCTTGGGTGCAGATAGAAGGCTAGAGTATCAGGTGGGATTTTGGAGAAATAGAGGTCCAGGGAGGTGACTGGGTACAGCAGATCTTCAGATATTTCTCCCATGTAGCCATGGTGTTCAGTAGAGTGGGTGTCATGGGGGTCTCTATGATTTTGGGTGGTTAGATTGAAGACCATCATTACATACTTGAGGTTGTTTTCATTACTCTAAATAGTAAATGAGGAAAGAGTCAATGATCTGAGCCCCTCACAGCTGCAGTGGGCAAAAAATAGCTGTATGTACAGCCACACTTTCCTCACCAAGCCAGCTGGGGTTCGTGGGTTCAGTGCTGCCCTGTTATGGATTTTTGACAGTTCATTTAGTGGAGTCAGTGGATGGTGACTGGCTTTATCTTTGCCTTGCCATCTCAGCATCTTTAATATTTCCATAAAAACATCATTAGATGTGCTTAATTTAGTGTCTTTCATGACACTGAACCCTCTGCTAAGGGGAGGGTTATTGAAGTGTCTGTTTATGCCAGCTTATAGGGAAACATAACTTCAGATGCTGTTTGTCCCACCTACTCCATTTTTTATTGTAGTATGGAGCACTCTCGGAATCACATTTAGTTCACTCTTGGTTATGTTTTCATAGTCTAGAGTTCTTTTTTTCTCCAAGCCAGTCTGAGTATTGATTCATTGTCATTTTGGTCTGTCTCATAGTGTTCAGTTCATTTTTGTTCATTTCTAATTCATTGAGAATGTTTTATAAGGTACTTCCATGTCGATTTACCACAGTTTCCTGCTCTGGAACTGTGGCATCTGTTGAAGAAACCTCTGTGCTGTTGCTTTCTTGTGCTGTTTCATTCAAAATATCAGCGAACACATTAAAGTTAGTTTCCATTTTTCCTGTCAAAGCTGTCAGAGCAACAATGGCTGCCAGTTAGAATGTTCAGTTTTCTCAGTGGGCAGTGATCTGTAAGAAGGCTAGTGAGTGCCAGCATGTCTTTGTGGCAAGATAACAGCCCTGTTGCCAAGGGATCTCAGCCAATCAGATTTCAGCATTCTTTCTAACTATTTCATAATCTTCAACTTTATTTTATTAAGAGTAAGACTGAACATGTTCAGGTGTGAGATAATCACTTCAAGACCCCTCTTTAAACCCAGTGGTGTCCTCGACAGTAAGATTCAGTTGTCTGCATACATCAATGACTTGATACAACAATTATTTAGCACAACACATCTACATTGTCTAACTCCTCTACAAGAGTGTTAATATAGAGATTGAATAGTATTGGAGCCAAATGGTATCCCTGCTTGATATCTTTTTATTATGTATAGGATCAGATATAATCTTTTCACTTGTGACCCAAACGATGGCCAATTTATGAGGATCATTTTCTTGACCGGCTTCCTGCAGCTGTCTCCGCCATGCATTATGGTACCCTTTTCTCTTTTCCCATAACGCTGATCTGCAGTCTTCTCACCTTGACAAAAGCTAGTTTATCTGTTGAGTGACATTTTTTTTCACCTTTTTATCCAGGTTATGCAGTGTCTTTTTAACAAATTACTGTCCTTGTCATACAATAGGGGATCCACCTTAACATTTGAGTCACAGCAAAACTATGGTGCAATCTGAAGAAACTAAATGCAATTGACAATAGACTATGTTGGAGTTGCAGAGGAATTTATTGGGCTAAAATAGCCAAAGCAGGTTAATAATACTCATATACACAAATATACCTTCACCATGGTGCCCATCATTTAGTTCCTTCAGAGTGCACCATATTTTTTCTTTGGTTTGTGTCCTTGGGGTGAGCCAGCTTCAGCCATATCACCTGGACCCTATTGCTGGGAAGTGCCAGCGTGTTTGATTCTGTGTTAGCATTTGAGTCGCATACAAGCAGCATGGTGACACCAGGAAAATTAAGTTGTAATTTGTCCAATATATCTCCTAATATCAACTTGGGATCTGCATCTTAGGCTTCTATGCTATGTGAGGTAGCATACATGTTAATGGCCTCAAGAATTGGATCTGTCTTATTGAACAATATAATTTGCCATATGAAGTGGGTACTCAATCTCCATTTGTTTACAACTTTGAAACATAGTTGTGAAAATAAATTTGGTGATTCCCCCACAGGGTATGACCATATCTGTTGTTTTTACAATCCTTATATTCCATCCCTGCTATCCTTCCATACCACAAATCTTGTTAATTGCTACCCAGGTTTCCTGCAGAGAGAAAATGTCATGTTCTCTTACTAAATCACTACATGCCCTGTTGTCAAGTTTGTAACAAAGTCCAGAAACATTGTAGCTAAGGATGTTGATAAATACTTGATCCTCATAATTTAGTCAGTCAGAAAGTTCCACATGGCTACCCACACTATTCAGTGTCTCCATCCCACCCCCACCCCCCAGAATTCAGTGATGTTTGAGTCTTATCCTTCCTCACTACCACTAATCACATCCACAATACTTGTATTTACCACCCACCTATAACCAACTCTTAATGGGTTTTCTTTCCCTCCATAGGGCAAATTCATTCTCCTCTAAAGGTAATATTGATTTTTTTTATTTGTTTGAGGAATTCAGTAATATGCTCATGGTCTGTGTGGGGCCCTTTATCTTACTTGCCTCTGTTTTTTTTTTATTTCTGGCATGTTTCCCTGGCTGAGTTTAACCTAATACCTCAGTTGCCCTAGTGTTCTGTTTCTCTTTGGCTGGTCATTCCCCAGTATGATTTAGATTGATTCCTAGTAAAGCAAACTTTTTTTTGCCTCCGTAAGTTTGCTTATATTGGTTTTTTTTTGTTACAATACAGACCACCCCTTGGCTACTCCATTTCTGTATATGTGTGCTGTCTATAGATCTAGTCACCTTAGTTTATTTGATTGTTATCTCTGTTAAGTCTGCACAGCATAGTTTTAATACCATTCGCCTGCTGTTTTTTAATTGCTTGATAGTCGAAGGTTCCTATGTACTGTTGTTTTCTGCTAATGTCTGAACAAGTTGCTCATTTCAGTTCTCAGTCTACAGTACCTGCTTGCCATGCTCCCTGCTCTACTACTCTACTTTCTCCTACTCCCCTCCTTCACCCACCCACCCACCTCCTCCTTCACCCAACCCCCTCTCTGCCACCCTCCACCTTCCCCTCCACTTTCCTTCCCTTCACCCATCCTATACCCTTTACTCTCCTCCTCTCCCTTCCCCTTCTTCCCCATCCATCCTAGTCTCTTTCCTCCCCCATTAATCTGAAGTTCCTTCACCATTCCATCATGTACATTCTCCGTTTCCCTCCTCTCCTCCCTGGACAAGGGGATGTACATCCTATCCCATTCTTTTCCCCCTTATCCTATTTTTCCCTCCTTGCTGGTGATGTGGTAGTCAACTGTGGTACCACCCCCCTCCTATTCCTTGAGGCCTTAGTGTTTTCCACTGCTAGAAGCCTCCTCCCTAAATGGGATCTCCTCACTGTATGCATCTCTCATCACTCCCCAGACCTCCTCTTTATTATGGAATCCTGGCTGTCTTCCAGGATTCCTGATTCCAGCTAGGCCATTCCAGACTACCACTTGGCAATTCCAGACCTCCACTTCTTTAGGCAGGACAAGGGTAAACAATGGGGTGGAATTGCTCTATATGCTCTATATGACTGCCAGAATCTCTCCTACACCATCACTCTTATGGAGGCTGGACCCTCTTCTCATGAGTTTCTGCTATCCAAACTTTCCTTTCCCTCCTCACTTCTCCTTTTAATTGGTGTTTTCTATTCCTCACAGAGAATGCCACTCTAATCTCTGCTGGACTCACTGTCCACTCTCTCCTTTCACTCCTCTGTTGGTGAACTTATCCTTCTGGGTGACTTCAGGATTAATAGACTTTTCTGGTCATCCAGGTTAACCACCCACAGGACTTAGTCCATTAGCCTTTCAAAACTCATCATAGAACCCACCTGACTCAGTCCCTGCACATCAGTCCTAACCCTCCTGGACTGTGTTCTCACCTCACACCCTTGCCACATTGTTGCAGCGGGTATATTGCCAGATGCCTTCAGTGACCACTGCATGACATTTTCCATCAGGAAAGTCTGGCTCCCTTCCATCTTCCCAAAGTACATCTGGTTCAGGGCCCTTTGGTTACTTAACAAAGAAGCTGTACTGAGTGACCTGTCTCGAACTGACTGGTCCCCCTTGCTTGTCACCCAAGACACTGATATGGCCCTCCCCCTCTTCCACTCTATATTTACTTCTGTCTGGCACAAGCATGCCCTCATCAGAAAATCCAGGGTTAAATTGTGTAACCACCCTTTAAGCACCTTGGATCTCATCAACTTGTGCAAGACTTATGATCAAGCCTGGGCCAGGTATAAATTATGCTGCTCCCTGTTGGACCTTCTCTCCTATAGGGCACTTAGGAACTCTTGTACTAAGGCCAGTCAAACTGCCAAGTCTATCTACTTCAAGGCCAACCTCTTAAATAATCTTAATTCCCCAGCTAAATTGTGGAAGGTGATTCATTCCCTTTTTGACCCCCCCATCTCAGTCCTCCCCTCCCACCCCATCATCATGATCAGTGGCTCACCACTGTCTGACCCTCTTTTTGTTGCTGCTCACTTTAATGAGTTTTTTTACCACTTTTGCTCTCCCCTCCTACCCAGCTCCTGGCTCTGGGTTTGATTCCCCTATCACTCCCCAGAAGACCCTGCTCCCCTTTCTTCACTCAACCCTTCCCAATCTAGCCTTGGTGGCTTGGATTCTAAATATCTGCATCTGTCTGCTCCTGCCATCACCTCCCCCTTACTCCTAAATCTCTCCTTCCTCCTTTGCACTGTCTCTTAGTCTTGTAAGATTGCAAGGACCCCCACCTACAAAGGGGTGATCCCTCCACTCCATGCAACTTCTGCTTATCTCCCTCTTTCCTTCTCTTGCAAAGCTACAGGAGAAACTAGTCTACTCATGGGTTGCAGACTTCCTCCACTTCTTTAACTGTCTCTCCCCCTTCCAGTTTCACTTTAGGAAGGATCATTCCACTATTTTCTTCTTACATAGGGTCACTGACTCCAGCCTCTCAGTAATTGAAAAAACGCAGTAATAAAGCACTCAAAGAAGCCAAAAATGAACAGGCAAAAACTCAAGGCAATGGAGCAATGAAATACTGCAGCACACTACCCCAGCGCTTCATGTCCACTCTGGGATACTCCGTCAGGAGGTGGGGATCTGGTGCTCAGGATCTTCCTTTTATTTAGAAAAAAACCTTAAAGTGATAAATCACATATTTTTAACATACTACTTTTGCATGTACATTGAGCAACACAGTATCCCTTGCCTTGCCTGGCTCCATTGCCTTGAATTTTTGCATGTTCATTTTTTGGCTTCTTTGAGTGCTTTATTACTGTGTTTTTGCCTTTAGCATTTATTATACCACCCGCTCATTTCTATGCAATGCAAAAGCACCTATGCAGTTTCTTCTTTCTCTCAGTAATGGATATGGGGAACATCACAGTAGACATTTTCATTGATCTGCCCAAAGCCTTTAATTTTGTGTCTCACTCACTCCCTCCTTCCCCAATGAGATGAGTTCTGCCAGCTTTTCTTCCACCACTGTTGACTGGTTCTATTTCTACCTCTCAGACTGTCAAGAGTTGGTACAGGTAGGAGATGCCATCTCCCCCCCATCCAGGCTGTGGTCCCACAGGGCTGCATTGTGGGTGCAGTCCTCTTCTTCATCTTCCTAAATGACCAACATTCTAACTGTGACAACTTGCATATTCACATGTATGCAAATGACACAGATCTTCACACCTCTGGTCCCTCAACTGCATCTCAGGAAGTCTTGCTCCAGCATGACTTTCACAGTGTTCTGTGCTGTATCCAGTCCAACCAAACCAACTTTGTTTGGATCAACACACAAAAAAAAACTGTGTCTATGAGCTTTGGTACCATCCTGAAGCTGGCCCAGCTCACCCTCCTCCCACTTTTCTTCATGATGGATGGCACACTGCTTGAAGTCCCAACTTTTAAGTACATTTGTGTGGGGTTAGATAGCAAGCTTGACTTCTCTCTCCACATTGATGCCTTCCATGGCAAAGTTCACCTCAAACTCGGTGCCCTGTATAACAATAAGGACTGCCTTTCTCCTTATGTCGATCAGGAGCTGGTCACCAAAATGGTTCTTCTGGTTTTTGGCTATATGAATATGATTTATGGCACTGCCTCTTCACGTCCTTAGCCATACTAGACACCCTTTGCAATGCCTTCTGCCAATTTTCTACCAACTCAAAGCCTCATATCTACTACTGCTCTCTTTACTTCTCCCTATACATCCCCTTCTCTTCTCATGCCACCAGTTACACTGTGTTTCCTTCATCTCTAAATACTTGTTTGAGTCCCTTCCCTCATATCTATCCAACCCCCTTTCCCTATCCCCTGCTCCTGCTCCCTCACTCAAGGGACCTGTGCACCTTCTCCCTTCCCCATGCACACTCCTCAGCCAAGAATTTGGTTTTTCTCACTACCTCTCTCCTCTGGAAACCTGAGCTGGCTTCCTTCCATCTCTCCACTTCCCTTCTCTCCACTAGACACCAGCTAAAACTCTTTCCCCTTCCCCTTGCTCCTGCCAACCCTCTTCCAGAACCTTTGCTAACCCTTACCAGAATTTTGACCACCCCTTTTCTCTCCTTCCTTCTTAACCTCACAGTTCTAGCAACCTTTTAGAAGTTTGTCAACCTGATTTGACTCTTCCTTTCAGCACCAACCCAGCCTTCCGTCACTCTGGCACTATGCACTTTTAGAGTTTGCCCAATCTGCACAGATGATTCGTATGCTAATTTTCTTGTCCTCCATATGCAGTATTTTGCCTATAATATACTCAGCTTATGCTCTTTATGTCATCATTGTAACCACATCATCTGACTGGTTATATTTTGTTTGTAATTGTGCTTCTCCCCTTCCCCTTTCCCCATGTCACACCTGGAGATGAGCCTTGGCTCAGTATGCCTCTCGCAGTGATCAATTTTTAACTAAATAAAAATTTCCTAGTGCCCCTTTTTAACACATGACTCTTAGAAAAATGTGTTTTCAGATTTGTTTCTTGGAACCACTTAAGCTATATTATGGACAGTCTTTTACCTCTGGCTTTTAACTTTAATTTCTCCTTTTCACTGAACCTTTTTTGTTTTTTGATATTTCTCAATATTTCTATCTTTTCAGGAATTAGACTTTGTCTTTTTCTGTGTGTTTGTATTACTTATCAAGAAAGAGGATTTCTCTCCTTGTACACTGCTATCAAAATTATTTCTCATTTTGTCAATCCATGTCCTATCCTCTTTGGGGTTCCACAGGGCTCCATCCTGGGACCCCTACTCTTCTCGCTATACCTTAATACCCTGCCCAGTGCATGCACTGGGAAAATTCTGCTGTATGCAGATGATGCCGTCATCTTCGCCACTGACCGTAACCCCTCCTCCCTCCAGGATTCCCTGCAACGTTCCTATAATGACGCTGAAACCTGGTTTAAAGAGCATAGACTGGTCGTAAATCTTAAAAAAACTAAAACCATGCTTTTGGCCCACCCCCAAAACAAAGCATTCAAATCCCCTCTCCGTATCCTCTCCTACTCCAAACAGCAACTGGAGCAAGTCCACTCCTATAAGTAACTAGGGATTTCCTTTGACTCAGCCCTCACCTATCACTCCCACATCAATGCACTTGCCTCTGCTACCAATATATGGCTCAGTATCTTATACCGCTACAAAAACTGTCTCCCCCCCGATGCCCTCCGGCTTGCAGTTACATCCTCCATATTATCCCTAGTTGACTATGGGCTACCTGTCTACGGTGCTGCCAACACGACTGCCCTAAACAAAATCCACCTTGTCCTAAATAAGGCATGCAGGCTAATCACAGGGGCCCCTAGGTTCACACATACATGTCAGCTTTATGACATGGCAACAGTACTAAACCTTGATGAATGGCTGCAATATCAAACTTGCCTTATAGCTAAAAAAACCCTGCTAGGACTGTCACCACCCGGGCTGACAGCCTCCCTCCTCCTAGCCCAACCCCTAGTCAGTACTCAGACCTCCTGCAAGGCCACCTTCCTGATTCTCGATCTAGGACCTCGCCATGGACAGAGGTCTTTCCGCCATAGAGCCCCTTCTTGGTACAACCGGCTCCCTAGCTCCATCTCAGAAATCCCACTATCTCCAAGTTCAAAACTGCGCTCAAAAGCGAGCTAATCAACCTGCTGATGCACCTGTGCATAGGAGTGTACAACACCCTTTGCCGCGGACAAAGCCCACTGGGCTGCACCTCGCCATACTGCCTTAATCCTACCTCCTCGACATTACTACCATATCCGACTGCCTACCTTCTCTCAGTTTTCAAGAATGTACCATGTATGCTAGAATCCTAATATACTGCTTGCTAAATTGTCCTACTAGAATGCACTACTGTATCCAAATCAAACTATTTGCTGTGTTGGCCTGGTCGCATGCTCTGCTGACTCTGTAACCTGTACCATGGAACTTGTTACGCATGTTTCTTTTTGCAAGTATCATTCACTTATGCTGCTAAACTCTGTAACCTTCCTTTTTTGTCTACAATACCTGAATCTGCACCTTGTAATGCAAACTGTGTAACCTATACCCTGGATCCATGTATGCCTGCATCTTTATGTATTATGTTCTCTTCTCTTTCTACCACACCTGACGAGGTACCCTTTGGAAATGAGCCTCTGGCTCAAAGGTTGTAAACTGATTGCAAAATAAAATAAAATAAAACATCCAGTTATATTTGTAACCCCTAGGTGGCGCTATTCCAAGGGCTACTACCCCTGTCTGTATGGCTAAGCACAGGCTGAGGGTCCTGGATTCAGTATTAAGGTGCCTTCACCCAGAGTAATGGTAATGGGGGTATCTGCCTATCCTGCTATAGCTCTCTGGGAAGCTATAACTACCCACCAACCCACCTAGTGGCCCAATACCTGGTACAGCAATAACTTCACAGTCAGTATAACACAGTAATAATATGCACACACCCTTCATGCTTATCACCAGGGTTGGATTTGCAGCAATTTCCATGGAGACCCCCTGTAAAATAAGGTTAGCAACACAACTACACACTTTCAATACAATAACCCAACTAATAATATGCACACTGACCAGGTTAAACATGAAAATAGACAATCAGATTTATTTAGGGGTTGTGAACAAGGAAGGGGCATGAATCTAGGCAAACGATTAACAATCTGATTTGATTCAGGTTTGGCATGCACTTTTCTAGTCCCAAATAACAGTCGCACAACACTGGGTACCCGGGATGGAAAATATGGCTAGTCAGAGGTGTTGCCTGGGGGTGGCCGGCATTGCAGTTGATGTTGGGGCCATTGGTGGAAAGAAGAGCAGTTAGCATGCACAATAACAAAAAGGATATTTGTAATCTGAGTCAGTAGTCTCAGTCCCTTGTAAACCCAGAAAGTTAAAGCAATCAAATGGAACCGCAAATGATTTTAATGCTCCCTGATTGTACTCATGCTACCAGATTTCTGCAGACAGGCAGGTGATATGGAGACCTTGTAGTGTTCACCGATGAGCATGGGGAAGCAAGGCCAACATGACACACCTCCTCTTCATGGCCTTTCCTCCAGGTGGCTATAAGTTGTTGTTGCACATGGGGCTTGGTCCCCGAAGCTGGTCTCTCACCGAAACAGTCTCTGGTTCAGGGTATTCATTCTGGGCCATGTTGGCAAAGGCCCAGGCAGGATGAGAAATTTGGCAAAGTTCATTTGTCTCCTTACTGGTGAAGCCTCCAGCTGGCATAACAGGTTGGGTCGTAGGCAAGCAGGACTCGACCACAAAATACATTCAGCACACTCAAAACTAAGCAGAACTAACTCTGTACAGTTCAGACATAGTCCAGTTGCTAAGTCAGCAGTTTCACTGAGCAAACCTTTCAATCCAAAGTTTGTCTTTCTCACAAGCTGGGCCAATCGCTTCACAAGAGCCAATCTTTGGTCCGAAATGCAAATGGCACTGATAAGTTTCTTTTCTTCTTTCTGCCACAGTTCCAGGTTGGAATCAGACAAGTCTGACTTCTGCAATCAGACAGTTCAATGTAGGAGAAAGGTGGCAGGGAGGCAAGTTATGCCTCTTCCTGACAAATCCCTTACACTCTGTTCAGGGAGCAGCTGCTCGAAAGCTTGAGCTGTTCATACTTGAACCTCCAACTCTAACTGATCCACTGTCTCTTGTCACACTGGGGATTTCCCTTGTCATCCAGGATGCAGGTTGGCTGAGGAAGCTGTCAGTCACAGTTAGGGCTCCCTCTCCAGGCTAGTTTTGGAGCCAACCTAAAAACCACAAAAACAACAGTTTTCCTTCTAATGAGGCACTTTGGTCAGGATTCAAGTTAGGTCCCCTGTAGTCTTATTGGTCCAGTTACTGGAAGTCCTGGACCTAACATGGTGGCTTCCATTCAGACAAATAACCTGCAAAGAAAGCAGGTTAAACAAACTGTTCTATTTCTAATATAACAGCCTATGCACAGTAAATAAGCACAGTTTCCATACAGGCTCCCTTTGCACAAATATCAACTGAAGAATGGAGCAAATCAGAGTGGTGGCTGGCCCGGTCGCAAGCACTAAATCACTCAGACCCAGCTCAGACCATTCACTATACACAGATTAGACAGTTTCTTAAAGGGAAAGGTGCAGAGGATCAACACAGCACTCACACATAAATAAACAGAAACACACTGGGATGGGACACCGGCCTAGCAGTTGGCATCGAGGAGCCCAGGAAGACATTAGGTAACCCCCACATTTGTGGAAGGGTTACATATTGCTTTGTGTTCCCAGAGTTTCCAAAATCTTTGCATATGATTAAATTCTGACATGTTTCTCTCCATAGTCTCTGCTTGAACCTGCACTGAGACACCATTCCCACCTCCTGGACTGGTTTAACCCTTGTGCATTTTTTTTTCCTTTCTTACCAGTCTTCCTTTTGCTTTTTCTGCAATTGCCTCACAAACATCTCAGTTTTCTGCACTACGTTATTGGACACGGTCTCTGTAATCTCTTCTATCAATTTATTGTCCTCTTGAGCTTTATTCCCCATATCTTTCTTGTTTGCTATCATAAAATATCACACTAACTTGGTTAAAAGCTCATTTTATTTTTTACCTCCTGGTTACAGTAAATTCCATTAATCCCTCCAACACAGCTTACATTCCTAGATTGTGCAAATGGGAGTTACAGTCACACTCTCCTCTCAGGCAGTCATGTGCTTAGTTTTCAGGAGACTGGCTGCTGCCCCTAGTTTACATTTTGAACCCGTTGTTTTACTATCCACAGACTTACATTTACTGGATGGTAGGCCCTATCTCCACATTAAAGGATTACAAAACAGCACAGCTATCAGTAGAATCTTAGTTCACACGACAAAATGAGGAAGAAAAAAATTCAGCAGTAAAGAGAACAATAAAAATAAATTTACCAGCAGGGAATATTTCACAGTCCTGTTTTTTCTTAAAGAAGGATAAATGACCTTTTAAATTCAAGTCTATTTTTCAAGTTGGAGAGGCATGCTTTCTGTGAAGCAAAACTCAAGTCAGAACAAATTGTGTTAGAGCGAATGGTTCAGAATACGTCTTCATAAGCTATTACTGCTGATGTCCTGCCAGTAAAAACAAAATAGATACACAGTCACCTTAATCATGTTGCTATTCCATGTGTTTGTGGATGAAGGCGGAATCACTTGTCAGCTTTAAACATGCAAGTTGTCCAATACAGCAGATGCAGAGGGCCACAACATCTAAAGCTGATATAAAATCTAAAGGCCAGGACCATAGGTTGTAGTTTATATGCACTTGTATTTGTATTTTGTATTTATTTATTTCTCCAAGAAAAGGCTCCACTGTGCAAGCTCATTTACAAGGAGGACCTGGGTAGGACAGCATACAGAACTGAATTGTTATAAATGAAATAGATATATACATAGCCCGCAAATAATAACTAAGAACAAACACAAGTACTAGATTTAACCAGCACCTGATCATCAAAAATATATTTTAGTTTAAAGAGAACATGACCAGCAGAAATCAGTTTTAAATACAGGAGTAACTTACAGTACATGAAATTCATGTTGTATGGGGCACGCACTGTGATTTGTTACCCACTGGGCTTTTTTTTTTCGAAAAGTAAAAACAGTAGAGTAATTTAAAAATATACTTGTTTCTAACATTCAGCCAGAGATCTGTATTTAATTAAATTAACTCAGCTCAGCACCTGAAAATGAATACAAACTTATCAAAGCAAATTTTTAATGGGAGAAGCACAAACAAATAATGGAATGCTGGCAATTCTCCCAGAGTGTTTGGCAGTTCTTGCTACTAGTCTGTTACCTGTAGGCTACAACACTCTATTAGTGGCATATGGCAATGAATCCTACTGCCCAGATGGCATGACCTTCATCCATGTGGTGTCATGTGACCTCCACTTTGTGCAAAAATCCATAACACTAGCCAATCAGGGAGAGCCTCAATAGGATTCAAAATTAAAAAAAAAAGTTAAGCAAGCCAAGTTAATATTTTGTAACCACTGGTTACACATAAAACTGCAAGGTGCATCATCTTAGTGAGAGAAAGTCATAAAAACCCAAACACAAATCCAGTTATCATGTAGCCAGCTCCCTGGAGTATTATAAAACCACAACACAAAAAGTGGAATTAAAGGGGACAGGGAATTATTTATGGTTAGCAGGTGTTTATAATATTCTCATTTACAGTAATTATATCCATAAACCTAAATGAACCATATGTAGCTGTACCTGAATTCAAAGTAATGCAAAAAAACTGTATTTTGCATTTTTTTTAATGGGCAGCATTCCATGACAGTTCTCTTCACAGAATCTGTGATCTGGGGTCTGATATTCAGAAATGTGCAAAGCCAAGCCCAAATATGTGCACTCCACCTTGCGGTTGCTTGCATGTCCAAAACCACTATATTCAATGGAATAGCACACCAGCACAATGCCACTGAATATAGCATCCATGTCAGCTCACAGCTAAACCAGTTAATGCTGGCAGACAGGGCTCCAAAAACAGGTCACAACAATGGCTTGCACACGAGCTAAATTTCCCATATTCAAAGGGACCCATGCAAATGAGCTCATTAGGCATGCAAGGAACTAAGGACCATTTGCATGCCCATTATGGGCTCATCTGCATGGGTTGCCTAGCAAAGTAGCATGGCATCACTCCCACTAGCCCAGTCCCAGAGAGCTATCCTAAGTCCTAGAGGCCCACCCAGCTGATCACCTGCCCAGTCTTGAAATTGATACATTCCCTGGCGTCCAGTGTTCCCTCCCCCTGTTGATCGGTGGCCCAATGATAAAAAAAAAATCCCTGCTGGCTAGTGTTCCTTCCCCCTGCTGATCACTGGCCCAATGATAACACTAGAAGAATGGGGATAGGGAGGAGGTACTGCTAGACCACCAGAGAAGATTACTTATTATAAAACCAGTGGATTGGGGATGGGGACCATTAGATCACTAGGGTGCTTTTACCACATATACAGGTGTTTGGGGTTTGGGGGGGACTGCTCACCACCAGGGGAATGTTTTTTTCTCTCATCTGGCCAGCGACCAGTAGAGGGAGGGACCATTAGCCACCAGGGAAATTTTATTTTTTTATCTCATTAGGCAGATGACCAGTGTGGGGAGGGACCACTGGACACCAGAGAATTTTTTTTTTATCATTGGTCTGGCAATCAGTGGGGGGGCACACTAGACAACACAGACCACTGTGTTCAGGGTCAGGGGACCACAGCACTTCCTCTGTCAAATGCAGGGTTGCCAGGAGTAAGTTGGGGTTTTGATTGGTAGTATGTGCACCACACAAGGGAACCATGCAAAACAGCCTTACATATCACACATACTCTGAATATTGGACTGCGCCAATATTCAGGTCCCACCCCTTCATTTACATTGCACTCCCCTCTGACTATTGCCTGGGTGCAGACAGAGTTTGCCCATGCTAACTGGGCTTTTCAATATTGCCCATCCATGCTGAACCCCTCTTTGTGTGGGAAAACTCGGATTTGTGCCCAGGCAGTTTTGAATATTGGGCCCCTGGTGTTTTAACAGTGTCATTGTTTGTGCACAGAACCCAGATTAATATTCTAATAGGACAACAGCCCATGTTTAGCATTCTGTACACAAACTGTGATATAGTAAAAACTGCAAATTACTGGTTCTGTGACTAGAACTGTGCAGAATGTTGCCCATGTAAAGAAAACAACTGAAACACTGTTTTTCATATCAGTGTTTATTCAGGTGCAGTTAAATATAGGTCATTTAGAGGTAAGTTTTTAATTTCTGTTAATAGGAACATTACTAACTGCTACAAATTAATACAGATATCATGTTCCCTTTAGGTTTTTATTTGTGGAAGGGGTTTGCAAGTGGAATTAAGTCAAAGAAGTCCATCTATGGGATAACATCAAGTAGTTCTATGGTATGATAGAATAATATCTCAGTCACAAATTGGTAAAGCAGGAGAATTTGCAGTTGAACCTGGGGTGAGCATTGCAGGTTATCAGAGGCTCAGAAAAAAGTCAAACAAAAACTGAACAATGGCTCCTTTTTAGCTGGCTTTGAGCCCTGTCCTCTTGGCACTATCCAACTCTCTTTGAGATTATAAGGACCCTCCCTTGCTTAATTACTCTACTGTCTCTTCTCAGTTTCTACAATTCAGACTTCTCCCTTCTAGTTTTCTGTAGCCAGTTATCTCCACTGAATGAACCTCTTCTGTAGATTATTCTGTAGATTCTGAAGCCTTCACTCACAGTTTGGCTGTCCTGCTCCTTGGTGACTTTGGTTAAAAAAGAGAAACAAGAACAATTCCTAGTAATGTTGCATAAAAGAAGTAAAAGTCAGATATATCCTGACATAGCGAAGGATACCATTACAAAATGTTGAGTAAAGCTATGAAGCATGAAGACAGCAGACTGCCTCTCAGGAACTCAGGTTCACACAATGCTGTTGACACCATCTTCCTTTTTGGGTTTATAAAAAATATTTTGCTCAATGAATTACTTCATTTAGAAGTCTGAATTTCTATTCTACCTGTGTAAATATTAAAAATATATATATATATATTCTTTGCAAAAAAAAAAAACATCATTAATGCACCAATTAGGGTAACAATGCCACAAAAGTAAGAAATGTGTCATTAGGATTTCCAACTAACCCCATCCCTCCCAAGCAAAGGAAAAAAAACAGGGTTTTGGATCTCCAGAATCTTGGTGAATCAGTGGTTGGGTCTTTTTAGGGTTGTTAACCCAGATGCTCCCCCTCTCCCTAGCCCATAGCCTCTAGTTTCAAACACAAGGTGCAACTTCAAGCCAGTGCCTCATAGTAATGTAGTCTTCAAAGATACAGAAGTATGTCTCACCACCTGCTGCCAACACAGTTTGTTTTAGCTTTCTTCGCAGAGGGCCCTGCATGAAGACTAGAGACCATATGTGACATTGTTTACTCAGGGAATGGGTGGGCATTAGGGTTGATGACCCCAAGAAAGACACCACCACTGATTGGGCAAGACTGTGAAGACCCAAATCCCTAATTTTATTTTTCCTTTTGCTTCTTGAGTGGTGGGGTGGGAAGTTAGGGTTGGAAACCCTAACACCACATTTCCCTATTTTTGTAACATTGTTACCCTAAATGTTGCATTAACAAAGTTTTTTGTAAAGAATTTCCCTTCTTTTTGAGATGGTGAGATCGTATCCTAATTTATGCAGGTGTCCTTTGGGACCTGTGTGAGCAGGTGCAGATGTGCATGGCCCTTTGGGCATGTGCCATGGGAAGACTCTGTCCACCTAAAGAAGTCAGGGTCTTGGCACATTCTCTCTTTACATATTCATTTTTTATACATTCACTCCTTACACACATTCACTCTTCACACATTAACTCTTCACAAATGGTTTCTTTATACATTCACTCTGAACATATTCACTCTTTATTTTATTTAGTGTTATTGCAAAGTTTCCAAGATAGCCATTTTATTAATACCCTTATAAACATGACATGTAGTATTTATAGTATATTGGCCACAATCTGATTTCACAACAGAAATGCAAAAAGGAGCCTTGTCCAGGATTTTAAAAATGACATCTGTCATGTTTTTGAGATTGTGTGGAAAAATGGTTATGTTGAAAGTTTGGAGTCAAAATATTGAAAATTAGCAGAGTTATGAGTGAATGATGAAATACTGCAATGTTCAGTTACGACCTGGGCATTTCATCCTATTTGTACACCAAATTTTCAGCATAGCCCTCTTATTACCCCACCTCATGAACCAGGCAGGTGAACATTTTCAAATCCCTGCCAAAACATCATTGGGCACCACCGAGACATCACTCTGCGTGACAGGTGTGAAAACTCATTTTGGCCAGAATTCAAAAAATGACAGCCGTCACATTCATGAGGTGGTGTGAAAAAATGGCTATGCTGAAAATCTGTGGTGAAAATATTTAAAATTACCAAATTTAAGAGGGAGAGTAAAACATTTTTAACATATGATCATAAGTTTGTCATTGTTATATATTTTGACCCCAAATTTTCAACATGGCAATCTTATGACCCACTTCACAAACAATGGTGGTGAACCTTTTCAAATCATGCCTGAAAAGTGATTTCATGAAGTGACAATGAAATCACCTTTCAGGCCTGATTTGTATAATTCCACCACCATTGGTCATGTGGTGTGGTCCCAAAAAAGCCATGTTGAAAATTTGGGGTGAAAATATGATGAAAAAGTTATGCATCAAAGTTCAAAACCTCACTGAAATACATTGAACTGCACTTCCCTTAGTTTCTCATATCACAATCAACAGTTCCAACAACAAAACGTGTCTGATCAGACAGTGGAGCTACACCATGGGACATGTTCAGGTGACTGAGGGTGTGTGCAGGGTTTGGGGTTGTGAGTGCTGAATGGGAGGTTGGGGTGTTGGGGTCAGATCGGTGTGGGACCATTTTCTTTTTTGCAGGTCTAAAAAGAAAAAAAAACATTGAGGAACAGTTGTCTTTATTACAGCTGAGATTCCTACACTGGGGATTGGGCACCCCAGTGTTATGCTACACTTTGGGGAACAGGCAGGGACAGGTAACCTGGGGGGTGCAGAGAAGCAGTTCAGGAAGTGAGGACCCTCATCTGCTTATGTATTACAAAAATAAGCATTCAGAATGGTGGGGAAGGGGGTTGACCTGGAGGGCAGGAGGGAGAAAGAAGTGATAACAGGGTGGGCACCATGATGGCACTTAATAGACAGATAGATAGATAGATAGATAGATAGATAGATAGATAGATAGATAGATACATAGACAGATAGACAGACAGACAGACAGAACGTGCATGAAAAATCTTGTACAAATCCATTGAATGGGGGCTAAGCTATTAATGCAAAGTTAGGAGTTTAACATTAAACAGTCTACTCATCCCTGACTAGAGTGGCACTACTGGACACTATAAGATATATAAAGCCTAAATGGTTTGGAATTTTGGTCCGAAATTCTCAGGGTTGAAAGGGCTTGCTCCAAAATGGCACCTTTTATTGGTTTGGTGAAAAAAAATTACTGTATTGCCAAGTTATAAGGATTTCAAATGGTGGTTCTCAGCATGCTTAGTATGGTATCAAACAACTATCCAAAAGACCCTACCGAGCATACTCGGAACCAACATTTAAAATCCTTATAACATGGGAACAGATAAATATTTTTTTGCCAAACTAATGAAAGGCACCATTCTGGGGCAAGCCCTGTCTGCCCTGAAAATTTCAGATCACAGTTCCAAAACATCAAGGCTTTAGGTGAGGACAAAATAAAAATAAATAAAACCCATGATTTTTCCTAGAAAGTCACTATACATATCTCAGAATCCACACATCCAACCAAAACAAAGCTTGGCACATCAGGAGATTTTGTCCCTCAGACCATGCATGAAAACTTTTGTGCAAATCTGTTGAATGTTACGGAGGGGTGAAGCTATTGAAGTGCAAATTTAGAGGTTTAACATTAAGCAGCCTACTGAACCCTTACCATAGTGGTGTTACCGTACCACTATAATATATATCCAGCCCAGACAGTTTGTAAATTTGATCTGAAATGTTCAGGGTGAAAAGGGCTTGCCCCATAATGGTGCCTTTCATTGGTTTAGTGAAACAAAATATTAATCCATTCCCAAGTCACAATGATTTGAAATTTCAGTTCTGAGCATGCTCAGTAGGGTATCAAACATCTATCCAAAAGACCCTACTAAGCATGCTCAGAACCAAAATTTCAAATCCTTATAACTTGGGACTGGATTCATATCTTTTACCTAAGTAATGAAAGGCACCATTCTGGGACAGCATAAATGGTTGAACATACTATCTATGCAAGTGAAATGTCTGCTCATAATGAATTCGAAATCTAGTACAATACCAACTATGTCAGAGGTTCTTAACAATTTAACTCAAATAGTGTCTTTTAAAGAATCTCATACTTGGCTTTGGATCAGATTAATAAATATAAGATCTGCTGGCAGAATTATTTAAACTATCTGAAACCTAACTAATGGTGATCTGTCTGGGCCACACACAACCCTCTATTATCAATCTAATACATAACTATATACCTTTCTCATCTCCTTGCCTTTTTTAGTCTATTTATTGTATTAATATATATTTATAATTTTCCTTTATGTTATAGGTATTGTCAAGGCTATAAGGAATATATATTATATTACTCTTATATTCATACACTGTACTACTACCATAAACCAGGTATTTCCATGCTTAACTTTGTATCATACTTAAAATAATGCAATCCATGTAATCTGCTTTATTGTTTGTATGGACCTTGCCTTGACTCTTTTGAAAAATTTCAATAAATAAATTAACAGCAAAAAAAAAAAAAAGACTGCACACTGACACAGTACCTTGTTTTTTTCAACCTTCCAGAGCTGTCTACCTTAAACGGATTGTGATACATGAATCATTTCATACAAAATTGACCCAATCTATTGTAAAGGGATATAAGCAAGAATGATGCAAAGATATTTGTTTGTATCCTTTTACATGAATAGTGTTCAAATGTGAACTATGACAAATGTGTTCAGCCCTACCTTCATTTCTAGGATGCATTTTAAATAAATTGTGTAGAAGCAGAAATCACAATAAAGGCACAATGACTCATCTCTGTTGGGCTAGCCTGAGAAAATAAATTCTAAAATACAAAAATGATTTTGTTGTTGTTGTTGCCTACACTTGTCCAGGTACAAGTCAGGAAAAGCAACCCTTTGTACCTGGGAGATTTCTCCTCTCAGGTGCAGTAATGCTTACCCTGTTCAAATTTCTGGCTTGCTTAGCATCACACAGTGAGACAGTAACTAGTATGAATCTCTGTTGTCTAACTTAACAGTGAGGGCTGAGTCAGCTGTTATGCAGTTTTGATTCCAGCCCAGATTTCTGGGAATTCACCCTGGATGAGCCAAGACAATTTAAGGCAACCTTTCAGGAGTGAGGATGGGGGAGTTGTAGAGTCTGGGTTCGAATATGAGCTGAGGCAAGTTATAGGGCATTGGGAATTCCTTTGGGGCTAGTCCCACATTGTAGCTTGGATCCTTGGGAATTTGATCTGGACAATTCAAGACATCTGTGTCAGAATATCTCATTCACCAATCTCCAGCTATAACCACAAAACAATGCTACAACCAGATTTTGCTGGCTAACAAAGGTTTTAATGACAAAGAGACAGACGCACAAAGCACAAAAAGCACACTGCCAGGTAAGGGGTTCCTGAACCAGTCCTTTTCTTTTAGAAAACTTTAAACCCACAGTGTTTTAAATAGTGTTCATCAAGCAGGCTTTGACATATTGATGGTACAAACTCTCCCAAAGCATTGCAGCAGATGCCCTTGTCTGTGTCCCTTCCCCTACAACCTGTAGACAAGCAGGTAGGTTTCCTCCCTTATGGGTGAGGGCTTAGCCCTGACACCACCCCAGAGGAGGAACCAGAGGTTCTGCCCACAGGGCATCAGTCACCTGGAGGTGGTAGAGAGTGAGGGGTTAAAAAGAACTGAAGCCAGCAGCTCCCCCTCACTTCAACTGCCCTCTTCAGATCAATCTAGCATAGTAGCAAGAAGGCTCTAGAGGACTTCAGCCCAGCAGCAGCAGCAGAAAGGAATAAGAGGATCCCTGGTTTGAGCTTTGCAGGACAGCAGGATGATTTTAGCAAGGGAGATTCTAGTTGCCTGTAGAAAATTTGCCTGCTTTACTGGACCTTATTTTTTATGTTATTGGTTACAGTCTAGTTGCTGCTCTCTTATGCCAGTTAGCGATGGGAAAGTTTAGCATGGGCTGCTATCCTCCAGTCAAACCTCTGCTGGGTCAGACTGAATTCAAACTAGGGTATGAGCAGTGGGAAAGCTGATTGCTTCTGTTTTCTCCCTGATGTCTTCTTCATGGCCCTTGGTGCAACTGACGAGTTTAGCGGGTGCCCAACCTCTCCCATACTCCTGGTTAGCTTGCATGGATGATGAGGTCTGGCTGCCTGTTGGGCACTCCATAGGGAGAGAGGGAGCTCCAGGCATGGTTTTTAACATGCTGATGTGGACACATGGCAAACATCACTGATCAAGTCAGGTCCAAGGGACTGCCTAGGTGATCACATTGCCACAGCATTTCACTGTTTCTTTGGGGGATTTTTCAGCTTTCCTTTGGCCATAAAGAGTGGATACAGCTGCAGGTAAAAGGCTGACTGCATTTCTGCCTTTTTGTTTCTTCCAGTAATGGGTACATTCACCAATCCCCCCACCCACCCACATAGGGTGGGAGTGGCCAGGGAGCATCTCACAAGGGCAGGTCGTTTGCCAGGTCCCTGACCAGCTGGGTGAACCACATTGGCACCCGTGAAGATTAGTTTTGGGCAACAGTTTTGTTTCTGGAGGGTCCAGGGTGGTCGAACTCAGCAGATTCACATGTCAAGTCAGGCCATGTGATGGATGCAATCAGCAGAGTCAGTTTCCCACTCACATCAGATGTCCTGCATTGCCAAGGCACACAATATCTCTCCTGGTTAGCCATTTTTTTCTCTTTGTCAGGAATACAAACCCAATCCCTCACATAGGTCTAGTGAGCACAAGGACAGCTAAAGAATGAAGAGGACAAAAAAGAAAGAAGAGGTTGATGGATTGCAGTGGAGTTACCTACAGTCCCTATCATTGAATATCTGGCCCATGGACAATTTGTTTTTCACTATTTAAAAAAAAAGTTCCAGAGGGGTGGTGGCTTTAGTTTTCCCAGCAGTACAGGTTAGAATATACATAGTGAGGGATAACACAATGGATCCAGCTCTGGTGTATTTGGTTTTCATGATATTTTCATTCTGCAGATGGCTTTTGATTGTGCCTAGCTTCAGGATTATAATTTATTTAACCAAGCCATCTCCTCTAAGACTGTTCTTCCACTCATGGTATCAGTAGAAATTAAACACAATAGATATCATGGTGCTGGCTTTTAAGGTATATATCTGCACTGTGGCACTGTGTTTTGAGTTAAAACAACACAGCCAGCCCCTCCAGCACTTGTTCCCATTATCAGCAGGTTCCCAGTTCCAATAGGATATGGGATACAGTGTCCACAGTAAAGGATCCCCACGCCACCCCGGCCTCATGGCAGGACGTGAACTAGGTGACAGGAACAGTCTGGTAACTGACACATTGTGCAGTAAGTAAAATGGTCTTGTGATTTTCTAACTTTGCAGGCTTGTTCACCTGAGCAGTGATGTCAGAGGAGGTGATGCACCCTGAGATGGCATAGCAGGCAGCAGCTGGCACGTTAGGGTCATGCCACAGCAAATGAACCTGAGGGTAGTAAAACCTTTTCATGGCATCCCAAGCATAGGTACTACAGCATGACATAGACAACTCATGCTACTTTGCAGCTGATAATGGCATACAATAGCATATTCTCATCAGATTTCACTGTTTCTGCTTAAACCATAGAGGTAATTAGCTCATACTCTTATATTCTTTAGAACTATTCCCCATGTATGAATGCATTGTGTGCAGTGTTCTTTAAGGCATCTTTTATGTATGTAATTCCTTTCAGTAGTTTCTAGGGTTCAAAAGTTCTCTGTCTGATCCTCCTGCCATGAGTTGTGTGAGATTGAACCTCCGCCTTCTTGCAACCATAGGTTTGTTGCTGTAGCAATTACTTGCTCCATGCAGCAGCTGCATTTGGAATTTGGGAGTAGATGCAGTGTTGATAGGATAAGTGCTATAAGGAAAAGGGTCAGAACTGAAGGAAGCATGCATCACATGATCAATGAACATGAAATAACAGACAGAACGTAGAAGCTAGTAATCCTTTTTTTTTAAAGGTTATGACCCAAGTACAAAATTATACCAGTTAATTTATAACTTTTGTATAATGTGCACCTGAAATTCTTCACTGAGGGAAAGAAACCCTGAGCAGGAATGCCACATTTCCTTACTTGGTAATAAAAAAAACCAAAAGATAGATGGATGGATGGATGGAGAGATAGAGAGATAGATAAATATGTTGCAGACAAAACCGTGCAAGGATAACCATGTGGTCTAAAGTGCCTAATGAAATACAGCAACAGGGGTATAATAGCAGTAGCACACTACCACTACCGCTGTCACTCACTCTGAAGTGGAAGAAGGAGTGAAGATGCCAAAGGTGTGGTGCTTGGTTGTGCCACTCATGTGGTGGAGTGGCTAAGGCATATGCACCTGGCACAGTGGAGGCCCAGGGATCGGGGTTTGAATCCACATCTCCCAACATGTTGTTTTTTTTTTTACAGAAAAAAAATAAGTTCGCCCACTCCAAGTTTCCCCTTTTCCCCTCAGTCCACACCCCTCAGAGTTAGATATTTAATTTGAGGTGGTGTGCGGGGTAAAGTCCCCCATGTCAAGAGGTGTGGGGGCAGCACCCCCCCCCCCACAAAAACAAAGATTTCATTATGTGTCCCACTGGTGTGTGCTTTTAGTTTTGTGGTTGACGTTTTCTTCTGACCTTATTTTGCCACACACTGTAATGTCTGCAGCATTGTTGTGTTGCATGCTTTCATCCATGACATAATGACCCCTTGCCAAAAGACAGATAGATAGATAGATAGACACACAGACAGACAGACAGATAGACAGATAAATAAATACCTTTATCAGGTGTTTGGGGGGAGCACTATTGGTAAGCTGCCTGGCCACAGTAAGGCCCTCCTTCCATGCATCTGGGTTGCAGGACAGTGGAATATTTACACATTTGTCCTGTTTGGGGAAAGTAGTTTTGTCAGTACATCTCCTGTACAATGCCCTGCAAGAGCAAGACCACCTCCCCAAAGGCAGCAGCGACTGCAGCTCTAGAGGCACAGCTGAGAGAAATGTATAAAGAAAATGGCCACAAATGGCTGGAAGGCTGCCTAGAAGGGTCCAGCACTCCAAAAGGGACCAAAGCAATGGAGAAGGAAAGTGGGCAGTGATTGAGCCAGCATCACCTTTGGAGAAGGTACCCAGGAAACCCCAAACAAGTAAGATGAAGATGGGTGTGTCAGGGTTCTCAGATGAGGAGTTCAAAAACATATGGGGTACCTTCTCCAGAGAACCACAAAAAAGTGCCCAAGAAATAACCCCTTTGGGCTTGGATTCAGATGTGGAGGAGATGGGGAACCCCTCCCCTCATTCCCAATCTGTATCCAGTGGACCATGCCTCACTGGACCCCATTCCCTAAGCAGCTTGGAGCTGTGGATCCATCCACCACAGACAAGAAGCTGGACAAGCTCATGGACATCATGACTAAGTTCACCACATCAGTCCAGAACCAGCAGTGGTGGTGGGGGAGCTGGCCAAGTAGCCACAAGCACTGTAGGCAGTATCAAGGTGCTGCAGACAGTGGCCACAAAGGCCTTCCCAGGTCACTGCATCAGTGTGGTGAAGCCAGTGGGTTCCCACTTGTTTTACAAGCTCTGGCAACAGATCCAGAACTGTGAGTATGTGAACATGTTTTCCTTGCTCATCTGCTTGGGTGAGGAGGAGAACAGCAACGAGAAGTAAGAAGTCCAGGAGAATAAAAAGGTAAAAGTCCAATGCACCATGAACAATTTACTGGTAGGGTTCATAGTTTTTACCAGCACCATAAGCCAGACAGTCCCCAAGAAAGTCATAGATCTCTTAAATTATTTGAACAAGATTATGTTGGCACACAGACATTAGGGTAGGATGGCTTGGCTGGAATACAACAAGGAATTCAGGCAATGGATGCAGTATGATTCTTCACTTGATTGGGGTGTCTCAGACATGCCCTTCCTGGTCAAAGTGATGCATGGAGGAGGAGTCATCCACACAGACAGTATATTATCCATCAAGACTCCCCTGTCACAGCAGCCTGACACCACCAAGCACTTCCCACAGATGTGCTTTGGCTTCAATTGAGGGAGTTGCTCCAAAGCCACTGCAGGTTTTGGCACAAATGTGTCACTTGTGGACAGTGGTGGCCTCTCATACAGTGCCCATTCCCTAAGCCCCTGAAGGGAGGCAACTGTCCTTTTTGGGGAAAGTTCAATAAGTCCTATGGTGGAAATCCTACAAACTCCAGTAAGGGTGGACAGGCTTAGAGCTTGGTTTGGCCAATACCAAGGTTGCAAGGCAGCCGGCTTTTGGCAGAGGGTTTTTAAGTGGGATTCAGAATTCTGTACACTGGGCCATGCCAGGGGTTACAAGGCAGAGAATCTGAAATCTATCAGAGACAGACTGCAAATGGTCTGGGAAAAACTGAAAAAAAGAAAGAGATGCAGCTGGACAAGGTGAGCAGTCCTTACCCTCCTCATTCCTGCCAAATCTCAAGCTGTCACCAAATGATTTGGTTCCCAAGAAATCCCTAGGGAATTCAACATGTTCAACCACTTGTCATGCCCAGAGGGGAATACTCAGGTAGTGGCCACATTGATCCATGCTTCTTGTGGTTCAATAAGCATCATTGGACAGAGCAGCTTGAGGCAGTCCGAGCAGCAGGCCCAATGGTCTGATGGCCAAAGCAAACATAGAGGCTGCATTTTGATTTCTGATACTATGTTTGGCCAACTGGGACTTGCTTGGGATAAAATTTGAGGGCCAATACTGTGTAACAACTGCATGCCCATGGGCTGCTCAGTAGCCTGCTCAGTGTTCAAGGGCTTCAGTACTTTCCTGCACTAGGTAACAGCCCAGGGATTAAAAAATCATGCCATCATCCACTAACTTGATGACTTCTTGTTTGTGGAACTGGAGCACTCTCCGGTCTGTGGACAAACACTGGCCACTTTTGTGGAAGTATGTGGTCTCTTTGCCATGCCCCTGCCTCCCAGGAAAGTTGAAGCACCAAACTCGGTGATGATATTCCTGGGTATAGAGATCAATGCAGTGAAGCAGGAGTGTTGCTTGCCCCATGATAAGATAAAGTTCCTGAAGGACCTTTTGACCAAGGTCATAGCGGGACAAAAGGTAACCTTTCTGGAGCTACCGGAGATAGTGGGACACCTTAACTTCACCTGCCGAGTCATCTTCTTGGGAAGACCTCTGCTGGTAGACAGTGGACCTGAGGTCAGGCACCTGGAAACCTCACCAGTGAGTGTTGGAGGCTTTCTGAGAGGACATGCAGGTTTGGCAGACATTTATTGCTTTTTTTCAATGGAATGTTAATGTGTCCGGAGACATGAAAAGCCAGAAACTGGAACTGTTCACAGATACAACAGGAGGGCTAGGTTTTTGGGCATACTTTCAAGTTGAAAGGTGTACCCTGGAGTAGCCTTTCACTTGGGCAGCTGCTGGGCTCCTCAAGCAGATAATATTGTTGGAGTTCTTCCCAATATTTGTGGAACTGTGTAGATGAGGCTCTAGACTGAGAAACAAGAAGGTTGTCTTTCAGTCTGACAACATGGGTCCAATACACACCATAAATGGGCAGTTACAAACATACAAAATTGCCAGCAGATAAAGATCTTATAGTCTATCAAGTCTGCTCGATTGTGCCGCTATCAGCCCTTATACTGCAGATGCCCCTTCCTCCCTTCCCCTTCAGTGACCTTCCTCCTAACCCCGTCCCAACCCCTTTTGAAGCAGACACCCTGTTCTACAGGATACCACTGCCTCTGGCAATGCGTTCAACCCAGACACCACCCTCTCTGTAAAAAAGTGTCTTCTCATTTCCCTCCTGAACCTTCCCCTTTCCATATTCAGATTGTGCCCTCGAGTGTCCCTCCTCCTCCTCCTCCTTAATTTGAAAAGCCCCTCTGTGCCCATCTTATTTATTCCCTTCATGTACATGAAGGTTTCAATCATGTCCACCATCCCTCCTCTCCTCCAGGGAGTACATGTTCAACTCCCTCAGCCTGCTATGGTAGGATAAGTCCCCTAGCCCCAAAATCATTTTTGTTGCCCTGCACTGCACCCCCTAGAGTAACCTAATGTCCTTCTTTGGGTACGGTCACCAGAATTGCATGCAGTACTCCAGGTGTGGTCTATCTAGTGAGCTGTATAGCAGCAGGATCACCTCCCCCACCTGGAGGATATGCCTCTAGCAGTACATCCCAGCATCCTGTTGGCCTTTGCAGCTGCCTTTGTACAATGTGCTGAGTGGTTCATTGCTCCTGTTATGATCGCTTCCAGATCTTTCTCCTCTTCTGCTTTGACTAGTTGAATCCTCCCCCAGTTGATAGCTCCTCCTTGGTTTTTTTGTGCCAGAATGTAGCACCTTGCATTTCTTGACATTGAACCCCAGCTGTCAAGTGTCTGACCAGGCCTCCAATTTTGCCAGATCATCTTGCAACCCCTGCCACCCTTCTAAGTCATCCACTACTGCTCCCATCTTGGTATTATCTACAAACAGACTGATCTTTCTCTTGATGCCTATTGAGATGTCTGCTATGAAGATCCCAAACAACACCGGCCCCAGTACCCCAGTACAGAACCCAGTGGCACCCCATCATTGGCCTGGGAGATGAGAGCTCCCCTCCCAGCACCACCCTCTGCTGTCTCCCTTGCAGCCAGTTCACTACCCATCCCACCATCTTCCCCCCCACCCCTGTGCCTTCCAGCTTACTTCCTAGCCTCCCATCTGGCACCAAATTGAATGCCTTACTGAAGTCCAGGTACAGGCTATCCACTGCATGGCCCCTGTCCAATTGCCTGGTTACCCAGTCATAGTACTCCACCAGGTTGATCTGACCGGAACTTCCTGAAACAAATCCATGCTGTCTGCTGTCCTGCAGCCCATTAGAAAGGAAACCAGCCTCTTCTTCAGGATTGTCTCCATCAGCTTTCCCATGGTGGATGTGAGGCTTACTGGTCTGTAGTTCCCTGGCTCATCCTTGGGGCTGCTCTTGTGGAGGAGTACCGTGTGCGCCATCCTCCAGTCCTGAGGTACACTCCCTGAGTCTAGGAAGGCATTGAACAGGTCTGCCAAGGGTTCTGCCAGGACTTCTGCCAGCTCCTTCAGCACCCTGGGGTGTATGCCATGTGGCCCTTGTGATCTGTTCACCCTCAGTACCCTCAAGCCCTCCAGTTCTCTGCCCACTAGGATTTCCCCATCTGTCACCTCCCCCCATACCCACCCTCTCATCCCCTCTTTGATACCACTCCCCCTTTCTCTTCAGTAAATACTGAGCAGAAGTACTCTTTCAATGCTTCTACCTATTCTGCCCCTGTTTCCACCAGTTGGGGGCAAAGGGCCTATTGGGTGATCTCATGGGACTATTTGTCCTGAAATGCATGTAGCTGAATGTCCAGTTTAGAGCTGCACATGGTCCTATCATTGAGAATTGTATTGCTGATGCTTTTTCTCATTCATAGTGGCAGAAATTCAGGGAGTTTGCTCCAGTGGCAGAACAGAATCCATGACTGGTCCCACCATTTCTGTTTAAGGTGGTGATCTTAAGACCTGGGAGTGTATAGGTAAAGCTATTGCTCCCAGGACCAGAGTGGCCTACTGGCACAGCATGGACCATTACCATGCAGTCCAAGTGGAGACAGGATGGCCAAACAGCTGGCCCATCCTGGTTGACCAACTGTGCACCTATATAATGGAAACCAGATGGCAGGGCTTGATGCCTAGGGTTGTGGGGCAGCACCTGGCAGGACTGCAATGCTTTTCTCAAGTTTTGGGTTTCACAGATACCATTCACTCCTTCAGGTTTTGGAAGGTCCACAAATGGTGACATAAGGGCTATAACAAGCAGTTAGATCCCTGGCACCTAATTACACTGGCTATTCTCGAGCATTTGTGGGCAGCCTTTCCAGTGGTTTGCTGGTCTGCATATCAGACCACTTGATTTAAGACTGCATTTACTCTGGCATTCTGTGGGGTGTTCTGGGTCTTCAAATGAGTGAAAACTGCACAAACCAGGGCTGCGGCATGCTTCATGGACTCGGGCATCACAGTGACCCTGAAGGCATTCATTGTCTAGCTGCACTAGAGCAAAACTGATTAGGCAGGCATTGGCTGCTGGTCTATAGTGAAGGCCCTGGCTGGGTGTCCATGGGATATAAAATCCTTGGTGGTCACTTATGTGGCTCTCCTCTTGGCAGAGGGCAAGGCATTCTTATGGCACACAGATGGCATGCATGTGACAGCCTATCAATTCAGACATATAGAAACATAGACTTTGACGGCAGATAAGGACCACTTGGCCCACCCAGTCTGCCCTACCTACTGGATAAGCTGCAGATTCTAGTTAACCAACAGCCTACTTCCTGCCACCCCCCCACTACAATTGCCTTATGTCTGCCCCATTCATGTCTGAATTTCCCCACTGTTTTAGACCCAACAACCTCCCAAGGAAGCTGGTTCCATGCATCCACCACTCTCTCCGTGAAAAGGAATTTCCTCACATTACCCCTGAGCTGTCCCTCCTCTATCTTTAAATTGTGCTCCCTTGTTCTTACACATCTCTTTTTCTGAAAGATGCTACCCTCCTGGACTTTGTTGATTCCTTGAGGTACTTGAACATTTCTATCATGTCCCCCCGTCCTCCTTTCATCAAGGGTATACCTATTAAACTCTCAGTCTCTCTCTTCATATGGTTTCTGATGCAGACCCTGCACCACTTTATTGCCCTCCTCGGACTGCTTCAATCCTGTCATGTTCCTTGAGATGAGGTAGTCTCCAAAACTGCACACAGTACTCAGATGGGGTCTCACCAACTGTCTGTACAGAGGAATAACCACTTCTTTTCTACTTGTGATGCCCTTCCTATGCATCCCAGTATCCCCTTGGCTCTCCTTACTGACCTCTCACATTGCTTACCAACCTTTAGATCATCTGATATGACTACCCCCAGGTCCCGTTCCATTTTTGTTGTTAGTACCTCCCCTGCTATTGTGTACTCTTCTCCTGGGTTTTTTTCCCAGATGCATTACTTTGCACTTCTTTGCATTGAATCTAAGTTGCCATATGTTTGACCATTCCTCCAACCTTGCCAAGTCCCTTCTCATCCTTTCTACCCCCCCATGTATCAACTCTGTTACAGATCTTTGTGTCATCTGCAAAGAGGCATACCTTTCCTCCAGACCCTCTGCAATATCACCTATAAAAGATGTTAAAGAGGACTGGACCCAATGCATGAGCCCTGAGGTACTCACTGTAACTTCTTTCTTCGTGAATGTGTTCCATTCACTATTACCTTCTGTGTCCGTTGTGCAGCCAGTTTGCTACTCAGGCTACCACCCTGGGACCCACTCCCAGGCTGGCTAACTTGATTATTAATCTTTTGTGGGACTGTGTCAATGCCTTGCTAAAGTCTAGGTAGGCTATATCCACAGCCCCTTCCTGGTCTATTACTTTGGTCACGCAGTCAAAGAAATCAATTAGATTCATCTGACATGACCTTCCTGCTGTAAATCCATGCTGCTTTGGGTCCTGTGCCCCACTGGCCTCTAGGTACTCAACAATTCTTTCTTTCAGAAGTGATTCCATCATTTTCCCTACCACTGAGGTATTGGGTCCTTTGCTGCTGTCAAAATTCTATGATTCTGTGATTCTATGACTCCCAAAAGAGTACAAAACCCATTCCTTAAGGATTGGGGGCAGCAATGACCACTAGCACCGAAGGTCTCTCAGATGATGAGATCCCAGCCATCAGGTGGAGAAGGTCCCAATAGTTTTTGCACTATGTCCACCCATATTTCCTTTAACATTGTCTTACTGTTTTCCAGGTTCTCTTGATGACTCCAAGTAGGTGTGGATATGTGGACATTCCTTTTTCCACTGGGTAGCAGAAATAGTAGGACATTAGCCTGGAGGGAATAACCTACTGATTCCATGGCAGAAGATGTAGATTCATTGGATAAGTAAGAAAGACATGCACCGGAAGGAACTCCTTTCTAGGTTGATGGTGGAAGCCCAACAAAGGAGATTAGCAGACATCCTAGTAATTCATCTGGGTAGGAAAAACCTGGGCCTCAAAAACCAAAGGATTTTCTCCTGAGAATGAACGATTGTGGCAGCAATGACTGCCATGACCCAGGGGCCCTCAGATGGCGAGAGCCAAGCTATGGGGCAGTGGAAGTTCCATGTGTTTTTGTGGGTTCCACCGTGTCACGGTAAAAAATATTTTGACAACATTGATTATGGCACTGGCAAAATGCCACCTGGCATTATAGCACTAGGTATTTCTCTCCCAGGAGGTACAGCACCAAAGTGCCCTCCCGGAAAGCAGTTGTTTTTTGAGGGGCGCTTTGCCCCCATGCATCCCCAGACTTTAAATAACTAACTCTGGGGGGTTGGCATGATTGTGGGGCAAAGGCCGACACTGAGAGTGTGAAACCAGAAATCATGGTCACCCCTCTCAGTGTCAATTGGGAGTCATAGAATCATAGAATCTTGACAGCAGCAAAGGATCCGATCGGCCCATCTAGTCTGCCCCTTGCCCCCCTTTACTCATCCCTCCTCCCACTGCACCCCTTCCCCGCTACTCAGACCCATATGTCTGTCCCATGCCCTTTTGAATCCCTCCACCATTTCAGCCCCCACCAACTTCTTTGGTAGTCTGCTGTAGGCCTCCATCACCCTCTCCACAAAGAATCACCCCCTCACATTCCCTCTGTTTCTTCCTCTCTGCAGTCTTAGTCTATACCCTCTAGCTATAGCCCATTCTTCCTTTTAAGTAAACAACCCTCTTTCACTCTGTTGATCCCCTTCACATACTTAAAAGTTTTAATCATGTCCCCTCACTCCCTTCTAGTCTCCAATGTGTACAGATCCAATTCCTTACACTTCTGCTTGTATGTCTTCCCTTGCACACCCGGCACCAACTCAGTTTCCCTTCTCTGTACTCTCTCTCTATTCCATCTATGTCCTTTTGCAGGTGTGATCTCCAGAACTGGACTCCGTACTCCAGGTGCGGCCTTAGCATGGCTTTGTAGAGGAGCATCAGTACCTCCCTCCTTCTGCTAGTAATGTCCTTGCTGATGCATGCCAACATGCCACTGGCCTTCCCCACCTCCCTGTTACATTGGTTATCTACCTTAAGGTTGCTTGATACTATAATCCCCAGATCCCTCTCCTGCTCTGTTGTTTTAATGACCTCCCCTCCTAGGGTGAATCCTGCTTGTGGGTTTCTATGCCCCAAGTGCATCACAGCACACTTTTTGGCATTGAATTTCAGTTGCCAAGTCTCTGACCATCCCTCAAGAATCTTCAGGTCATGCCTCATGTCCTACACTCCCCCAGGGGTGTCCACCCTATTGCAGATTTTTGTATCATCATCAAATTGGCACCCTTTTCCCCTTAGCCCCTCCGCTGTATCACTGATGTAAATATTAAAAAGGAGGGGTCCCAGTACTGACCACTGGGGCATCCCACTCATCACCCTCCATCCTGGAGTGTACCTCATTTGCCACCACTCTCTGGCTTCTGCCTGCCAACAAGTTCTCCACCCACCTGGTTATTTTCCCCACCCCTCTACTTGCGGCAATAAATTTATGTTGCCCTCCTAATGGGATACTGTTTTTGCACTTGGTCCACCTGCATTTGCTTTAAAATTGTTCTTGCTGTTTTCCAGGTTCCCTTGATGATTTCAAGCAGGTGTGGATATGTGGACATTTCTTTATCCACTGGGTGGCAGAGACAGTGGGATGTTGGCCTGGGGGAAGAATGTATTGATTCCACAGCAGAAGGCACTGTTTCACTGGACGGGCAAGAGAGGAATGCACTTGTAGGGACTTCTCCCTAGGCTGACAGAAGAGGCCCAGCAAGGGAGTTCACTGGACATCCTCATACTTCATCTGTGTGGAAACTACTTAGGAGTCCAAAAAATGTGGATCTGCTGCTGAGAATGAAGGAGGACCTTTAGTGCATCAAAGAACGATGGGAAAAGACCAAGATCATGTGGTTACACATCATTCAGCAGCTTCACTGGTGGTTTGCAGTTGACTTTAAAGCTATGGTCGAAGCATGCATATATATCAACAGAGAAATGCAGCTGTTTATGGAGTCCATTGGGGGTACTGTTGTTCAGCACTGGGACATTAAAACCTTCAGCGAGGGACTTTATGTCAAGGATGGTGTGCAGTTCGGGGATACATGTTGGACTCTTTCTATCAGGTCTTGGAGCAACATTTAGATGAGATGCTTGGAGGGTCAGAGTGTGTCCATCCTGTGGCAGTTTGATAATCTCACAGACCAATGGTACAGGGGAAAGGGGGGGGGGGAGTTTAATTCTTCCAAAGGGCTCATTTTCCATGGTCGGCATGAGGTCCATGGGATTGCCAGAACTGGAATCCAGATGGAGCGGGGGGGGTCATGGTCTAACCTCATCAGGCTTACCTGTGGGTTTGACAACACCAGATGGGGGCAGTCTCTTGCCACCCAGCCACATGACCTCCCCACACTTAGGGCTCAGTTACCAATGCAGGAGTTAGATCATTTCCTAGGTGTTACATCATTACTACAAGGCATCCAGGAACAATGCAATTTTAGAAACCATAGGGCTCACTAAACAACTCAGGCCTAATAATACTAGGTCCCATAAACTGAAACTGAAAAGGGAAGTGAGTTAAACTACAAAGAGATCTAAATGGTTTACTCAAAGAGTGACTACAATATGGAACTCTTTACCTGGCTCCATAGCGGAAAGTGATAACCTTGACCAATTCAAACTAAGACTGGATAAGTATATGGAAGAAAGGAAATTTGCTTACCACCATTAGCAATTAACAGTGGCACGTTCGTTCTAGGTCTTTGATCTCCTGAACTTGAGTAATTCTATGAACCTATGAACCCTCAGCCTGCATAAGGGGTTTGGCCCTTCACTGGAAGAGGTGCAGAAGCCCAAGGTGACTGACGAGATCTCCCAGCTACACATGCCACTCCAATAGGGCAATTACAGTGAAAAAACATATGGCTGCAACAACTTCTCCAAGGCCTGTGTGTGTATTCTTCAGGGGAAGGGTTAAAGAGGAATGGGGTCTACTAAGACAATGCTCTTACCACATTTTCCCACACACTGAGTTTAATGTTAACTCCCTAGTACAGTGAAAGTGGTCACCTCATTACACACTGTGACTGCCAATAAACTGAACAGTTTGACACCAGTACGTTCAGCATGCACAGTATGTTTTAAAAGAAACACACATCTGAAATGTCACTGCAAGGCAGAGATTTCATGTTATTATCTGTAACAGAATTAAATGGAACTGATCCCAGACATTTTAAAATTAACTCTTAGTTAAAACTGTTAGTTAATTACAGAGTTTTATGATTAGCTTTTCATGGTTAACACACACACACACTTATACACACACACACACACACATTATCTTATACAGGGACTCAGGTTTAAAGTAAATGTTATATTCACTGCACATCAAAGATCCTTACCATCATTAATCTTTCAAATATGAAACCTTTAAAGTTTAGTCACTTTATACTTCTAAAAGGTCCAATTGCCAGGCTGTTCATGTGTGTCTTTAAAATAGTCTTGGTAGTTATTAAAGGTGTACTCAGCTGCTACAGATGTTCTTTTTTCCTTCTGACAAAACAGATCATAAAAATCATAGGCCAGAACGGGGGAAGGGAAGTAATATAATAGAAAAAGAAAGAGTCAGAGTTTGAAATATCCAGGTTTCAAACTCACGAGACATATTATGGGATTTTACAGTCCTAACTACAACACCATGTACTTTTTTTAACCTTTCTTTGAATCCTCAATTTAATTAGCCAATCTTGTGGACCTACTCCTTACAGCATTGAATACTGAGGTTTTGAGTATAAACTGTGTATACAGAAGAACCGTCTCCTCATGAAAAGAGAAAGGGAGCAACTTCAAAGTTATTCTTTTCAAATTGATGTGCTCCACCTGCCATTAGCAAAAGCCAATACTGGCAGGTATAGGCCTGGGGAGGTCCAGTCACACCAGCCAGTTAATCTCAGTAGCAGGTATTACTGAGAAGTCCTTCAAGTGAGTTGAATAAAAATAAACCAATGGGGGCTGGGGGGTACTAAGCAAAGTGAATGATCATACACCAGACACCTTCTAACCAACAATAGCTCAAAAACATGACATTATGTATCAAAAGTATATTTGGTTACTTTTCCCAAAAGATCAGTCAGAGCACATACGGTTTAATGTGATTTGACAGCCTAGTGATATTTTTGCCATACTACTTCTCTGCAAAGTGCTCTTAAAATGCATTCATGGTTTATTAATTTGGCTTTCTTTAACTCTTTAATGGCTTGAGTTGAAATGACTTACACTTAAATGAGCATTAGATTTCACGTCTTCAAAAGATTACTGGGGCTTTAGAACATTTGGTATGAAATAGCATTGAGTTCATTAATGTAATATGAATGCTGTTATCTGTCTATATAATCAATCTATCTGTACTGTAATAGTACAGAAATAACTGTGATATTAATGCATATGCTATCGATATGTGAAGCCGTATTTATTAGTGTTAGCATCAAAATACCATAGTTAAATACAGAAAGAAAATTATTACTTTGAAGTATTTTTTGTTTGCCTGTATAGTTACACATGAATAACACTCCTAACACATTTAAAACTGATCACAACAATAGGGCAGATGCAGCCTGAGTACGTTTGGTGACTGTGAGATATAGATTTTGAAAGGGTTACTTTGATAGCCTTGGAAAGAGTAAGAGTTCTACTTTGGTGCATATGCTTTGCTCTCAATGGTTACTATTTATAGAATGAACTTTGGTTTGTACTACACTGAAGAGCCAGGCAAATCTCCACATTTTATGAAGGAAAATGTATGTGCTCATTTAAAAAAATCTAGTTCATATTATAGAGTTTCAAAACATCTTATCCAGCAATTAAACAGCACATTATCATGTGGGTGACCTATGTTTTTCAAAAGTGTGTCAGTGTCTCAACAGACAGCCCAAACTGTAGTATTACTTAATGGCCCACATTTTCAAAGGAGGTGTGGGTGCAAACTAGAGGTGTGCTGCCCATCTCAAATAATGTGCCAAAGTGCGATATTCAAAAAGGGGAGATGCATCACTCATCTTCAGATGCACCATCGTGCAGAGATAATGTATGCGGTGCAGATAAAGAGGGCATTCCCAGGAATTTGCTGCACATCCCTATATTCAGCCAAAATGTGTGGTGCATCTGCCATGCATCTCGAAAGTGTGCTGCCCAAAGTTAAGCATGGAAAAGGCATGCCTAAACTGGCCAGCCACCCGCAGGCAGGCTGCAGAACTGCAGGCAGGCCATCTGGAGATAGCTCTCAGAGGTGCACCAGAACATGTACCAGGCACCCACACATAGCTGTCATGCCAAGATAGATGTACCCAGAGCCACAGGTGCCATATCACCACTGGCACCTTCCAGGGAGCAACCCCCCCCACACAACACCCTGAACATAGACACCCAGCAGCCACATGCCAGGGCCATTAGCTACCCCCTAGACACACCAGCAGAGCAGACAGCCACAATGCAGCAAATGTACTGCGGGCCATGGCCTGCACCCATGTGGCCTGCAGGGTGCCACTTAGTGGTGGTGTGCACCCAAGGTGCCATCTGGGGCAATGGTGCCCAGGTAGCCTGGTGGATGGATGGCAGCCTGACACAGGCCAGAGAATGATCTGTGGCACACGCCCACAGTGGTACACCATAGGTGCA
This sequence comes from Neoceratodus forsteri, assembly GCA_016271365.2. Lineage (NCBI taxonomy): Eukaryota > Metazoa > Chordata > Ceratodontiformes > Ceratodontidae > Neoceratodus > Neoceratodus forsteri. The sequence continues at coordinate 1,535,846,400 of CM057456.1, forward strand.
CACAAGTGAGACCCACCCACTTGGGTTCCTGGTCACCCTCTGCACACTGCCATTCCTTGCAGTCATAACCATGTTCCTCTCATACAGGGGATGTGGGACACTGTAGGTGACTGTATGCTGCTTATGGAGCTGGTGTATCACATGCATGTGGTATATTGATCAGATTGTGTCACCCTGTGCTCTCCCCTGTTGCATGTCCAGGTGGGCCCCTGTGGCCACTGTCCAGGTGGGCCCCTTGTACTCCAGTCTGACCCTGTACATGGCTATGGGTAATAGCACTGTACCTAGGCCAATGCAGTCCACCCACCCACACACAAACAGTCCATCACTCCTGCCTGATAGGCTGCAGTACCTCCTGTTCACCTTTGTGAAGTGGTGGGGCAGCCCTATAATGCTGGAACTGAGCATGCCTAGGTTATTAAAATGGCCTAAATACATTCCAGTAATGAGCTGCACATGTGGGAGATGGGCTAGGAATGTGCAATGAGGTCATTTGCATATTCTGGCTGAATATTGCAACTTTGTGCATCACACAAGTGGCTTTACATTACACATTTCCCCATGCTCAGCATAGGGCTCAGGTCACCTGCTACATCGCGCATCTCCCATTGCATGGTCACGCATCTTCTGGATATTCAGCCGGACATATGTGAGTGCATCTTATGGAGCGTCTTCTGAATCTCTCATTATTTTGGGCCAGTGCATCTCAGATGCGTGGCACAGGCACGTGCACAATTTTGCAGGGGACTTTTGAATATGGGGCCAATATCACTAATATTTCATATTCAAACTGTCATAACTATTTATCAATACCAGCATAAACATTTCAGATAGCCATAACTGTATTTGATTTTGATTCAGTCCCATTCTATACTTTCAATTGTTTTTTTTTCATTTCCTCATTAAAGTTAGTAAACACTAGTTCTAAATAAGGTTGACAATTTCTTCAAAGGCATCACTTATTTTTGCTCACGAAATTCCTTATATGCCTATTTTGTCATTCACGTGATGTATATTTCTAGAGATTCCTAAATAAGATTGAATAAGGGGGGTCAGTCATAAGAAACTGCAGTACTAATGGAGGCACCTGCACCAATAATCTTAATACCCTTTAACATGTCAATAGAGTTTATCTTAAAAATGAATGGGTACAAGGGTATTATTAGGTAGATCAGAACAGATTACATGTTGATGTAATGAATGCTTTTTATTTAATTTTTGTTTTAGTAATTTTTAATGAATAGGGATGAAAACCTGTGAAAGCTGTTCATTAGAGTTTATCTGTGATGCAGTGACTGCGATAAGTAATGTCTTACCTCAAAGCAAATGAATGTTGCCTGTTTGGGTGTGGCATTACATGCATAAAACTCAAAATATGTTTTGGTAAAGGAAAGACTATTGATTATGTTACACATGTATTAACTGCACACATCTCTGTGTCATCTATTAACAATAAACACAACATATGCATTTTGTACTTAAATCATAAATGTAGTGTATAACTGTGTCCTTCCTAGCTGCAGTTCTGCACGTTATGTAAGCATTGGACTCTAGTAAAGCAATGATTCAACTGTAACATTTAAAGGAATGTTAATCTTTCTTTTTGTTCACTGTTTTTGTTAACCCACAAGCCATCCCTACCCAGTATTGGGCCACCACCCAAACCAGCAGCATTCTTCATGGTTTATCATCCTATGGCAGGGCCATCTGAATGGTAAGGAACCCCTCAGGAGTCCAATATCCAGCAATGGCAAGACAAAACATGGACACTAAAAGTATCAGCCATTATCCAAATGTCTGCATTTTCTTCTGACCCTTCTCTACTACCTTTCCACAGAAACAACAGTACTGTTGGTCCACAGGGGTGCATACAATAACTCCCATGTGAAGCCATCCAGTATCTCCTCAACTTTTTAGAACATAATTAAAGTTGCTTCAGCTCCCTGGGCCACCAGTGTGAAGTTAAGTACCAAGTCAGCCCACCATCTTCCCAGGGCATGACAGTGGCCATACATCAGTCTCCCATGAGTTCACATCAATGGCCTGAACTTGGGCACTAAACTGGCTTATGGCTTATATAGTATGGCAAATGCAGTCCAGGGCACAACTCACTGTACTATCTTGTGTCCCTAAGTGCTAAATAAAGCATACATTATTATTTATTTTAGGATATATCTAAGTGTTAGAGTTTATATACTAACATACTAAGAAGCCAGCAGAGTAGGTCCTATGGTCTATCGAGTCTGCTCGGGGGTCAGTGCCCGTTCAGGGCGCCGTCTGCTCAGCATATATATTGCTGTTGTATTTATTCAGTTATGTCTTACTTATCATTTGTTGTTTTATGTTCTGGGTCCTCATTGAAAATGGACATTTAATACCCTTGAGGTGTACCCAAATACCAAATTTTAAATAAAAAAATAAGATATATTAAGATGCTGTATAGACATATGATCTTATGTACTGTACATTCAGTGTCATATTTTACTGCATCTTATGGCATTTTACTGTAATAATTTTAGGTATGTACCAGGTCTTTTCTAACTATATACTGGCTTTCCATGTTACAAAAGTCATTAACAAATGTCCATAAACCAAGTTGCTTTGTGATTGTATTATGCACAGTACACCATTCCTGATGTGGCATATTCCCCAGGTATCCAGAGGTTATCCTTTTCCAGAGTAGATCCACCTCTGAGGGAAATGTTCAGGGTAATGTTTTCCCCATCTATAATTAATGATCTGTTATCCTGGTTTTCTCTGTCAGTCATGAGGGTAATACATAAAGTAAGAAGGTTAAATTTGGTAGTAAAGTTTTAAAAAAAGGTATGACCTGTCACACAGTGGTGATGACACAGGCTAGGGCATGCATCACAGCAGGTACATATTCTAGAAAAAAGGAAGGGGTGCAGCCAAACTTAGTAGTATGAGTATTTCATCTGTATAGCTTTGTGATGGAAGAAAAAGCATGGAAGAAGGAGTAATAGAGGATGATGAAGAAGAAGAATCAGCATTTATAAGCACTTTTCATCCACAATGTATCCGAAAGTACTTTACCAGCAATGCTAGACTAGTAATGAAGTGACTGAATGTGTAGTGGTAGACATATCACACATCAGCACCCACACACAGCCTGGACAATTGCATGAACCAATTTTATGAGAAGGGAAATATTTGCCAGGATACCAGAAATATCCCTTATTCTTTGCAAAGAATGCCCTGGGTTCTTTTACATTCACCTGGACACCCACAAGGACAGCACAAGGATGGGTAGAAGGGACCTCGGTTTAACATCTCATCTGAAGGACAGCACACCTCAATAGTACAGCTTCCACTAGTGCTGTACTGAGGCGTCAACATCTTTTAGGTACAAGTCCAACCCTAGTGTAGGACGAGAACCTATGACCTTCTGGTCCATAGGCAGATGTTCTACCAGCTGAGCCATGCTGACACACTACCTGAAGAAGAGTGTTTGCTTGACATAGTAATGTTGGTACTGAGAAAGCTTGGGAAGTCAGCCCATCATGATCAGGTACTGACAGCATGTAGGTACTGTGTTAAATCACACTGTCTAGCATATACAGTTATAACTGTGTGTCTGTCATGGACTTTGACAAATAAATGTTGTTTGGATTTTAATATGAAAGCTGAGTAGTCCTGTTTTATAGCTGGTGAGTGCCTGATTTCATTGTGTTTTAATTAGCATTGTGGTGAATGATGGTGGTACATACAGTATGATCTTGTGAACATCCAGCTGGTTCAATGTTGTCACCATATTCTAAAAGGAGAAGCAGGAGTCAAACTCTGTGACAGATGCAAACTTATTAGAGGACAGCACAGGATCATGCAGGTGAGGAATGAAATGTTATCATGCAAACAACATTAAAGAATCTCTGACCTGAATAGGTTCACAGGAATTTTACAAGTTCAGTAGACACTGTTGCCTTTAAATGAACTCACCTCCTGTACACATCACAGGAGGAAGGTATATTTTTTTATCCCCCTTGTATATGTCTAACTTTTGTTTAAATGTTAAGTTATCACTGTCAACTATGTGTTATGGTAAAGAATTCCACATTGTTATTCTTTGTGTGAAAAATTTACTCCTTTTGTTTGTCCATTTTCTTTCACCAATAAATTTAAATGTATTTGTTCTAGTAGTTTTTGTGACTGTGTGAGTTATAAGTCCTATTGTTTCCTTTAAGTAATCATATTTAACAGTGTTAAATGCCAAACACAGATCTCCTCTGATCTGTCTGTATTCTGTCGAGTATTGTTTAATGTCACTTAGTCTATGGCTGTAACTGTGATTCTGTAACATTTTGATTTTTTTGTGATCCTTCTTTGTACCCCTTCAATCATAGAAACATAGAAACATAGACTTTGATGGCAGATAAGGACTGCTTGGCCCACCTAGTCTGCCCATTTCCCTACCTACTGGATAAACTGCAGATCCTAATTAACCAACAGCCTATTTCTTCCTACCCCCTCCCACAAGAATTGCCTTATGTCTGTCCCATGCATTCTTGAATTCTCCCACAGTTTTAGACCCCACAAACTCCTCAGGAAGGCTGTTCCATGTGTCCACCACCCTCTCTGCGAAAAAATTAAAAAAATACTTCCTCACATTGCCCCTGAGCCATCCCCCCTTTATCTTCAAATTGTGTCCCCTTGTTCTTGCACATCTCTTTTTCTGAAAGATGCTACCCTCTTGGACTTTGTTGTTTCCACTGAGGTACTTAAAAGTTTCTATCATGTCCCCCTCTCCTCCTTTCCTCAAGGGTATACATATTAAGCTCCTTTAGTCTCTCCTCATATGGCTTCTCTTGCAGACCCTGCACCATTTTAGTTGCCCTCCTCTGGACTGCCTCCATTCTGTCTATGTCCTTGGGGAGATGGGGTCTCCAGAACTGGACACAGTACTCCAGATGGGGTCTCACCAACTGTCTGTACAGAGGGTAACAACTTCCTGTTTTCTGCTGGTGATGCCTCTACCTATACATCCCAGTATCCCCCCAGCACTACCTACTGCCTTCTCACATTGCTTGCCAACTTTAAGGTAATCTGATATGATTACCCCCAGGTCCCTTTCCATTTTTGTTGTTACTATTCCCCCCCACCCCATTGTGTACTCTTGCCCTGGGTTTTTGTTTCCCAAGTGCATTATTTCGCACTTCTTTGCATTTAATCCAAGCTTCCATACTTCTGACCATTCCTCCAGCCTTGCCAAGTCTTTTCTCATCCTTTCCATGCCTCCTTGTGTATCAACCCTGTTGCAGATCTTTGTGTCATCTGAAAGAGGCATACTTTTCCTTCCAGTTCCTTTGCAATGTCACTTATAAAGACAATAGAAAGGACTGAACCCAGTGGTACCCTACTTGTAACCCCCCCTTTCTTCAGAGTGGACTCCGTTTACTATTACCTTCTGTGTCCTGTTGTAGCCAATGTTTTACCCAGGCTACCACCCTGGGACCCACTCCCAGGCTGGCTAATTTGTTTATCAATCTTTTGTGTGGGACTGTGTCAAATGCCTTGCTGAAGTCTAGGTAGGCCATGTCCACAGTCCCTCCCTGGTCTACTACTTTGGTCACCCAGTCAAAGAAAAGTATTAGATTCGTCTGACATGAACTTCCCGCTGTGAACCCATGCTTCCTTGAGTCCTGTGCTCCACTGGCCTCTAGGTACTCAACAATTCTTTCCTTCAGAAGTGATTCTATCACTTTCCCTACCACAGAGGTCAAACTGACAGGTCTGTAGTTTTCTGCCTCTGTCTTGCTCCCACTTTTGTGAAGGGGAATCACATCCACCCTCTTCCAGTCCTCAGGTACCACACCATCCTCCCATGATTTGTTAAAAAGGGTAGTAAGTGGTGTCACTAGTTCACCACTTAATTCTTTTAGAATTCTGGGGTGAATCATGTCAGGCCCCATTGCTTTGTCCACCTTCAGTTTTAGGAGTTCTTTCAGAACCCTTTCTTCTGTGAAAGGACAGGGATCAACAACCCTATCCATAGTGCTTCGGTTAATTGGATTAGGTACCTCTCCTCCCCCTCTTTTGTGACTACTGAGCAGAAGTATTTGTTCAGTATCCCTGCTTTTTCACTGTCCCTCTCTACCTACCCACCGTCCATTCTATTCAGCCTCACTATCCCTCCCTTTGTCTTTCTAGGCTCCCTACCATACCTATAAAAGGTTTTATCACCTGCTTAACCAAGTTGGATATCTTTTCTTCAGTTTGGGCCTTTGCTGTTCTGACTGCCTTCCCTGCTTCCTTCTGCCTTAACTGGTACAGTTCTTCATCCTGCTCCTTCTGTGTTTCCTTATACTTCCTAAATGCTATCTTTTTCTCCCTAACCTTCCCCACCACCTCTTTTGAGAACCATAGTGGCTTTTTCTTTCATTTTGATTTGTTTATTTGCTTCACAAAAGGCTTGTTGCCTCTGTGATGGCAGTTTTGATGTTTCCCCATTGTTGCTGCACCCCTCCTTCTTACCTGTTTGCTAGTGCTTTTCTAAGACACTCTCCCATCTTGCCAAAGTCAGCCCTCCTGAAGTCCAGTACCCTCACTTTTGTATGGTTTGACTCTGCAGCTGAGTTCATCATGAACCACATTGTTTGGTGGTCACTTGTTCACAGATGGCTACCCACTTCTAGATCTGAGATCATCTCATTTGAGAGGACGAGGTCTAAGATTGCTCCCTCCCTCCCTCCCGAGTGGGTTCCAACACTAGCTGTCTGAGGCATGCCCCCTGTAGGGCTTCGAGAATGGCCCTGCTCTTGAATGTGGCTGTAGCAAAGGCACTCCAGTTAACATCTGGCATATTCACATCTCCCAACAACAGTATCTCCCCTTTCTCTGCCATCCTAAGGATGCCTTCTATCATATCCTTGTCCATTCCTTCCCCCTGAGATTGGGGTCTGTATACAACCCCTGTGTGGATTGTGGTGCCATTTCCAGTCTCTAAGGTGACCCACAGTGCCTCCTTTCCTCCCTGTTTACTTTTCTGTTCCATTGCTTTTATCCCTTCCCTGACATAGAGAGATACTCCTCCCCCTCTTCTACCCTCCCTGTCTCTCCTATAGGTTGTGTACCCATACATGTTAAAATCCCAGTCATGGTTCCTGTGTACCATGTTTCTGTGACTGCCATGATATCCAGGCATTCCTCTTCCATCAAGGCCACCAGTTCAGGGAGCTTGTTGCCCAGACTACGGGCATTGGTACTCATTATCCTCCATTTCTTGATGGCCTTACCCTTTTTTGCCCCATGCCTGTCCTTATTGCCTTTTTCATTTTCTCCATTTACCCCTGCCCTTCTCCCTATCAACATCTCTGTCTTGGTGTTTACCTCACTTACTGCCCTGATTTTTTTTGAGGGGGGGCTAGGATTTCCCTGCTCCTGTCCAGTGCCTCCCCCTTGGCTACTTTAAGTGCTTGCCAATGAAGCTTTTAAACCTATCACCTAGGATCCTGGTTCCCCCTCCTAGACAGATGCAGACCATCATGCCAGTATAGGCCTCCAGGTGGACCTCCAATCCCCAATGAAGCCAAACCCCTGAGCTCTGCACCAGTTCTTCAACCACTGATTGAATCCCATGGTGTAGAGGACCCTAGCCTCACCCATGCCATATTAATCAATCAGCTTCTTACTCATTTTAGTGTGGGGTGTGCAAAACTATGTACAATACTCCAGCTGTGGTCTCATCAAACTGGTATACAGGGGGCATAATCACCTCTTTCTCTCTACTTTTGATATTTCCCAGTATACATCCAACAATTTTATGACACTTTATGACTTTTTTTATGCTGTTCCTGTCAAAGGATAAATCATTAGAGATTATCACCCCAAGAGCTTTTTCTTCAATGGTACTCGGTAGTATAGTGTCATTCAGTTAATATTGTAACATCAGATTTTTGCTACCCAAGTGCATTACCTTGTACTTCTTCTCATTAATTTTCATTTTGTTTATTGTTGCCCATTGTGATAGTTGATCACGATGTGTCTGAAACTGTATACCATCAGATACAGACTGTACCAGGCCCCCAGCTTGCAGTCATCAGAGTACTTGCTGATCGATGCATTACCAGTTATGTTGAGGGTTGAAACCATAATGTTAAACAGAGTTACATAGATACATAGATACATAGACAGTGTCGGCAGATAAGGGCCAATGGCCCACTCAGTCTGCCCATTTGAGCTTGTAAGTTCAGTGTATGTTTTCCAAGAAGTCTGTTGCCCCTTACCCCTGACCTCCAGAATTCCTTTATGTCTATCCCATGCATTCTTAAATCCCGTGATTGTTTCAGCCCCCACCACTTCCTCTGGCAGGGTGTTCCACTTGTCCACCACCCGTTCTGTGAAGAAATTCTTCCTCACGTTTCCTCTGAATCATCCTCCCTCCAACTTCATCCCATGCCCTCTAGTCCTGGAACATCTTTTTCGCTTAAAAATAGTGTATTCCTGCACCCTGTTCCTCCCTGTAAGATACTTGTATGTCTCTATCATATCCCCTCTCTCCCTCCTCTCCTCCAGGGAGTACATGTTCAGTTCCTTCAACCTGTCCTCATAGGACTTGTGTTCATAGGAGTTGGGCCTAGTACTGTCCCCTGTGGAACACCACTGGTCACATGTCCATATGTTGACATGTGTCCTCTGATAAATATCCTTTGAAGTCTGTTTTCCAACCTTGAGTGTATCCAGCTAATAATATTCGGATGAATCTGTATTTTAATTAGTTGCTCCAACAGTATTTTGTCTGATACTTTGTCAAATGCCTTTGAAAAGTCAAGAAATATGATGTCAACTGGAGTTCCTTTATCTATTGCTGCACTGACTGGTTCAAAGAAATGAATCAAATTTGTGAGGTATGATTTTTCTACAGCAAAACCATGTTGAGTGATGTCTTCTAAACCATGTTACTAATATGTTATATTATACATTTTTGTAATAGCCTTTCCAAAATGTTCCCTATCACTGAGGTGAGACTTATCGGTCTGTAATTTCCTGATTCAGCCTATTGCCACTTTTATATAATAGCGTGACTAATGCCTCTCTCCATTCATTTGTAATTTTTCTAATTGAAGTGTTAAATAAGTGAGTCAGTGGTCTCACAATTTCATTTTTAAGCTGTTTCAGTAATCTGGGAGTAATTCCATCTGGTCCCTCAGAGCTGTTGGTTTTAAGTGAGCTTATGATTTATTCAACCTCAGTGCAGGTAAAAGATGGGATTTTAGCTGCAGTATTAATTTTTTGCAGTATAATAGTTTCTTTTGGTTCGTAGACAATGAAAAAGTATCCATTTAGTTCACTGGCTATATCTTCTTCTTCAGTTATAGTATCATTTGGTGTTTTTAGTGGTCCAAAGGTTTTTTTGATTCCCTCTCATGGATCTCACATAATTATAGAATTGTTTTTTATTGTTTCTTACTCGAGATACCAAATTAATTTCTATTCTACTTTTAGCCTCTTTAATCATGCTTTTGGTTTTTTTGCACTCTGTTTAAAGTTTAACCATTTACTGGCTGATGGATTCCTTTTATGAGCAAGACAGAGTTTATTTTTCTTATTTATTTGTTTTCTGATGGAGTTATTCCACCATGGGGGAACTCAACGATTAGTGTTGTATTTCTTCCTTACCAGAACCCATTTATCTATATAGTAATTCATATTTTTATTGAGCCTATCCCATATAGTCTCCATGTTTTTGTTAGTGAGATCTCTTTCTAAATTCCAGTTCCCTAGGTAATCCTTCATTTTCTGATAATCAGCTGTATTATAGTCCCTAATTACAGTTTTTCTTTTATTGATATTTTGGACAAGTGTGCATTCAAATTAAATCATTCTATGATCACTGTCACCCAGTGGGGGCAGTATATTAATACCCTTTATTGCTTCTTCCACATTTGTAAGTATTAGGTGGAGTATATTATCCTCCCTAGTGTCCTCTCTGACCAGTTGATCTAGACTATGTTTTATTGTTATGTCTATTAATTCATCTTCTGTGGGCGTTGTTCCTTCTAGCATGTTCCAATTAATTGTGGGAAAATTAAAGTCACCCATGAGAATATAATCTCCTGCTATGTTTTTGCTGTCTAGTTCAAGTAATAGGTTGCTGTTTGTCAACCAGTTGTAGATTAGGTGAATGACAGACTGGACCAATAGTGAACGTTTTATTTTTCAGTTTAATTTGTGCTCATATTGTTTCATTCTCACTAGTAATAGGATATTTTATTTCAAAAGCCTTTAGTTTTTCAACTATATATAAGGCAGTACCACCTCCTTTCTTTATTTCCCTATTATTCGATATCCTGTAGCACCCTGGAATGTCAGTGTTCCAGTCACCATCTTTGAACCAGGTCTCCATAACCCCACAAATGTCTATGTTATTAGTTTTCAGTAGGTTAGCTATAGTATGAAGTATATTTATTTGTTTGAAATTACTCCAATTGGATAACCCCATGAGACATAGCCTTTTGTTTTCATGGGATCCCAGGAAGGACAGCAGTAGTCATTAGGTTAATACAGTTCAACAGGAGGGAGTATATGTGACATGGCTGATGCAAGAGGAAGCTGCCTAACAGTGCTCCATTCTAACCGCCATTATTTAAATTAAAAATGAAACTTATAACTGAGACTTAGCATACCTAAACTGCTCCACCTGTTACCAGAACACACAGTGAAGATGGAGGACATGTTTGGGGCTCTTAGCAGCCCAGAAATGAACAAACAATCCCCCAAAAGACTGAAGGCAGGATCCTGTCTTCCACTTGGTGCCAAAGAAGTCTTCAAGCTGCTCAAATGGCTGTTTAATGAGATGATGGCCTTGCAATCATTTGTAACAGTGACTCTGTATGATGTAAAAATAGTCACAAATACAGTTGCCAGCCACTAAATCTTAATGAGCAACACAAACTCTTGGATTGCAAGTCTAGAAACAGTTCTGTAGAGAGATCAGCAATCAAACCTCCAACTGTTCCCAAGCTAAAGAAAATAGAATACCAAGCTGAATATCTGGAAGACTACTCCCACAAAAACAATCTGATCCTTTTTGGCCTTCCTGAAATGACAGAGGGTGACAACCAAAAATGGTTCAATGCCTGAGTGTTTGAATGTGCCCCAGGCCACAAGACACAGTGGAAATGAACAACAAAGAACTCTATAAAGAATTACAAGCAGATCTCCTAAGATGGCTCAAGATGCCCCTTTCTATGGGTCAGATAACTGCCACTGTGAAAATAAATGTACTCCCTAGAACACTCTTCACAATATCAGTGCAGCACACACCTATTCCAGCAATGTGGATTCAGAGCGTACATCACCTTATTTCTGACTTCATATGGTCTCACAAAACATCAAAGTATACCCTTAAAAAATGTCTATCTCCCTGCCAAAGGAAGACTTAAATTACTTGACATCCTTGAGTACTATTGGGTATCCCAACTACTTAATGGCAGCAGATGGTGCGATACTGGGGCATACAAGGTGCCCACTTGATTATACCCCAGAATGGATGAAAATTGAAAACCAACTCTGTCAGAACAAAGGGTTTGACTTGAATGGCCTAATATATGGTCCAGCTCTGACTACCCTCTCTAGCACTCCTATAGGCAACATCCACATAATACAAAATCACACATGCCCCCACAATACAAAGCATCATGGGCTGCATATGCAAATCACCACAGAATGTTATGCTGGTCCAACTTTAAGCAGAACTGCATGGTGCCGAAAGGCCTCTCACACAGTTTGCAAAGGGTGCTAACAGAAGACATAGACACGTGTTTCGTCCTACCAGGACTCATCAGTATGCCTCGTCTGTTTGACACCCCAGTGGAATGGACCAGCTACCCTTAAGGCAGTGTGCCTTGGATATATTGTGGTGAACCCATTAAAATAAAAAACTATTTAAAAGACAAAGAACCTCTGTGCACAAACACTGAGGCAAGGGTTACCCAAAGGGCATTTGGCTGGGAAGCCAAGTTTCAAGAAAATACAAAATCACACATGCCCCCACAATGCAAAGCATCATGGGCTGCATATGCAAATCACCACAGAATGTTATGCTGGTCCAACTTTAAGCAGAACTACATGGTGCCAAAGGCCTCTCACACAGTTTGCAAAGGGTGCTAACAAGAAACTAGACATGTGTTTCATCTACCAGGACTCAATCAGTATACCTCATCTGTTTGACACCCCAGTGGAATGGACCAGCTACCCTTAAGGCAGTGTGCCTTGGATATATTGTGGTGAACTCATTAAAATAAAAAAACTATTTAAAAGACAAAAAACCTCTGTGCACAAACCTTAAGGGTAGCTGGTCCATTCCACTGGGGTGTCAAACAGATGAGGCATACTGATGAGTCCTGGTAGGACGAAACACGTGTCTATGTCTTCTGTTAGCACCCTTTGCAAACTGTGTGAGAGGCCTTTCGGCACCATGCAGTTCTGCTTAAAGTTGGACCAGCATAACATTCTGTGGTGATTTGCATATGCAGCCCATGATGCTTTGCATTGTGGGGGCATGTGTGATTTTGTATTTTCTTGAAACTTGCCTTCCCAGCCAAATGCCCTTTGGGTAACCCTTGCCTCAGTGTTTGCGCACAGAGGTTCTTTGTCTTTTAAATAGTTTTTTATTTTAATGGGTTCACCACAATATATCCAAGGCACACTGCCTTAAGGGTAGCTGGTCCATTCCACTGGGGGTGTCAAACAGACGAGGCATACTGATGAGTCCTGGTAGGACGAAACATGTGTCTATGTCTTCTGTTAGCACCCTTTGCAAACTGTGTGAGAGGCCTTTCAGCACCATGCAGTTCTGCTTAAAGTTGGACTAGCATAACATTCTGTGGTGATTTGCATATGCAGCCCATGATGCTTTGCATTGTGAGGGCATGTGTGATTTTGTATTTTCTTGAAACTTGGCTTCCCAGCCAAATGCCCTTTGGGGTAACCCTTGCCTCACAGTTTGCGCACAGAGGTTCTTTATCCACATAATGCTTACTAAAATATTTAAAGGCACCAAGGTATCCCTCAGTACATCCCTGGATCAACCTATGCTACAAATATAACCACCCCAACAGCTCCCTTCTATGTCTCTGGGATAGTCTCCTCATAAGAACATTCTGGTGTGAAATAAAATGAAAATTCAGCTCTATGCTGGGGCTAACATATCTTTCCAAACCAGACATCTGTATAGTGGGCAATATGGGCAAAATGAGAGTAGCAGTCTCTAGACAACATGTGATGGCCCTAGTCTCTAATACAGCTAAAATACAAACATTGAAACTATGACTGAGCAAGAGGCCTCCTACATATGCAGAATAGCTCATAGATGTCATGGCATGCCTTAAAATTAGAATGGCAGGTCTACAACCTGCACAATGCCCCTCGAGCCTTCTTAAGAAAATTTGGTCCACTGGAAACCCTCATCACCATCCCAGACAAAAAACATTAACCCTGCAATCATCCCTACTCACAGCTTGTATCACCTTGGCCGCCCCACTCTCTTGTGTAATATCCCCACCTTCTTGGAGGACAATGGTCTCCAGGACAGTCACCAAAATGGATTTGTCTCTGGCACATCCTGCCAGACAAATCTAGTTCAATATTATGAATGGGTGACCAGGGAACTGGACAGGGATCACGCGGTGGATGTCCTGTATTTGGACTTCAGCAAGGCCTTTGATTCCATGCCTCATTGGAGGCTGGGGGTTGAAGCTGGAATTCATAGGGGTGGGAACAAAGATGGTAAACTGGATCATCAACTGGCTGAATGGAAGATAACAAAGGGTGGTGGTGGGGGAGCTCTCATCACCAAGAGAAGTGACGAGTGGGGTGCCACAGAGATCAGTGCTGGGACCAGTGTTATTTGGGATATTCATAGCTGATATCTCACATGGGATCCAGAGCAGGATCAGCCTGTTTGTGGATGATATGAAGATGGGAGCTCTGGTAGATGATATCAAAGGCTGGAAGGGGCTACAGGAGGACCTGAACAAACTACAGGAATGGTCAGTAAAGTGGCAACTGGGGTTTAATGCCAAGAAGTGCAAGGTACTGCAGTTTGGGGTTAGGAACCAGGGAAGGAGCAATCAGCTGGGAGGGGTACAGCTGGAAAGTAGCAAGGAAGAAAAGGATCTGGGGTGATTATAAAAGGTAGCATGAACAACTTAGCTCAGTGCAGGAAGATGGAAGCAAAGGCCAATAGGATGCTAGGGTGTATAGCGAGAGGAATCTTCTCCAGGAATAGGGAGGTGATCCTTCCCCTGTACAGGTCTCTGGACAGGCCTCACCTGAAGTACAATGTGCAGTACTGGTGCCTGTTCCTGAAGGACATCAAGTTGTTGGAGGGGTGCAGCACAGGGTGACAAAGATGATCCATGGATTAAGGGGGAAGTCCTATGAGGAGATATTAGCAGAGTTGAACTTGTATTCCCTGGAGGAGAGGAGGTTTAGGGGGGATATGATTGAGACATTTAAATACCTCAAGGGGATAAATAAGGTTAATACTGAAGGGATTTTCCAGCTTAGAAGAGGGAGTGATATGAGAGGGCATCAGTTTGGGTGGAGGTGAGAAGATTCAGGAGGGAAATCAGGAGCCATTTTTTCACTGAAAGGGTGGTGGGCAGGTGGAATGCTCTGCCTGAGGGGGTGGTGTCCTGTAGAATGGTGGGTGGCTTTAAGAGGGATTGAGATAGGGTGAGGGGGATATGATGAGGAGAGGTGAGGAGGGTGGGGAAGCTGCAATTTGAGGGGCTAGCTGCACAATCAAGCAGACTTGATAGACCATAAGGTTTGCTTCTGCTAGCATTTTTGTATGTTCATATGTAGTGTTCATACACCATGATAATACTACCATCAAATCAACTGCGATCATTATTGTGCTATTGTGAGATGATCCTCTGCCAAGGGACCTGATACCCTGGGCCCAGACAATGAACTCCCTTCTGAAATGTTCTCCCAACCCATTACACAGATAAAATGATAATTGTTATGGATGTTTGTTAAATTTGTGTTGTTGATTAAAATAACACAGCAAAATGAATACCACTTAGTCAGTGAGCATAGGAACCATAAAAGAATATAGACAGTTTGAATCCCCTCCAACATATTTATCCCTAAGGTTGTGGGGTATACAACCAAAAGCTCTGCGCATCAGGGTCCCAGAGAAACTAGCCTTTGAGTCCCCTCAGCTACTGAACTCGCCCCACCCTGTGAGCACGTCCATACTCACTGGTCACAGGTTGTTCAACCAAAACAGTGCTACGTAGTTAGGGCCTCTTGTAAAACTGTATGTTACCCATGTCCCTGGCAAGTGGTGAATTTCAATGCAGAATGCTTGTCTGTCCTCACGGTATATGACGTATTGTTGATTATGTTGAAAATCTTCAATAAAATCTAAGTTATAAAAAAAAAACAGTCCAAACACAGGACAAAATATACACAGGAAAGAAAAACTGTAAATGCAAGTGTATCAAAAAAGAATACAAAGCAAGCTAACAAAGTGGGGTCAAAGCAATCAAACAGCATGAGCCTTGTTATGGAACATGATTATGGTTGCAGAGATGGAGGTTCTGGATGGACACAAATACAGGGAGTTCAAAGGTGGATGAAAAGACTGCAGTTGAACACTTGCAAGCTAGAAGTATTCCTCAGATGGAGAGGGAGTTTCTTCCAGTTGTCTGATGGTTTAAATGCAAAGGCCTTTCTGCCGAATTCACACTTCATTCTGGGAATTGAGAATGTACTGTATGTGCTGCAATTGAACAGACTGAGTAGGCATTGCTTGACTGTATGAGGTGGGCTAGGACATAGTCACATTTTATTTTGTGCACAGCTGTACACAGAAACATAGAAACAGAATTTGTCAGCAGAAAAGGACTGTTTGGCCTAATCAGTCTGCCCATATGGTCCCTGCCTAGTCTGTCTCCACAGACCCTATATGAATTTTGGTGATCCTCCCTCCTTCTGCCTATTTACTAATATCCCCTTATGTCTATCCTACACATGCTTGAAGCCCCATATTTTTGCCTCCACCACTTCTTCTGGCAGTAGAGGTGTGCAAAAAAAAATGTTTGCCGCCAGAATTGAAGAGAAAATCAGGCTGTCACGTCCATGAAAGTTCAGAAATCCATTTCCAAACTTTCACAGAAATTCCACCTCCCCTACATTGCTGCCTGATATAGAACACATTAACTACCTGGTGGCTAGCAGTCCCTCCCCCACCCAATTGACCACCCCATATTTAAAAAAAAATATCTCTCTAATTTCTGGTGGCTAATGGTCCCTCCCTCCTCCGATCACCCCCCCCCCCCATATTTAAGAAAAATACCTTTGTAATCCCTGGTGGCCCCACCACCCACCAGACTGTCTGCCCCAAATTTAAAAGAAATAGCCCTGTAATCCCTGGTGGCTAGCAGTCCCTCCCCCCCACTGGATCACCCACTCCATATTTAGGAAAAATACCCATGTGGGTGATAGGGTGAGGGGAGGGAAGGGACCTGCTAGCCACCAGGGGTTGCAGGGGTATTTTTCTTAAATATGGGGTGGGTGATCAGGTGGGGGAAGGGACTGCTAACCACCAGGGATGTATTATTTTTATTTCTGGCAGCGCCTGCGGGGTGGAGCTGGATACCATAGGTTATATTTTTTTCTTTCTTCTGCTTCTAGGTGAGCGGAATATGGCAAAATTTTGCCCAAAACCTCCAGAAGTTTTCTGCTCCACCACAGCTGGGAGTTCAGAAACTTTCATGAAGGTTGCAAAATTTCATGAAAGTTACGCTATTGTGGAAAAAACAACTTTCACCCACCTCATCCTGGCAGTCTGTTATAGCCATCCACCACTCATTCAGTGAAGTAGTATGTCATCACATACCCTCTGTTACTGTTGCTCTATCTCTTTTGAAATTGACTCCCCTCCTGCACCATGATCACCCGCTGTGAGGTACTTGTAAGTTTCTATTATGTCCTGTCTTGTTCTCCTCTCTCCCAGTGCATACATATTGAGATCCCTTAGAGTATCTCCCGCTAGGGATTTTGGTGCAACCCCTGCACCATTTTAGTTGCCCTCCTCTGGAGTGTTTCCACCCTGTCTATGTCCTTTCTGATGTGCAGCCTTCAGAACTGGACCCAATACTCCAGGTGGAGTCTTACCAAGGAGCAATGCAGTGGCAACACTAGCTCCCTCCTCCTCCTGCTAGAGCTTTCTCTCCCAGTGCATCCCAGTCTCACACTGGCTCTACCCACTGCTTTGCCATAAACCATGCCACTTTGAGATCATCAGATATGATAACCCCAAGGTCTCTTTCCTGCTTACTGGCTGACAGTACTACCCAATCCTTTATTGAGCTTTTGGGTTCCTATGCCCTAGTTGCATAATTTCACACTTTTTGGCATTGAAACCCAACTACCATGCTTTTGACCATTCCTCAAGTTTCCCAAGATCCTGTTGCATTTTTTTCACCTCCTTATGATTGTCCAACCTATTACAGATTTTGGCGTCATCTGCAAAAAGGTGTACCTTCCCTTCTAGTTCATCTACAATGTCACTCTTGTAGACACTGAAGAAGACTGGTCCCAGTGCTGAGCCCTGAAGCACCCTGCTGGTCACTTTTCCATCCATAGAGTGAGTGCCATTAACCACCATCCTTTGTTGCTTAAGTATCAACAAATATCTAACCCAGTTCATCACTTTGGATCCCACCCCCATACTGCTCAATTTCTTAATTAGCCCCCTGAGTGTTAAAGGCTTCACCAAAGTCCAGATAGGCCACATCCACTGCTCCTGATCTACTTCTCTGGTCACCCAGTCAAAGAAATCAATCAGGTTCATCTGGCATGACCTTCCCTCCCCCACCGTGAATCTGTGCTGCCTTTGGTTTTGCAGCCCACTAGATTTATGATACTTTGCCAATCTTTCCTATAACATTGTTGCTATTAATTTCCCTACCCCTGAGTTGAGGCTTACAGGTATATAGTTACTAGCTTCTTCCCTGCTGCCACTTTTATGTAGAGGAGCCACATCTGCTCTTCCCCAGTTCTCCAGAACCATGTCCAATTTCAGTGAGCTAAGAAGGCCATCGGTAGGGCAGGCAGCACCTCCCTGAGTTCCTTAATACCCCTGGATATATCCCATCCAGTCCCATAGTCTTGTACACTTCCAGAGGCACAAGCCCCTTCAGGACTCTTTCCACTGAAAACAGACTTTAGTCCATGTCCTCCCCACCTTTGTTCCTTTTATCCCCCAATGGTTCATCCCCACTCCCTCCACTGTGAAGACTGAGCAGTGAGCCACATGCAATCATAACATCAGATTGCAACACAAATGAGCAAGTCAATGTCCAAAAATGAAAGCCAGTGGTAGCCCCACCAGCTTGATGGATTTGTCCTCATAAACTGGTCATACAGTAGACAATGATGAGCAGACCATCTGCAGAAGATGATGAACATGAACCACTTGTACAAAGGATTAAGGATCAGCAGAGTGGTTTTGTTTGTACAGTGGTATATGATGTCTCCATAGTCAATGAAATGGAGCAAAAAATGGGAGACTACCTTCTGCCTCATGTCAGCATGGAGGAAACATTTAGACCTGTAAAGAAAGTTGAGCTTGGGCCCGATGTTAGTTAAGACATGATCAATGGTGATGGGGGGAGGAACAGTGACAATGGTAGCAACTAAAGGCATGTGCAGCACCTAGCAGTATGGAGTTCTCCTTTGACCTCCCTGAAGTTGTAGCCACTGGTCTCAATTCAACTGTGAAATAAAATTGACCATGCTGCTAAAGTAAGTCTCAGTCCATTTAGCTGAACAGCAAGCAGGTTGAAGTTGGTGACAATGTGAACCAGAGAGGTGGGACAGGTCAGAGGGTAGCAGCTGAATGCCAACTGCAGTACACAAAGGAAAGGTGCAGGAGTCTGACATCAGTAAGTAAATTGTAAGACTGGTGCTGTAGCTTCTGAGAATTCTTGTTGGAGTCCAAGTTTGACTTGAATGACCAAACTTTCCCTTCAGCAAACAGCATACAACATTCACTCCAACTCAGTGGCCTTAAAAGCATAAAATAATATGACCAACCTGTGTGCAGCTTTAAAAGATAGAACTATCTGCAAATTATTAGTTGTTTAACTGTATGTATTGTTTGTATGATTTGATTTATGGTAGAAAGAAAGAAAGAAAGAAAGAAAGAAACAAAGAAAGAAAGAAAGAAAGAAAGAAAGAAAGAAAGAAAGAAAGAAAGAAAGAAAGGAAGGTAGGTGGGAGGGGGAGGGAAGGAAGGAAGGAAGGAAGGCAGGCAGGCAGGTTGTGATTAAGTGCCAGTAATCATGATCAAATAATGCTAAAAAAAGAGTACACTGTAAGAGTTTAAGAAATAGAGGAGCTGATAATTAATAAAATAATATATACCAAATCAGTTGGGTCTGAAAATAGTTAAGCTAAAGCACAAAATAAAAATAAAATAAAACAATGACTTATTTTTCAGTAGGGGCCAAAAACAATGAGCAGTAAATGAACAGTTAAAAATTCAAACTTTCTTCTCGATTTAACCTTAAAGGGACAGTACATAGAACATTTAAGGCTGATTAGGACTTAATATAAGTTGCTGACATATCAAGAGAAGCCAAAGCTCTTTCAAAAGTGGAAAACTGAAGCAAAGTAAACTTACTATAATTTTTTCAAAGCAATAAGGTGCAAGTACATACGACTCTATTAGAGAAGAGTCAATTCACAAGCTAAAAAGTCTATCAGGACAAATACAGTATATTCACCTAATGCAGAAAGAGAGTAAAGCACCACAAAACAGGGCAAGGAAAAAAGCTCAAAAAGGCAATATAAAAAAGATGAAAAACATAAGAAATTTAAAAACTCAAGGAGAAGAATGGACTGAGATAATTCTGAAGGGTCAGTTAAATCTGACACTTTACAAGGATCAGATAAAACAGGAAAAATGGGTCACCAGGGCACAAGCTGAAGCCTTGTAGTCATAGGCCATAAAGCAGGCAAACAAACAAGTCCTGATAAGGTGGCCTATAATATCTCATAAACTGAAAACAACAAATAACAAACTGCCACCCACAAAACAATCAAAGCCTGATATTATGGCATCGACATCAAATGAGACAGACCTAGGGAACAAGATCCAACAAACAGCAAAGGCTGAAAATTCAGAGGAAAAGGAAAATAAGACTAATGGAGAATCAAGCAAAATTGAAGGTATAACTAGTCGAAAATAAAAAGAAGAAAAAGCATCCACAAATCCATTGTCTTGGGCAAGAACACTGAAAGAGAATACCAAAAGCATTCAAAAAGATGTAAAACAGCGAACTCAATTACAGTACCTCAAAAAATAACAATCTATCAATAACATTAAACTGAAGTTGGAAAAAGATTCTAAAAGGGTAGGAGAATTTGAGACTAGACAATCAACCCTGGAGGACAATTTAAGTTAATCCCATTATTAAAACAAGTCAAAACACCTCAGAAAGAGCAACTATTGTTCAAATCAAAGCAGCACAAATAAGAAAATAGAGCAAGATGGAAACATATTAGAATATATGGAATTATAGAAGAATGGGAAAAACATATTCACTTAACAATATTTTGGCAACTATATTTCAAAATCTTTTATGTCCAGATGCCTCTGTATTTGAAATAGACTAAACCCATAGTATTAGGCCTAGAAATGCATGCATTTCAAACACTTGTAGAGCTACAATTGTAAAATTTCTCTACAGTGAAGACAAATTTAGAATAATTCAAGCTCAAATTGCAAATAAAGGCTTATATAAAGGACAGACAATTACAGTCAAACAGGACTTCTCATTTGATTTATGGACAATAGGAAAACAGTATATTCCTATACAATATAAACGTGGGCAGAAAAAAATAAATTCTACTGTTACTGTATATATCCAGCAAGATTTAAAGTGTGGTTAAACACTCAAACTCTGTTCTATAACTCAAAGGATGAGGCATATCAGGATTTGAAGTTAAGATTACTACAGTTGTTTCAACATGGATGAATTTCCAGGACTGAGGCTTTAATCTGATAAGTTAGCAGGGTGACTAATTTAATAAATTAATATGGGGGTTGCTGTACATTGCCTTTTTGTCCCAAGTGTTGAAGGTTAGATGTATGACAAAAATCAATGTCATTATTGGGGGGTGGAGGTGAAAAAAATAAAAAGGATTGGTGGCAGGAGCACAGAAAGAATAAAACATGTTTTTTTTTTTGGGAAACCAATTAGAGATGAAGGGAAGAGCAATAATAATGCAGAATCAAACAAAACAGCCCAACAAAGCACAGACATGAAAAATAACAACAAATATAACACATAATTTTAAGGTAATTGCTTGAAGTGTTAACGGAATCAATTCACCTACAGTATAAAAAGATATAACATTTTAAACTACTTGGCCAAACAAATGACAAATATTGTTTTATTACAGGAAACTTATTTACTGGAAAAAGAAATAATGAAAGTGAAGCATAATTAGGAAAGCTATGCTTTTTCCCCCAAAAGGGAACAATAAAAGCAGAGGAGTGGCAAAACTGATAAACAAAAACTGTCATATGACTATTCTAGAGACAAAAAAAGACAGCGAGGGACAAACAATATTATTAAAAATGTTCATACATGGAAAACATCTAATCATAGGCTTTCTCTATGCACCCTTTAAGAATTATAATATATTTCTTGTACAACTTACTTAGAAATTAAGTAACTGGGAAGCAGAAGAGGTACTATTGGAGGAAACTTGAATAGTTTAAATGGACCCCTATTTTGACAAATCCATATCTCCCTCTGAATTGGACAAATATAGATCCAGAATTACTAATGGATTTCCTGAGACTAACTCCTTGATTGATATATTAAGGGAAATTATCCCTTTTATCAGAGAATATACATTTCAATCTTAGGTTCATAAAACATGTTCAAGACTGATAACTGTAATTGACTTACTCAAAATAAATATAGAGCCTATGTACACAGTATATCTGATCACAGTCTGGTCTCCATATCATTCTAACTGGGCAAAAGTAACCAATTTTAACATATATGGAAAATGAACACCTTGGCCCAGATATTAAAAGGGTTAGCCATGCATAACAGGGTTACACATCATGAGGTCCAAAAACTGCATGCATTTTAGATATTCAAGAAGGAGGCAGTTGCGCCAAAACATGCTGAGCAACAGCGCAATGAAAATGAAGGCATGCGCAACCGAAAGGGGCGGATCCATGCATAAAGACCACAATGTGATATTCAAAGACTTGCGCGATGTGCAATAGCATCACAGCCGGAAATTGCGCACTAGGGGAAATGAGCCAAAATAAAAAGGCTCAAGGAAGCGGAGCAAGAATGCTACCAGGCTGCCAAGTGGGGGAGAGAGAGAGAGAGACAGAGACAGACAGCAAAGGGCAGGCAAGGAAAGTGTGTCCCATAGTCTGTAGAGGCCAGCGGGGGGTGCCCGGTGCAGTGGAAGTAGCAGTCAGGACAGTGGGGGTAACACAGCAACACCAGCCGGGGGTCAGAAGCCAGGAGATGGACAGTGCCAGTTTCCACATGGAAGCTGTAATGAGGGGTGAGAATGCATGCTGCAGGGGGACGTGGCCTTGGAAGGGCCCGTCGGTGGTACACCCCGACAGGCGGTACTGTGCCTGCATCAGCTTTGAGCTGTACACAGATGTAGAGATCGTGGGCCGGTACCACCTGAACAGGGCAATACTGAGATGGCTCTGTGAGCTGTGCAGTGATGTGATGCAGGCACCCTCACGATGGAGTCACGCTCTGTCGGTGGAGACCAAGGTGACAGCCTGCATGTGCCTGCTCGCCACGGACACCTTCCAGAGGCCGACAGGGGACACCACAGGCATCACACAGTCGGCCACATCACGCATCCTCACCCAATTCCTCAGCACACTGCTGCCACATGCTGTGGAGTACATCCATTTCCCCAGCACCGCGGCAGAGCGTACAGCAAACATGCAGGAGTTCCACAGGGTAGCACGTATGCCTGGCATGCTAGGGGCCATAGACTGCACCCATGTGGCCATCCGCACGCCACCTGGCCCCGATGGCCATGCATATCGGAACAGAAAGGGATTCCCTAGTGTCAACTGCCAGGTGGTGTGTGATGCCACTGGGCGCATAATCAATGTCTGTGCCGCACACCCTGGCGGAGCACATGATGCCTTCATATGGTATCAGTCTGCACTGTGCCATCGATTCAGAGTGGGGACATCCCCACAGGACATCTAGTGGGTGAGTACACATGTATGGAATGCAAACTCTGGGCAAGGGTGGGAATGCCACAGGTGCCATGGTAGTGGCACACAGGAAGATGGCCAATATGGACCTGAACATGACACTGATCTCCACTATCTCCACACAGGTGACTGCGGATACCCACTCTGTCCCTGGCTGCTCACACCGTACCGGCACCCCATGACCCCAGCGCAGCTATGCTATAATAAGGCACATGCCGCAACACGCAACATCATAGAGTGGGTGTTTGGGATGCTCAAGGCACGCTTCCGATGCCTAGACACCTCCGGCGGTGCCCTACAGTACAGCCCCCAAAAGGCCTGTGGGATATTCCTGGCCTGTTGCATCCTGCACAACATGGCCAAAGACCATGGGATAGCCATACAGGTCAAACAGGGGGACAGCGATGGGGACACCAGTGGCGCGGTGATGATGGTGATGAGCAGCCCCCCCTAGGATGGAGGGACCCCCGACTGATCCGGCAGGCTCAGCTGCACCGGGACACCATCACAGAGGAGCACTACGCACAACACAGGTAAGTCAAGGGGACATGTGCAACCAACACTGTCCATGCGCAAACCACAGGCACACAGGGGAACACACCAGGGGTGCATGACGGTCAGGGGAGTGGAAGGGTCCAGGGATACAAACACACCATCAGGGAGGGGTGAGCACTCATATGGACACACACACACACCAGGCACAGAGCGTACATGGGCAGATACACAGCACTGAAGAACCGACATTGCTAACACACAGCACCACTGACCACCCCCACCACCCGTACTGTCCAAGTACGTGTGTCAGAACCTGGGCACCTTGCACCTTGGTGTACAGTGCAATGCAGGCATCATCATGCACATGCACCTGTGGACAGCAGTTGGGAGGGTGTGAGGTGGTCCGTAGGTCGGCGTGGTGAGCAGAGCACCCAGCAGTGCACTGCCCACCATGACACACATTGCACACATGGCAGCACCAGACAGGGCCCGCACTGGGAGACAGCTCAGTCATGTAGCACTGTCCCATGGCCACCGCGGATGTGTGGGAGGCCCGGCCGTGACCCAACAGCATGGGCAGGCTAAGCAGGGACCACATGGGGTGGCACTGTTGCACCACCAGGGGTTCCACTGCGCGAACGTGACCTTGCCCACACAGGGGTCTGCAGCATGCCGAACAAATCTGCACCAGGGGTGCTCGGGATGCCCACAGCAGAACCCGGCATCGACAGGCCTGGTGTCGCACGACGCCGGGAATGGGGAGTGGAGAGTGCACTGTGTGGAGTGTGCGGTACAGGGGCACCTGACTGTGTGCCCAATGCATCCACAACAGAGACCACTGCCTGGGTCAGCCTGTCAATGGTGGCGGTCACATCCATCCGCATATGGACCAGCTCGGCTCAGTCCTGAGCACACTCCCTGCTGTGCCACTCCACGGACACAGACAGTGCCTCCACGGACCTTGCAACCCACCTCTGCAGCTGTACTGATTCCTGCAGCAGGCGGGTATGCTTGTCCAATGGGTACTGTGCCCCAATGGCATCCTGACCCCCAGGGTGTGGACGGTCCTGATGCACAACACCCCTTGAGGGTGGGCGCTGTTCACCAGGACCAGGAATGGGTGGATCAAAGGGTGGTGGACATGTGCCACTGCTTGACACTGTACCCCCAGACCTGGTGGGCGACTGCTGCTGCTGCCCCTCCAACCGCTGTGCCCCCGGGTCCACTCGTTCCACCGCTGTGCTGGCAACAGTGCCAGACACCTGCACAGCCACCGGTGCTGCCCCACGGGTGCTGACAGGTACAGCCTGGGACTGTGCCAGCATGCTGGTACACAAGTTGGAACCAGACAGGCCCAGGGGCACGTGCTGGCCTGCCGTGTGTCCGTCATGGGACACACAACCATCACTTCCCATTGCAGGCCTTCTATCATCAATGGTGCAGGTACGTGCTACTGCCATGGTTACAGCGTGCTGGCATGCTTGCATGCCAGACTGCTGAGACACAGGCTGTTTACCCCCCGCACCCGTATCACTGACACCAGAGTTTGCGGCCCAGTGTGCATGCTTCTGCAGTGCCTGCTGGCTGATGGTGGAGGTGGATGGACCCTCCTCCATGTCCAGCAGGTCAGCGTCACTGTCTGGACCCACCACCACCGTCTCCTGAAGACGAACAGGATCTGTAACAGAAAGAGAATACATGTGAGTGCATGTGAACAACCGCCCCCCCAAACACCACCACCATGTCATACCGTGCAGTGATGGGCTTCCACCTGTCTGGAATCCTCCGCCTGGTATGCCCTCAATGGCGCTCGGCTGCATGGCTGCGACCAGTGTCTCCTCAGTTGGGCTCAGCTGCAACACCACTGGTGGGCCCCTGCCAGTGCCAGCACGTGCCGCCCTGAAGGCTGCCACCTTCTCCTTCAACCTCCTGCAGTCTGTCCCCATCTTTTTCTTGCATTCCTGCACAAAGCGCTGGTGGCTTCTGTGCAGGTTAACGGCCCGAGCTACCCCTTCCCGTGCAGCCGCACGGGACTGAGGTGTGCCCCTCCGTCCTCACAGCACTGGCTCCTCATCCAGGTAGGCCTGGAAGAGAGCCTCCGTCTCTGCTGCTGTAAAGTTGGGCCTCCTCCTACACCCACCGTCCTCACCCTCACAATGACTCTGCTCGGTCATGGCGATCTGTATGGGGGGAAGTGGACACCTTTCACTGTGCAGTCTACAGCATTTTCCCATGACCATCGTCCTGAACATCACACAGCATGCAACTCACCTCTCACCTGCAGTAACCGAATCTGGCCAACGCAGCCCAATGTCGCACATTTATAGCGCAATACATGCAAATTAGGGTGGAGCAACTATAATGACATACCGTCGTACCACTAAGCGCCTTTGAATCGCTGATCAGATGATTTGCATGTGTCAGCTGAATATCGCGAATCTGCGCTTTGCGCACTACGGAAGAGTCGGCTGAGCCAATGGCGCAGATCTGTGCCTGTGTGGTACACTGCATTGCGCATGCCCAGATAGCTTACGTAGGCATCTGTTGCACTGCTGACGTGCTGAGCGCAATTGGCAATTCAGGCCATGGCCACCATTGTGCCAGTGGCGCTACAGCAATGGGCACTATATGGTGCTGTGGCACTACAGCGCAATACTCCACTGTTGCACTGGTATGCAGCTGGTCGGTCATGCAGGATGCCTATACGTCAGATGGCACTGTGCGTAGCCTTGCATCATTGCCCATGACCTTGTGTATGACCTTTTTCCCCTGGCACTGTTCGCCTGCCATGTGTACGTCCCTATTGTGCTGTCTGGTAACAGCGCTATTTGAAGTGACGGCGCTGTTCGAACAGCGCAATTGGAGCCTGTGGTGGTCTATTGCGCAACATCTCCACATGGGTTACGCGCAGCTGGGCGCATATTGCCTGCTGTAAAGTTGGTGCCATGGCTAGGAGGAGGGTGGTGTCCTGGAGCCAGCTTGAAGTGGCCAACTTGGTGGCCCTAGTGGAGCCCCACTATGGGGCACTTTATGGTGAGGCACCCCTCACCATTGCCCGGACCCAGGTGTGGCAACAAGTGGCCACTGACCTGGTGGGGGTCACTGGATGGTGCCGGTCAGCTGAGCAGTGCCGGCACCGGTACAGTGACCTCTGCTGTAGGGATCCTGATCTGCTGGATTGGCTGCGGTCATGTGCCAGGTGGGGCGTGGTGCCTAGGCCAGGTGGGTGTGCCATATATGCACCTGTATTATCTGTAGGGGTGTGTGTGTGTTTTGGTGGCTGTGCATAGGTGATGGCTCAGCCACGGTTGGCTGTGTCAGTGTGTGCAGCTGTGAGATGACTGGGTATGGCTGTGTGGGCAGGCACTGTCACTGGGGCAGGGGGGCAGTCTGCTTTTGAGTCACACTGATGTTTGTCTCAACATATGTCTCCCACAGGCCGGGATGTGAGGATGCGGGGCAACAGTAAAGAGGGCCGTGCCAGGGACCCATTGCCAGCAGGGGTTGGAGCCCACCAGCAGCAGCAGCGCCAGCAACAGCGCCAGTCGGAGCTGCTTGAGCAGTGTGAGTATCATGACTTCATGGATGCTATTGCATGCTGGGGGGGGCCAGTAGCCATGCAGAATACAAACATGCAGGAAAGGGGGAGGTCATAATTCCACTATACAAGACACTAGTGAGGCCCCACCTGCAGTACAGTGTACATTTCTGGAGACCATACCTACGTAAGGATGTAGAGTGGGCAGAGAAGGTTCAGAGGAGGGCAACAAGGATGGTGCATGGCTTGCATCACAACTCCTAGGGAGACAGTTTTGAAGGAACTGAACCTGTACTCCCCTGGAGGAGAGGAGGGAGAGAGGGAATATGATTGAGACATACAAGTATATTATAGGGTGGAACAGGGTGCAGGGAAACACTATTTTGAAGTGCAAAATATGTTCCAGGACTACAGGGCATGGGATGCAGTTGGAGGGAGGACGATTCAGAGGAAACATGAGCAAGACTTTCTTCACAGAACGGGTGGTGTACAAGTGGGACACCCTGCCAGAGGGAGTGGTGGGGGCTGACACACTCACGGGATTTCAGACTGCACGGGATAGACATAACGGAATTCTTGAGGTCAGGGGTAAGGGGCAACAGACTTCTAGGTAAACAAAGTAACTTACAGGCTGAAATGGACAGACTGTGTGGGCCATAGGCCCTTATCTGCCGACACTGGCTATGTATCTATGTCTGTAGGCACGACACAGGTGACATGCATCACTGTCCAGTTTCACAGCACGTCTGTGTATGCATCACTGGTGGTCCATGCATGCACTGGGCACATAGCTGTGTAACTGGCATCGCACCACATTGCCACGTCACTTGCCAGCCTTGTTTGTGCTGTGATGGACATGGGCAGTGTGTGTATGTGCAGTGGTGCGCATAGCTGGTGCCGCCTGTTTGTGATGGCCATGTGCATGTTCACTGTGGGTGGGTGCATGCCATCACAGGTGCGGGACATTGGGCTATATGGCTTGCAGGTTGGGTGGTGTTCAGGGTTGTGGTCAGTCACAGCCATTGACTGTGTTCCCATTTTCCTAGGCCTCGAGGTTCTCCAGAGGATGGCGAGGGATGTCAGGGCCATCCGACAGCTTGTGGCCCAGAACAGCGACATCCTGAAATCCATTCACCGCCATGGCGTGCGGAGGAGGCGGCAGAGAACTGCAGGACACCGGCAGGAGGACGGGCAGCCGGTTGGCCCATGACCTCTCTACCCTTCCCACTTCTCCCATCCCTACCACCCTGCCTTCCCTCTCCAAGTTTGTCATCCCTACCCCTTGACCAACCCTACCTTGTACCCGTCCCCCCCTTGTAAATAGTTGTACTTGTTCTTGATAATGTTTGTTGTTGTGAAATACATTTTTATATTTTTATACGAATATTGTGTTGCTCTCTGATTTGCAGCTGCCGATGGGTGCTCAGTTGCAGGGGTGTACATGCCATCTGGGCTGGTATGGTCCTGGGTATGTGTGTGTGTGTGTGTGGGCATGTGTGTGCATGGGGAGGTATCTCCAGCATGGCAGTGACTTTCAGTTGGTCTTGCCGTCTGCTGCCACCCACTGCTGGGTGCACAGGGTGTGTCTGGCTTGTAGGCTTCTGTGCTGCACGGGGTTGACGTGTGCTGGGGGATGCATGGTTTCCTGCAGTGCCAGTCACTGCACATAGGTGGTGTCTTGGGGTCACAGTGCAGGGTGTGCTGTGCGTACGGGGGGCTGATGTGCACTGTAGTTGTCAACCCCCTGTGTGTGGCACTCTCAGCCTGCCAGTGGTTGTGCTGGGGAGTCATGGCTCTGCTATGCTTTGTTGGCTTGTCCCCATGGGCAAGTAGATCATCCGTCCCACCCCCAGTGATGCTGTGCTTGGGGTGTGCAGGTGTGGTGTGGGTTCTGCAGTGTGTTCCTGTGCCCATGTGTGGCATGGCTGGCGGTGGGCCCCAGCCTGCCTCCCTGGATGTGCAGTTCCATTGCTCTGGGGGGGGGGGCTCTGCTTGCGCTATGGCACCTCTGGAATGCTCAGCTGGGCTGCCCTGGTTGCGCCATAGCACAACATTTCGGCTCAGCTTCTCCTTCCCGGTTGTGCTATGGCGCAGTATGTGCGATATTCAGACGTTGGTTGCTTGCGTAATTTGTTCTGCTCCATGTTTGAATATCGCACCTGTTGCGCATTTGCACAACTGGTTTGTGCTTGCTCCTGCTGTTGCGCTCATTTTGAGCGCAGTTTGAAGAGATCTGGGCCCTTATTTCATGATGAACAATTTTGCATAGTAATGACATAAACAATGCAAAATGTTTGGTGAGACAATTTAATGGATGCAGAAACAATATTTAATGAATGGGAAGCCTTCAAAACCACTCTGAGAAGCACATTATAGCTGAAGCCAACTGGACAAACAAAAACCAAACACAAAATGCAAGAAATCAAGAAAAAACCTGACATTTCTAGAAAGCAAAATGAGAGAAGGTCATGAATGTTTCGGAGAGAAGTAAGAAAGTACAAAAGAGAGGCTATGAAGAATGATCAACATAAAAGCAGATTCACAATGGTTTAAAATAAAGAGAAACTGGCTCCTATGTATTGAGACAGCTGGTGAATATTTAGCCAAAAGACTGAAACAGGAACAACAAAAAGAAGAAATTATTGCCATGCAGGACACTCAAGGGGTTCATAGAATAAAATAGAACTGTAAGAGGTGTTTTTAGAAGTTAACCTCTATCAAAGAAGTAATGAATTATTGTGAAAATACATTACACAAGACTGTGATGGAGGAATATTATGGAATATTCAACAAGGCAATTAATAAAGAAGAGATAGAGAGTGCAATGACATCCATGTCAAAAGAGAAACCCCCAGGACCAGTCAGATATGCAATAGAATTTTTTTGTCAAATTTAAGAAAGAATTGTTACCATATTTATTTTTGGAGCTAGAAATCCCAGGTCAAATTTCAAATTTATTTCAAAAAGTATTTATGTCATTGATAGTAAACCCAAATAAAGATGGAAGAAGGGCTGAAAATTATAGACCTATTTCTATTTTGAATTCAGACTATAAAATATTTACAAAATTATTGAACAAGCAGATTAACATAATACATTAATAAAATAATACACAATGACCAGAATGGGGTTTTACCAGGAAGAACAATGTACAAAGGAATTCACAAAGTACCGTTCTTACTAGATTATGCCACCTTGAAGAATATGGATGTCATTGCACTTTCACTTGATACAAAAAATGCATTAGATATGATAGGATGGAATTACATTATAGGAGTTCTTAACCACTTGGGTTTTCTGAAGTACTTTATTCAGATGATTACAGCTTTATGCTTCATCAATTGACAGAATAAAAATAAATGGCAAACTCACACAAAAGTTCACAATAAGCAGAAGGGTAAGACAAGGCTTTCCATTATCGCCATCTTTATTTATATTGTGTATTGAAGTTTTTTTAACTATAATTCAAGCCAATGATAAATTAAAAGGGATTACAGTAGGAAAACAAAAAATATTTTCTGAATGCTTACACAGATGACATACTAATGCTATTAACAGACCCAATTAGCCTAAAAGAAGTACATTTTGAAATTGAGGTATATACAAACATATCTGGTTACAGTATAAATGAAGGTAAATCTGAACTAATAAGCAACTAGAACTTCAACAGCTGAAGCCATTCATGAAAATTTTCCAGTCCAATATAAAAATCCATATTCCTTTTTTACTGACTGGCTGCCGCAAGCAGGTTTCTCAGCCCCATCCCAACTCCCTGTCACTTGGCATCCATTCCCCAGACCTACCAGCTCTAACTCCCCCCAGATTTCCCCCAGTGGTGGGGCTGGAAAGGGAAGGGCTATCCTCCCCCCACCGAGTGACTCACATCCAGATCATCAGGTGGTTAGGTGATGGTGCGGGGCAGAGGTAGGTGGGCAGGGCTTCATGTAACCCACAACAGCTATTTTCCTTTTTTTCCTGTTCCCTGCTGAGGCAGTATGTAAGTGTGTACACATGGTGGCATGCTCATGTTATAGATCTGAGGCCTCTTCCTTCATGTTTCTCAAGCTGCTGGTGCTATCCCCAGGCCTCCAACCAAGGGCAGCCAAGGGTGGACTGGGCAGATCACCCACATTGGAAGAGGAGAGTTGTCCTCTAGATGCTCAATCCTCTTCCCCTTGGCCAACACTGAGCAACTCAAGCTCATTCTTGAACTTAGGTTACTGGCTTGGTAAGAGGTAAGGTGCACAGTGCCTCAGCCCTCTACGCCACCAGGCCGCCTACAAATTACAATATTTAGGAGTTAGAATAGCAATTCCAATTAAAGATCTACTGTATTTCAACAGAACCACAGCTTTTTAATAAAAAAGGTATAGGATGAACTATCAATATGGAGCAAAATGAAATTGCCAGTATGGGAAAAGGTCCACCTGATTAAAAAATGAACATAATCCCACTGATTTCATATACACAACAGTCTATCATAACTGAGGTACCAATCAATTGGTTTAAATCAATAAATACAATTATCATAGATTTTATATGGAATAAAGGAAAGCCAAGAATAGCATGGGCAAAACTGTGCTTTACTAAAGAGTATGGAGGACTTGCATGCCCTGATATTAAAGACTATCTCACATCATTTCTGATGAAAAAAGTAATAAAATGGTCTCAGGATACTGGTGCTGATGCAATTCTAGTGGATACTTTATTGAAAACAGTAATGGGAACATCATAACCATTCAATCAATATGGTTTTGACCAAATAAATACATATAAAAAAACTGCATAATTCAACATTTTGCTAAAAAAATGGAGTACCAAAAAAAGACAAAAATAAAGACACTGTTACGCATTAATAATAGCACATCGCTATCAGGTAAACCAAATAAGACCCCTCCCACTATAATAAATGTGGAAGGTATGCCCACCCAGGACCTGAAAGTTATCATCAATACATTTAATAAGGTATTCACTGACCTCAGTGGCATCCTCCTTCTGGCTTCCTACAACCCTCAAATATCAGCAGTCACACACAAGGCCCAGCATCCTTCTCTAGCTCTTCTTCACCTTTCTACCTAAAAGTAATCTCCCCAGCAAAAGCCAAAAAGTACCTTTCTAAAGTGCTTGGCAGGTCCAGATTCAGTAGCAATTTGCATGACCTCAAGCTTGTTGAGCTCACCCTTGATATTATCCTCATTCCCCATACCAAAATTATGAACATATCTCTCACCTTGGGTAAATTGCCATGGCTTTGGAAAACAGCGGTGGTGACACCTGTTTACAAAAATGGTGACAGAATCATCCACTCCAACTATAGGCCAATATCAATACTTCCCCCTCTCTCCAAAGCACTTGAATGCATCGTTGTTAATCAATTGATGTACCACCTGGAAAAATACCAGCTGCAGTGCCGACAACAGCATGGCTTCTGGAAGCAACATAGTACCACTACCGCTCTAGTTGAATTTACTAGAAACGTTCATAAAGGATTAGATCAAGAGTTCTTGGTGGGGGCAACTTATATTGTCCTCATCAAGGCCTTCGACACCGTCAACCATGAACTTCTGCTGAACCAATTATCCCTTACAGGTCTCTCTGCTGAGTCAGTTGTTTGGTTCACCAGCTACACCTCAGGGAGAGAGCAAAAAGTGAAAAAAAATCCAAAATGTCCTCTCTGAAAGTCAGCTGGTTACAACAGGTGTGCCTTAAGGCTCCAATCTTGGCCCTCTACTCCTTAGTTTGTTTCTTAATCACATCCCACAGGCAGCAATTGTACAAGGTGCAAGGAACTCCTGTACTATCAAAATCCGGCCTGCAAAAAGGGAGCATTATAAATTAGAGCTCTCAAACTCATGGTGCAATGGAAGGCAACTCTGGGACAACATAAAAAAACCTCACTGGGAAACCTTCTAAAGCACCCCCAAACTTGATCATTGCAGAAGATGGCCTTACACAGGACCCCACTACTATAGTGAACACCCTAAATAAGGCCTTCATTGACCTTTCTGGCATATTCCCCCTGACTACCTAATGAAGAATAGCACCTCTAAATTCCTGCAATTACCTTCCCCTGATGGTCCCCCTCCATTTTACTTTAAAAGGGTCCCCTTGATGGAGGTGAGGAAATACCTTCAAAGGGTACTGGGTAAAGCCAGATATAGCAGAGACTCCTTGGACCTCAAACTCCTCAATCTCACCCTTGACACTGTCCTCAGACCACTTACCACACTTATCAACCTCTCCCTCTCCTGTCAACAATTCCATCAATGCTGGAAATCTGCCTCTGTAGTGTCTGTATTCAAAGGTGGCAACAGGACACTTCCTACTAACTATTGACCAGTCTCTATCCTTCCTCCCCTTTCCAAAGTGCTAGAGCGGATTGTAACAGACCAACTCATGGAACACCTGACCAAATACAACCTCCAGTGCAAGGAACAGCATGGCTTTAGAAAAGCACATAGCACAGCTACTGCCTTACTGGAATACACTGACTTCTTACACAGTGCTCTCAGCTGTGGCCAGCTGGTGGGATCAATCTACATTAATCTTACCAAGGCCTTTGACACTGAGAACCATTCACTCCTACTCCAGTCACTCCAGGGCATCACACTATCCAATGAGGTCACAAACTGGTTCACCAGCTATCTTGGTGACAAGTTGCAGCAAGTTAAAATTAATGACACACTCTCTAACTGCTTCTTGGTAACCTCCAGAGTTCCCCAAGGCTGCATCCTTGGACCCATACTGTTCAGCCTCTATCTCAACTCACTCCCAAAAGCATGTCCTAACAAGACCATTCTGTACGCAGATGATGCTGTCCTCTTCTCTGTGCATACTGACCCCACCCTACTCACCAAGGACCTTCAAACTGGCTTTGAAGAAGTGGAACGCTGATTTGAGTACCATAAACTCCTGCTGAACTATAAAAAACCAAAGCAATGATTTCACTACCCCACAAAGCCAAAGCAAAGTGACCTGCCTTACTATGCTAAACAAGCAGAACCTCCCCCTCGAGCAAGTCAAGGACTTCAAATCCCTAGACATAACACTAGACAGCACCCTGTCCTACTCTGCCCACATAAACCAAATATCAAGAGCAATAAATTCTTGTATTGGTGCACTTTACAGGAACCGTCACTGCATCACCCCAGAGACTCTCAAGCTAACTGTATCCAGCTCAGTTATCTCCATAGTCGATTGTGGTCTGACATTCTACGGTGCAGCCTTAGAGCCCTGAAAAAAAATCACTGTTGCTCTCAACAAAGCACGTCAACTGGTTACTGGGGCCCACAAGTACACCCACACCTGTGACCTTTAAGCGCAAATACACTGGTTGAATCTCAAAAGTAGGATCACCTACCAATCTTGTCTATTTGCAAACAAAATCAGCATGGGCAAAGCTCCACCAACTGCCCTGCCTCTGCTGTCTGCAGCCCCCAACTCATGCAACATATGCAGAGCATCCTCAATAAACTACCTGGTCCCTTACTGCCGGACAGCCCAAGGTCAGCGATCATTTCATTATACAGCCCCCTCCTGGCTGAACAACCTCCCCCTGAGATACTAAACATCCCCTCCCTTGGCTCCTTCAAAATTAATTTGCACCAGCACCTCACCCAGCAAAGCAGTTGTGACTGCCCCCAATACCTAGACACTGCAAGGAATGGCCTGCTCCCAGCCACTACCTGTCTACAGTAGCACACCTCCCTCCCTCCCCTTGCCCATCCCACACTTCCATTCACTCCCTAACATTTAACCCACCTACCTCTATTCTGACTCAAGAAGGAAACCTCTCTGTCTGCTTCAACCTCTTTTCCTTTTTTTCTCCCTTCTCTCCTGTTTCTTGCTCTCTTTATACCATTACTGGATCTCCACCCCCCTCCCTCTGCCTATCCTTTTCGCTTATCCCTGGCAGACAAAGTCATAATTAACAGACTGCACCCCCCTCCACTCTCTCATCTCCTATCCTGCTGCTTCTGTTACTGTCCCATGTACTATTTAACCAATAAGCCACAAGGGGGTGTGGGTTATCAGGGGATTTACCATGGCTGGAGTGGTTTGCCCATGAGGCTCAGCTGAGTGGGTAAATCCTCGCCAGCCATGGTAAATCCCCCGATAACCCACATCCAATGAGTGGCTTATTGCAATTAAACCAAGGTTAATTTTTTTACTATAATAAAATACAAATATTAAAGAGGTTGCTTTGTTGTTTTATTTTTATTGCATTTATTCCTGTGCTGCAGATGATTTGTTGGATAGTGTCATCAACAGCCGTTGATTATCAGAGGATTTACACTGGTGGTAAACTGCCAGTCTGATGATTTCATTGGCTGTTTACTTATGTCCATGGTATAATCCCTTCTATACCTTACACTGTGCCTTGTCAATGATTGATTGCCTTTCTGTGCAATTTATGTAACTATGTGTCCTTGCATCCTGTTGCCTTACTATGATATTTACCTTTCTTGATGTGTACTGAAAAAAACAATTTTTTGTATGTACTACCTCTGTATTCTGTATCTGATGTGGAATCTTTGTAAAAGAACCTCTGGTTCAAAGGTATTTTAATCATAGAAATAAATAAATAAAATAAATGACAATGTGCTACTGTCTGCAGATGATGCAATGCTTTATTCGAGCCACTCTGACCATTCTGTGCTAGAAACTTTAATGCAGTCTAATTTATCCACAGTAGAACAATGGTTCCTCAATTCGAAATTACTGTTAAATTACAAAAAGACAAACAGCATGTTATTTGCCTCTGCCCATAACAGGCACAAATCTTTCCAACTTTCACTAAAATACCACCAACAGCTTAATCTGGTTCAAAGTCAGTGGGCAATCATCTGTATTCCTCTCCCCGGGCAGTGCATGAAAATAGGCAGAATTTGTCTAGTGCACTTACCCGGTCAAAGAAAAACTAACTTCAGGTACTTAACAGTACTTAACAATCTAAACTCCCCTCTTGAAATGGTGCAAAGCTTCAAATATCTCAGAGTAACTTTAGACAGCACACTGTCATACTCTCTGCATACTGACCTGGTGGCCAAGTCTGCAAATGCTAAACTGGTCCTGCTGTACAGAAACAAACACTGCCTAACCAATGAAGCCTTAAAAATTGTGGTTACAAGCTCTGTGTTGTCAATTATAGATTATGGCCTTGTAGTATATGGAGCCGCAACTACTACATCCCTCAAACAGATCAAAACTTCTCTTAACAAGGCTTGTAGGCTTGTTTTGGGTGCAAACCGATTGACCCACTCATGCGAACTATACGCACAGTTTGGCTTGCTTAACTTGGACAGAAGAATTCAATATCAAGTCTACCTTCTGGCTAAGAAATCCATCCTTGGACTTACCCCCCAGGGAGTTCGGAAACTACTAAACCTCCCTAACTCTACCAGAAGTACTCGGGGTGTGAACAACCTAACTCTTAAAGTCCCTTTATGCTGCACCTCACAAGGCCAGCAGTCCTTTGAATACTGGGCACCTTCCTGTCTAAACTCCCTTAGGGAAGAGGTACAGAAGGAAATCAGGCTTGGACTGTTTAAAACTAAACTTCATGTGCTATTTGCATCTACCAGTGGCTGCGATTGTGGGAACTAATATCTTCCATTACCTCCTTTTCTGGCTTACTCTGATTCCGCATTTCACATGGTTGTAGACACTCCCTATCCATTCTCCTACCCTTAACTCGCATTGGTCCCTTCCACCTCCTCCCTTCCCTATTTTTACTTATTTTATCACTTTTCCATTATCCACAGGCCTTCCTTCTGAACAACTAGAGCTATTTTCCCCATCTCTCCCATTTCTACTACTCCATCTATCACCCCCTGACTCTGTGGATGCCTTCCCCCAAAACTCTCCTCAGGATGTTCCCCATCCCAAAGTCACCTCATCATCCTCCCCTCTATGCTCCCTCTCTCTGAAATAAGGTGAACCTGATGCCTTATTCTGCTGTGCACTTAGGCAAAAGAACTGTTTTTTCAGTAAAAACTAGTCTGGCTATGTCCTGCTCACTTAAAACTGGCACTATAGAAACTATTGAATGGCACTCACTGTATATTGAGTTCTTGTGTTATCACCCTCATTGTAACCTCTGTTTGGTTCTCTACGTATATTTTGTGCTACTGTTTCTCATCTAATATGTTTGTATCAGCCTTACATTATTCCGTATCTCTGATGTGGAACCTCTGTAAAAGAGCCTCTGGCTCAAAGTTATTCTCTGAAAACTAATAAAATAAAAAAGATGGAACAACCCCTTATTTACTATAGATGGAAAAGTGTTTAGATACCAAAGCTGGGAAAGGAAGGGCATTACTTGATGGAACCAGTTGATTAAATCTAA
Source organism: Neoceratodus forsteri (assembly GCA_016271365.2). Classification (NCBI taxonomy): domain Eukaryota; kingdom Metazoa; phylum Chordata; order Ceratodontiformes; family Ceratodontidae; genus Neoceratodus; species Neoceratodus forsteri. The sequence goes on from CM057456.1 coordinate 1,535,884,047, forward strand.
GACATTCAGTCAATGGTCATAGTGTATAAAAGAATATAGTTCACAAGAAAAACAATATTATATATAAATGTTTATATTCTTTAAAAAAAATTCATAACTTCATTAATGCACCAGTTAGGGTTCAAGTTAATGCTGCAAAGTAGGGAAATGTGGCATTAGGGTTTCCAACTCTAGCCCCCAACCCCCATCCCCTAAGCAGCAAAAGGAAATAAATATTAGGGTTTGGGTCTCCGGAGTCTTGGTGAATCAGTGGTGGGGTCTTCTTTGGGGTTGTTAACACTAATGCTCACCCCTCCTGCAGCCCATAGCCTCATGTCAGAAAGCACAAGGTAAAGCTACAAGCCAGTGCCTCATAGTGATACACTATTCAAAGATAAAGAAGTATGTTTTACCCCATGTTGCCAAAAGTATCTGTTGCATGGTAGCACATTATAATAGTGACTCAAATTGAGTGATTCAGTTCTGAGCAACTCAATTTGAGTGCCTGTGATGTGAGCTACTGTGAAAGGATGGGGCACAGTTATAGTGCCAAGTTAGGGGGAAAAAACAGCAAGGAAGTAGGAGGGCGAAGGAATGGAAGAGGAGGGTTCAGGAAGGAGAAGGTATGTGCCCTGCAGTTTGGTGGTGTGCTGCCAAGCTGGCATTCTGGTGTGGTGATGAGGGTAGCAGGCTGCAGTGAGGGAGGTCTAGGGTTTGGGGCTGGGTAGGGATACTATTTTGTATTTTTGTGTGTGGGATTTAATTTTTTTTTGTTTCTGAGTTTCTCCCCCTCTCCAACATGCACCCCCCCCAGAGTTAAGAATCCTAATTTGGGGGATGTGGGGGACACAGCCCCCCACATAGATACATTGTTGTTTTGTCGTCACTGTTGTCGGGTTCGTTGGGGAGTGTACATCGCCATTTTGCTTTTTGGTGATGTACACTTGCTGTAACGGAGATTGCTGTTTAGTGATCACTTTTATGACATGGAACCCTGTTGCACCTTTCTTCACATAGGGCCCTGTGGGCCCTGCATTAAGAAAGAAGATCATGGCCGATGCTGTTTGTTCAGGGAAAGGGGTGGGCATTAGGGTTGACAACCCCAAGAAAGACCCCACCATTGATTCACCAAGACTCCAAAGACCATAAATGGTATTTCTCCCTTTTGCTACTGGGGGGGTTGGGGAATGGGGAGTTAGGGTAGGAAACCTTAGTGCCACATTGCTCTACTTTTGTGGCATTAACTTGAATCCTAAATGGTGGATTAAAAAAGTTTATTTGCAAAGAATTTCCTTTCTTTTTGAGATAGTGGAATCGTATTCTCATTCATGCAGGTCCCTTCAGCACCTGTATGATCAGATGCAGACACTCAGGGCCCTTTGGGCTATGTGCCAAGGGAAGACTCTATCTGCCTATGGAAGTGAAGAATTCATAGGACTGCCTGGTGGGTTGCAGAGTCAGGGCTCTTTTGTCTCTGAATCTCTGTGTGTCCACAGATACAGACACACAGGGCAAAGAATCCATCTATTAGCCAATGGACAGGGTCCTCTGCCACCCACAGGTGTAGAGAATCAGGGCCCTATGCCAAGAGGACAGTTGTCTTTATTGTATACTACCCCCAGGCCTGTCTGGACAACCTGCAGCTTTCATTCCCGGTAGGGGGGGGGTTACATAACAGTGTCATCTTCACACCCTCACCTCATCCACTTGGGTCACTGAGCTTACCCCCCAACTCAGCTCACTGGCATGGGATCACAAAGCATTCCCCTCTGGGTCTAAGATTGGCACTGCACACAAAGTTTCTTTGCAGTTGTATTTTTTTAATTTTGACTTCCAATTTTCAAGATATTCATTTTACAGTATGACTCCCTTCATAAACATGACATGTAGCATTAAAGTATATTAGCTGAAATGTCATTTTGGACCAGAAATGTGAAAACATATATCATCCAGGATTTAAACACTCACCTGTCACATTTATGAGGTGGTGTGGAAAAGTGGCTACGTTGAAAGTTGGAGCCAAAATACTGAAAATTAGCAAAGTTAGGAGTGAATGATGAAATACTGCAATGTTCACTCATAACTCAGCATGTTACCATATTTGTACACCGAATTTCTGGCATAGGCTTCTTAGTACCCCACTTCATGAAGCCAATAGGTGAACATTTTCAGATTTCCACTGAAACATCATTCTGTGCCACCATAACATCATTCAATGCCACAGGTGCAGAAACATATTTTGGCCAGGGTTTAAACAAGCATTTGTCAATGCCGAATGTTGTTATGCTGGCATTGGTATTGGTAGTGCAGAGGTTAGAGAGATGCATAATAGGAATGACAGTGAAGTATGGAACTGACGCCAACCCCACCCCACCCCACCCTGCAGAGACTGACAGGCATCCAGGTGTGCCTTTGGGTCATTGGCCATAATGCTTACGCCATTTCATCTCACCCTACCCTGCAGACTCTGACAAGTGTTGCGTTGTGCCTTGGGGTTGTCAGGCCTTACACTCACCCTATTCCATATGGAAATATGTTGAGATGGGTGCAGTATAGGAGAATGGGGTGAACTTTGGGGCTGAAGAGTCCAAGGCACACCTTGATGCCTGTCACTGGCTGCAAGGTGGAGGTGGGAGTGGAATGCCATGAGCATTACAGCTGGCAATCCAAAGTCACACCCCTGATGCCTGTCAGTCTCTACTGTACAGGGTGGGATGTTATGGTTAGAAACCCTAATGCCCCAGGAGTTTGTTCATATTTGCACTCCAAATTTTCAACATGGGCTTTTTGTGACCCCACCTCATGAAAGCATTTGGGACCTCCACTCATGAACAGTGGCACTGTGATTTTGTTAATCTGTCCCGAACGTTGATTTCCCACAGCGATTGCACCATTCTGCGCCAGATGTGTGAAAACACAATTTTGAGCAGAATTTGAAAAATGACAGCTGTACTGTACATAAGGAGGTGTGAAGAAATGGTAATGTTGAAAATCTGTAATGAAAATATTAAAAATTCTCGAAGTTACGAGCGTGCATGGAAACTGCGCAATGCACGCTCATAACACAGTCATTTTCTAGAATTTTTTCACCAAATTTTCAACATACACACTTTGGGACCTTCGCTCATGAACAGTGTCACTGTGATTTTCTTAATCTGTCCTGAACATTGATTTCTCACAGCAACCATGCCATTCTGTGCCAGATGTGCAAAAACACATTTTGGGCAGGATGTGAAAAATGACAGCTATACTGTTCAGAAGATGGTGTGAAAAAATGGCAAGGTTGAAAATCTGGAGTGAAAATAGAAAAAATTCTCGAAGTTACGAGCATTTGTGGAAAGTGCACAATGCACGCTCATAACACAGTCATTTTTTTGAATTCTTTCACCAGATTTGTAACATAGGCTTTTTGGAAGCCCAACTCATGAACAGTGGCACTATCATTTTGTTAATCGGTCCTGAAAGGTGACTCCGTACAGTGACCACAAAATCACCTTTCGGGACTGAATAATGAAATGACACTGACTGATTTCATGAGGTAGGGTCCCAGGAACCCTATGTTGAAAATGTGAAGCCAAAAGTCAAAAAAATGGCCGAGATATCCACCTAAGTTGAACCCCCCCATTGATGCCATTACACAACTTACCAGCATTTCTTCAGTTTGTGGTTGGCTTTGAAGACTGCAGATGTGTTCCTGCTCCAGCAAAGATCATGGCACCAGACCTCCAGAGGTAAGTATGGGTGAGGGGGTGTGCGGAGGTGGGGTGCGCAGAGGGTGAGTGTGGGTTGAGGGAGGAGGGCTCTCTGGACTCAACAACGGACTGTTTTCTTTTTTTCAGGAACGGACATCACAGAAAGGTTTTCTTTATTTACAGGTGAAATAAAACAACTGTTGGGCACACTGGGGTGGGCTCCCAGTGTGGCACATAATGGGGATGAGGTGGGGTGGGGTGGGGCAGGAACATGCCGATGCAGTCAGCTTTGGAACACATGAAGCACACTGGAGTGGGTTCCCAGTGTACCACACAATCTTGAAGGGGGTTATAAACATACCAACAGGGGGATTGTGGACCCCTTAGTCAGCTTTCTAAGGATTGTGAGAGGTGGACAGCGACAGCTGCTGCCATGTTTATTGAAATGTTTCAGCAAGCAAGGCATTGCCTTGCAATGATGGGGTGCTCCCTCATTGTGGGGGTGAATTTCTTTCAAGTTCATGGCACGCTTCTCAACTGCCATCATAGACAGCATGCTCATTCATTGGTGCCACAGAGATAAGCCCAAAAAGTGGTGGCAACATTGGCCACAACACTGCTGCACCTCCACAACCTGCTACTCCAGCAAGCTGCCACAAAATGTTGCTTGTGCTGCACACGCAAGACAACATAACAAGCATTTGTCAATGCCGAATGTTGGCTTGCTGGCATTGGCATTGGTAGTGCAGGAGTTAGACAGATGCATCATAGGAATGGCAATGAAGTATTGAACTGATGCCAACCCACCCCCACCCTGCAGAGAGTGACAAGCATTAGGGTGTCCCTTTGGGTGTTTGGTAGTGCAGTGCAGAAAAACATGTCGGGCAGGATGTGAGAAATGACAGCTGCACAGTTCATAAGGAGGTGTAAAAAAATTCCAGTGTTGAAAATGTGGCATGTAAATATACCAAATTTGTGAAGCTACTAGGGTGTTTGGGAAATATGCAATGCACGCTTGCAACACTGCCATTTTATGGGCGTTCGGCACCAAATTTTCAACATAGACATTTTAGTACCTCTGCTCATGTACAATGTCACTGTTATTACCTCAAAGTGTCCCAAGAAGTGATTTCGCACACCGACCACGCTATTCTGCGCCAGAAGTGCAAAAACACATTTTGGGCATGATATGTCAAATGACGGCTGTACTGTTCATCAAGAGGTGTGGAAAAATGGCAATGGTGAAAATCCAGACTGAAAATATCACAAATGCACGACGGTATGAGCGTGCGTGCAATCTGTCAACGCATGCTCATAACACAGTTATTTTATGCAGTATCATCACCAAATTTTCAAAATAGGCATTTTAGGTCCTCTGCTCATGAACCGTGTCACCTTCATTTTCATAACCTGGCCCAAACACTGATTTCCCACAGTGACTGCGCTATTGTGCGCTGGAAGGCGGAAACACATTTCGGGCAGGATGTGGAAAATGACAGCTGTACTGTTCACAAGGAGGTGTACAAAAATGACAATGCTGAAAATCCAGCAGTAAAATATTGTGAATGCGCGAAGTTATGAGCCTGCGTTGCAACTGCGCAACGCACGCTCGTAAAACAGGCATTTGTTGGATTTTTTCCACCAAATTTGGAACTTAGGCTTTTTAAGAGGGCACCTCATGAACACCACCACTGTCATTTCGTTAATGGGCCCCAAAAGGTGATTTCGCGCAGTGACTGTGAAATCACCTTTCGAGGCAGATAAACACCATGACAGTGACAGAATTCATGAGGAGGGGCCCCAAAAAACCCATGTTGAAAATTTGGTGCAAAATTCAAAAAATGGCTGAGATATGCAACAAAGTTGAAAAAACCCTATCTAGCCCATTATACAGCCTACCGGCATTTCCTCAGTTCGCGGTCGGCTTTGAAGAGTGCAGACGTGTTCCTGGTCCACCGATGATCATCGCACCGGAGTCCAGAGGTAGGTATGGGGTGGGGGTGTGGGGAGGCCAGGGTGACAGTGGGTGGGTGCAGGTTGTAGGAGGGGGCAGGAGAAGCGCCCGTGGGACCGTTTTTAATTTACAGGTAAAAAAAAGATGATGCAGGATGTTTGCCACGCTAGGTGGACTCCCAGTGTGGCAGAAGGATGGCTGGGGGCATGGAGCTGGCGGGGGGCTCCCAGCGTGGCACCCTGTACTGGGGGAGGACAGTGGAGCTGACGGGTTGGGCACCCCGTCCAGCCATGGGATCAGTTGCCATGCTGGGGTGGGCTCCCAGCATGGCACCCTGTACTGGGGGGACAGTGGAGCTGACAGGGATTGGGCACCTGTCGGGCATGGATCAGTTGCTACGCTGGGGTGGGCTCCCAGCAAGGCACCCTGTACTGGGGGGGGGGAAACAGCACTAGTAAAGTGGACATAACCTGTAAACAAAGTGCAGCTGCATGACAAGCTTGTCTCTGATTTCAGCGGCACTTTGTTTTGAAGTTTTGTCCACTTTACATAATGTTGGTGTCAGTGCTAGCATGCTGGCTTATTGGGGAATGAGGGATGCACCTACTGATGCATGCCCTGCATTCGCCCAACAGCAGCCGTGCCCCTAAAGCTGCACTCTCCCAATATGCTGACTGCTGCGCAAGCACGGCAAGCCAACATAAAAATGATAGCCATCATGCTCATGAGATGGTGTGAAAAAAACGGCAATGTTGAAAATTTGGGGTCAACTTTTTTTTTAAATTATCAAAGTTATGAACGAACATTGAAAAATGTAATCATACACTCATAACTGTCTTATTTTTACAGATTTTGAGCCCACATTTTTAACATCACCTTCTTATGACCTCACTTCATTAACGCATGGAGTTAAAATGTTAAAATCCTGCCTGAAAGGTAATTTCACACAGCGACTGCAAAATTTCCTTTCAGGCCAGATTTGCATAATTCTACTGTGACTGGTCATGAGGTGGGGTCCAAAAAGACCATGTTGAAAATGTGGCATAAAGATATCTAAAAATGGCAAATTTATGGATCAAATTCAAAACCCCTTTGAAATATATTAAACCGCACTTACCTGATTTTCTCATATCACAGTTACTGGTTCAAGCAGCTAGACATGTATTCAGTTAAAAAGTGGATCTACACCATAGGACATGTTCAGGTGAGTGAGAGTGTGTGTGTGGGGTTTGTGGAGGGTGTGGGGGTGGATGCTGAGTGGGAGGGTCGGGGTGGTGTGGGTGTGGGGTGTGGGTGAGGGGTATGAGTGAGTCACATCAGCGAGGGACCATTTTCCTTTTTACAGGTTTAAAAAAATCATTGAGGGATGGTTTTCTTTACTTCACATCACATTCCGACACTGGAGTCTGGGCACCCAAGTGTCAGGCTACTTTTCAGTGAACAGTGGTGGGTGACATGGAGGGAAGTCACAACAAGCGGTACTTGGAGTGGGCATTCCAGTCCACTTATATTTCATATTTAAAAATAAATAAATATATACTTGGAAGGATGGGTGTGTGACCTGGAGGGGGAGAAGGAAGCAGTACTGGGGTTGGGCACCTCAGTCCACTTAGCAATTATGATAGATAGATAGATAGATAGATAGATAGATAGATAGATAGATAGATACAGACAGGCTGGCAGGCAGGCAGACAGACAGACAAGCAGAACAGGGAATTGCCAGCTCACTGCTTCAGCTGAAGCTGGCACCACAGCTTCCAGCTGTGACTTCAACATTCAAGAAAGTCCTGCTGTTCTTCTCATACAGAGAACATCTGTGAATGGCTCCTCTTGTTAAGCTGGGCACCCTGGATTTTGGGGTGCCCAGAAAAGGTATTTCTGACCAATAATTTAGAAAAAGAACAACATCAGAATCTAGTTAAACGGGTTCTATTTAGTTAGGTTCAGGTGTTTATGTTTTTTAAATTGCACCATTTTTATGTATTTTAGTTTGAGAGGAAAAAACAAGATGGCAGCTATCACAGCACAAAAAATGCTTTCATACCATGAGATGCAAGTGGTGAGAAACCAAAAATGGTCTTCCAACACAGAATTTTTGATGTCGCATCAGAATGCTATCTGAAAAAAACCCTACTGAGCATTCTCAGAACAGGAAAAAAAACTAAATCTTTATAACTCTGGAACCTTTTAGTGTTTTTTCATGAGGCTTTCCATAAGCACTACCTTGACACAATATACTTCTACCCTGAAAACTTCAGAAAAAAATTGCATTCTATGTAGGCAGTATGTGAGAGCAAACCCAAATCCCATGTGAAGTATCAGAAAAAAAATTAGATGTCTACAGGAAAATGACATATGCAGTTCTCAGAAACCACACAAGCTGCCATCACAAAATTTTCCACGGATTTAGACCTTGAGTGCTAGACAACACATGGAAAATTCAGCTAATTTAATCAAACACTGCCAAAGCTATTAAGGTGCAAATTTAGGGGTTTAACATAGAGGGCCTGATTTTCAAATGGGATGCGTCGCCACAACAGACTTGAGGCAGAAGGGTTTACTGCAAGTGGTGACTTCCGGCAAGCATGATTTTGAAAGTTGCTTGTCTCAACCTCGGTGTAAGTCTCTTGTGGCAACACAGCACAGTTACACCAGCTACCCCTGGCATCCATTTACATCCATGGGGTGCCATTTTATGGGTCTTCTGCCAAAACTTTGGCACAAGCTGCTGTAAAAAGAGGGCACTGTCGCAACTTGCATTCTGGATTTGAAAACTGGGTGCAAGTTGTAGCAAACACCAGGACACAGCTGCGGAAAACATTGTGGGGACACTGGGCTTGGTCGCATGCCCTGCGTCCCAGTTTGAAAATTGGGCCCAGAACCTCTTGTTCAACCCTAGCTATAGGAGCACTACCACACACCTATAAATACAGCTTAAGGATGTATTTAAATAAAACTGTATTTATTTATTTACATGTTTATTTATTTATTTATTATTGTCTCGGATTATAATCTTTAAGCTAGAAGCTCTTTTACAAAGGTTCCATGTCAGCATGAGATCAGAACAACAGGAAGAGCAATTACGATGAATGGTACAATTACAGCATAGTTACAGTGAATAAGTACAATTATAGTGAATTGCATGCAGTGGGAATGGTACAGTAATGTGTTGGAATTTTAACATAGAGACAACAGTACAGATACAGATACTGCATAAATATTGCAGGTTCAGATCGCAATAAACAGCAAAACAAGACTGCAGTTATTCAAGCCAACAAAGTATTAACAAGATAGGCAATTCAGGCAGAAAAGTGAGGAGGGGATCTATGAACAAGTGGGACAGGAAGGAGGAGTAGAGAGAGGGAACTTGTGGGAGGGACAGCGGGGAGTAAGGATGGAGGTGGGAGAGGAGAGGGTGATGCATCATAGTATAAGCCTAACATGAACAGCAGGTTTGAAAGGGTGAAGTGAGGGGAAGGTGGAGGTGGAAAAGGGGGAGTATTTGTCAAGGAGAGTAGCGAGTGGGGCATTGGATGGAGTATGGATACGGGAAAGGGAGGGGGGAGAGGTAAGGAAAGGTGTAGGAGGGGATGAGGCAAGGTGAGTATAAGCACAATACTACTAGGGGACTAAGGAGGGGGTTATGGCACTGGGCCAAAAATTTGATATCCACGTGGGACATTTAAACTAGCTGATGGGGAGAAGACGGCAGTTCTAGAAGTGCACATAGAGCCTGCCGTCTCTCCCCCTTCAGCTAGCACCAAATCTACAGGACACTCCAGAATAACAGTTGCAGAAGGCAAAAGAATGCAACCCTGTCAAAGTCTGCCAATGATGAAAAAGTAGGAAAGGGAAGAAAAATAACATAAAGGGAGGTATCACAAAAGGGGAAGCACATCAGGAATTGACAGCTTTGCCTCAATGCATGCAGTCTGGCTAACAAGATGTCACACCTCACTGCCACAATAGCTGAGGCAGGACTGGACTGGGTTGCCATGACTAAAACATGGTTCACAGGCAATCACCATTGGGAGGTGACTATCCTGGGGTATAATTTGTTCGGGAGAGATCAGATTGGGAAAAAGGGAGGGGGGAATAGCTAGTTATGTTAAAGATACCATCAATACTACAGAAATTCAGCAGGCACAAGTGGAAACCGAGGACCTATGGATTACAATTGGGGCCATAAGCTGGACACCCATCTGGGTAGGAGTAATCTACAGATCCCCTAATCAGGAGGAAGCCAGGGACAAGGAAATTCTGGAAACCATCTTTCAGATGTCAGACAAAGGGGACATGTTGCTAGTACGGGACTTCATTCTCCCAAACATTGATTGGAGTTCCCACACAGTAGCATCAGAAAAAAGCAGAGAATTCCTAGTTACACTACAGGGACCAGGCCTAAGTCAACTAGTGAAGACATGCACAGGAGGAAACATGAACTTAGACCTGGTATTCACAAATAGTGAAAGGGTTCTGGGTGTCAAAGCGGGGAACCACCTGGGAAACAGTCACCATCGCATAGTATGGTTCAAGGCAAAAAGGACTGAGGACTCCACACACTCTAAGTTGAAGGTCCTTGACTCCAGGAGGGCAGACTTCACAAAAATGAAGGCCTGCCTGAGGGACAACCGGTCACATCACAGTGCACCTATCAGGTTAGTAAGAATAAAAAAGATGAAAAACCCACTATGGTTTTTCAAAGAAGTGGCAACCATGGTTAGGGAAAAGTGCAAAGCCTTCTGAAAGTAAAAGGAGTCAGGGAACAAGGCTAACAAAACAGAATACAAAGAAAAACTAAAAGAGGCAGGGAAAGTGATAAGAAATGCAAGAGCACAGATGGAGGCATGGATAGCTCAGGGAGTGAAAAAGGGTGACAAAACATTCTACAGGTACATACATGAAAAAAGGAAGAATAAAGGGGACATTGTTAAAATCACAAAAAAGGATGGGCAGCCCACGGAGCAAGACATAGAGAAGGCAGAGGCACCCAATGAGTACTTCTGCTCAGTCTTCACACATGAAGCAGACAGTGGCAGGCCATCAACAGGCAAATATAATTGTCCATTTGGAGGAATAAACATGGGTTCCTTCACAGAGGAAAGGGTCCTAGAGAAAATCAACAAGTTAAAGGTGGATAAAGCTATGGGGCCAGATTGGATACACCCAAGAATATTTAAGGACCTGAGGAGGGAACTGGCAGCCCCCTTAGCAGTACTCTTCAACAAATCATTGAAGAGCAGGGAAGTTCCTGAGGACTGGAAGAGGACAACAGTAGTGTCACTCCACAAGAGTGGAAGCAAGGAGGAGCCAGGAAACTACCATCCAGTTAGTCTCACTTCAGTCTTGGGAAAACTGATGGAGTCCCTGGAAAGAACCATTGCTTCTTTAGAGGAAAGTGGTCAGCTTGACACAAAGCAACACAGTTTCATGGCAGAGAGGTCCTGCCAGACAAACCTGGTAGATTTCTTTGATTGGGTCACCAGAAGATTGGATCAGGGTGGGCAATGGATGTGGCTTACTGGGACTTCAGTGAGGCTTTTGACTCAGTTCCACACAGGAGACGAGTCAATAAACTGGGGAACATGGGAATCAGGCTTAAGATAACAGGCTTGGTCAGAAACTGGTTAAGTGGGAGAACACAGAGGGTATTAGTGCATGGCACTCTATCAGAGGAGGGTAGGGTGACTAGCGGGGTTCCACAGAGCTGTAATCTAGACCTGATCCTCTTCAGCATATTCATCAGAGACATTGCTGATGGACTGAAGGGAAAAGTGTGCCTGTTTGCAGATGACACCAAAATCAGCAACAGGATTGACACACCAGTGGGGCAACAAGGCATGGAATCTGATCTCCAAAAGGGAAAGGGAAAGGGGAAATTGTTTAACTAGGAAAGCTGCAGAAGTGGTCAAGGATCTGGCAATTGAAATTCAATGCCAAAAAATGCAAAGTCATGCATCTGGGAAAAATGTAACCCAGGAAAACTGTACTTGATGGGAGGGGAGCAGCTCATGGCTACAAGGCAAGAGCAAGACCTGAGGGTGATCATATTAGATAACCTCAAGTTCAGCAAACAATGTGAGAAGGCAGCAGTAAAAGCTAGTGGCATCCTAGGATGCAAAGGAAGGGGCATCACAAGCAGAAGGCATGAAGTGATCATGCCTCTGTATCAGTCCTTGATAAGGCTCCACCTAGAATACTGTGTCCAGTTCTGAAGGCCACACCCCTGGAGAAACATAAATAGGCTGAAGATGGTATAGATAAGAGCAATAAAGATGGAGCCAAGCTTGCATCAGAAACTGTACAGTGCAGGAATTGGAGGAACATGATAGAGACATTTAAATACCTTAAAGACAACAACAAGGTACAGGTGCAGAACCTCTTTCAGGTAAAAGACTATAACAGGAAAAGAGGGCATAACCTTCACCTTAAGGGAGGTAGATTCAGGAGCAATATGAAGAAATTCTTCTTCATGGTGCACATTGCTGAACCGTGGAATAGCCTACCGGAGGAGGTGGTGGGAGCGAAGACTGTGGGGGAATTCTAGCGGGCATGGGACCAGCTTTGTGGGATACTCAAGCAGGCAGCTAAGTGGGGGGGTAGGAAACCAAGGGCAGACTTGATGGATCATATGGTCCCCATCTGCCAAAAACTTCTATGTGTCTATGTTTCTATGATAAGTGCTAAGGTTGCTTGGAAGGGCTGGATTGGAAGAGGGAGGTAACTATGGAAAAAAGAGGAAAAGAATGAAAAGTGGGGTTGAGGTGGAATTATAAATCAGTACTAGGGATAGAGCAGGGTGAAAAGTGCAATTCACAGGTAGCAGAGTAAGGATAGTGATAGTAGATATCCCTCTCCAAGTTCCAGGGAGGAGGGAACTAGGAGGAGGGAGTGAGAAACTATTGGGGTGGGGTTAGTTTGAGCAATCACATCTCCCTCAGTCATAAAGGTGCTGTTTAAGTTCTCTTTTGAATGGACCAAGTTTGGAGTGGTATAGGATGTTGGCCAGGAGCTTGTTTAGCCATAGTGGGGCCTTATAGGAGAAAGTCCTTTGGGCTAGAGCAGTGCATCAAAATGGGATGCGTAATGGGTTCTTTGCTTTGCCTCTGGTCTGATGTGAGTTGTGGGAAGGCTTGAGTAGATTATGGATGGTCTTCAGGGTCAAACCAAGTAGTGCTTTTTTCCCAAGGAGCAGATTTGGTACTGTATTCTATCTTGTAGGTTTAGCCACTTTGTGTGGGCATGGAGATCACATGTATGCATAAGTGCATTTGTGCCTAGCACCAATCTGCAGGCCTTGTTTCATGCAGTTCTAACTTGTTTCAGCACTGTGTTCATGGCTGTGCTATATATGACAAGGACATAGTCTATAATGGAAAGGATGGAGCTGTTTACTACTAGAGTGAGGGCCTCATCAGTCAGGTAGGAGTGGTGCTTGTAGAGTAGTTCTATCCTGGTGTTGCCTGTTTTTACAACTTGATCAATGTGCTGCATGTAGGAGAGGGAGCTGTCAAGAGTGACACCCAGGTATTTAAAGGTGTTAACTTGTTCCAGTGGCTCACATCTGCTGTTGTAGATAGTAAGATTGCTAGATTTTTTCCTGCTTTGATGGTTGAAGAACAGCATGATTTTTTTTTTATATTTTAGGAGAAGTTTATTCTGGGTGAACCACTCCTTAGACCTTGAGAAACTCTCTAGCAATTCATTTGTTAGGACCGCTAGATTGGGGCCACTTGCAAAGATGACAGCATCATCCACGTAGAGGAGAATCTTGGCCATGGTGATCTCAGGGAGGGAGTCAAGAAAGAGGCTGAACAATAATGGTACAAGGATGAATCCCTGGGGTACCCCTAACAATACCTTTCTTTCATCAGATAGTATGTTTTGTACTTTTATCTGTTGGGTTCTTTGAGCTAGGTAGCTCTAGAACCATGAGGCTGTCTTGGTGGAGGTTCCAAGGGCAAGTAATGTTTTTAGGAGGACACTGAGGTTGACTGTATCAAAGGTCTTTGTGAGGTCAATATAAATTGACCCCACAAGTTTGCCTTTGTCCAGGTCCTCATGAGTGAATTCTGTAAATTTTAAGAGGGCAGTAGTGGTGCTGTAAGATTTTCAAAACCCATGCTGTTGTGGGCACTGGATATTGCATTTGTCCAGATAGTCTACCAACTGGTCTGAGACTATCCACTCAAGGGCCTTAGATAAAGGGGATAGGATGGAGATTGGTCAGTAGTTTGAGTGGTGTGCATGGTCCTCATTTTTATGAACTGGTGTAACTACAGCCAACTTCCATTCAGCAGGGAATTGTGCCAGTTTGAGGGAGAAGTTGATGATTTTTGTGATTGGGTGGGCTACTTCATCTAGTGTGAGTACCATCATTTTGAGATCTAGATTGTCATTGTTGTAATGTAATTTTCCCAGGATTCTGTGGAGGTATTTTTTCATGTCAAAGACTGATCAGAAAGAGCCCTCCCCTCTACCTCTACCTTCACTAATACATTTGAAGAGGTCCTAACAAGTTTATTAGAACAGGACAAAAAAAGAGACTGCTCTCATGGATATTAAAAAACTAATCAAAAATGCTATAATAAACTAAAAAAGAAATAGGAACCGAACTTTATTTCACAAATAGAGAATGGGAAATAGGAAAGTATGCTTTCTTCTGTCAACATATTTAAATGTTCTAGGAACAGATCAATACAGTACAAGATATTGAACAGATCATACTACACACCAATGAGACTACTTAAAATGGGTTTATTATACTCTTCCAAATGTTGGCATTGTAAAAGCACAGATGCAGATTTCTTACACTGTTTTTGGAACAGTCCACTAGTGTGTAATTGGTAGAAAAGCACATTTAACATTTTGAGGTTAATATTAGAGAAGAAGGTGCCTCTCTTAACAAAGTTGCATTATTTTTTAACAGTAGAAAATAGGGATAGATTCTGCTTCTCAAAGAAATAATTGGCACTACTGGCAATAGCAGTTATGTCAACTAAACATTTAATTCTAAAACACTAGAAAGAAACAAATGAAAAAAATATTACCTATAAATGAATGGAGAAAGCTGTTTTTAGACGATTTATATTATGAAAATGTTTTCAACAAAAATGACCTAATTAATATTCCATACACATATAAGGTTTTGAACTGGAAGAGGGGCACCTTTTTTGTTTGAAACAAAACATGGATACAGTGCTTCTATAGATATCAGATAGCAGCTGCTGCTATGTAATATGAAGAATTTTACTATCTCTTGCATGAATTTATACTGTTACAGTATTATATCAACTTGGTATGTTCTAAACATTTTTGAATCCGTGAACCTATAGCAATGTATTCATAACTTCTACGTATACCTGCACAATCCTCCAATTAAAAATATAATTGCAAAAAAAGATGTAATCAATGAGTCTAATGTATGTACTGTAAGTGCTACATCAAGCCAGACTCCTAGATATAGTGGTAGCCAGTGACATCTACAAGCATAACGCTTTCTGTGGTGAGCCAGACCCCAATACCGTTGGAAAAACCACCCCAGCTGAATGCAGCTTTTGCAATATTGGTTCACGCCAGAAGCTAAGATGGTACAACCGCACTGTTGGTGACATTGGCTACCACTATATTTGAATACATTGGCTTGCTCAATAGTGGTGCAATCTAATGTAATGATTGCAGGTGGATCAGCTGAACAAGTTAGAAAATTCTGTGATCCATGTGCCATAGATTTAGCTTTAGTTGCATTATGGATCTGGCAGTTGTTGACAGACCAAGAGGAGATTGTATTGAAATCAGCTTGGAGTGCATAATTAACCTCGGACATTGTTATTGCACTGTAGTGTAGTTTAATCTTCATACATATGTAGATGATACCCCCCGCTGTGCTTCAGAATGTTATTAACAAAAATGAAGAACAGCAGAGGCCCAAGGACTGAGCCTTGAAGAAGTCCAAAAATTTAGGTCAGCAAGGTCTAAATTAATCCCTTGTGTGGACGCTAGCCTTGTTTGGTCACTCAGGTAGTCTTTGAAACATTTGATGGCTAGTTGACTGAGACCTATTGTCTTGAGCTGGAGCAGAAGTATTGTATGTCCACCAAGTTAAATGCCTTGGAGAGCTGCATAAAGATGTCGCCATTGAGGAGACCTTTATTCATGGCTGTGTGGAAATTATTGGTGACTTTGAGCCATGCAGATATGGTGGAATGCTATTTGTACTGTACTACACACTTTGATTATAATGATCACTGATCCCCGGTAACTTTCAAATAAAATGTTAAGTAATGCTCTTACTTTATGCATGACTTAACACTCATGTTAATGATTCCAACAAAACAGCAATATCTAGACTCTGTGCTTGGCTTAATTAGTACCCTAATATTAAAGATTCAAATAAAATATCAATATCTAGACTCTGTGTTTAGCTTAATTCTCTATTTTTAGTAACATTACCTAGTGTTGGAACTCAACACTTTGGTACTGGCATGTTAGACAGACTACTTTTTACTTGAGTTCACTGAGGAACAAAATGGAGGAGTACTGGATTAATGATATGGACACAAAATCATACAGCTCAATCATCAGCTCAAAGACCACACACGAACCAGTGGAATGAGACATTGTCCATAAACCAATAGATGTAATGCAGTGAGTTGGTAAGTCATTACCTTTAATTTTTTTAACCCACTTTATGCTCCTGATATGGGCAGGGATTTTAACCCCTCTCAGCACCCAGACCTCACATCTCACATCCCACTAGGTTGCCAGACTGGGGAGGCCCACAGCTTGCCCCCCTGTGGTGGCCCCATCTAAGGCTTATGCCCAGGGCATAATTCAAGTGGAGGTCTCAGGGCATCCCTGTGCTGCTGGTCCAGGGGTTTTCCACATAGATTCCTTGACCTACAGATATCCGCCGATGCTTCCAGCAGTGAAGAGTGGCTATGGCTGTTGTACACCCAGCCTCCACTGGGTGTTGCTGACTTGCTGAGAAGCCACAATCCTCAACCCCCCCCCCAGAGGAGGAGAGCCTTCTGAGGGACGCTCATCCTACCTCCCCCCCCATCCAGCCCTCTGACACACCACGCTCACTCCTGAACACAGGTTATTAGCACCTCAGGCAGTAGCACTACTGCTGTGCCAGTGGGCTGGCTACACCTTTTACTGGTTAACACAATACATGCAGAAGATAAGGAACGTGAATCATCAGTTTGAGAACCACTTTGGATATGGGAATGAATCACCTTGCACTGGTTAGCCTTAGACACATTGCAACCAAAATGCTGACATCATTCACTTGAGAACCACACTTTGGCAACTGGGAAAACCTTATGCTGGCTAACAGAAGACATGCTGACCATTCAGACCATGCAGACCACTCAGACCATTAAAACTCTGCAGTGTTGAAGACCAGAAACAACCTCCCCCTCACTATTAAATTCCAGAAGCTCTATCAAGTCAGGATGGCTCACAAGATGACTACATCATGTGAACTGGAAGACTGACATTTAGACCCTGTAACCCACCTTTACTGTCTGACACTGTACTCAAGCTAATAATTGCTTATGTTTCCCGGTACTGAAGGGGCATTGTGGAATTCTGGAAGAAGTCACTAGGAATTATGAAACAATTTACTCAGAATGCTGGATGAAGTTACTTGGAATGCTGAAAGAATTTGCTCAGAATGCTGGATGAATAACTCAGAATGCTGGATTAATTCAATTAGAATGTTAAGTAAGCAATAAGATACGACAGGGTGTGTGTTAGACACTTTAACACATGGCTAGGAGGCATAGTTAGGCACGAGGCCACCAGTTGAGTGCATCCAGCCTCTAGCCATGTGTTAAATTGTCTAACACGCACCCTGGAGTGGCTTATTGCACCTATGAAATGGCTATCTAAAATACAGATGTATGTGATAACTAAAATACATATTTTATAGTGAAAAATGTATGTTTGTCTTAATTTTTAATAAAATAGTTCCTCTGCCTGTTTTTTTTTTTTTTACTTGAGGACTTTTGAGTTCCTAAGGCATTCTTATTTATATTTCTGTAGTTGTCATGGCACCCCACCCCCTCAACTAGCAGTAGTTTTACTTCATTTAATTTGAATAAGAAATTATGCTATCCTTTACTAAAAACAGACAAGACATTCAAAACAGAACAACACTAGCTAATGGCAGCAGGCATGCAAGGGCCCTGCTAAAGCATAAGAGCATGCATGGCCCATGAAGACAGGAATGGCCCGACTCCACAGCTTTAATAATCCCGGACCCAGTTGCCCCAAACGAGAATATTACTTTATGAATATGAATCCCATATGTTTCCAGTAGACCGAAACAGATCAGTGCCAACCATTAATGGTACTAACCTAAGCGACCAGCTGCAAATCACATGACTGGATTGGGACATAAGTGCAGTGCTTCCCCAGTGTGTAGACAGAGAACCTGAAACAAGTAAAGTAATGCTAACGTTCATCGACCCCCCCCCCCCACACACATACACCAAGGCATTTCAGTCCAATTTATTTTTATTTACGAGGAAAACAAATGAGCAGACCGAACAGGTATGGGAGAGAGCAGTGAGCGGCCACTAGACTGGCCATTGAGGCACAAAGGAGTGAGCAGAAGAGTGAGCGTAACGAGCAGGGTGTGGAACTGTGTAGCATGTTTTTTTTTTTGTATGCATTTAAACAATGCATACGAAAAAATAAAAAGCATTCCACGCTGTTGTAAGGGATGAATGTATTGAGTGTCCATCAGGACGGCCCTTTAGATGATCAAGCACAGTTGACAACAGTGGTGGCACAATCAAGAAGGCTGATTTTTGTTTTCGCAACGTTCTATGTTGGCATTTCTCTAAGATCATTGCCCAGCTGGCATAGCCTGATCTTGTTTGTGTGTGTTAGAAACTTTAACACACTGTTGATACTCAATGAGATGGCTGGAAATTCACAGGCCATTTCATAAAGAAGTCACCCAGAATACTTTGCTTGAGAAATTCAATTGGAATGCTGCAAGGAATCACTCAGAATGCTGGAAAAGTACTAGCATTCTGGATGCAAAATATGGACTGTCTTATTAAGCTACGATCAGTCTCTCACAGCAGTGTCTCTTAATTGTTTTCCAACAGCAGTGCCTTTCCAATTAAAGAAGTACTTTGGAACAAGCAGACAATGCTTTGTTAAACAGTTGCACACATTTTAGACAGACAGCTTATGATAAACACTTGGGTTGGGATATTCAGAAGGGTTGAACATGGAGCACCACAGTTGCACCACGAGCAACCCACTGATGCGTGATATTCAAAAGGGGAATGTGCATAGCATAAATCACGATGTGCTGGGGCGCATCAGTGATGTATGCAGTGCAAGTAGGGGGGCATGCCCATGCATACGCCGCACATCCCGATATTCAGCCCGAGATGTGCAGAGCAGATGCAGGCACAACCCCTACCTGCACTGCACACAGTTGAGCCATAAGAAACAGGAGCAACAGCTGGCCACCCACAGGTGAGCTGCCGTATTGCAGGGCACAACACAACAGCAGCCAGCTGTGTGTGGCCACCCGAGCTCCTGCGGCACAGTCCGTCGTGGTAGTGGCCCCCCCATGTCCGATTGCGGGCATAAGTATCAAATTAAATCATCCAATATCCCTGGTGGTTCAGTGGACCACTCCCAGCCTGATCGCGGGCATAAGTAAAGAAACAAATCATCCAATATCCCTGGTGGTCCAGTGGACCGCTTCCAGCCCAGTCGCGGGCATAAGTAAAGAAATAAATTGTCCAATATTCCTGGTGGTCCAGCGGACCGCTTCCAGCCTGATTGCGGGCATATGTAATGACTTAATTTGTCCAAACCATCTCTGGTGGCCCAGGGGTACCCCCTCCTTGCTGTGGATCAACTTACATCTCAGAGCGTTGCTGCATGCCCCCTTGATAAACATATCTCTCAAGATAGAGTTTGAATTATGCACTTTTCTTGGGTCCACTCACTCAATGGCTCAAAATACCTCCTGTAGGCTTAGAGTGAGCTTACTTAAAGTCTCCCCTTTCCTCTGTGCCCTGGATAAAAACTCAATTTTTAATCTGGAGACAGACCTCCTGTCTAACATACAGTGAAGGTGGGTCAATATTTGTTCTGCAGTAGCCTTTTCTTATTCCCACCAGAAGACAATATCCTAGTGTGCAGCCTCTTCTAACCACCTATTTAGAATCTTGACCTTTTGATGTTCCAGAATGACATAACACCCAAACATGGCCTTCACCTTTATCTGGAATTCCCTGAGACTGCTACCCATGTATTGTGTTAGCTGTGTCCTCAAATGTAATAAGGCATCATCAGTGGAGACATGTGGGGATATCCTGGAGTTCCTCCTCCTGCTCCTGTGGCAAGTTCATCACCACGCTCAGTTCCAACAGTTTCAAAGGGCATCTTGGTATTGGTCTTCTCATGCATTTAACTCCTTTCCCTGTTTAAGTATTCCAAAAGTGGAGTCTTACAAGGCACAAATGCAGTACCACAGAGTACAAAATCAATTTATTGTGAATCATTTTTTGAAAGAGTTTGCCATCGCAATATACAAGCAAGTCACTAATGAGTAACAAATCACTGTTAACCTAACACCAAAATGAAATTAAAAACAGTCAAGCAAAAGGACATGTCATCAGAATAGTGTATGGCAAAAACAGTGATTAGCAGCCATCATGACAACAGCACTTTTCTGTAGAAGGCAGAACACAAAAATCATGAAATCACTTTAATATTTACATGCATTTGCTATCAGTTCTTTAAATTAGTTGTAGTCCTTCTGCAGCCCTTATGTTCAGTCTTGTTTGTCAAATAGGACCATTTGTCAAAGGGCACTGCTTAGTTCAGAGGAGAAGTGAAAAAAATAGACATTATTCATTCTCAGTTTATCTAATATACTTAAAAATACAAACTTAAAGGATATATGCACTAACAAAATGGTACAAAAAAGACAGACAGCTCAATATTTTAACTTAACTATTTTAACTTGAAAATCAAGTATGTTATACTGATGTCTAGGGCCCAATATTCAAAACTTTGCCCAATGGACAAAGTGTTTGCACCCTAATTGTAAATGGTTTGTACTAGAGTGCAATTTTCAACAGGGGTAGTTACGTGTGCTAAAAGGGTTAGCACATGTGCAAAAAAATAATTTATGTGGGTGGGCAAAGGGAGGGGGAGGCACAGGAATACCAGCGCGGCATGATATTCTGCACATTTTCACTATGCAAAGGTGTTAGCACAGGTCACTTTGCACAGCACAAGTAATGCCAATCATAAGCCCGACTTATTCTGGGCAACCTTGGTGGTTGCCAGAGCAACTGCAGTCAACAACCAAGTTGGTGGTTGGGGGAGCACACCTGTTACCTGATGTCAAGTGGTGCTCTGTCTCCTGATCCCCCATCCCCATGACATGTAAAGATGTCCCTGGTGTCCAGTGGTGCCCCCATCCTATGATCACTGGCCCCAGTGTAAATGTAAGTGTCCCCAGTGTCTAGTGGTCCTACCTACCCTCCGATCTCCAGCTGTGGTATCATGACACACCTTCCTAGCATCTAGTGGCACCCCCCCACCAATCTCTGTCCCTATAGCAACCGACCCATTCTACAGAATCTAATGGCTTCCTGCACCATGGTCACCAGCCAACCTACCCTGCTAATCCCACCCCCTGTTACATGAAGGGCCAGTGCCATGGAAGACCATACAATGAATAGCACAGTGCACCTCTCATCTACTTGGCTGGACACCATATGGGAAGACAGGGAGCACACATCCAATGTACAGTACAGGGCACACATCCTCTGTATAGCATAGGGAGTGCAGACCGTGAACTGTACAGGGAGCATGTGCATACTTTCTCCGAGGAGAAAGCACACAGTGGTGTGGGAAATGCGTCAGGCATCCCTTTGTGTGGTGCTTATGTGGATTTCAGCTTCACTATAAAGTTTGGACACAGTTTTTTTTTATTTTACTCTGTACCCTTCCCCCTGCCCATACTGGGTTGAGGCTTTGACCCCATCCCCACATGCTGCCCCCCATGCCCAGGCTTATCCCCTTGGGCAGGGCTGCTGGGTGGGCACCCCCTCCCCAAGAAACATGGTCTTCTAGCCCTGGATTGCCCCCAGGGCAGGGCTATGGGAGCAGAAACACCCCTGTGGACATGAGTCTCAGCAGGAGTGGCAGTGGAGGCAGGGGTATCATGAGTGGGGCCATATCTTTTTTTATATGCTGCATTCTCCTGGGGGCAGGACATGCAATGACATCAACAGGCACTCCCAACATCTGTCCTGCCTCCCGTTTCATGTGGCGCCGGTCTCTGCGGATCCCTCAGCCTCTGCAAGGGGTCACTAATATTCCAGGCTCTTTTCCTCCCGGAGAAGGAGAGCTACCACTCGGGTGCACAATCCTTCTCTACCTGGCTGGCCTCCAACATCTGGGTCCATTCCCAAACCAGGGATGTCGGCGTCGCAAGCAGATGCCTTTCCGCTGTGCTGGAAGGCCATCTTGGACACAGTTTTTCATTCTTATGGCCATTTATTGATGGTGAGTGCCACAGTTTTACGAATTTTTCAGTTTTCATGTATAATCTTTCCAATTTTAGTTGACATTGGAATATATTTGGTCACAAAATATATTCTGTTACTTCCAATTCTAGCATTTGTATTTTCTTTGTATTGTTCTAAGATAACAGTGCATTTTGTTCCAGATGTTCTGCCCTGTCATAAGCTTTCTTGATTACTGAATAAGAGTATCTGCTCTCTAAACATTTCTAGAAAAGATCTTTAGCTAGTTCTTCAAAAAGACACATTACATTTTATTTGCACAAGCTGATGATATGGATTTCTGTGAATCAGGTAGCTTGGATAGCACAAGTCTGCTTTTAATAATGCATTGACAAAGGTTGGCTTACAAGACATTTTTGTCAGTATTTGCCCCTAATTATCTGTCATAAAAGTAATATATAAAAATGTGATTGTCTAGGCCATCCCGGTGGCACTGAGGGTTGAGGCACTGGACACCACACCTTGCGCCACGCTGACAACCTGGGTTCAGGAACGAGCTCGGACCGCCAGGTTCTGGCAGTGGAGAGACAGGATCGAGCATCTGGAGGACTGCTGCCCTGTCCTGAGAGGGAGGGGGGACCCATCCCGGGAAGCTGGGGACTCCTAGCATTGGCTGGGAGCACAGTAACCTGAGATCAGGAAGTCCAAGGGGATTGGCTGCAGCAGCAACCCTGTAGGCACACACAGGGGTGTGTGTGCCTGCATGAGGATGCATTGTAAGTCCGAGCCAATGGGGTGGGACCTAAGTAGATACCCTCATCCCCGGGGACAGGCGACAGCACCACCTCCTTCAGCCACACTCCATCGACCAGACTTGCTCCTCTCCTGGGCTGAGCCCAGCCCAGCCTGAATTGTAAGATAGAGCACCCTGGGTGGATAGGGTGGCCCTACCTCAGGGGGGCTCAGAGCCAGGGAGATAGCCAAGTTTGTGCCAGGAGATGGAGGGGTTTCAGGTCTGGAGATAGAGGTGCAAGGATCAATGGATGCCTGAGAGATTTCCTCAGGTGGCGGTGCAAAAACAGTTTGAAAAACAAAAAAAATTTGATTGTCTTTTCATTGAGTTAATATTTAAATGAAACATTCTAATTATTTTTGTTAAGCCATCTCATAATGTATCCAAACTCCTTTTTCGTTCCTTGACATGTGCATAACATATAATCAATGAAGCAATGCCATTTTCCCAACATGCTGAGAAAGGGATTAACTTCAGCATTCAAAATGAACATTCCCTCCAACCACCCCAGGAACAAATTAGCACACAATGGAACAACAGTGGACCACATAGCTGCGCCCCTGAGCTGGTGAAAGATTTCCATATCAAATGTAAAATAATTATGGGTTAGACTAAATTCCAACCCTTCCAGCAGGTCAGATGCAATTGCTTCATCACCGAATAGCTTTTCCTTGTTTACCCAGATCACTGTTCTAAAATGTTCCGATGTTGTAGACACCTAGGTGGTTCAATGATGTCTCCTTAAACTGCAATGAGATTTATTTATTTTTTATTTTACTTATTTTATATTCAGATTGCAACCTTTGAGCTGAGAGGCTCCTTTACAAAGGTTCCTAGTCAAGAAACACAATACAGTTACAAAGGGACTACATTTGTTACAATAAACAGGTACAACAAAGGTACGGCAAATTACAACAAGTGCATGGAAATTTGGCAAAAGCTTCATATCCCAGGTGAAGCAAGGGTAGAGTAGAATTCTATTGTAGTGAAGCCAGGAGTATGCCATAGTGTTGCTAAGTGCAGGTCAGTGAGGGTAATAGTTGCCTGAATGGGCATTGTCCTGAAGGAGGGAGAGGAGAGGTAAGATAGGGGAGGAGGTTGTTAGATAGAGGAGGGTGAAGTCAACCAGGGGTAGGGATGGCAAGCGGTGGTAGTAGCTACCCAAACAGGCATTGTAAAATTGGAGGAGAGGAGAAGAGAGGTGGAAGGGGGTAGGTCATTGTAAAGTAGGGGGAGGAGGAGAGCCAGAGGTGAGTGGAGCAGGTGACTAGAATGGGCAGTCAAAGTGATTTGCTCTGGCTAGAAGGTGGTGGAAATGTAGGAGTTATAATCAAAGTTAAATGCAAACGTTATTGGAGGACTACATAAGGTAGGACAGTAAATGAATACAATATTTTGCAAACAATACTGTTTACACAAAACAATCTCTAATCTGAATGCAATATATGCACTGTACTGCACAATCAGATTATCCTGATCATGAAAGGCATTATCCCAGCAATGTCTAGCTGAACAGTTTATTAATGCTCATACTTTAACTGCGACTGAACTCCCTAATATTAGTGATTCCTATAAAACAGCTATAAAATTCTACTTTGAGCTTAATACTTAGGCCAACAAAGCTGGTTATATGGTGATAAGGGACTTATAATTATACCTCATTAGAAAGGAGCACCTTCATATTAAGATGTGAACTATACTATTTACTTTTTACTTTGACTTTACTTTCCCTTTAAGAGAATGCTGAGGTATGGAGTGGTTTGCTGCTCATTGCTATGGACACAAAATTGGGCAAACTAACCATCGGCTTAAAGATCACACATGAACCACAGCTATTGGCTCGATTTTCAAAAGTTGATGGTTTGAAGCTTCCTTCAACCATGATGTTTGGCTCAAGTGTGCCAAACATCTTTGACACAACTGCACCCAATTTCAGTATATTGGATGCAGTTGCAACAGTTTTCACAATTTATGGCAGCTTGCATCAAAGATTTGGTGCAAGCCCCATAAAATGGGTCCCCCAAGTAGTATAAGTTAGATCTGGGGGAGCTGGTCTAACTTGCAGCATTTGGCACACATGACTGAAAATCCTGATCTGTGCCAAGAGAATGCTGCAAACCCCTGCACCTTATGTTCGATGCCCCAGGGGCTTGCGGCATTCTTGGGCCCTTTGAAAATTGGGCCCTATGAGTCTGACCTCGAACAAATGAATGCAACACTGCTAACTAAAGTGATAAATCATCAGTAAAAAACACCTCTGCAACCAGCAAAAAGTAACATACAGTGCAGCCAGCCACAATGCAATGCAGTAACTTGCAATAAATTACATGTTAAAAAACGCAGCATGACAAAAGGGCTTAATTACCAATGAATTACACTACTCCCTGAAGTATACTGCAGCAACCTGAAAGGACTCACTAATCTGAATGTGGACAGAGCAATGGGGCCAGATGGGGTGCATCCAAGGGTATTGAGGGGGCTCAGGGAAACACTGGCTGCACTTCTGACAGTTCTATTTAACAGCTCACTGGAAACAGGAGTGGTTCTGGAGGTCTGGCAGAGGGTGGATGTACAGTAGTCCCACTACACAAAAGTGGTAGCAGGGAGGATACTAGCAGTTATAGGCAAATCATCCTGCCATTAGTGATAGGAAAGTTAATAGAATCACTGCCGAAGGAATGGATTGGGGAATATCTTGAGTCTAGTGGGTTATAAGACCCGAGGCAGCATGGTTTCACAAGGGGAGGTCATGTCAAACGAATCTTGTAGATTTCTTTGGCTGGGTGACAAAGGATTTAGATCAGGGTGGAGCAGTGGACATGGCGTACCTAGATTTCAATAAGGCTTCTGACACTGTTCCACACAGGAGAGTAGTAAGCAAGCTTGGTAGTTTAAGAGTGGGTCCAAAGGTGGGAAACCGGATATGAAATTAGTTAGGGGATAGGTGACAGAGGATGATGGTAAACAGAGTTCACTCTGAGGAAGGGAGGGAGGGTGACCAGCAGGGTGCCTCAGAAATCAGCACTGGGACCAGTTCTCTTTAATGTCTTTATAATGGACATTACAGAGGAGCTGGAGGGGGAAGTTTGCCTCTTTGTGGATGACACCAAAATCTGCAATAGGGTGAACATTCCAGGGAGGGTGAAAAGGATGAACAGAGACCTGTGAAAACTGAAGGACTGGTCAGGGGTATGACAAATGGGTTTCAATGTGAAAAAGTGCAAAATAATGCACTTAGGGCACAGAAACCCAGGGGTGGAGTACAAAATGGGTGGAGTGGTATTGATGACCACCAAGCAGGAAAGATACATGCAGGTAAACATCTCAGATGACCTAAAGGTGGTCAGCCAGTGCAACAAGGCAGTCAGGAGGACTAGTGGGATGCTGGGGTACATAGGGAGGGGTATCACCAGCAGAAAGATGGAGGTGCTGTTGTCGCTGTATAGATTGCTGGTACGACCTCACCTAGAGTATTGTGTCCTATTCTGGAGACCAGGGGCCCAATTCTTAAATACTGGACTAAGATGCAAGGTGCTTGCGTCAAGCAGAATGACGCAAGTAGCACCTTGTGCCAAAATGCAAGCAAGGTGGGATTCAGAAATGCACTGTGTGGGAATGCAAGAATGGGTGCATCAACCATCCCTTGCGCCATCGCAGTGCCATATGCCGGCTAGCACCATGACGCATAGTGCATTGCGACATGAGCAAGGCAAGCTGGACGTAGCAGTACAATTCACAAACCTGCCCCAAACAGGAAATTTCAAACCTGTTAGACCAGTCAGAGCTGAACTAAGGGGACTTAGAAAAAGGAAAGGAAGAGGCAGGGGTAGTGTTACAGGACTGACACACAGGACTGCAGCAGGACAGAGAAAGACACCCCAGAGGATGTTTGCACTGCTGGCCCTACTGGGCATATGGCTGGTCATGCTATGCCACAGGTGACATGCCCACCAGGAAGCACAACAGGGTGAGCGCTGTACAGCAGCCACAGCGACAGATGCAGTAGGTACAAAGACAGCAACAATGCAGATGCAGAAGGCATGCCATGTGAGTGTACTGCCCATGCACCTCACACATGGAACTGACCGAGAAGCAGTGCATTGCACGATATTGGCTTGGCAAGGCAGCCATAGCACAGCTATGCCAGGATCTGGAGGCCGACATGAGAAGCAGGACAAGTAGAGGCCATGCCATACCAACAGAGGTGAAGGTATGTGCAGCCCTACAGGTATTAGCCAGTGGCAAATTCCAGACACCAAGCGGCGACACAGTGGGCATCTCACAGCCCTCCGTATCACATTGCCTGAGGGCATTCATGGATGCCCTGGTACAAAGGTCACAGCAATACATCCGCCTACTCACAGACACCCATGAGCAACTGGCAATCAAGCAGGGATTTTACAACACAGCAGGATTCCCACGTGTGCTCGGTGCAATAGACTGCACACACATTGCCATAAGGGCACCACTGGAAGAACCAGACACCTATGTGCATCGCAAGGGATACCATTCCATGAATGTACAAGTCATCAGCGACAGCAGGTGCTGTATACCGGATGTCGTGGCACAGTATCCTGGGTTCACACATGATGCATATATCTACCAGAACTACGGAGTGTGTGAGGCATTCCAGAATGGAACACTCACAGATGGCTGGCTGATAGGTAAGGCACACATGTACACACAGAGAACAGGTGGACATGTGGAGCATGTGGATACAACAGTAACCCCCCCCCCACAGGTGGTAGTGGATACCCACAACAGCCCTGGCTGATGACACTGGTGAGATGGCCCCAGAGTGCAGCAGAGCAACATTACAATGATGCCCACACAGCAACACAAAGAGTAATAGAGCACACATTCGACATACTCAAGATGAGGTTCCAGTGCCTCGACAGATCAGGTGGCACATTGCAGTACACACCAGTAATGGCATGCAAAATCTTCATAGCATGTTGCGTGCTGCACAACATTGCACTTGAACACAGCACACCAATACAAGAGGATGAAGAAGCACCCAGCGATGATGGTGACACTGCAGAGGAGGAGGAGAAGGCAAGGCCTGCCATTGACTAGTGACAACAGGGCCAGCCACAACACACACTGGCCGGACAACACATGCAAGCACATCAGATCAGGTCACACTTCGGATGAGCACACAACAGCATGCCTAGTGTGCAAGGGCACAGGTACAGCAACACCACCATGGTGGCCTGTAGGGCATGGACCACAGCACTGAGGCCATGTGAAGGCTGCACCCATGCAGCCATGTAACACACTACAGGGACACTGGGAAGCAATGCCATGGTGCTGTGGAGAATGACAAAGCAGTGCCAGGTACCCAGGGAACACTGCGGAGTGGCCACACACTGCCAGTGGACCGGAACAACTGCAGCGATATGGAGGTATCACTGCCTGGGCTTGCAGACAGGCAGTGGCAGCACTGTTGACAAAGAGAAGCCCATTGCCTGTGTGCAGACCCAGACAGCACATGTCACACTGACACTGGCAACATCATGTGTGACTGGGTGTGCATTGCATGCACATGGAACAGGTGGATGAGCGACGTATGTCTGAGATGGTGACTGGCATGGTAGGATGTGTTGAGTGCCAGGTATTGCAGTCAGGGCACTGAGTGGGTCACTCAGACAGCATGGGTTGGGTGCAGCACAACAGTGCCACCATGCCACACACATCATACCAGTGTTGTTGCCCCCTTGCAATGACACTGTGTGGTGGGCACAAGGAGCACTCCTAGTATTGGTGACAAAGTATCGGGGGAGTGAGTGGCTGCACAAACCATGCAGCACAGCCCACGGTGTGGCACATGGTCAGGTGCAGTGCACCTGTGGCTGCAGGAAATGGATGGGTGGTGGCATACCCATAGGCCATGCCCTGTGGAGTGGCACATAGTGCTACAGTGAGCAGTTGGCCACCCCCCCCCAGCAGCATCAGTGTGTGACCTTGAACAGATGCAGTGTGTGGCAACACACCATGCATCTCATGCCAAATGCACCCTTGGTGATGCAGGGTACATTGCATCATGCATGCTGCAGCCACCATGTGCAATGCTGATGCAGACACAACCTGTGCTGCATGCACTCAGCTGGTCTACACAATGTGCGATGCATGCAATCAGAGCCATGGGAACACAGGGATTTACAGGCCACAAACAGCACATGTACCAGCACGTGCTAGGAAAGCAGTTGCTTGTGCAGTAGGCCACACAGGACAGTGTAGCCCAAGCAGCTGTTGGCAGACTTCAGTGCATAGGCCGTCAGGGGACAGATATATCACAGTAGCACACAATATGTGTTCATTACAAAAGCAATGTCACGCTGGAGCAGGGCACCAAACCTCTCAGACGATGAGACAGTGCTCCTCATAAGACTGGCTGAGCAATGGACCAGGGTGCTGTTCCCACAGGGAGGACGGCAATCTAGCCCCTCCCTCAGACAGGGAAAGGGTATGGTCCAAAATTGGTAACAGGCTCCAGGCAGTGTCTGGTATCAGGAGGACCATGAAGCAAGTCAGGCACAGGTGGAATGACCTTGCCTGTAGGGAGGGTTGACTCCTGGCCCACCTGCATAGGATGGCTCACGATGCTGATGTCTAGATGCATGGAGGACTGCCAAGGTAGGCATGTATGTATGTAACCACACCTGATACGAATACACAGCACACCACAGTGACCACGGATGCACAGCTGTGTACTGATGATGTCACGCACCTTTATGTCTCAGCAGGAGAGGTTAACACCACTGAAGGGCAGGAGAGACCCATGACACATGGACAGGGTGGAGAGGGACAAGGTCCACATAATGCCTAATGGTGCCAAGGTAAGTGTACAGCCGACATGCCGTGTATGCAGCAATGTAAGCTACTGTGTAGGGCCTGTCATGCAGGGCAGAGGCATGGCAGCAGCCAAGTTCTGTGAGTGCTTGTGGCAGTATAAGGCCCACTGATGCGCACTTGTCAGCTGGATGTGCATCTCCATGGACACAGGCCACACATGCCACTGCAGTCATCCAAGCAGTGATCTGTGTCTGATATCATGCATACAGGCAACATGTTCCACCGACGTGTTTGCAGCCGCACACACAGGGGACACATGGGCATGCCAGCAGCACTGGTGACACACAAGGTATGGTGAGCAGACACAGGGATGGACAACATCATACACCTGCTGACATGCAGCGGTGGCATGCATGTGTTGCACATGCATTGCACAATGCTGTGACAGGCCACACAATGGTACCAATGGAGCCATGTGTGGACGGCACATGATGCAGCCCACACACACATAGGCACACAGCTGCAGGGCCAGCAATGCCAGCTGTGGATGTAGTTGGGGAGTAGGACACATGCAGTGTGTACATAATTGTGGGATTCTGCCCCATACACATATGGTGCATATCACAGCTGTGGGGCACAACACGTGGCATGGCATGGCATGTCAATGGCATGCCACCCTTGCATTTGCGGTCTGTCCAACATATCCTGTCTGTTGACACATAGGTGCACACACGCATTGCAATTCCTCACAGTCTGTCACATTGTATTTCAGGTGCCACCACTGGTGTGCAGAGGGAACAGCAGAGCCATGATGCATGGTGGCATGCCCTAGATCGAGCGAAGCGTCACCTGAAGCAGCGTGAAGCAAGGGCGTATGCTGCCAGAACTAGGAGGATTGCCCAGGGCAGTCAGCAGGTGTTACAAAAGGAGGATACAGAGGACAGTACAGAGGAGGAGGCAGCCCCTGTGGAACAGCAGCAGTGGCCTCCACACATGGAGCTGGACAACAGTGCTGTGGGCTGGTCTGAGGACGATGACACAGCGGACATGTCCATGTGCGATGGCACTCTGGGTATGACTGGACAGGCAAGTCCTGGCAAGGATGATGATGGTGCTGCCCCTGTGCATGGGGCTGTGGGCCCTGCCCCCATACATGATCCTGTGCAGCCTGTGTGTGCCGATGACATATCACCGGATATGGATACCGGGGATGATGCCGACGTACATCTCCAGCCACCCACCAACCATGACTTTGTGTGGGAACTCAGCATGTGCATTAGGCCCCTGGCATGGCATATGTCCATGATGAATGATGCACACATTGGTGGACACTGACTGTTAGACATGTGACTGCAACATTGTCCGGAATGCTACGTGCTACATGGCAGACATGCTGCGGACAGGGCACATAGTTTAGCCCATACACAGGTGAACGTCCGTTAAGGTTGTGGTTAACACAGTGTACAATGCTGTTAATTGTTTCACTGCTCTAACTCTGTGTGTTAGTTGCTGTGCACACTGCACTGTCTACCAATCCATAAGCCTTCTCCAATGTTGTGGTGTATTGCTTTGTTGTACATAATACATTATTGCTCTACATTCATACTGTGTCCATGTGTCATTTATGACTGTGCATGACCTACATCTGCCTATGCTGTGTACTGTTCATTGTCAGACAACGTGTGATTACCAGCCCACAAGGGCATACACAGGCCCACAACTGGACACCAGAGACTGTTGTCCTACACCGTGTGATGTACACTGCATGCCAACATGGCACCATGCGTCACAGGGATTGGTAGTGTCACACTCTGGGCACAGTGTCAGATCACTGTATCCTGGCAGGCTAGTGTTGCACCCAGTATTGGTATCCTCTTAGTTCCACAGTGGCATGCAACTGTGGGTAAGCCAAACCACCAGTCGACAAGGAGACACCCTGCGGTTTGGCCCTGCATGTGTTGTGGGTGTCACGGTACCATATATGTGGTACACCATTCCATGTTGGGACTGTGTGGTGTGTCACGGTATGGGGCATACTACAATGCCCACCCATCATCATGCATTGTGCATCACAGTATGCCTGATGTGGTGGCGTGTCACACATCAGGTACTGTGTGTAGGTGTGCCAACAGTGGGATGTGTGTGTTACACCATGTGTGGAGGGGTGGCAACTGTTCTGCACAGGCCATGCACCTGGGTGGGGCAGCATGTCTAGTACCATGGATGGGCATGGCGCTGTGTGTGCCATGGGCCATGCCTGTGGTGGTGTGCCCCAATGTGGTGTGTGCACCAAATGGGCCCACACTCGGAACAGGGGTGTGTGGGGGGGCATGCCTTTTTGGTGGTAATCAGAGGTGCATGGGATGTGGGGGTACAGTGTCAATGGGTGTTTAGCATGCCATGTTGTACTCCCACATTTGCAGACCACTTTTTCCAGGGTAGGCTTTGTGGGGATGTACAGGCATCCTGCAAGTGCTGTACAGGTTGGCAATGTGAGTACTGCTGTTGTGTGGTTAGTTGTGGGCTGTAGGCTGCAGGCATGTGTGCGTGTGTCCCCTGCCTGTGGCGGCATGTCTGGGTGGGTAATGGCCATGGGCACTGTACATGGGACATGAGGTCATTGTACATGCACCACACATACACATGGAAAATGTGTGCTGCCATGTGTGGTGTGTGTTTGGGTGGGTGGCTGTTCTCAGGGTATGGTGTGTCCACAAATCCCAGTACACAGTGGCAGACACTATCATCAAGGTAATCCCCCCTTCTGGTGTACATGCCTGGCATGATATGTGCTTACTACTTCTGTGTGTGTGGCCAGGCTGCCCTTTACGGCCTACAAAGAACAGTTTCCGGCTCTGTGCTGCACATGGTGGCTGTATTGCCGTAGTGCTGCTCTGTGCTGCTTCCTGTGGTATGTCACTCCTTGACTGTGCTCCTGGGCTGGCCGGCTATGTGTGCACCCTGTGCCTCTGTGACCACCATGGTGTCTCCAGCCATGGTTGTTGTGCTGCATCAGTCTCTGACACACCGCTGTGGTTCCTCCTCCATCTGGTTTGGCTGCCTGCTGCTGATGTCTGTGCACTGGGTTCTGATGCAGCTGGTCCTTGACTGGCTGGCCACCCCTGACAGGCCATTCCACCTGCATCAGTGTGGCTCCTCTTGTGGCCTTGAGCATGGGATGTCGTGAGCTGTGCCGGCTGCTCTGCTGCATTGGCTATTGTCATGTCCATGGTTTTGCCCTGCCCTTTTGTGCTCTGTGTGTGGCTGGCCTGCACCACAACACTGTCCATAAGGTGAGCATCCTGCCCCTTCTGCACCTCCTCTTCCACTACCCCTACGTGCCTGTGCACCTCCTCAGCTATGTTCATGGGAGTATTGCTGTGGTTGTCTTCCATAACATGTCCACCTGCGGCTCCCTGCTGTGTGTGCCCCACTGTGCCATTCCCACTGTCGACACCAGCATGACTGTGTGCCACCAACCTACCCTGTTGTCTGTTGTACCCACATGTCTGTCATCAGTGGCATTGTCATCTTGTTGCTGTTCACATGTGTCTCCATGACAGTCATCCATATCACTCACCTCCCTGTCCTCTGGTTCAGATGTGCGTGCCACATGCTGTGTCAACACTGTTGCCAGCTGTTATCCTGAGGTCATTGCAGGCTGTGCCATGCCCTGTCTGCCATCACAGCTCTGTCTTACATCCTGACTGCCCCTGTGGGACACATGCTGGATCACACCTGTTGTGTGTTCTGTGCTGTGCTGTTCGTCACCTGCCCATCTGCAGTGCTGCCACCCATTGCTTTTGGGATGTGACTGTGGGACCATTGCCATGCTGGCTGCATGCTGTTGCATACATCTTCCAATCTCTTGCAGTGCTGCATCCATTGCTGTCGTTGCCTCCATCTGGGTGATGTGCAGCGCAATGCTGCATTCCATGACAGTGGTCTGCCTTTCTATGGCATCTGTCTGGCGCAAGACACACAGCCGTATGTCCTGGAGTAGCCTTGCTTTCTGTGCTGTTAGGCCTGCCTCTTCCTGTATCCTATGTATCACGGCTGCGTGGATGTCTGCCACAGTCAGTTGCAGCTGTCCCATATGTGCTACTGTGGCATTGGTGCAGTCACGTATGCTGTTGCATTTCTCAGCCAGCTCACGCTGTGCTGCCTCCTGGGTGAATATGACATCCTGGCAGTATCATGACAGGTCATCCACAAGGTCTTCATCCAATTGCAGTGGTGTTGCACCTTGTTGGCCTGTCCCACCTTCACCTTCAGGGGCCTGTCCTGCAGTGCTCTGTGCTTGGCCATCACGGTCACTGGTGGTGTGTACACTGTCTACCTGTCCCTCAACATTGTCATTCCTACTGTCCTCCAGCTGCTCAGTGTCTGCTGTGAACCATTGTTGGTCTGCTGTTGTGCCTGCCAGTGTGCTATCCCCATGGTTCTGCTGCTGTTGGATGTCGCAACATTGCTGTCATTGTCACTTGCCTGTCCTTCTCCCACATCACTGTCTGTCTCCCTCCTCTGGGTCTGGATCACTGTGCTGTTACTGCTGCTGTTCTTCATCTTCACTGTTGCTGTCTGTGCCTTGCTGTTCCGATGCATTGCTGTCACTATCAGACACAGCGTGGTGTTGTGGGCCGGCTGGTAGTGGCACATCTTCCAGTCTGTATACTCTGGCCTCCTGCTGGGTATACAGACATTTGTGCATGGTGAGTTTCATCTGGTCCACATGTCCTGGTATGTGTCCAATGTCTCAGTGCATGTCCATCTTGTGGTGACCAGTGGAGGGGTCGCTGCATGCATCACTTGCTTCTGCATGGTGGACTAGGCCATCGCTATGTCCAACCGTCCTTGCCCCCCAGGTCACTATCCATAGTGGGGCCTTGCATTGTGGGTCCCTGTTGGCCATGTAGGGTATCTGCCTCCACTGGTGGTGCCACATCTGCTGTCTGCACTGTGGTGTCACCTGCCTCATGCATGCCCTGTGCTTAAGTTGTGCATGTTGTTGCTGGTACAGGTCCAGCTCTGTGTCATCCTGTATGCTGCATGTGCTGATCTGTTCCAATACATGTTCCTCAAGTCTGCTGAGGGGCCGTGGTTGTGTGGGTCCTCCACCCATTGTCATTGTGCAGCATCTGTTGTGGGCTGCCTTCTCCTTCGCATGTCACTTGATGTCACAGTGCCACTTCTGCAGCTCCCTCACACTGTGCCTGCAGGGGGCCACTGCATTCACCTGTCTGGCTACCTCATCCCATGTATCCAGCCGCTGTGTAAGTACCTTCTGGTCCCCTCCCTGGGATAGTAGCAGGTCCGCCTGTTGGGTGTCACATTCATGTCACATCCTTGCACCATTATACATCATGCACTTGTGCTATTTTCACCCACATGCCCACCTACCTGGGCCTCAGTTGCATCCAGGAGGATGTCTGTCTCCTGGTCAGTAAAGTTCTTCTTCCTGGAGTGCCCAGTCTTTCTTCTCCATGGTCCTGGGTTTGTCTACCCTCTTTCTCCTTGCTGCATCCTCTGTGGATCGGCCATGATTCTGCTCCTGTGTGTTGACGCTGCATGCACCATGCAGTCTGCCTACACTGTTTATATGACACACCATCTATTCTTGTGTCATGTGCACTGTGTTTGATGCATGGTGCATTTCTTACTGAATTGGGTGCAGTGCCAGTGGTGCAGGGTCCTTTGGCACATGGTGCATCTGATGTCTTGTTTAACAATCGGGTCTCACATCTCTGTAAAGACATAGACAGAGTGGAGGCGGTCCAGAGGAGGGCAAATAGAATGGTGCAGGGTCTGCATCAAAAGCCCTATGAAGGGACACTAAATGGACCTCAATATGTACACCCTGGAAGAAAGGATGGAGAGGGGGGATAAGCTAGAGACCATTAAATACCTCATGGGGTAAATAAGGTACAGAAAGGAAGCATTTTTCAGAAGAAAATGTGCTCAAGAACAAGGGGACATGTTATGAAGCTGGAGGCGGTAGATTCAGGAGAGATGTGAGGAAGTGCTTCTTAACAGAAAGAGTTGTGGATTACTGGAACAGCCTTCCAGCAGATGTAGTGGGGGCAACAACAGTGGTTGGGTTCAAGAATGTATAGGATAACAGGACAAGCACAAGGGAAGCACAGTAGAAAGGAAGGTGGGAGAGGGAGAATCGGTATGGTCTGCAGTAATAGTGTAAGTAGGGAGAAATGGGCAGACTGAATGAGCCAAGCGTCCTTATCAGGCATAAAATTCTATGTTTCTCTGTTTCTATTTTGTGATATACTGCATCATTACTGTGTTATATCCTGGTTGGTGCCACGGTAGTAATTTAAGTTCCGATGGCTCTCCAGGTCCATTATGTCTGCACCCTCTGCTTCATTAGGAAGGATGAAATTTATACAATATGCTTTGTAAACTAATACCAATAAAAATGTTTACCTTATCTGGTCTACTATCCAGTGTACCTGGCGATTCCACTGGTAAGCAGAAATGTTTCAGGTGAAACACTCTTCCCTGGTTAACAGAAAGCACACTGTCAAAGAATACTTTTGATCACCAACTTGAAGATCACATCTGGCCACGGGGATGAAAATTAACAAAGTCATGCTGATGAACTTGAGTCATTGGTTTGAGAACTACACTGGGGTCACTGGGATAAAACACTTTTTATTGATTATCAGAGTAAACACTGTAGAAAAAAAGCTGAGATCATCAGGAACATCAGAATTGTAGAATTTTGAAGACCAGAAACAATTTTCCACACCTTCTAGACATTCAACGCCCTAGTTACTTTATTAAGCTGAGATGACTTCTACACTGACTAGCTCAGCTAAACTGAATTTAGTGCTGTAGACGGAGAAGTAGACTTTGTAACCTACCCTAATTGTTTGACAGCTAAGGACATTTGGAATGCTGACAGAAGTCACTCAGAATTTATGACACCTGATCACTGATTGGTCTAGGTTTAGAAGAATTCAATTGGAATGCTGGAAAAAATTAATTCAGAATGCTGCAAGAATTCAGTAAGAAAGATAAAAGGCACTACTACACTGGATTCAAAATGTGGAGTGTCTAAGGGGATGAGAAATATCTCTACTGCAATGAGCAATGTCTATTCACTTAATAAGGGTTTTCAAACAGCAGTGTCTGTTCTGTGAAAGTAGTGCTTTGAGCAGGCAATGGTTTGTTTAACAGTCTTACACACTGTAAACAGGCAGTTTATACAAAAAAGAGGAAGTCCCTTGATAAATATGAAGTCTTTTTTAAGCAAGTCTCACAGTGCTGAATTATTAAGGACACTCATTTTAAAAGTACTGTGCTGTGATGTGTTGCCTGCACTGAGCACAGCCTTTCCCACTGAGTCTGCTTTAAATAAAGTAATATTTAACAGGCCTTTCCTGAGCTGAGGCCTAATTTAAACTAAAAGAAGGATGTGGGTTTCCTTGCAGAAATACCACTTGTATTTTTCAGTTCAGCAGCCAGTATTGTGTCAAGCATTGTCCACCTCCATTTCACCTGATTTGCTGTGCATTATTGCATGATAATAGCCATGCCAAATTCACTCCATGCTGTCATTTAAAAAAAAAGTTCCTAGAACAAATTTTTCCAAAATCAGCCCTTGTCAATGAAATTACTTTGAAACTGGTAGAGCATGGAATGACATTTTTAAATGAAATGTTGAGTCATGTCAATGTGACCATGAAATGCTGATCCAGAGTTTATGTATTGATATATAACTCAAAATACAGTATGCAATTTAATCCATATATTGAGGGGGCAGGCCACAACTCATGAGTGGTGGAGCAAAGGTGATGAACTGCATATTTGGAGTAAGAAATTGTGTATTTGATTTATATAACATTGATTTGGTAGTTATAGCTTTTAGATCTGCTGTTTCTATGATAATTTTACTGTTTATCTTTGATTTGCACTAATGCTGCAAATAGCTATTTAAATGCCATCAGCATTCTGAAAGCTGCTATCTGATTAGTTCAGTATGCATTGTGATGGACCCAACAGAGCATCATAGCATCTGGGACATACCCAGTTCATAAGATAACATGAAATCTTGGGAGTTAAGCAAATCACTATTTATCCCATCATTTTTATCTCCACTGGTGTGTATAAACACATTTTTTTTATCAATGTATTGTCTTTATATTAATGAGGACAATGCAAGCTAGTATATATTTTGATAAAAACAAACTGAAGATCACAAATAACTCACTTAAAAATGATTATTATTCCATCAGGGTGAGTTATGTACAAGCACAAAAAAATGCAGCCAGAAGCTTCTGAAGACAATGCCAACCACAGCTGGTATCAACAGACCTATCCTTTCATGTCTGAGCATGACCTTTTTCAGATGTCCACTTTAATTTAAAAAATACCCCACGTACTAGACAGTTTCTGACTGGGGTTCCCATTAGATGGCAGTAGAGCTCATTAACTATCCATCTGCTATTGGAGTGGAGTACGATGGGGCAACAAAAAGGCTACAAAGCCTGTAATGCTTAATTGAAAAATGCCCAGCTTTGGTGGTCCTGCCCCATCCCAATGTTCCCCCACTTCTCTGTAGTCCCTATATACGGAACAATTGGGATCTCAAGCCTCTGTCCCCAGGATTATTTTTTAGTTGATTTCTATAAGGCACCAGGGTAGTAGTTTGGAGCACTATGTACACACAGCAAAAAGTCACATGGTATCTGATAAATCAGTACAAAACCAGCTGAAAGATGTTGATTTTATCATGATGCATCATAAATGTTCATTATCAATTATGTTTAAAGATCACCTTCAAAAACCTTCATTGTGATCATGACTAACAGTGATTAAACATGAACATCAGATTGCTGCCAATCAAAAACCACAATGTTTTGGAAATGATGATTGTGATTAATGAAGATCTGATATCATCATGAGTTTTGTATGACTGCTCAAGGTCAAAATAACTGCAATAAATGAAAAACACATTTCAATATATCTTTTTCTGAACATTCGGAATGTATCTTGTCTTCTATTTAGACTTCTTTATTGGAATCATCTGTTATGATTAATCTTCTATCCAAACATATTACTTTCATTTATACTTGGCTATACAGCTGAGGAGAAGCTGCAGAGCAGGAACACTGATACGCTTTCCCTTGATCTAGAGCAGGTATGCTACCGTTGCCCCAGAGTTAGAGGAGGAAGCACGGATCAAGGAGAAGTATGCAGTAGCTACTTTTAGAGAAACAGCATCTTTCCAGACAAGCTTGAGTTGCAGTAAAGACTATCTTGAAACTCCACAGTTCTGTTGACTTATGCTTCTGGTGCTGGAGTCTGAACGGTAGCGAGATCCCACTTCAGAAGCAGGGCATACAGGGCGGCCCTGCGGAGGGCTGGTCACTGTGGAGGCTCAAGCTGTGACAGAGATTAAGACACTACAATGAAGTGTCTGTTTTGCAGCCCTTTTATGTTGGAGAAGATTTGAAGGCACATCTATTTTTCTTTTTATATATTTTATTGTATTTAATAGTGCATTGTGTATCGTGTGTATTTTATATCCAGTACAATATACGTATGACAGTTAATGCAGTGGTTCTAAGTAAAAAGAACACAAGAAGGTTGGCGATATAGCCATCTGTCATCTTTTGCCATTTATTGTACAGAACATATTTTATATTGTAATTCTAAGTGTGTACATCTCTGTGCCTGTGCCGGTGCTGCTTATGCTTATTTTATACTATGTTACGATATGTTGAAAATGCTGTTTCAGCACTTTAGCATATTAGTGCATTAGCTCTTTTAGTGCATATAATTATATCGAATTTAGCCCTTGTGGAGAGTGCTACGCACAAGGAATGGTATGAAATACATGTAACCTGGCTGATCACTATTTTATTTAACTAATTACTGGTAAAAGCATTTTCTTTTACCAAAGTTCTGTTCTTAATTGCAAATGAGTACTGAGTACCAAAATATAGGTAACGGTTTTGATTGTCAATTGACTGCTCATTGGATTAATTGTGTACAAAAATAAGCCAACACAAGCTATTCATGCTGTTGTGCAGTGCATTAATTAGTTAATCAATAGCTGTCAATATTGACTACTAGCTGGCCTATTAAATCTGTTAATTGATTGACTAAGTGGTTAAGAGTATAAAAAGTTCACGTGTCCCTCTCAACTGAATTACTGAACCTGGGTGCATAACCAGTGGAGTAATGGCATTTTTTACCTCTCCTTCATTTT
Organism: Neoceratodus forsteri; assembly: GCA_016271365.2. Taxonomy (NCBI): domain Eukaryota; kingdom Metazoa; phylum Chordata; order Ceratodontiformes; family Ceratodontidae; genus Neoceratodus; species Neoceratodus forsteri. The sequence continues at coordinate 1,535,924,017 of CM057456.1, forward strand.
ACTAACAAAGAAACTTTAATCTGGCTTCTTTTCATACTTTGCAGCTTAAATTGGCTGAAAGTTAAATAAAGTAAAGTAGAAAGTAGAAATAATAGGAGTGGATGTACCGAGGACCAGAGCTACAAGATTTAAAGATTTAAAAGCCCAAACCCCTAATGTTTATAGCTGTGCGGTACCTAGTCAGGCTGCATCAGTGCAGAATATTTTTGTAATCCAACGCTGCACCTAGTGACACCAAGGATATTGATGGTACCTAATGATTAAAAGCTCAAAGCTGAAGTCTATTGCCTAAACAAGTGTTGGAGGCTGTGAGAAGCTGAACAATCGGGCAGCTTAAATAATCACAGTGGAGTAGTGAGGGGGCACCATTACGCAAGACAAAAATTTAAAATAAGCATGCAAGTAAGTATTTGTAATAGCAAAATTGCATTTTGGTTAAAAACTTTCTGTTTTCAGTTCTTGTTTTTTTGTATTCTTTGTAATATTTTGTAATTAGTAAATGCTTTAAAACAATAGCAACATTAGTAATATATAGTTGGTTATAGAGCTAGATATAGAGGCCAAAAGCTAAGTTAGTATACAAACTTGCCTCTAGGTTTGTTTGGTCTGTTAGGTTTGTTTGTAACCTGATTTATAAGTTAAGTAAGCTGATTTATTTTTATAAATTACTAAAAACTACCAAACACTGTATTGTGCTATTAGAACTAGATAGAGATTGATAACCTAGGCAGACACCACTTGATATTATTGTAGTTATTATTTATTTATTTATTGAATATTTTTGACCCAGTAAGCCCACTGGGCCTAGAAGTCCCTTTTTCAGGGGCAACTGGGGGGAGGGGGGATGCAGATGGTATGCAACTAAAATTGAATCAGATTAAGCTGTTGGTGGTATTTTTAGTGAATGGGAGAAATCTGGCCAGGACACCAGGGAAATTCCCCTACTCTTTTTTGATAAGTGCCACGGGATCTTTAGCATCCACCTGAACTACCACCAATCCAGGCAGATGGGACCTCGGTTTAATGTCTTATCCGAAAGATTGCACCTCAGAAGTGCAGCACCCTCCCTCATGTAGCAGTACAGTGTCAGTATTGGGATATTAACCCAAGTGCCAGAAGTGGGAACTGAACCCACAGCCCTCTGATCTCCTGGCTTCAGAGGTGAGTGTGCAACCTACTGAGCCACTGACACTGCTTTTTTTACCACAGTGGATCAAGAGGAGCTGGTGACCATTCAGCTAGGAGTACTACTTGTGGCATGGAAGTTTGAATGTTGGGTCCTCACAAAGCTGCAGATGACGTACAATAGATGGACAGAGTGGGACATTTTTTGAACATATTGCTGATCAGAATAAAGAATTAATACTGGTGGAATATTTATGGAACACTGATGTAACCTAGCTTGCAAAGTGCACACTACAAATGAGAAGTGGGAGAAAAAGACAAGCCTATTAAATGAGGGCACTGTTGAAGAGGATGAAGTACAACTGAGTCACCATTGCAATATTGCACAACTACATATTATTATAAGTTGCTACTATATATTTACTACTATATATTCATATAAAAGGCTGTTGTTTTGATTGGCATATTATGTTGCATTTTAATCCATTATTGGACTTTGGGACTTAGTTTACAAGCTTCGATTTAAGTACTGCTATTAGCACTATTGGTGCTATTGCTGCTACTGGCATTTTAAAATATAGAAGATTTTGAAGTTACCAGGAGTTATTTATATTATTATTAACATGTTTTAGTGTAAATTAGTACAAATAGGAATTAGCCTCAAATGTTTTTTCTCCATATTTTGTTTTTTTCTTTTTCTTTTCTTTTCATTTAATATAATAATTATATCTGTCCTATTTTCTGACCGATAAGACACATTTTATGCATAGAAATGTCTTAGATTTATATATTATGCCTGCAATAACAAGAAGCAGAAAGGGAGATACCTTGGTAGATACCATGGCAGACACTATGGCAGAAACAGATGTGTTACTTAAAGGAAAAATGAAAAAAAAGAGTGGTCTTTCACTAAAACAACCAACATGGAAAACAGCAAGCAAACAAATGACTAAAAAAACACTAGGCAAATTGAAGATGGAGAAAATAGGGGACATAATTAGTAGTAATGAAGTATTACATACATCTACCCCAACAGGGATATCTTGAAGTTCTCATATACAACTAGAAGGGACTAAAAAGAAAAACAAAAGGTAGAATTTAAATCTCAGGCAGAATTTCAACATACCACACAAGAGAATATCAATATAGCCAATAGTTTATGGGACATTCAAGAAAAGGAAGCGGCACTAGGAAGAAATAATACACAGTAAGATGGTTTTCGGGAGGGTAGAACAATGGATAAATGAAAACTAGAAGTAGGGGATGACAGTACAAACAAAATACATCTCTCCAATGCAATAAATAATTTGCAAATTGCAAATACAAAAATTAGAATATAAGAGAGTCAATAAGGAATAGTCCAATTATTTCAGAAGCTATGGAAATTTTGACCTCATCAGATATAGAGGGGCTAATAGAACAAATTGAGGGATATAGGGGATCTGCCAGGGAAGAAGGATATTCATGGTCCTTTAGCCCAAGGATTCCTTTCTATCTGGACTTGGAAGGTATAACAAGAGAAGTAGTGAGTACACTTAGAGATCCAAGTAATACAAATATCTTGTTATATCAACAATTAATTGAGATCAAAAAATACTTACCATTTTTAAAAAGACATAAGTATTGAAAATAAGAAAAGATTGGACCAACTAGTAAAAGATCAAAAGCTGGAGAATAGTCAAACCAATTTATATCCAAAATGTAGAACAATAATATCAAAATAAGATATAATAAATCAAATGGAAGAAGAGGACAACGAATTGACAAAGCATGATTATTCTGAGGTTAATACAAGAGACGACTCATTGGAGTGTGTGTTGCTACCAGACAAAACAATAAGGGACGATAGTATCGGTTTAGAATTCAAGAACAAATTCCCAGTACTTTGGAAAAAAAGAAGAACAGCAGGAAGTGAAAAAATTTAAACCCACAAAAGAAAAAGGGACATATGGGGATAGTTTATTAAAAGATAGTATAAATGATGGAAGATCAACAGGAAAAGAAACACCAAAAGGCAAAAGGAAGGATAATATCCCAGGGATCCCAGAAGACAATAAATACAAAGGGGTAACTATGAAGAAGTCTGTAGGTGACATAAAAGAAAAAGAACAAGAGAAGAAAAAAAGGAGTAAGAACATCACTGACAAAAGGGTTTCAAAAAGAGTTCAGAAATCAAAAAAGCAAATCAAAATAAAAGGAAAAAGGAAAACAAGGTTGCAGATTTAACATGGAATAATCAATTAGAGAAACCAGAATACATTAAGGAACATCCATACATGATACAACTGCTGACTCAATGGCCAGAAACACAAAAGAAGAAGGGAAAATAAGTGGTGAGTAGCAAAATAAGAGTAATTTGAAAGAAATGAATAATGAACATGAAGAGAGATTTAAGCAATTTCTAACAAAATCTATTAAGACTGACTTTGTTCTATCGCTTTACAAGATGGCATGAATTCCCAACGAAACAGAAGAAAATCTGTCCCAGATGGCTAAGAACCTACTGGGTGTAGTAATGAATGGGTGCAAGCATATGTTAAATAGTACAGGTATTATCAGGCCAGTTATGGATTCCGAATTAGTGTTGATGGTAATGCATCAATTTTACATCTTAAAGGCAATCCATAATAAAACAAAGGAATTAAGGAAAATTGGGATACAGGTAGGGGAAATAGTTACAATGGGAGAATTATTCCCTGAATTTTATGAAGTAAAAAATTATGAAAAACAAGATAGAAAATTTCTATATTTGAATTGAAACAATTACATTTGGAGAACAAGACAAATCTTAAAAATAAATTTGCAGATATACTAAATGTACTTCTGAATACACAGATTTGTACCCATGAAATAAAACGAGCAATTCATTGGGAAATAGATGGTCAAATTATGGTAAGGACAAGCAAAGGCAGTATGCATGAATTACTACTTACAAAACAGTCAGTACTAGATGGGTTAGGCATCCATATTTGTATGGAAGCTGAGGAAGAAACAACCCAAGGATTTCAAAGAGCTTGTAAGGACACGGCATAGAAAATAATGCTATAAACAGCAAACAGATATGAGACGCTGTCTGACCTTGATCAGTGACAGCCAACAGACAGACAGGGAAGGAGGCCACAGAGAAGAAAGGATATAACTAAGACAAATCAGACCAGAGAATTGGTTATAAGATGAACCATATACAGATAAAATAACTACTATTCTGTCTTGGAACCCATTGGGGCTGCAGGACAGATTGGAAGACCCAGAAGTGGTTAGATATTTAAGTACCTTTGAGTACATATGCATACAAGAAACATAAATGATTGGAGATGTACACTTGGATGGTTACGTGTCATATGTGAAAAAAGCGGAAAAATAAAAAAAATATGGCAGAAATGCAGGAGGGTTATCCACTTTTTGCAAATTGAATAATAAATTGAGAACAAAAGAAGTACAAATTGATAGTAAAAGCATATTAATAGTACAAGTTTCAAAGACAGGATTTGAAGAAGTGTTTTTGATTGACATATATGCACCACCGAAAAATAGTAAATTTGGAGACAGGGAATGGTTACAACAATTATCAATAGAAATGGACAATATACAAATCAAATATCAAAAAAGCAAAATAATAATAATTGTAGGAGACTTAAACACCAGAATGAGCAACTTACAAGGCATAGCAGAAGATATCATCTATTGTATGGCTCGAATGGATATAAAAAAACTTACTACAACAAGGAAATCAAGAGATAGCACTATAAATAATAGAGACATATGTATACACAAGATCTTGAAAGAAAAAAAAACTCCCTCTGTTAAATGGCAGGATTACAGGAGATTTATCAGGACATTATATGTACCAGGGAGGAACTGGGTCATCCATAATTGATTACATGTGGATCAGTTTAAATATGTTATCTAATTGCGTTAATATGAAGGTAAAAACTACCATAGAAAGTCAACATGCAGCACTAGAATTGGAAATCAAAATGGAAGGTCATTTCCCGATAGCAAAAGAAGCTGGGATGGTTTCAATAAAAGTAATAAACAAGCATTTGTCAATTGTGAATGTTGTCTCACTGGCATTGGCTTTGGTAGTGCCAGAGGTAGAGATGCATAACAGGAATGGCAGTGAAGTATTGAAGTGATGCCAACCCCACCCTCACCCTGTAGAGAGTGACAGACATTGGGGTGTGCCTTTGGGTCGTCAGGTATAACGCTCATGCCATTGTACATCACCATACCCTGTAGACACTGACAAGTGTCGTGGTGTATTTTGGGGTCTTTGGGCATTATACTTACTCCATTCCATAAGGAAATACACTGATGTGGGTGCAGTATAGGAGAATGGGGTGAATTTTGTGGCCGAACAGTGAAAGGCACACCACAATGCCTGTCAGTGGCTGCAGGGTGGGGTTGGGGGTGCAATGGCATTAGCATTACATCCAGTGATCCAAAGTCACAGCCCTGGCACCCGTGAGTCTGTACTGGATGGGGTGCTACAGTTGGAAACCCTAACACTGTAGGGGTGTGGTGGTATTTTCACTCCAGATTTTCAACACGGGCTGTTTGTGAGGCCACCTCAAGAGAAGCGGCACAATCATTTTAAGAGCTGAAAGGTGGTTTTGCACAGCGGCTATGTCATTTGGCGACATGGGGAAAAAACATATTTTGGAAGGATGTGGAGAATGGCAACTGTATTCTTCATGAAGCGTAAAAAATGGCAATGTTGAAAATCTGGAGTGAAAATATGAAAAATTGGTGAAGTCATTAGCATGCATAGAAACTGAGCAACACACGGCCGTAACCCAATTATTTGTGGGAGCTTGTTAGCCACATTTTTAACATAGACATTTTGGGACCTCCCCTTATGAACAGTGATGCTGTCATTTTGTTAATCAGTCCCAAAAGTTGATTCCCCACAGCAACCATGCCATTGTGGGCCACAGGTGTGGAAACACATTTTGGGCAGGATGTGAAAAATGACAGCTGTACTGTTGATAAGGAGGTGGGAAAAAATGCCAATGTTGAAAATCTGACATGAAAATATTGCAAGTTTGCGAAGTTACAAGGGTGCGTGGAAAATGCGCAATGCATGCTTGCAGCACAATCATTTTATGGACTTTTTGGCAGCAAATTTTCAACATAGACATTTTAGAACCTCTGCTCATGAACAGTGTCACCGTTATTTCCTCACACTGTCCCAAAAACTGATTTCGCTCAGCGATCGTGCACTTCTGCACCGGACATGCGAAAATATATTTCGGCCAAGATATGTAAAATGACAGCTGTACTGTTCATAAGTAGGTATGAAAAAATTCCAATTTAGAAAATCTGGAGTGAACATATTACAAATTCACGAAGTTACGAGCGTGCACGCAAACTGTGCAATGCACACTCAGAAAACACTAATTTTATGGACTTTCATCACCAAATTTTCAACATATGCATTTTAGGACCTCTGCTAATGAACAGTGTCACTGTCATTTTCATAATATGTCTCAAACATGTATTTCCCACAGCAACTGCGCTATTCTGCACCGGAAGTGCGAAAACACATTTCGCCCAGGGGGTGAAAAATAACAGCTGTACTTTTCATAAGGAGGTGCAGAACAATGGTAATGTTGGAAATCTGGAGTGAAGATATTATAAATTCATGAACTTACAAGCGTGCGTGCAAACTGCGCAATGCACACTTGTAACACAGTCATTTTATGGAGAATTGTCACCAAATTTTCAACATAGGCATTTTGGGATCTCTGCTCATGAACAGTGCCACTGTCATTTTTGTAATCTGTCCCAAACATTGAATTCCTACAGTGACCACGCTATTCTGTGCCGGGAGTGCAAAAAAAACATTTCGGCCTGGATGTGAAAAATGACAGCTGTACTGTTCACAAAGGTGTGGAAAATGCCAATACTGAAAATCTGGTGTCAATATATTGCAAATGCATTGAGTTACGAGCGTGCGTGAAACTGCTCACACATCAGCCATAAACACGTCATTTTGATGCCCACCACTTGTGTAACATAGGCTTTTTGAGAGTTCACCCCTATGAGTTTTGCACTGTCATAAGATTAATTGGTCCCAAAAGGTGATTCCATGCAGTGACCGCGAAATCACCTTTCAGGACCGATTAACACCATGACAGTGAAAGAATTCATGAGGAAGGGTCACAAAAATCCCATGTTGAAAATTTGGTGCCAAAATTCCAAAGAATGCCTGAGATATGCATCAAAGTTGAAAAAAACCTACAGGTATTTATTCCATTATACAGCTTACCGGCATTTCCTCAGTTCGTGGTCAGCTTTGAAGATTGCAGACGTGTTCCTGGTCCACCGAAGATCATTGTGCCAGACTCCAGAGGTAAGTATGGGGTGGGGTGGTGTGGGTGTGGGGAGGCAGGGTGCACAGTGGGTGGGTGCGGGGTTGAGAGGGGGAGGAGATGTTGAAGGACCATTTTGTTTTACAGGGTTTAAAAAGACATTGTGGGACGGTTTCCATTTTTCAGGTGGGATTTCTCCAGCATGCCACCTCAGTGTTTGTCGGGGGGGTGTTTTAGCCATCAGGGGATTGGGAACCCCTGTCAGCACATAACAAATGTGGGGGTGGGTGCATGATTCTGATGGGGAGTGGCCTCTCCCGTCAGCAAAATAGAGGGTAAAAGTCGACAGGGATTGGGCCCCCCCATCAGCAAAGAAAAACTGTTGGGGGATGCATGATTCACGTTGATTGGGCAATCCCCGGCAATCAACAAAAGGGTGGGGGGAGACACATTATGCCAACTGGGAGTGGGCTCCCCCATCGGCATTGTGACAGGCAGCAGCATCAGCAGTTACTGCCACCATGTTGCCTGCACTACGGGAGGTGTGTAATGGTCATGCTGCATGAGAGCTTCACTCTCACTGCAGTGGACCTTTTCTTTGTTGTGATGGCCACATTAGGCATGCATGAGGTCAGTGCCTCTTGCTGCCTGATTGGGGAATGAGGAATGCACCTTCTGATGCATGCCCTGCATTCACCCAACAGTTACCACACCTCCAAATCTGTTTACATATTAATAATAATATGTTGGCTGTGCAAGCGCAAGCCAACATAAAAAGAATAGTATAGGATGGAAAACTATTGACAGTGGGGAATTAATACAGATCATGGAAGAAAGATGTGTATTAGAAAACTTACATAAGTCAACCAATACTATAGACATTAAGACACTTATAACAGAATATAATATCATCATGGGAAACATAAGGAACATTATCATCAGAGAATACACTATAAAGAAAAAAGAAGGTTATGCTTGGTACAACAGAGACTGTAAAGAAGCCAAGAGGAAACTCAATGGTCAGTTAAGGATTTTAAATGATAATCCAACCATAGATAATAATAAAAATATGAATAAATGAAGGAAGGAATATAAATCTGTGCTAAAAAGGAATAAAGACAGATATTAAACCTATTTATGGACAGAACTAGAAGAGGCTGTAAGATCAAAAATAAAAAAAATTTGGAACATAGTTAATAAAGCACAACAAATTATAGGGAAGAAATAAATACATATATAGAACCAAACATGTGGGTACAACATTACAAAAATTAATTTTTTAAAATAAACAAGATTATCAGGATAAAATGAGGGAGAATGAACTGGATATTTTGGATACCCCTACCTTTAATCCCATTACACAAAAAGAAATTATGGAAGTTTTAGGTTCCTTTAAAAAAACATAAAGCCCCCGGCCCTGATGGGGTCCCCCTTGATGTTATCTTTTATACAGCTTTCCAGTGGATTCCCTTTCTGGTAATATTATTTAATATGACTTGGAAAAATAAAACAGTTCCAGAAAGTTGGAAGCTAAATATTATAGTGCATTTATTCAAGAAAGGTGATAAAAGTAATCCAGAATGTTATAGACCTATTAGTTTAATAGATTGTACTGAGAAAATGTTTACAAGAATAATTAATAATAGAGTAACTTCATGGGTAGAAGAAAAAGGAATTATAGAAATGGCTCAGGCAGGTTTCAAAACAGGCCAATCCACAATAGATCAATGTTGTACAATAACACACTTAGCTTTTAAATATAATAAGGTTAAAAACCAAAAATTATATTGTATATTCATAGACTTGAAAACTGCCTTTGATGGAGTAAATTGAAATAAGCTTTGGAAAGATTGGAGGGTTTAGTAATAGACAAAGCCGCTTTGAGTATTATTAGACATCTTTACCAGAAGAATTATAGTAGTGTTCGTTATTGCACCAATGGTCAATTAACCAAATGGTTCCTATCAAATATAGGGGTTAAACAGGGATGCACATTATCACCCTTACTATTCGATTTGTATTTCCAAACTGTATGTACGAGTCGGACCATCATATTCCTGAAACAGGAAAAAGACCCTGCCCTTACCTGGCTTTTGCTGATGACGTGGCTTTAATTTCTACCAGCTACATAGGAATTAAAAGAATGTTAAAAAAAATGTTGTATAGTGTGACAAGGTAGACAACACTGAATTACGATAAAACTAAAGTAATGGTGTTTGGAGGTAATAAGCAAAAATATAAATACATAATCAATGAACATACCCTAGAGGTGGTAAAATAATTTTGCTACCTTGGATTAACTCTATCACAGGATGGAACATGGAATAAACATCTTAAAGAAGCAGAAAATAAGGCGAATAGATGTATGCCAATCTTGAACTCCTGTGTGTACAAGTTTGGAGGGCATTCAATAAAGGGTACATTAAGAGTTATGAATGTAAAGTTTAGAACCCAGTTATTTTATGGGGCAGAAATATGGGCCTTGAGTGATAAAACAGAATGGAAACAATTCTAAGTAAATTTAATAAAAAAATTCTAGGTTTACCCAATGGCACTCCATCCACTATGGTGAGAGCAAAACTGGGACAACTCCCAAAAGATTGCCAAATTAAGCAAAGACTAATAAATTATTGGATAATTGCATATAAGATGAGCAATATACACCTCTCAAGATTGTGTATAGAGGAGGCAACCGTATACCAAAAACAAAACATAACATTTCCATGTATGCTAATAGTAGAAAAGGTAATAAAACCTACTGGTTTGTTGGAGATTATCCCAGCTTGTTTGAGACTTCTATTTCAGAAAATTAAATTAAACATTAGAGAAAGAATTAGTGATATTTACATGCAAAAAGATTTGATCCTTTGTAAACAATATCAGGTATGTAGATGGATGTCAAAAAATAAAAGATCACACAAGTTGGAACTATATTTGCAAATAGTGAATAACCCAGAATATAAGAAGTTATTAACCAGATATAGATTTGAATGCGTAACAAGCAATTAGAGATCAAGTATTTTCAATGAAAATAGATATGAAGGGGAAATGGTATGCAAGTGTGGCAAGGATATAGATAACCTTAAACATCTGATAATATTATGCCCATTATATGATCAAGAAAGGCAACAACCATTGGGGAACATTCTAGAATCCTTGGAGCTTGAACCTGAAACCTTAGTGGTACATCTCCTGAAATCCCATTGCATAGAGATACTGTACTAAAAGCTGTGGCCTCCTTCCTTAAAATTATTGAACAGAAAAAGTTGCACATGAGAATTAACAAATGATCTAGTAGTTAAATTGGATATGTGTTTTAGATTTGGGCCCAGATATTCAAAACTTAGTGCAGCGCGGCAAACCAATAGTGCGGTAATAGCACAGGACTAGCGTGGAGCTGCGATATTCAAAAGACCAGTTAGCGTGCATTAACCACAATAGCGCAGGGCAAACTGATAATGTATACAAGGGGCAAAGTGAGGTGGCAGGAACTAGCATACACGTGTTATGGAATATTCAGAGCAATAGCACTGCGCTAGGCCACATAGCGCGACATGTAGAGCGGTGCTAGGTACCGCCTATAAAAGGCTGGTCTTATACCAGGGTAAAACACAGAGGGGGAGGGACCACACCAGGAAGTGAAAATGGCAGCAGTGCTGAATGCTGTGTTGCTGTAACTGATGGCAGCAGCAGTGGAGGAAGAGGAGAGCGAGCAGAGCCAACAAGGGCCGCAACACAGGCCAAGAAGACGTTATGCTGCACACAGGTGGTACGGCCCAGGGTCTCCTTTGAAACCCTACCAGATGAGCACATCACTGGCTAGTACAGGACAAACAGGGGTATGTTGAGGCACCTATGTGAACTCCTGCATGAGCAGCTTCAGTCTAATACCAGATGCAGCCATGCCATGATAGTCGAGGAGAAGGTGACAACAGCGATGTTATTCCTAGCCACAGTGATATTCCAACGACCAACGGGGGGACACCATAGGGGTATCGCAGTCTGCCACCTCATGCCTCCTGACCCAGTTCCTCGATGCTTTCCTGCCATATGCTGGTGAGTTCATAGTATTCCCCAGCACAGCAGCAGAGTGCAGAGAAACCATGCAGCAATTCCATCGAGTTGCGCACCTACCAGCAGTACTTGGTGCCATTGACTGCACCCATGTCCCCATCCGTGCACCACCTGCTGATGACAGTGAGACATACGTGAACAGGAAGGGGTACCACTCCATCAATTACCAGGTGGTGTGCGATGCGACTGGGTGCATCAGCAATGTCTTTGTGCAGCACCCCGGCAGTGTCCACGACGCCTTCATCTGGCACCAGTCCTGGCTGTGTCAGGCCTTTGAGGAGGGCAGAATACCCAGTGGGCACCTAGTCAGTGAGTATCAGCATGCAAGGCACACACACCCCACAGCAGGGGTGGGGAGAGGCAGAGGAAGGCAAGGAAGGGGCTCGGGAAAGTAATACAGGTGATGCACAACAGCAAGGGGCAGACAGCAGAACTACAACACTAACAGGTGCACATTTCTTTGCAGTGGACAGTGCCTATCCCCTGTTACCCTGGCTACTGACACCAGTACCCCAGCTGGCCACAGTGGCAGATGAGTGGTGCAATAAGGCACAAGCCGCCACTAGGAACATCATAGAGAGGGTCTTTGGCATACTAAAGATGCGCTTCAGATGCTTAGACACATCAGGCAGTGCCCTACAGTATAGGCCTCAGAAGGTATGCCGTATCATCCTAGCCTGTTGTATGCTTCACAACATGGCAAGGAACCATAGGCTACAGGCACCTGAACATGAGGAACAGGCCAACAGTGACCCAGAGCCAGGGGTCAGGGAGATAGTGGAGCAACTTGAGAGGAGAGATCTTCAAATGACCTGCAGGGCCCTGGAGCACAGGGCTGCCATCATCAGGACACTGTCACAGGCCAGAAGGTGAGTACACACAGCACAACAACCAGAAACAGTACAGTGGAAATGAGTTTAATATGTACAGACGACCACAATAGTGCGGACCACCAACAAAGTATGTGCACAACACAGTGGGAGTGAATGTACGCGTGATGTCAGTATGAACTGTGGGCCATGCAGGTCACGCATGTGACTACAGTACAAAGCCATGGCACTGTGAAGCGAGTGATTCCTGATGTGAGCCGGCAGGGTGGGAAGGGCCACCATGGCTGTGCAAGTGTGAACGTGCCAGTGACTGTGCGTGTGTGTGTGGGTGTGTGTGTGTGTGTGTGTGTGGCAGTGCGAGTGCATATGTGTGTGTGTGTGTGTGTGTGTGTACATGTGGGTGTTAACAGTGTTCATGTGCATGGCAGCCAGGCCTATCTGTGGTGGTGACCATGTGCATGGGACACAGAGCCAGGGGTGCTTTGTGCCAAGGAAAGGTTTGGGGAGGAAAACAGTGAGGCTGGGAGGGTGGTCCACCAGTGCCCTGGCTGACCGGCAGAGCCAGACAGGGTGGGTGGCCACCCATGGTGCACTGGGTGCTGGCTGATGCACCTGATGCAGTGGTGCTGGAGCCAGTGTCCATTCTATGGCCACGTGTGGCCTGCCTGTGGGCCTGTGTGCCACGGACATGCTGTCCCCCTTGTACAGCCCACTGACCACCATGCACCCAATGGAACACTGTGGTGAGATGAACCAAGGCAGCCTTGAGACCCACAAAGTCAAGATCAAGTGTGGCCACCATGCGCCCCAACCTGTCCTCAGCCTGCTGTTCAGCCCATGCAAAGCCCAAGGACACAGACTCCCGCATCTGTGACAGCTCATGCCGCAGTTCATGCCGAAGGGGATACAGGTCCATCTGGGCCTCCTGCTGGAGAGTGAGGGCAGTCTGGAGCAGAGGGTGGGCCCCCGAGCATCTGGCTCCTCGGTCGTGGCATTGTCAATGCCAGCTGGGGGTTACGCCTGCTGCTGGATACGGTGGGAACGCTGTGGCAGCAGCTGAATGTCCTGCTGCTGTAGGGTTCCTGTGGTGTGCTGTGTTCCCTGCAGGCTCTGCACCCCTCCCCGTGGATGGCAACACATGTTCAGTGGTGCACACACAGCCCCCTCATGGCCCACCACCGGCTGGACCATTCCTCCAAAGGTGGCATGGCTATCCCCCCCCATAGCACCCATGATGCAGACCTCAGCATGCCCCACCCCTGTGCCACCCACCACAGGCCCCTCCACAGGCAGGTAGTATCCCTCCTCTGATCCATCTGACCCAATGTTGCCGGTGACAGTCAGAAGGATCACCTGGCCACCACCCAAATCCACCACCTGGACATCCTCCAGGGCTGCACCATTGTCCAGGTTCCCATCAGCATTGGTGTCCTCCCCGGCAGGTGTACCCCATGTCCATCTGACTGCCACACATGTGGCGCAGCTGAAGGTCCACTCCTGGCACCCAGTCCAGAGGTCGATGGCATAATGTCCTCCTTCATAGCCTCCTATGCCATAGCAGCCATCCCAGCCATGACCTGGTGTCCTACAGGCTCTGCACTCACCGCTGTGGAACAAGAAGGTACATAGTCACTGACCGGTACATGCACAGTATGCCACAACCACCACCAAGACATGCACATCCTAGGATATGTGCCACACACCATGGACATGCACACCACACAGATCAGTCCCAGTGACACAGACCATGGCCACATGCACACACACACACACCACAGTGCACATGCCTTGAGGTGTCGGCTGTGGTGACGGCCCTGCTGAGGCAGTGGATGCATGCTATCACACCCCATGTGTACAGTGTGCACAGCAGAGCACCCCCAAAGTGCACCCCACACACCGTGGCAACACCGGCCACCAGCAACAGTGCAGTTATGCCATGCAGGGTGCACACACAGATACTGACCTGTCCCAGGTGGTGTGAGTGGTGTCTCACACCCTTTGCCAAGTACACCAGCAACAGACACAGGACAAAGTGTTGATGCCACCATGATCATTAGTGGGTCCTCCTGCCGCTGTTGTGTGGATTGTGGGCCACCTCCAGTCTGCAACCGATCCCAGAGCCGCTGTGCCTCCTCCTCCTTTGCCTAGTGCAGCAGGTCCCTCCACCACTTCCGCACTGCATCTGTGGTATGTCCATGGCCGCACATGGCATTTACCCCTGCCGTTACCTCATCCCACATCTTGCACACCACAGCATCCATTGCCTTGTGGCAATAGAGCACCTGCTCCCTCTACATGGTGCCATGGACCAGCGTCTTCAGCTCGTCCTATGAGAAGTGATGTGCATGGATGCATTCCTAATGTGCTGCAGTACCCATGAGAGACATATAGAGGGATACCTGTCACATGCTGTGGTATGTCTGCGATGCATGGCACACATGAAACACTAAGTGCATGCCACCTCCAATGCCTGCACTGACCTACCAGTTGCAGCATGGTGAAGGCCCAGGCCAGCATGTGCATGTACAGTGCTCACAGCCACTGTGCAATGTGGCCACCCCTGTGTGCACAGTGCAATTGCATGTCTGACGGCATACACTGCAGACACACTGCAGGCACTGGCCCCCCCATGGGCACCACATGGCCTATGTCACCAGCACACATACCTATCAAGTGTCTCTCGGTACAAGGGGCATCCCAACAGTCACCCCCTGGCATTGCTCCATCCCCCATCCACCCCTCATGGGGCATGTGCTGCATGTCAAGAAAGTACTGTGGAAATGCAAACAATTGAATTATATCAGGTCGAGACCCCACCATGCTGATGTTGGCACTATGGGATCCGCACAGTTCTGAGCCTGTATCCCCTGGGCTGTGGCTGTGTGCCACCATCAGAAGGTCTGTGACCCTCACCGTCCCTCATCCTGAGTGGCCAAAGTGAGTCCAGTACCCCCCATTTCAGTGTAACAAGGTTCAGAGGCATGCCTGCAGGCCACAGTTTCCCACCCCCAGCCTGGTGCCTGGCTACCACAGTGTGCAGGCAGTCCACACACAGTGGTGGCTGCCTCTGAGGCACAGGTGTGTCACACAGCCCAGTCAGCTGGCCGGCTGGACCAGTGGCCATGTGCACCACTATGCAGCACCATACTGGCATGTGGGCCTGCATGCAGCTGCCCTGTCCCATGCCTGTATCATGGCAGACTGCAAGTGTGCAGTGTGTACGCCCAGGCCTGGTGATGTACCACTGTCATACAGCCAAGCCTCAGGCTGCTTTACCGACCTGCTTCTTGCTGCTCTGCCTCCTGCAACATGCCCCTGTTTGAAAAGCCTGTTCAGCTGTTGCATCAGTTGAGTGCTGCAGTCCCATGAAAAAACACTGTTTACCCTTATATAGTCCAGCTGGGCAATCCAGCTTGTTATGCATGCAAATGAGTGGTTAATGCTATGCTAATCACACAGTTTGCCCCTTGCATACACAAGTCCCCTCATTTATGTAGGCCAATTGAATATGGGCCTGATTAGTGCCGGGCAATCAGCTTAGTGCTGTGCAAAGCTTAGCGTTGGGCTATTTGTGGGTCAGCGCCATGCTGTCCCATTAATGCAGTGCTATGTGGCATAGCGTGATCCTCCACGCATGTGCATGGGGCCCCTGTGCTGTGCTTGTACCCCAGTGTAGCACACCACAGTGCTGCGCTATGTCACTTAGCATGGCACTACGCACATGCGTGGCCATGATGCTCCAGGGTCATGGTGGGGTCACGCATGCATGTGCTAACTTCTGGGTAGTGCCATGCTACGTCATGTGATAGTACGATGCTACAGCACACTTGTTTGGTGAGCTCTGGGAGTGGCACAAGCTGTGAAATAACACTTGTGGCAGGGTACCAGTCTGGATTAATCATGTCAGGGAGGTGTAGGCTGTGCACTGTGGTACACAGAGACAGGCTCTGAGGGGAGGTTGAAACTGCCAACCTTGTCCAGCTGGTGCAGCAAAGGCACTGACGCCTTTTTGGTGAGGTCAGAGAGTGTGACCTCCCACACCAGCAGGTGTGGGCCTCCATTGCCCGAAGGCTGACAGAACACATGGGTATAACACGGGATGCTGAGAAGTGTTAGCATCGCTATACAGACCTGTGCCAATGGCAGAGGCAACAGTTGGAGCGGTACAAGCGCATGGTGCATAATGGCACTGTGCCAGTGCCAGGTAAGTGGCATTGCACATAGCACACATATGGCACATGTCACTCTGTCTGCTGGTGTGTACATGTGTATGCCTGTGTGTGTGTGTGTGTGTGTTTGTGTGTGTGTGTGTGTGTGTGTATGTGCACAGTTGTGCTGTTTTGCCAGGTGGGAGGACGCATATGGCACTGGTTGGGGGCATGCAGATTGGGCATCCCGGGGTACACAATGGTACAGGGTGTCGGAGGGGCACACCTGCCAATGTTGCCAGGTGACACACACTGGCGGTGCTTGTGTGGTGCATGCAGTGTCCAGGGGACACAGACTGCTGTCATGCCATGTGCAGCCATGACCCTTGGCCATCGCGTGTGTGGTGGGTATGGACTGTGAGGTCAAGGGGCCCTGCCACAGGACCATCCTGCAGCCATCACCTGTGTGCTGTGGGGGTGTTGTTGCCTGGGCCCTGGACTGTCTACATGGCTGTGTGTGCATCCAGTGGCCATGCACCTGCATTTGGCACTGTTACCTTGCTGTGCCAAAATGCCACATGCCCTGTGTGCCTGGCACATGCCCCATGGGTAATGTGGGTCCTCTGTGTGGGCGTAACATCTGTTCAAACACTGTCCCTGGGCTGCCTGTGTGTACAGTGCTATGGCGGTGGGGGTGCATCTCGCAGTGGCATTCGCGGTCCATGCTGTGTGTTGCTGTTGTTCCCTCTGTCCACTGTAGAGCAGAACAAGTAGCCCAGAACAGTGGGAGAGGATGAAGGGGTGTCCCAGGACATGTGGAGGAGCAGCCTGAGGGTGCCAGCCATGCTGCAGTGGGTGCAAAAGAGCATACATGTCCCTTTCCTTTGTGCTGTACCTCTGATCTGTGTGGTTCCTTCACTGGTCTGCCATTGCCTGTGCTGGTGGGTTGGCTGCCACAGGCATCATGCCAGTGCTGTTGCAGCACTGTTCTGTGTTATGCACCTGTGTTGCACAGTGCTGTTGGGGTCTGTCTGCCTGCCCACTATGCCCTGTGGTGGGAGTGGGGCGGTGTGGGCCAGTGTCAGCATGCATGGCTGCAAAGGCGCCAGATGGTAGTGGGGGCTGAGGGGACAGTGATTTGGAGGGGCACTTCTGAGGATACACAGGGCACTGTGTCAGACTTGCCATTGGCCATACAGACATCTGCAGTGGGGCTGGTTCTGCCCTTCCCACCACCCATTTTCTATGCCTGTGCATGGCTGGCATTGCCATGCTGTCCACATCCTCCGCTGGCTATGTTCGGCTGTTCACTAGCTGCGTGTGTGTTCTGGGTGCTGGGCACCGTGCACAGTGTAGTACATGGCCTGTGTTCAGTGGCATCTGTTGGCCCACCCCTGCCACTGTTTGCACCCTGTGGGCCTGCTTCTGCTGTGGGTCAGTTCGTCCATGGCATGGGTTGGCCATTGGCTGGTCACCGTGCCTGCATTGTGCTGCTCCAGTGTTTCTTTGTGTTTTTGTTGCACTCTGTTTCCTGGTACATTGCTATCTGTCCATGGGCAGCCTGTCCCAATGTGTGGTCACCCTTGTGCATGTTGTTGTGTAGCCCTCACCCACCGCCATACTTGGGACCACCTCCTGTGTCTGCACTGTCTCACTGTGTGCAGTGCTGGGGTGGGAGGCGTCATCTGTGCCATGATGCTGTCAGAGCCCGACATATCCATGTAGCGTGGGTATTGGGATGGGGCCTATGTCTACCAGGCCTGCCCTGTGGGCACCTGCCAGGTGTATCTACCATTGCGTTCCTCACCACCACATGGGCATGGCTGTTGGGACATGCTGTCCATCCCTGTGTAGCCACCTGTTGCTGCAGTATGCCTCCTGGCCTGTTCCCCATCCTCACCAGCTCCCCCTTCCTCTTGCAGGTCCACTCCAATCATCTCTGTGGGCGACCAGACCGGAGGAGTCAGAGGGCTCAGAGGATCTACTGAGGTGCCTTGTCTGGCAGCAATGGACAATTATAGAGCAGCAGGCCATCCTCATTTTGGAGACCAGGAGGGTGGCTTCTGTCCTGGAGGCACATCTTTCTGAACTATCCCACAGTCAGCCGTGAGCATTGCCCCTTTCCTGTTGTCTATCCCCCCCTTTGTGGACTAGTGTTTCTCCCTGACCTCTGTTTGGTTCCCCCTATTTGTGTCCACCTCCCCTTCCCCCCATTACCTTTGCCAACCTGTATATTTTGTATATATGTAAATATGTTATTCATGCCACTGTTTTGGTGGTCTTTATTTTCATAGTTGTTGTCATTCACAAGATAGTCATCTTAGTGGTTGTGTTCTGTATTGGGGGGGTTATTTGCATTTCTTATTGTTGGGTTTGTACAGTTGGCCTTCTTTGTCTTAGTGTTTGTTCTTCCAGTAGTTGTTGTGGTAGTGGTCTTTGTTCACAGTATGGTTATGTTTGTTGTTTATTGTATTCATTGAGCTTTTGCATTGTTGTGTGTACTGCTGCTTTGCCATTCTTTTGTTATATATTACATTATTGTTTCTACAGTTTACTGTGTCCTGTGTACTGTGTTCTTGGGTGCTGGGATTTTCACTTTGTCTGTACTGCTCCTTGGTTCTCGCACATGGGTTCTGGTTGTTGCTTGCCATTTACATGCCTGTGTATCATGTACTGGGTTCTGCACTGCGGTCTGGATCTGGGACCTGGTTCTGGGCTGTGTTTCATTGCATGTGTCCCAGGGTCAGGCTGTCTCACCTCTGCACTGTGTTCCACTGGGTGTTTGCACTGCCTGGCTGAGTGCTATATTCAGTGCTGTCTTATTTGCTATATTCAGTGCTGTCATATTCCTGGGCAATGTTTGCCCTGCACTCCTGGCCATTTGCCCAGCTTCCTTTGCTTGCTATATTCAGCTGGTTTTGCACCTGACTATTGCTTTTGAATATTGCTTGCTTTCTGCTCAGGGCTAAGTTTGCCCGCCGGGCAGTGCTAAGTTTGCCCCGAGGCAGGGTTTTGAATATCTGGCCCATATTGTCAAGTCCAACATTAGGGTTCACTTATTATGTTGGAGCGCTTGCACAGCCAACATCTTGGGACAATGCAGCTTTGGAGGCGTGGTCGCTGTTGGGCAAATGCAGGGCACGCACCAATAGGTGCATCCCTCATTCCCCAATCAGCCTGCATGCTGGCACCACACCATGCATACATAATGTGGTGAGCACATCTAAGAAAAGGTCCATTGCAAACCAAGCAAAGCTCGTCAGATGCAGTGGACCCTTCCTATGTGCTTGCCGACATTATCAGCATGGTGGGCGGGTGGCCACCCAACTGCCGACTTTGGGGGTGACCAATCCCCCTGTCAGTTTACCCCCCTGCTTTCTTTGTGTGCTGAAGGGGGACCCCACTCCCCATTGGCATTAACCCTCCCATTGTTAAATGCTGAGGGGGTGCCCAATCCCCCTTGGCTAGCCCCCCCTGTTTTCTTTGTGTGCTGACGGGGGTGTCCAATCCCCGTCAGCATAACTTCCTCCACCCCTCCATGTTGTGTGCTGATTAGGTGCCCAATTCCCCATTGCTACAGATCCCCAAACATTTAGGTGGCATGCTGAAGCCCACTCCAGCGTGCCAAATCCTGAAATACAGGAATGGTCCCGCGGTGTTTTTCCCACCTGTAAAGTGAAGACGGTCCCTTGTAGTATCCCTGGCCCCCACATCCACCTCTGTGCACCCTGCCTCTCTACACCCCACTCACCCCATACTTGCCTCCGTAGTCCGGCGTGACGATCATCGGTGGACCGGGAACACATCTGCACTCTTCAAAGCCGACTGTGAACTAAGGAAATGCCGGTAAGCTGTATAATGGAATAAATAGGGTTTTTTCAACGTTGATGCATATCTCAGACATTTTTGGGAACTCTGACACCAAATTTTCAACATGGGGTTTTTGGGACCCCTCCTCATGAATTCTTGCACTGTCATGGCATTATTCAGTCCTGAAAGGTGATTTCGCAGTCACTGCATGGAATCACCTTCCGGGGCAGAGTAATGAAATGACAGTGCCACTGTTCAAGAGGGGGGCTCTCAAAAAGCCTATGTTACAAAGTTGGTGGGAAAAATCTAAAAAATTACTGCTTTACCAGCATGCGTTGCGCAGTTCGCAAACTTATAATATTTTCACTCCAGATTTTCAACAGTGCCATTGTTCTACACCTCCTAATGAATGGTACAGCTGTCATTTTTCACATCCTGACCAAAATCTGTTTTAGCACTTCCGGCACACAATAGCACGGTCGCTGTGGAAAACCCATGTTCGAGACACATTATGAAAATGGCAGTGACACTGTTCATTAGCAGATGTCCTAAAATGCCTATGTTGAAAATTTGGGGATGAAAGTCAATAAAATGAGTGTTTTATGAGCGCACATTGCGCAGTTTGCACGCAAGCTCGTGACTTTGTGAATTTGTATTACTTTCACTCCAGCTGTTCATCATTGCCATTTTTCCATACCTCCTTATGAACAGTACAGCTGGTTGAAATGTGTTTTCACACGTCCAGTGCAGAATTGCACGGTCACTGTGCGAAATCACTTTTTGGGACAGTTTGAGGAAATGACGGTGACACTATTCATCAGCAGAGGTCCTGAAATGCCTATGTTGAAAATTTAGTGCCGAAAGTCCATACAATGACTATGTTGCAAGCGTGCATTGCGCAGTTTCCATGCACTCTTTTAACTTCATGCCACATTTTCACCACTGGCATTTGTGCACACCTCATTATCAACAGTCCAGCTGCCATTTTCCACAGCCTGCCCAAAACACATTTCTGCAGCTCATCTGCACAATGGCGTACTAGCTGTGCAAAATCACCTTTTGGGACACATTAACAAAATCACAGCGCTATGCATCTCCACCTCTGCCACTGCCAATGCCAGCGCGACAACATTTGACATTGACAAATGCTTGTTTCTGTATAAATATTGGTAATATTTTAGTTGCACATAATAATAATTGTATATTTGGTAACTCTGGATGACACTGGAAAATCCAAATTGACATTCAAGACATGAAATATGTATGTTGTGATACTATTAATAATTGATATAAGAGATATGTATATGGATTATGTATTTTTTATCATATTTTAAATCTGTGTGTATTGTAATTGTGATTATAATGACTTATATTTAAGTCGACCAATAAATCTTTACTTACTTACTTACATTTATACTTACTCTTAAACCTCCCTTCTTTCTCATAATACAAAGGTTGAAATTGGCTTACATATCTCCATAAGTGATTCCTTTCATGGGTGTGGTGAGTTCCTGCAAGGGCTTGGTTTGTCATCAAAATATTTATTTATGGTCTAATATTGTCAATTCAAAATTATTTGAAGAACAGAAATGTCTGTTTTTTGGCCCATAAATTGTGCTTTTAAAATATGCAAATTAGTTATGCAAATGTTTATACTATACCAAACTTACTCTTTCTAAAGGGATTAAAGATTAACTTGTATTTGTATTGGTATTTGTTTTTTAATTTTTATTTATTTATTTTACCAGGAAAAAGCTCCACTGAGCAATGCTCATTTGCAAGGAGGTCTTGGTTAGGGCAAGTAACAGTACAAAAGATGAGATAACAGTATATTTAATATATGGATCTTCAATTTAATAGGTCTGTAAAGCATACAAAAAAATTTTGGTAATACCCTCAAAGGTTCAGTGATAATAGTATTGTCAATCAGTGGTAATAGTATTGTCAATCAGCTGTAATACTACAGTTTTGGGCTGATAATAGGATTGTTGCAAGCTTCAGAGAAGATAGCTCCTGCCCCCACATCCTAAACGTGCCTCCTCATTGGCCGTTTTTCCTGTGTGCATGGGTAGAACAGTTTAAAAAACATGGCGGCGTTTCTGTCGCTTACCGAGAGCAAAGTCGGTCATAGCGCTTCTCAGATTTAATTTGGTTTTGTCCTGAAGAAATGAAAATATCTGGTTGATCCTGCCATTGCGCTCCTCAAGAGCAGGTAGGATGTGAATAAAAAAAAAATGGGCAGGAGGCAGCAACCGTCATTAGCGAGCGCACACCATAGGACAGTGCAGCGGTCGACCAGTACAAACTCAGTTCACTAAAACGGTCGACCGATCAGTAGAAAAAAAAGCATTGCATCCATATATTAAATAAAATAACCAATTGGTTTCTGTGTCCATTACCAGTGAGTACTAGCATCTTGAGGTTCTGGACACATTGGAACCTCTCGAGCTTCGCTCTCGAGGTTCATGTGTCCAGAACCTCTCGATGCTATTACTCACTGATAATAGACAGAAACCTATCGGTTATTCTCTATATAATACAGTGCGCATAGTACAGAGGTTAAGGTTTGATCATAAAAACAGGTCACCTGCAATAATATAATACAGAGGCTGAAAATAATAGAAGGAGGAAAAAATAGATTTTGCAGCATAAGGAAATACACAGAAATGCAGTTGTCTGCAAGTAATATAATACAATTTGCATAGTAAATTAATAGCATACACATCTGTTGACAGAAAACTGACCAGGAAATACCTTGAAATAAGTGGGGCTGACCAGTGAATTTAGTTCACACAAGTCCTGTAAGGCATTCCAGGCTCAACTGAAAGCCATTTTACCATATATTGAGAAGTGCCTTGGAACACCAAGTGAAATTGCACTATGCTTTCTTAGACTATGCAGCCCTCTAGGTCTCTGAAGGAGACTTGATATGTATGGTGGCAAGGAATTCTGCACAGCTATTAAGGACCATAAAAGCAGATTCCCAAACTTTCTGGTTTCAAATGAAGACCATCCCACTTCCACATAGAGAAGACAATAATGGGTTTTGGCTTGTAGTCCAGTAATGAAATGGAGTGCTTTGTGGTAAATCACATCTAGTTTAGCTAGTTGAGTCACAGCAGCACCTCTGTATATGAGATCACCATAGTTTGATATGGGAAGAAAGGTCGCCTGGACTAGTCTTTTCTTTGCCTCATGGCTGAAACAGAATGCATTTCCATAGTAAAACCCAAGTTTCTGATGTAGTTTTTTTATAGAAATTATCAATGTAAGTGGTGAAGGATAACTTGTAATCAAGCCACATGTCCAATACTTAAAGGAGTCTACCATTTAAATCTTTCACTTGACAGGGTTGTAATGCCCCAAATGGAAGTGGGTAGGAGAGAATGTCATATAGTTGTTTTTTTGTGGCATTTAGAAGGAGTTGTGATACACATAGATTAATCTGGAGTTGATCAAATGCTTATTGAAGAGCTTTCATATATATCTCAGGTGTAGGACATGCAATATAAAGCACAATCTTGTCTTCATAAAAATGTAGCTAAGCATTTATAGTGTTAGCACTCAACTCATTTGTATAAATCATAAACAACAAAGGTCCCAGTATAGACCCATGTGGCACACCTTGTAAATTTGAGCACTGGAGGATAATAGTTCTTCAAACTTTATTTATTGGCAACTCCCAGTAAGATATTTCCTAAACCAGGCAACAGCATATGGGTCTACACCAATAGCTGTAAATTTATTCAGCAGAATATTGTGGTCAGTAATTTTGAAGGCTTTACTAAGGTATAAAATCATGTTGCATTAGTAAGTTGTTGGTCAAGTGAAGTGAACCAATCGTTGGCAACCTTAACTAACACAGAAGTAGTACTGTGCTTAGCTCTGAAGTCAGACTACATAGGAGTAATGATGCTAAATTTATCAAGATAATCTCTAATCTGCTAATTTACCAGTTTTTCAAGAAGTTTGGTGAGAACAGGTAAAACAGAGATGGGCTAGTAATTACTTAAGAAAACTTTATCTCCAGATTTAAACAGCAGGATTATGGGAGCTGTTTTCCACAACAGAGGAATTTGACAACTTGAAATCAGCACTTTAAAGAGATGGCTTATAGGGGAAGTTAGGATCTGGTAACCCATTTTTAGAAAAAAAGGGCTCAATATTATCAGCACCAACACTTTTTAGGAGGTCAAGATTGAGAAGGAGCTGTTCCTACTATTGATAGGAGAACTACTGGAATTGGAAAGGGGCTGGGATATTAGCTGTCTGATTAAATATGTTTTGAGTGAGTAGTGGTATTTTATTAAGGATGAGTTTTCAAAAGCACTCACAGCAGAAGCAAAATATGAGCTAATTTCTTCCATAATTAATTATTCATCTGTGCAAAATTTATTTCTGATTTGTAGCTGTGTAGGTAATGAAGAATGGACTGACCCACCTTCCAAGCCCTTATGACATTCCAAAATTTGAAGGGGTCATTCTTATTATTGTCCACCAGTAACACAGCAATTTGCTTTGGCCAACTGAATTAACTTTGTCCACTGGTTTCACTTTTGTCTAAAAGATATCCAGTCCTGCTCTGTCTTAGTGGTTCTTGCTTTAGCCCAATACAGACCTCAATTTCTCAGGGTGTGCTTAATTTCATTAGTAAACCATGGAGAGTTTCTTGTTTTTTTTTCTATGTTTAGTAAAGGGAGCAAACTGATTTATAACTTTTTATACCTTTTGGGTGAATATATCATATACAGTATGTATTGATAGTGCTAAGTAGAAACACGGCCAATTTATAGCAGCAAGGTGGCAAAGAAAGTCTTGTTTTGTGAAGTGAGGGAATGAACGTTTGAAAATAAATAAGGGCTTACTGCACAACTTTTTTACCTCTCTTGTACAAGCTACCACATTATGCTCACTAAAAATATTATCAAAGACAGCCATAAACATGATCTTTTGAGATCTGTTTGTAAGAATAATGTCTAGACTAGATGAGTAATGGGACTTTTTTGTTTGGGCCTGGTAGGTTCTGAGACAAACTGTACAAAACCCAATTTATCACATAGCCTGTTTAGATAATTTGATTTTGTATCAGCCAGTCAAAGTTTAGATCCGCAATATAAAGGATTCATTGTTATTATTATTAGCAACTTTATATAGGAATTGTAGAATGTCTGATCCACCTGTAGGGGGAGTGTAGCAACCAATGATATTAATTGATTCTGCTTTTGAAATGGTTATAGGAATTGAAATACATTCAAATTCAGCTGGCTTAGATAGGGTAGCAGTAAAATAAGACACCGGCTTGTTTCTTACATAATGA
The DNA here is from genome assembly GCA_016271365.2 of Neoceratodus forsteri. Classification (NCBI taxonomy): domain Eukaryota; kingdom Metazoa; phylum Chordata; order Ceratodontiformes; family Ceratodontidae; genus Neoceratodus; species Neoceratodus forsteri. The sequence continues at coordinate 1,535,949,635 of CM057456.1, forward strand.
ACAATTCCCCCCACCCCGTGTAGAGAGATCTTGTCTATATACATCATACTCTGGAATTGCAATCATATTAGTATCAATAGAAGAATTAAGCCACATTTCAGATAGCAGAAGCATATCTGGTTGCATGTGGGTAACCCATGTTTTTAGAGTATCCAATTTGCTTAACATACTATGAATGTTAATAGTCATAATTTTTAGCCCATTGGACAAGGAAAACTAAGAAAGTATAATGTTTATGGAGGGTGGACCAAGGAGTGTTCATTTACCTATTGGACCTGTATTTTGCTTGTTAAAATCATTTTTGGGGCTGTGTTGGTGTTTTCACTTTGTTGCAGCTGACTTCAGAATTCAGAGCCAAGATGGCAGAAATAAACAGTTGCTAGCCAATTGGAGGACGCAAGAGGTAGGAAAACAGTTTTTAAAAATGAGCGTAGCTCATTGTAAGTGATCACACTCATTCTGGAGGGTTAATTTAACTATCAGATCTATATTTTGCTTGTTAAAATCATTTTTGGGGCTGTGTTGGTGTTTTTACTTTCTTGCAGCTGACTTCCTAACTCGAAGCCAGGAGGGCGGCAAAATTAAATTAGAAACGTAGAAGTTGTCTGCAGATCAGGACCTCTTGGCCCACCTAGTCTGCCCTATATTCCCTACCTACTATACCACCGCAGACCCTACTCGATCTCTGGTCTTTTCCACCACTTGCCTTATTTCTAAGGTCACCTTGAGTCTATCCCATGCATGCTTGAATCATGTTATTGCTTTGGCACCCACCACCTTTGGTGTGAGGCTGTTCCATGCATCCACCACCATCTCCATAAAGAAGTATTTCCTCACATCTCCTCTGAGTCCCCTCCCCCAGCTTCATAGAGTGACCCATTGTCCTGGAGCATTTCTTTCTATGGGAAATGCTACCCTCCTGTACCGTAGTAACACCTGTGAGGTATTTGTATGTTTCTATCATATCCCCCATTTCCCTCCTTTCCTCTAGAGAGTAGATTCAGATTCAGATTAATTTATTTGTTTAGTCCCATGGACCATTACAAAACATCCAACAATTACAAAGATTTCATACAAATAAATATACTTTTCTACATAGTATAGCCATTATTAAAATTTAGCAATGCAAATACATAAAAATCTTTGTTTCCGAACATCAAGCAGATTCTTTAGTAGTTAGTATTTCTCATCTTAAATGATATTTCCTTTGTTCTATGACATTACAGAACTTTGCCACCCTTTTTAAAATCTCCAAATTATTAGATTTCAACAAGTAATTCAACTGGTATCTAGACTTCCTATCTAACTGGGATAAAATATTTCCCAATAATTGTTGTCTAAAAATCTCATACAAGGGACATAATATTATTAAGTGTAAATTATTATCTATACCAAGACCACATTTATAAATTATTGTACTTGCTTTTCTGTATATTCCATTCAAGCGTTGAGAATTGTGATACTCAAATCATAGTCTAGTAAAACTTTTTCTCTTATTAACCTATTTAATTATATTTAAATATAATTCCATTCCAGATTCTCTTCTTTTATTTTCTACTAACCAGTTACTTATTTTACACCCCTCACTCAAATCTACCTCACTTTGTATATAAATATTTTTTATTCTTTGTTTAATTTCCCCATTTATTTCCTTTGTAGGTTTTATATTCATGAGTACCTCTAGAGAGTACATATTTAATTTCCTCATAGGGCTTTTGATTCAGGTCCTGCACCATTTTGGTAGCCCTCCTTTGTACTACCTCCACCCAATCTACTGTATGTCCCTCTGGAGGTAGGGCCTCCAGAACAGGACACAGTACTTGAGATGGGGTCTTACCAGTGATCTATACAGGAGTAATACTACCTCCCTCTTTCTGCTGGTGATGCCACTCCCTATGCACCCCAGCATCCTAGTAGCCTTCCCTACTGCATTATCACACTGCTTTGCTACCTTCAGGTTATCAGAAATGATTACCTCAGGTCCCTTTCCTGCTTTATGATTGTTAATACCTTCCCGCTCAATTGGTACATTGTCCCTGAGTTTCTGTGCTCCAAGTGCATGATTTTGCACTTTTGTGCATTAAAATCCAGCTTCCATTAACTTGACCATTCTTCCAGCTTTTTAAGATCATCCCTCATTCTTTCCAGCTCCCTGGTGTGTCCACTCTGTTGCAGATTTTTGTGTCATCTGCAAACAGGTATACTTTTCCTTCCAGCCGTTCTGCAAAGTAAGCATTTGCCAGCCAATCAGAGGATGCCAGAGGTGAGGAGACAGTTCTCATTCTCCTGTTTTGGGCATTGAACACCAACTGGACTTCCATGCTAAGGACTGCCATGCTAAGAAACGCAGCACAAATGACATCACCAAGGAGTCTGCCAGGATGGAGTCAGCCAGGTGATGCAGCTGGCAGCCATACACTCTGCACCTCAACAGTGAGTAAGTGAAGGAGGAGAACTGGTGTTCAAAAGCACCAGATAACCACAGGAAGAGATGGAGGACCAGGAGATTGTACTATGGTAAGTTTTCTTTTTGAACTCCTGTTCTATAACACTCACTACATGGGACAGAGGACAGTTGAGGGTACACAGTAATTTGGGAATAGGAGAAAACCCCTATATCAGGTAAGAGACAGATCTGAATATGCCAGATGTTAACTGGAGCACATTTGCTGCAGCCACATCCAAGATCAGGGTCCTTCTTGATGCCACACAGGGGGCATGTCTCAGACAGCCAGTGTTGAAACCTACTTGGGAGGGAGCAATCTTAGACCTGGTACTCTCAAATGGGGATGAAGAGAGGATCTCAGATTTAGAAGTGGGTAGCCATCTGGGAACAAGCAACCACCAAACAGTGTGGTTCTTGATAAACACAGCCATAGGGTCAAGTCATACAAAAGTGAAGGTACTGGACTTTAGGAGGGCTGACTTTGTCAAAACGGGAGAGCGCATAAAGAATGCACTAGCAAATGGGCATGAAGGAGGGGTGGCGGAACAATGGGGAAAAACCAAAACTGCCATCACAGAGACAACAAGACTTTGTGTGAAACAAATAAACAAAACAAAACAAAGGAAAAAGTCTCTATGGTTCTCAAAAGAGGTGGCAGGAAAGGTTAGGGAGAAAAAGATAGTATTCAGGAAGTATAAGGAATCACAGAAGGAGCAGGACAAGGAACTGCATAAGTTAAAGCAGAAGGAAGCAGGGAAGGCAGTCAGAATAGCAAAGGCCCAAACAGAGGAAGAGATAGCCCACTCAGTTAAGAAGGGGGATACAACCTTTTATAAGTACATTAGGGAGCAAAAAATGACCAAGGGAGGGATAGTGAGGCTTAATAAAGGGGAGGGAAGGTAGGCAGAGGGTGAAAGGGAAAAGGCAGAGATTCTGAATGAATACTTTTGCTCAGTATTTACAGAAGAAGAAGAGGGGAGCTACCTAAACCAAACAATATAAGTACTCTGGATAGGAGGGTCAATTCCAGTCCATTCACAGAAGAAAGGGTCCTGAAAGAACTCCTAAAGCTCATGGTGGACAAAGCAAGGGGGCCTGATGGGATTCACCCCAGAATTCTAAAAAAGCCGAAGGGAGAACTAGTGACACCACTGACTAGCCTTTTTAACAAATCATGGGAGTATGGTGTGGTACCTGAGGACTGGAGGAGGGCAGATGTGATTCCCCTTCACAAAAGTGGGAGCCAGGCAGAGATAGGAAACTACAGACCTGTTAGTTTGACCTCAGTAGTAGGGAAAATTATGGAATCACTTCTGAAAGAAAGAATTGTTGAGTACCTAGAGGTCAGCGGGGAACATGACCCAAGGCAGCATGGATTCACAGTGGGAAGGTCATGTCAGATGAAGCTAATAGATTTCTTTGACTGGATGGCCAAAATAGTAGACCAGAGAGGGGCTGTGGATGTAGCCTATCTAGACATTAGCAAGGCATTTGACACAGTTCCACACAAAATATTAAAAACAAGTTAGCTAGCCTGGGAGTGGCTCCCAGGGTGGTAATCTGGGTAAAAATCTGGCTGGACAACAGGACACAGAGGGTAATAGTAAATGGAGTTCACTTCAAGGAAAGGATGGGTTACTAGCGGGGTATCACAGGGTTCAGTACTGGGACATAGACAGGATGGAGGCAGTCCAGAGGAGGGCAACTAAAATGGTGCAGGATGTGCACAAGAAGCCATATGAAGAGAGACTAAAGGAGCTTAATACTGTATGTGTACCCTCAAGAAAAGGAGGGGGGGCATGATAGAAACTTACAAGTACTTCAAGGGAATCAACAAAGTCCAAGAGGGTAGCATCTTTCAGAAAAAGAGATGTGCAAGAACAAGGGGCAGAATCTGAAGATGAGGGGGGATGGCTCAGGGGCAGTGTGAGGAAGTATTTTTTCATGGAGAGGGGGTGAATCCCATCAGGCCCCATTGCTTTGTCCACCTTCTAAAAGGTTTTATTCCCCTTCTTAACTGAGTTGGCTATTTCGTCCTTGGTTTGGGCCTTTGCTATTGTGACTGCCTTCCCCGCTTCCTTCTGCTTTAACTGGTACAGCTCTTTGTCCTGCTCCTTTTGTCTATCCTTATACATCTGGAATGCTATCTTTTTCTCCCTAACTTTCCCCGCCACCTCTTTTGAGAACCAAATCTAAAGGTGGCTATGCAGTGAGACAAGGCAGTAGGGAGAGCCAGCGGGTTGCTGGGGTGCCTAGGTAGGCGCATCACTAGCAGAAAGAGGTAGGTTGTGTTGCCACTGTATAGATCACCAGTGAGACCTTACCTTGAGTACTGTGTCCAGTTCTGGAGACTTCATCTCTGGAAGAACATAGAAAGAGTGGAGGAAGTCCAGAGGAGGGCAACTAAAATGGTGCTGGGTCTGCATCAAAAGTCCTATGAGCAGAGACTGAAGGACCTCAGTATGTACAGTACACCCTGGATGAAAGGAGGGAGAGGGGGAGATATGATAGAAGCTTTCAAAATACCTCAAAGGTATAAATCAGGTTCAAAAGGGTGGTATTTTTCAGAGAAAAAGATGCTCAAGGACTAGAGGCCATACTATGAAGCCGGAAGGAGGTAGACTCAGCGAAGACATGAGGAAGTTCTTTTTCACAGAGAGGGTGGTGGATGCCTGGAACAGCCTCTGAGTGGAGGTAGTGGGGGTAATAACTGTAACGGGGTTCAAGAATGTATGGTATAGGCATAAGGGAACCTTAGTGATAGGGCATGAGGGGAAACCAGAAATCAAGTAGGGTCTGCAGTAGTACAGTAGGTAGGGAAAAATGGGCAAACTTGGTGGACCAAGCAGTCTTTGGCTGCCATCAAATTCTATGTGTCTATGTTTAGTTCAATATTTCCTGAGCAGAGGAGTAGTAACATAAGGAGCTGTTTATTTAAATGCATAATATTTTTATATATACGTTTGCTATTGTATTAGCTTTGCAATGTGTAGTTGAATGAGGTGCCCAATTAATCCTGCTAGCTAATGAGCTAATAAAAACCAGTGTTAATGGCGTATAGGACAGGCGCTTATAGCTAACTAGGTAATTCACCATCAGAATAGTGTCCCAGGACCATTGCAGCCACCAAGAATCAGAGTAACTCAAATTAGACAGGAAATCACATTTACGCTGAGGTGCCTTATCTTTACATAGAAAGGACATTCCCAGAACAGAAGAAACAAGTATAAGTAGGAAGCACCACATATTGAAAATGGGGGAGTGTGCACACTTGCTATAGGATTCCCTGTGGAGCAGAGTAGGGTAGAAGATAACCCTATTTAGGAGTGTTATATACAGTAAATCTAATACAAATTCTAAACAGATCACCCTATTTAGGAGTCTGACATAAAACAGGCATTAGAATACATTATCAAAACCTTCACCTCCATCCTTGACTCCCATGTCCCTTTCAAAGTATGAAGAGCTAAAGGAATTCACTCCTCTTGGCTTTCACAGGAGCTAAGGCACCTAATGTATTTCCGTGACAGAGCCTGGAAAACCTTCTAAAGATCTGGGCTTCACTTGGATTGGGTATCCTATCACCAACTGTGGAACACTTGCAAAACCAAAATCAACAAATCTAAGCAGGACTATCTTAAATCTCTGCAAGAAATGCACCTTGCTAACCCCAAATGCTTTTGGACACAAATCAATGCCTTACTTTAGGGTAATGAATGGAACATCCCTCAAAATATAATCTTGAAAGGCTCTATACTATTTTCGCCCCCACAGATAGCCGCTGGAATAAATCTGTTCTTCACAGACCTTGACATATACAAGACAGGCCTACCTACTACCCACCCTGATCTGCACGTTTCTCACCCAGAAGTTCCCCATCCCCTCTTTCATATAAAAAACACTTTGTGGAAAGAGGTCCTCAAACTATTAATGTGTCTCAACCCTGATAGCTCTCCAGGGTTTGACTCCCTGCTGCCTATATTTCTCAGGATAGGAGCACCTGCGCTTGCTTACCCAATAGCACTACTGATTAATAGATCCTCCATGAAGCAAACCATTCCTGATAAATGGAAAAATGCAATTGTTGTCCCAGTACACAAAGGTGACCCGACTAAATTCGTTGAGAACTACAGATCTATATCCATTTTATGCCCAATTGCAAAAATTCAAGGAAGAATGTTATACAAGCAGCTATACTCCTTCCTAGAACAGACCAACGCCCTTACAATCCATCAACACGGCTTTCAGAAATTGCATGGGACCAAATCTGCCTTTTTTCGGGTCACCTCAGACATCTTTCAAGCAACAGACCAGGGTTGTGCAACCGGGGCCATCTTCATAGATCTTATGTAGGCTTTCAATCTCGTCAATCACCCACTCCTTATTACCAAGCTCCATTGTCTCGGCCTTGATTCCAACTCTCTCTATCATGGTTCACCAACTACTTATCAAACTGATTTCAGTGTGTCAAATGGGCTGGTGCCATATCATACTTATCTCCCATCACTGACGGGTCCCCCAGGGATCAATCCTTGGGCCTCTATTATTCTCCATCTTTATCAATGAGCTACCACTGAATTGTGGAGGGGCATCAGTTCAGCTCTATGCAGATGATGCCATACTCTATAGATCCTCCAGAGACATGTCCTCTATTAAATCTGACCTAGAGAAAGATTTTCAGTTATTGGAAACCTGGTTCAAAGAGAACCTGTTAGTATTGAACACTAAGAAAACAAAAACCATGTTGTTCCACCACACCTCCTTTGATATGACTTCCCAGCCACCCCTGGTGGTCAAAGCCTCCTCCAGTGTATCTCTAGAAAGGGTGGGCTCTTTTAAATATCTGGATCTGACCCTTGATGAACATCTATCATTTGACATGCACATAACTAATGTTATTAAGGCATCAAATCAAAAACTTGGCCTCCTATACCGCACTTCAACCTACCTCACACCCAATGCAAGGAAGATTATTGCCTCGGCAACCCTCCTCCCAGGCCTATTTTATGGGGCCCCAATAATTCACTGTGCCAAGACCCCTATTCTGGCCAAGCTTAAACAGGCCTATCACAGAATCACACACTTTGTAGCCAAGGCTCTGGCTCGGGCACACCACTGCGACATGCACAACACCCTTGGCTAGCCATCCTTTGAGGCCAAATTGGACTTCCCAGTGCTCTGCAGCATTTTCAAACTCATTCACCTTTATTCTCACCCATCCTCACCAATCTGCCACACTGAAATCCTTTCCTAGGACCCTTAGATCCTCCCACCTCCCTATCCTAAGTCTACCCAAAACATGCTTAGCCATAGGCAAGAGATTCTTCTCTTCCACAGCACCTCAAAAATGAAATAACCTCTCACACACACTGCTTTCATGTACGTTTGTTCCCCAGTTCAGAAGACTTTTCAAAGAAATGGTCTTCCTACCTCCTATTTATAACTGCAACTGCAACTAATCTCTTTCCTGTCAACCTGCGTCTCCTCTCTCCCTCCTCCCTCTCTCTCTCCCTACCCAATCCATGATCTTCTCCACAACTCCCCCATCTTGACTCCACCTATCTCCACCTCTCTGTCTTAAACATATGTAATATATGTATTATATGTATGTAGTAATTGCTACATGGTTAATCTCGCTACACATCTGCACCTCATACCTTTATCTAACATTGGAATGCTATGGAAATGTTTAAAATATTGCTTGTAATTTCACTGTCCTCACTCGATGTACTTAATTGTTATCCATGTATTTGTACAGTTGATCCTGGCTACTTATTGTATAGTGCTATATTTCTCAACGTATGAAACGCTTCTGTTTCTTGGGTCGCCCCTGAAAAGGGGACATGTTTGTCTCAGTGAGCCCACCCGTTCATCAAAATTCAAATAAATAAATATATCATAGTATCTTGTACTGTATGTAAATGCACAGCAGCTATATAAAAGTGAACCTGCATAAGAAGATTAACAAAATTATGATTAATTAATAACTTTTAAGTTCATCTGAAGTATCTATCACTGTAGGGTAGAACACTGATATCATACAAAAGTTAATCAACAAATATGGTCACCTATACTTACAGTATATTTGAATGACCTATAGTCTATTGATTGGTCCTTTCTTAACAATATAACAGAATTTAATCTGCCCTATGATAGGCTTTTCTATGTTTTGACAAATATTTTTAATAGAATTAGCCCTATCAAAAAAAATTAGAATAAGAGGTGATAAGACTGGGACCAATGGATTAATTCCAACATTCTTAGTAGCCTGAAATGCAGGGACAAACTTTGGAAAAAATATAGGGCAACTGAGGAACCTCAACTTTAGCTGGAGTATAACGTTCCCAGAAATAGGTGTGAGACCATAGTTTTAGGAATGCTAAATCCTCTTTTTTTAAGCTCATCAGGAAAAAAAATTTACTCAATCTCGAAAAGTCTGGCAAGTTTTTAAGGATCTTGCTGATGGGAAGCAATCTGATGACTATATTGCTCTTGAGATTGATGGTAGTATGGTTAGGGTTTTATGTGATAGGGGAGACTCTGTGTGAGAAAAGTCCCCAAAGGGTGAATGCAGAACACAGGAAGGGTGACAGCAGAACATGGGCGAGTGGTGGAGAGAGCACAGGCAGGAGGCAGAGGCTGCAAAGAGGCATTGCAATGTGCGACCATGCCACAGGGTGACAAGTAATGGGCAAACCCACCATGGTGATAGGCACAGAGCATGTGCACCAATGCGCCGGGACAAGAGTGCTATGCAGTGGGCAACAGGATGGGAGTGAATGGCACACGGTGACGTGCAGTGGGTGTCCAGCAGGATGGTGCAGGTTGGGGGGGCTGATGAAGAGAGCAAGGCTGGGTGCACGGGACACCAGGGGTGGATACCAACAGTGCGGCAATGCCCATGCAAGGAGCAAGCATGCTGTGGCAAGGCTGTGTCAGGCAGCACATGTTGGAGGGACATGAATGCAATGTCAGGGGCAGGAGCTGTTTTGGAAAGGGTGTGTCATGTGGGTGGACAGGCACATGCATCAGATGAGCAACTCTGGGGGATGTGAGAATTGAATGTGCGCCCATACCAGGGTGGCACTGCTCCACTGCTGGGCTTGATAGCAGGCTGTTGTGCCCAGGCCATGCAGCAACAGGTGGGCTGTGCCAGGACTGTGGCTGACAGGTGTTAGGGCAGAGCACAACAGGTGCTGACAGTGCCAAGTGGGCATGCCCCATGCATCCCGATGACACATCCCCAAGGGATGCTCTAGGGTCATGGTCCAGCTGCAGGTGAGTGACTGTGGGCCTGCTGTTGGGGGGGTTGTGCTCTGGAGATGGTGGTCTCTTGGGCTGGAGGGGACAGTGGTTGATGCAGGTTGGTCATGTTGAGGTTCCATGTGTGTTCCATGCTGCACACTGCGCATGCCCTCCCAGGACACTTCCTGCAGGGTTTTGCCTTTCCTGCGGCCCGCACCAGGCACTCGCTTCCATGCTGCATGGACTTGTTGCGCTCGCAGGGTGAACTGTAGCAGCTCTGGGTGTCACCCTTACAGGGCTGTGGCTACAGTCACTCATGTACTGCCATTCTGCTTCTTTGGGCGTTTGCCTTTTAGGCAGTCCCTCTCCCGGACTCACCCCACCGAAATGTGCTGATGTTGTAGTGCTCTCTCTGGTTGCTACCTATGGGGTGGGATCTCCTTGAAATTGCCAGCCATTTTAATATTTTTTTGGATGATATTACTAAATATAGAATCTCCCAATATTCTTTTCCATCTTATTTGATTGGTTTTCACCCTAACCACTCTAATTCGTATCCTACATTTTATATCAGAATTTGGTCTACAAATGAAGCTTTACAGTATCTTGAAAGATTTAATCCAAAACCTCATATTGGACCTAATGGTTTGGATTACAGATTAGTAAAATTGGGCAAGGATGTTTTACTGTAGCTGAACAAATTACCAAACTTTTTAATTTTTCACTGAGATTTGGTATATTTCCTAATATCGAAGCAGGCTGTTGTGAGACCCACCAATAAGTCTGTTTCTCAGACTTTACTTTCAAATTTCCGACTGATCTAATTATTAAATCCCCTTTGTACATAGCTTGAATGTATTGTCTTTGATCAGACAATGGAGTTCTTAACACAATATGATCTTTTTACACCAGCCCAACATGGGTTTCATAAACAACGTAAAACAGAGACTGCCTTGGTGTGATTCACAAATCATGTTTTTAAGGCCTTGGATGCTGGAAACCACCTTGGTTGTATATTTGTGGACCTCACCAAGGCATTCAATCTGGTAGATCACAGACTTTTGTTAGACACCTTAGCATATACAGTAAGTATTTTCTTTTGATACAACTGCTCAGTTTCATAATTATTTGAGTAATGGGGTACCTAGGGCTAAGATCCATAATACACTTTCTGATACCTTTATGGGTATTTGTGGAGTCCCCCAGAGATTTCTCCTTGGGCCACTTTTGTTTTTTCTTTTTATAAATTCTGTTCCTGCCACCTGCCCTTCCACCAGCATGGTTCTTTATGCTGATGATGCTATCATCTTTGGGGAGTGAAGGATATAGGACACATAAATCAGAATCTTCAATCCAATTTTAGTTCACTGGAGGGATGGTTCAAGCAGCATAAATTGGCTGTTAATACTAAAAACACAAAGGTTATGCTATTTACTGGACCTTGAAAATCTTTTCATAATTCTCTTAAAGAGGGACTCCCATCAAAAGTGCTACACTGCAGGGGGCATGACTAGCCATGAACCGAGATGGCCGCATAGTCGCAGAGTTCTCTGAGACCGGGGATAAATCTGCTTCATTCCGATATTAAGGTATCTCTGTCCAACTGCAAACTTGTGCAACAACAAGGTGGACTTGCTCCAGCACGAATCCTAGCAACAGTCTTACCGCGAGTGTCCCGTACCACCAGAATTCTGCTTCTTCTGCACCACGGCAACTGGTCTCGACTATGGCCTATTCATCACAAGCCCTGGGGGAAAACTCCCATACCAAGCTTATGTTTATTCAGTTACTGGATCAAATGGCCCAACTCACCTCAGCAGTCAACGTGACAAACCAGACCTTACAGAACATAGAAGTCCACATATTTCACAGTGAGCGGCGGCTGGGGTCGCATAATGCAGCTATACAAGACATGATGACTACCATGCATGAGCAGGCCAAGATTATTCATCAATTCCAAGATAAAGTCGATGACCTCAGAAACTGGAGTCGTCGCAACAATTTGCAATTTATGGGATTTCCCAAGGGTGTTGAGCAAAATAATGCAGTATACTTTTTGCAGACAACACTGCCTACCATCCTGGGCCTGCCAGAAGACTTCAGGCCTCAGATCGAACGGGCCCATCACTCACTAGCTCCACCTCCTAAGCCTGGGGAACAGCCTAGGCCCCTGCTAGCTAAATTTCCAGACAATCGGCAAAAGGAAGCTGTATCAGCAGCTGCCAGAAACAACAACAACATTTTGTATCAGGGGCATAAAATACAAGTCTTTCAGGACTATTCTCAAGAACTGTCCAAGCGCGGGAAACAGTACGGGCCTGCTCAGAAAATCCTCCATAAGCACAACTATTAATCCTCTCTACGGTGCTCTGCGACAATGAGAGTCATTCATAATAGTGCCCCCCGGATATTTGCCACTCCTGAAAGCCTATTAGACTTTCTTCAGGCTATGCATCAGCTGACTTTTGTGGACCTGACCTCTCTTTGGATCCTTCTGTTAAACCTGCACCACAGAAACCAGAAGGCAACCCACCGTTGCCTAAGGAGCAACCTGCAAAACTAGAGGTTAAGAATTTTGAGACCTCGCTCCCTTCAAGATCCAGAAAAAGGCACTCCTCTGCTCGCCATGTCAAGCAGCAACACCCGACTACTCACACAAACTCACCCAGCGCTAGACCAGAGGGGGATCTTCACTCCCAGCATAGCTCAGATCTACATGCATACTTCACTCCCAGTCCTTATGCTCTCTTACAGTTGGACACCCAGGAGTCGGAGGAGGAGATGAGCCAGGATCCAGTGCTAGCAGAAGATGATGGGCCTACTCTCTCCACCCCTGCAGGCAGGTCATGGATGGATGTAGTGGTGGCCGGCTCAGGGGAGACCAACAGGCATTCCTCACCACCTACTGTAAACCCTTAAAGGAGTAGCCCTATCACGGACTCAGCAGTCAATGTTCAACCATCGGGCACCCAGGACTCTCCATGTTGATGTTGAACTAAGTAACTGTTTTTTTCCCCCCCTCGCTGTTTGAGTTTGGATAGGGGGTTTGTGGATAGGTCGAGCTTGATCTTCCATTCTCCTCCCCCTGGAGCTTATCACCCAGCAATTGCCATTATGGGCACCACTACTGCTGAGAGGCTCTAGGCCCCCTTTAGAGAACTGGGCCTAGGACAGAACACCTCTTTGGAGCAGGTTAAGCATCAGGGGTCTCAGGTACCGTACCATACCGGTTAGTCTCATCAGTAATCATCATAGTCGTCTGCAGGTAACCTTGCCCTTTGCCTCCTTCCCCCTTTTTGATAACTGCTTTACAAAGCCTAGGGCACTAGAAATGTAAGGGAGGCAGAGTCCCCTTAATTTCATAATCCCCATTGGCTCGGAGACACAGATCTCTGCTGCTATGAGCATGCTGCTTACTTGGCACTCTCCAGGGAAGCCAGAGGGTGTCTTGCAGTCTCGGCTGCTGACACTTTACCTCAGGGCCTCCTCATGGCCAAGGTTCAGCCTGGTTTTGTATATAGTTATGGAATTTATGCTACTGTTTGCATTTGTTTGTCTATTGGGTTAGTTATTGCACACCATATTCAAAATGTGAAATTTATTACACTGAGGGGGTACTGTAAAGGGACAAGGCCTGCTAGGGATCAAGGTGCAAAATCAGCTATATGGGAGCAACCTCCATTCTCAGCCTTTACCCCGCAACTTCACTTGATCCTTCATTTCGCTTCTCACATTATAGAGGAATATGGCTGATCTATGTCTAACCACCTGGAATGTACAAGGCCTGAACACCCCGGTTAAATGTTCCCAGGTGCTTGCACACCTTAAAAGGCTGAAAACAGACATCACCCTATTGCAAGAAACCAAACTCCAGAAGAAAGACCATAACAAGATCAAGCATGCTTGGGTCGGCCAGGTTATCTCCTCCTCAGCCCCCATGCGTGAGCGCCGGGTTGCTATTCTGCTCCATAGATCTTTAAAATGGTCTCAAACTAAAGTTAAATGAGACCCTAACGGCAGATGGGTGGCTGCCCTTTTTCTACTCCAGAAGGGCCATTGGTTGTTGCCAAGGCTTATGTTCCTAATGATGATCAACCAGAAATGTTCCACTCTCTCTTGCCCAGGCCATCGAGATACCGGCCAAACCGGATATCCCTGTGGTTTTAGGAGGTGATTTCAATCTCCCTCTAGATCCACTCCTAGACTGGAGCACTGGCACCCCAGACCAGCATCAAAAGCTAGGCTTGCCCTCCAGCAGCTGGTGTCCGACTAAGCCCTCCAGGATGCGTGGCAGGTTTTACACCCTAGGGACAAAGATTTCACCTTCATGTCTCCTGTCCATAACTCCTCTAGCAGGCTGGATTACTGGCTGTTATCCCCAACTATCATGTCCATGGTGCTAGACACTCAAATCCTCCCGACAATTATTTCCGACCACGATCCTGTGCAGCTTTGTGTAAATACGAGGCCCTATGGCCCCTCAGTCTCACTGCTGATGACTGGACCCTCTGCTGCTACGTGTCCCTGATTTTCTCCACTGTCTTAACACCCAAGTTGCACATTTCCTTCAGGATAACCCACCCACCTCAGCTGCTCTGGCTTGTATTTGGGAGGCACTGAAAGCTACCATAAGGGGTGCTATAATGGGGTTCACAGCTAGTTGCAGAAGACAGAGGGAACAACAACTTAAAACTTTGGAAACACGGCTAGCTGAGCTTGAGACTAAGTGTAAGCAGCACCCTCATGCCACCCCACACTCCCCACTACTCCTAGAACTAACTCAAGTTCAGCTGCGTATCAATGACTTGTTGGCTAGGAAAGCAGAGCTAGCCATTTTGAGATTGAAACATAAATTTTGGGAGGGTGGGGGAAAGGAGGGGAAGGTACTCACGTACCGACTGAGGAAGCAGAGGGCCGAACGCTATATACCTGGCCTTAAAAAACCCAGGGAACCCATACAGGTGCATCCGGACCGAATAAATTATATCATGGTGGACTTTTATAAAGCTCTTTACACCTCCTCAAGGGTGCTGGAGCCACAAGAAGCACACAAGTTTCTAGGTGCACTCCCTCTCCCTAGGTGCACTCCTTCTCCCAAAGCTGACCTTGCAACAGACGGCCCCACTGGAAAACCCAATCACAATTCAAGAGGTGATAGCAGCTTCCGAATCACAATTCAAGAGGTGATAGCAGCTCCTCAAGCTCTGAACAAAAGCAAGGCACCTGGAGGGGATGGATTTCCCCCAGAACTCTGGAATGTGGTGGCCCCTCAAATAGCCCCACTGCTCAGGCTCTTACCATGGGTTCCTTTCCACCAACGTTTAGGGAAGCTATAATTACTGTCTTCCATAAAAAGGGGAAAGACCCCACGCTACCCTCTAGCTACCACCCCATTTCCCTGATTAACATGGACAGTAAAATCTTTGCTAAGATTTTGGCTACCTGCTTCAGTCCTCTTCTTCCCTTACTCATTCATCCCTTGCAGGTGGGCTTCATCCCCGGTAGATATAGCAGAGATCATATTCATTCTATGATTAACATCCTTACTTCCAAGGACCACTGTTCTACCCCTGCGGCTGTGGTAGCAATCGATTTCGAGAAAGCTTTTGATTCCCTGGAATGGGAATTCCTACTCCAGGTATTGGAGGCTATGGGGTTCGGCCACAATTTCAGGCACTGGGTAGTGGCTCTCTACAATAACCCTATAGCATGGATTCTTACCAACTCTACTCTGTCTGTTCCCTTCCCCCAGGGTGGGGTACCAGGCAGGGATTCCCCCTCTCCCCATTGCTCTTAATCCTTGCTGTAGAACCCTTGGCAATCACTATCCACCGGTCCCCTGATATAAGGGGCTTCCCACTTGGCAACAATACTTTTTCTACATTCCTGTATGTGGATGACCTCTTGGTGCCCCTGGAAGATACTCCTGCATCCTTACCCCCATTGCTTGCTTTACTCTCAGAGTTTATGAAGTACTCTGGGCTTAAGATCAACCACTCAAAAACAGAGGTTATGCCCCTTACTGCATTGTGTATGCAGACACTGGTATCCCAGTTTGGGCTCCAGCGGACTATGTACATGCTTGTTTATTTGGGCATTCATTTGGGCCCTGATCTAACCAAAATCTGGGACATTAACATCAAGCCTTTCCTAGCTGACATTAAAATGGAGTGAGATCACTGGCGCAGACTCCATCTAACACTGGCCAGTAAAATATTGGCCATAAAAATGCTAGCCGCTCCTAAGCTGTTATATGTCCTTTCACATATCTCACTGACCTTACTGGGGTTTTGGATCAAGGCCACAGATAAAATCTTCTCCGGCTTTATCTGGGAGGGCTCCAGACCCCAATACAGCAGAAACAATCTGACAGCACACTGGAAACACGGGGGATGGGGTCTCTCCTGGATGGAGGGGTATAAATGGGCCTTCACTACAGCCCAGACCCTTACATGGTTCCTCCCACCTGGGGTGGATGCTCCACAGTGGGTGAGTATGGAGGCTGACATCGCCCAGATAAATTCTCTTTCCACTCTAATATATAACCCTCTCCCAAAGCATTTGCAATGTCACCCCACTATATCCAGCTCAGTGCATACTTGGCACTTAGTTCACAAGAAACTAGAGGCTGACCCCTGCCCCCTCGCTGTGACACCCATCTGGAACAAAGCTCCCTCCTGGTAGATGTTAAGACCCTCTTCTGGGTGGTGTGGGTCTGTAAAGGTATCTCTAAGCTTGTTGATGTTCTGTCAGCTGATGGTCTCTCCATGCAATCACTTCAGAAACTTGATTCTAAATTTTATTTAGGGAAAGCTGCATTATGGCAGTATCTGCAGCTGAGCAGCACTCACCTGGCCTACATTAGAAAGCTTCCTGTGAGACGGTGTGGAGGCAGTGCCCTGTTGTGCAAATGGCTATCTGCCAAGATGGGCAGAGACAGCCTTATTTACTCTAATCTCAGGGACCGGCTTCACTCCCATTCAGAGCAAGCCAAGGCCAGGTGGGAGAAAGCACTCCAAAAACCATTTGCAGACGCCCAATGGCAAATGTGCTGGAAAAATGCCCATGCCTTAATTTCGGATACAAGAAGTAGGCTTATTCAAAATAAGATCCTCTCTCATTGGTATCGTACCCCACCCTTGTTACATTATTTACATATTTTGGACAATGATCCGTACTGGAGGAGCTGCACTCATGCTGAGGACCTTATACATATCCTATAGCACTGCCTGCTTCTCTACCCCTTTTGGCTGGTGGTGAGTAACCTTGCAGAGCAGATCCTTGGCCCAGGCTTGGGACTCGATCCCCTGGTTTGGATCTTGGGGCTACCTCCTGAAACAATCAAGCTAAAATGGGAACAACTGAGGTGGCTTATCCTACTTAGCATACAAGCCAAAGGGCTCATCTTATGCCACTGGAGGATGGTAGAGGTACCTATAATATCCAAGCTTTTTAACTCTCTCTCAGCAGTAGCCTTGCTTGATCGCCTCTCACATGTCGTATCCAACACAACCCCTCAGTACTATATTTGCTGGGCTCCTTATCTAGCCTATCTATCCCCACAAGCAGGGATAGGGTGAGTGTTAATATCAGTATGATGTGGTCTAAAAAGTTTGCTGAGGACATTGCACCCGTTAGACTCAGTGTAGCCTGTTCCCACATTTCTGGATTGTATACCTGGAGGTTTCACCCTGTATATGATCATGATGAATCAACCTTTTCTTGAAATATCATGTGGTGTGTTGTTCTACTGTTTGAATTTCTTGTTTTCCAAGATGAGATTCTGCATCAGGACCCACCCATGGAATGCTTTGTACTGTTTGATATGGCCCATGTATATAATGATTTTCCAAGGGGGAATAATTGATGCTTACCCTGCAATGTTCTCCTATGGCTTGTTTCTCTCTTTAATGTCTTACTCAATTTTATTGTAATTGCTGAACACTGCCATATTTGTACCACTCTCTGTAACTGGAATGTTCTGTAATCAATGCTGACATTCGTTGTTCCCTTCATTTCTGCTGTATAGTATGTACTGGTAATCTTGAAAATAATAAAAAGCATTAACAACAAAAAAAGTGCTGCATTGCAAAATTAGAATGAGCATACCCCCAATAAATATCATACCAAAAATTAGGTTTCTACGTTACTTTGCTTTAAAATTATGAATTCAAAAAAGACAGTTTCAGTGAAGAGCCACTGATGATGTAATAACCTGAACTCACAGTCTAGTCCTCCCTGTCAGCAACATTATAGGACCTGTTTCTCCAAAGTTTAAGAAGTTGTAGCTATAGTAATCATTAAAAAAACTGGCATAGGGTTGGCTGCAGTGCTTGCATTTCCAGTATGTTCAGATGCATGGTACTGTACTTTAGAACATGTCAGGAGGTGGTTTTGGAATGCAGCACTGAACCAAAGCATAGAATATTAAGGTGTTGCACAATTTAAAAATCTTGGGGGGGGGGAGCATGCAGTCTGACAAAATGGCAGGGATGTGCCATCTCAAAAAGTGGTGGGACAATCAGTTTCAGAATTCTACAGGGACACGCATCAAGGAATTTGGTGGGGACTGGCAATTTTGGAATATAGTGGGAATGCATGCTGTCGGAATGTGACAGGACACACCATATTATTCTGAAATTGCTTGTCCCTGCCACATTCTAGAACTGTACACACCCACCATATTTCAAAATTGTGCATCACATCCCTACCAGATTCCAACATTATGCGTCCCAGCCATATTCTAAAATTATGCATCCCTGCACATGTTGTGTTTCAATGTTACATTCCAAAATTGTCCCTGCCACATTCCCAAATTGTGCATCACTGCCACATTCAGAAATTGTGCGTCACTGCCGCATTCTAAAATTGTGTGTTACCACCAAATTCTGAATCTGTATGTCACTGCCACATTCTGAAATTGTGCATCACTGCCACATTCCAAACCTGTGTGTCACCACCGCATTCCAAAATTGTGCATCACCGCCACATTCTGAAATTGTGTCACTGCTGCATTCCAAACCTGTGTGTCACCACCACATTCTGAACCTGTGCACCATCACATTCTGAAATTGTGCATCATCACCACATTCCAAAACTGTGCATCACCGTCACATTTCAAATCTGTGCATCACTGCTGCATTCCAAATTTGTGCATCACCACTGCATTCTGAAATTATGCATCACCACTTTATTCCAAACCTGTGTGTCACTGCCACATTCTGAATCTGTGTGTCACCACCACATTCCAAACCTGTGCATCTCCACCTCATTCTGAAATTGTGCATCATTGCCGTATTCTGAAATTATGTGTCCCAGCTACTTTCTGAGACTGTTTCATTGCTGCATCCCCACAATTGCAAACTGGTGACATTTCAAAATCTCATACCTACAGTATTCTAAAAATTGCACACAACTTTATCATTCTAAAGCCATGGCTGCCACTGCATTCCAACCCCCTGTTACCTTCTGAAGTAATATACCTTGCATCTACACATTATGAAAGTGCATGTGCTGACCCACTCAGTGTCAGTTTTCCTTTTTCAGATGTTTACTACAACTGCAGTTTTAAGTAACATAGGATAAATAATTCATATAAGATAGCTTGCAGGTAGGACTAGGTTGTGAGTTCAGGTTATGACATCATCAGTAGCTCTTCTCTGAAACTGACTTTTTTGAACAGGCAGTGAACTAAGGGTTACAAAATGACCTGTAACTTTTAAACAAAGTAACTTACAGATCTGATTTTGGGCATGAGGCTGATTGAGGATATGCTGATCCAAATTCTGAATTTATTGATGCCACAAACTGTGGCCTGAGTCCCTCTTTAAGTTGTTCGATTCTAAGGGTGAGCATATTAAAATGGTTAATGAATTCTATTATCTTAGTGTCATTCTTGACATTTGTCTTTCATTTGAAGCCCACATATCCCATATTACAAAAAAAACTTCTCAACAATTGGGTGCCCTATATAGAGTTAAAAATTGTTTAACAATTGAATCCAGGAAAATTTTAGCTGGTGGTTTGTTATTTCCATTGATTGATTATGGCCTGATTATATATTTTTTTGTGAGTGAGACGATGCTGTCAAGAGTAAGGATGCTCTTTAATTCCGTATGTTGATTTCAAATGAATCTCCCTTACATTACACATAATTGTTTTTCGCTTGACTCTGCTTCCCATCTTTGGATAACCGTAGTAAATCTTTGGCATTATTATTTCTCCAGAAAGTAGTTTTAGGAATAGCTTCACCAAGTATTCAGGATATTTCTGTAGAATCATTTAACATTAGGTGTACTATATCTTTGGTTAATCATGTTTTTTATATTCTAATTATGAACAGTTACTTGGATCAAAGATCTGTGGTTTATAGGGCTACAAGTTGGTATAACAAGTTACTTACATCTATTATTGCACACAAATCAATTGTCAGTTTTAAAAATGCATGCTTTCATTTTTTATCCTCTCAGTCCACTTGTAATTGTACCTCGTTAATTGTTTTATATTAATGTATATTTACGGTCTAGTTTTCATTGTTGTGTATGTACTGGACACTTATGAAAAAAGGATTTTTGCCCAGTAAGGTTTTCCAGTATAAGAAATGAAATCAAAGAAAATATTTAGTGTTACATGGTACAATAGTGTTTGTTTACAGCAACTTACATCATAGGAAGCATGTCCATTATTTGTAATGAGGTCAATAAAGCCAAATTAATATTGTCTGACTGTAACAATTACCTGTCTAAAGATGGACAGCATCTCCACCTGATGGCTGTCACCAAAGTTGATGCCCATGGTAGACACCTTTATTCCATGGCCCTTAGCATGTTGGCCCACACACGGAGGCCCATTATGGGAGAATGCTTGATCTGTATAGTGAGGGGGTGTAACCCACCCACAGCCTGTTGTAATTGGCTGCAGCAGTGGTTGGGGGCTCCAGGGAAAATTGGCAGGGGAGCCTGTGTCTGGTTTGGCAGTTGTTGGGGGATGCAGGACAAAGCCCACCTTGTGATCCCTGATTCAGATGTGTGGCTGCTCTGTTGGTTTCCTGCCAATCTGTGGCATAATGTAGCTGTCTCTAAGAGGAGTTGCTTATCCTTTTAAGTCAGCTGATGGTCCTGGAGGAGAGAAAGTAAAATCTCTGCACTCTTTGTGCCTGCGGTCACTCAGGGACACCGAAGTAAGCTCCTAGAGGGTGCCAATGTTCATTCAGCAGCCATTGGAGGTGGTACAGAACAGATAAACCCCCCTGCATGACTCCTTTTGTTGCTTCTCATAGTGGCTTCGGGCTTTGCTGATCGGCAGCTAGCCCTGTGTTGACAAATGATTTTGTCCTAAGAACATTCAGATTTTGTGCTCCCTCATGAAGCCCAATCACAGCCTGTTGTAACTGGCTGCAGCAGTGGTGAGGGGCTCCTGGGAAAATTAGTAAGAGAGCAGGTGTCCAGTTCAGTGGTCATTGGGGGAAGGGGTGCAGGGCAAAGTCCACCTTGTGAACCCTGATTCAGATCTGTGGCTGCTCCATTGTTTTCCCACTGATCTGTGGCACAGCTCAGCTGTCTGTAAGAGGAGTTGGTTGTCCCTTTCAGTCAACTGATGATCACGGTAGACAGAATGTAAAATCTCTGCACTTTTTGTGCCTGCGGTCACTCAAGGGCTCCAAATTAAGCTCCCAAGGGGTGCTGATGTTCATTTGGTAGCTGTTAGTGGAGGTGGTACAGAACAAAGAAAACCCAGACCCTGTTTTTTGCTGCTTGTAGTGGTTTGGGGCTCCTGCTGATAACTTTGCATGATTTATATTTTAATTATGTTTGGTTTTCAAATATAGGTATCTGAAACATTCATATTAATAAAACTTTTTTTATCATTACTCATGTGACTTAGGTGACTTATAATCTTACATCATGGAACTGATAGTATCACCAGTGATCATTACTTAATATTTTATGGACCAGCATGCTGATTTAATCAGAAAAAATAAGCAATAACCATCAGTTGTTGATTTGAGAGCTAAATGTTTGATGATTAACTCATATGCTAGATGATGATCTTAAATCATAAGCTCTCTTAATGACTGTAGGATGATTGATGATTGACAATGTTCAGTAATAACTGACCTTCTGAAAGTGTGAATGATAATTTACTGATTCATTAGTAAAGGATTATAAAACAGGGATGCAGGCATTGGTGAAACTAGTGTGTGGTGCATAATTACAATATGCATGGTATAGGCCAGGCCACACAGGAATGTTGGCTAATAGAGAACAGCCAATAGAATAAAAGCAGTGTGTCAATTCAAAATTATAAAACAGGCAGCCCTATAGCTGTAGAATGATATAATAGAGTTGTTGGTACAGGGCATACTAGAAAGGAAATAATGCATCAGTCAATTCAGACAGCGCACAATACCAAATCTCACAAATTCCATCACTACACACATAAGAAAGGAAAAGAAGCATTTAGCAAAAAATGCTTTCTGTGCAAAAATGATGATGATTGCATCTTGTTATTACTATGTTTGTTATTAGCAATTCTTAGGAAATAAAAAAAGCAGCTGAAGAATGCAACGGTGGGATTCTGGCTCATAGAAGTATGATGAAGAAGATTTCCAGTTGTGGTCATGTGAATGCATCCAGTTATTAATCTCTGAAGTAGTGCTGGGTGAAATTTTAATTATGCCAGCAAAATTGTGTGAAATTGTTGATTCTGTGTGAAACTCAGCAAAAAATGTACAGGTTCATTAAATGCACATATTGTATAAACTGTGCCATTTTTCAAAGCTCAGTTTGCAAAAAATGTAAAGTCAGGCACTTTTACATACAAAATGAATAACAGTACAGTATGTAGTTGTGTCCTAATAGTGCATTATTTGAAACTTTGTTTTACAGTTTCATTTTTTTTATCTTTAGCAAAAATATACATGTAAGAAAACATCTGAATAAGAACTATTACAGTTTTGAAAAATGTATAATTGATTTAAACATTCTATATAGATGCATTTTACTAACTGAATAATAATGCAGAGAAATAAAAATATACTGTATATGTACTGTAAAACTGTATGCTTAGACTTTTTCTAAATGAAAATTCATTACTTGCCTACATCAACCTCTAGATCATGACCAAACTAAATACACAATATGCAGAAATATAAAATCTGTTATTGTGCTTATATTGTTTCCATTTTATCCATAATGTGCATAAAATAACAGTTAATTGTATCATGAGATTAAACTCATACTTCTATTCCATACTTCTTTAAAAATGTTGCTTTTCCTTGTAGGCAATAATATATTTTTTGAGGATAATAATATTGTTCACTTTGTTAGTTGGCACCTATTTGGGGAGCTCCATGCTCTGCTGGTAACAACAAGAGAGGAGATATCTCTGCTGCAACACCAGCTGAGCTGGTGCCCATACCCTCCCCCCCACTCCCCTAGAGGCCCACTAGCCTAGGAAGCTGGAAGGTGGTAGAAAGGGAAGGGGAAAGGGAGGCAGGGTCAGTCACAAGGTGGTTGATCAAACCCACAAAATCCTGATAGTACGTTTGCACCCCTGAAGTAGACACAGGTACCTGACTTTATTAGCAGGGCTCTGAGTCAATTGAAAAGACAGAGCAGGATGACTAGATGGTACCCAGAGAGGAAAGCAGGAGGAAGCTAGCATACAGTATCTTAGTTATAGGAAGTCAATGATTAGAGAGGTGGAGAAGGTGATGGGTGGGGGGGGAAGGAAGAGGGGTTCTCAGATACCATCCTGGAACATTGACCATCCAGGATATGGATAGGATAGGGAGGATGGTAGAGGAAGGTTTGGGAGAGGTAGGGGTGCTGGTACACTTGAATACCAATGCTCTGGCAAACCAACCTAAGAAGGCACTAAGCGGGGAGACAGATTGAAGGTGCGCTCAGCTTCTTTGTCCTTTCCTGAGGTCCTTCTTGTGTGTCAAATGGAGAATGGGAAAGACAGAGTGAGGAAGAAGGAGGAGACTGAATGAGGATTTTAATGCATGGCTGTAGGGATGTAATAAGGAGGAGGGGTATCACTTTGTGGAGTATTGGGGGCTTCTAGGACAGGAGGCTCTTCAAGAGTGATGGCCTTCACCTAGCAAGATAGGGCACCAGTGTTCAGGGACATTTGTGGACAGTTATAATGACTGCAGAAGAGGCTGAGGCAAGAAAAACTACTGAGAAGGGAGAGGAAGTGGGGAATCTAGCTAGGTTTCCATCTTAACTGGGAGATAGAAACATTGAGGAGGAAAGCAGCAAGGCATGAGTGCATAAAAGGGCTGGGGAAGATGCTGGGGGTTCACTAAACCTGCAAAAATAGGAAAAAACAAGATGTTTAAGAGACTAGTGAACAATTAAGGAAGAAGACCTGTAAAAATTAAAAGGGGTTTGGGCACAAGGTGGAAAGCACTTGGTCTGATATTAGGCAACAAAATCAGTGAGCTCCATGCAATTACAGCAGGAGCAGGAATGGACCATGTAGCCATTATGGAAACTTGGGCCACAGAGAAGAAAACTGGAACCTAACAGTCCCAAGCTACACTGTGTATAGGAAGATGGGGGAAGTTAAGGAGGAGGGGTAGCCCTGTACAGTATGTTAGGGAAGGCATTGAGGCACTAGTGGATGGATGTATCAGGGGAGGAAATGGGGAAATAGAAATGCTATGCATTTAGCTCATAGCTGCATCAGGCAAGAAATTGTGCATGGGTTCTATAGACCACTAGGACAGGGGGATGAGAGTGATAAGGAACTTGGGGCAGCAGCAGATAGTGGGTTTACAAAGTGAGTGGTGGCAGTAGTGGGGGATCTCGACCAGACAAATACTGATTGAGGCATTCCAGTAGCTAGGAGCAGCAGAAGTCAGACCATGCTAGATACATTGCAGGACTGCATGCTGGTGTAGCTGATCAAGGAACCCTCAAGGCATGCTGCCATTGACATGGTTCTAACCAACTCAGAAAGGGTAGACAGAGTGTGGGTGGGGGAACCACTAGGGTCCAGTGGCAATAACACTATTTGGTTCATGCTGTCCTTTGGTACCACTAAGCCCTAATCAAAAGCTGAATTTCTGGATTTCAGAAGAGAAGACTTAAACCAGATGATGGAATTTGTCCAGGACAGGTTAATTGGAATAGACAATTACAGAGGAGTGGAGGAAAGATGGAGATAAATAAAATGAGCCATTTTTGAGTTAACAAAGTCATGCCTGAGAACAGTTACCAAGAGAAACAGGTACAACAGACCAATATGGTCCTCTGAAAAGGTCAGGGAAGGCAGTAAGAGTCAAAAAGAAGGCCTTCATCAGGTACAAAGAGAAGCAGGGGAATAAAGAACAGGGGAAGTGCCAAATAAGAATGACAGAGTCTAATAGTGTACAAGGGAGGTCTTGTCAGAGCAGTCAGATAATATTCCCTTACTGGGTAACTACAACAGTTGTAAGGGTCATGCAGTGGATTTACTCTACTTCAACTTCAGCAAGGACTTCAACTCAGTGTCTCACAGAAGGTTGCTGAAGAAGCTAGAGGATCTGGGTGTAGTAAAGGGCATAGTTAAATAAGTAGGAAGCTGGTTGGAAGGGAAGCAGCCAAGGGCAGTGGTAAACAGTGTCAGATCTGGGGAAAGGGATGTCTTCAGTGGTGTGCCCCAGGGATCAGCCCTGGTTTGGTTCCAGTCATTTTTAATATAATCATCAGCAACACAGCAAAAGTAATTTAGGGCAAGATGGGTTTCTTCACAGATGACACTAAGCTCTGTGATAAGGCAGACAGCGAGGAGGGCTTAAGGTAGATGCAGAGGGATCTGCAAAGGTTGGAGAGATGGTGCAAGGTTTGGCAGTTGAAATTCAATGCCACAATGTGCAAGATGATGCACATAGGGAACAAGAATCTCAGAAAGGAGCATTGGATTGGAGAGGTTAAGCTAGGTTCTACATCTGAGGAAAGCAACCTAGGAGTCATTATGTGGCGGTGCCAGGTAGGATGCAACACAGTATCTTGCAGTAAATGACATGACACAAAACACTGCATGACAAAAGGACTTAATTGTCATTGAATTACACTCTTCCCTGTTGTATACTGCAGCACTCTGCAGTAATACTGCAAGATATTGCATTGCATCTTGGTCAGCACCACTGTGTGTGACTCCCTTAAATAATCTAGCCAGTGTAACAAGGCCTACAGTAAGACAAATAGGATGTTGGGGTGTATAGGGAGGGGTTTCGACAGCAGCAGGAAAGAGGTATGATTGCCTCTGTAAATATCCCTGGTGAGGCCACACCTGGAGTACTGTGTCCAGTTCTGGAGTTCTCACTTAAGGAGTGACAAGAACAGGCCAGAAATGGTGCAGCACAGGGTAAACAAAATGATTCAGGGCCAGCAGGGCGATCCTACATGGATTGGCATAGGGGACTGTCCATGTACTCATTCGAGGCCAGATGTGAGACGGGTAATATGAGAGAGACCTTCAAGTTCCTGAAAGAAATAAACAAGGTGAACTGTGAGGACCTATTCAATAGGAGTAGCAAATACAGAACAAGTGGACATAGATGGAAGCTAGTGCGGGAAAGGTTAAGGAGGGACATGAGAAAGTATTATTTTATAGAGAGAGTGACTGAGACATGGAACAGTCTGTCAGCGAAGCTGGTGAGTGCCAAGGCCATTAATGGGGCCAAGCATGGTTGGGATAGAATTAAGGGCTTAGTAGCTGATCAGGGGATATAGTAGTAAAACAAGAAACAATGCGGGTGCATAGTGTAGACAAAACCCCCATACTGGCAAAAGGTATTGGGGTATATTAGGGTGTTTTCAGTAGACTGGATGGACCATTGGTGTTTTTTTGCCATCATTGTCAATGTTTCTATGTTTCTTCTTCTTTCCATGTAACAACATATATTAAATAGAGTATTATTAAAGGAAGAAAAACAAATTTAGTAAATGTGAATAAAAATTGATAAACAAGATATACTGTGACGTAACATAGAAGAAATAAATGAAATTAACAGATAACAGCATTTAAAATATTCAATTGTCAAGTCCTAAAGCAACCCTAAGGACCACTCAGTTAAAAATCATGCATTAAGCATATTGGGCCCTATGCACTAATGGGGCGGAGTGGCTTTCACATGCGTATCTGCTGTGCTCAACCACTTCGCACCTTACCCACCCCCCATGTGGGACATTCTAAGGGGGGTGCACAGCACATACACACCCATGTGGAGCAATGCACCGGAGGAGGGCGAGGGGCACCATGCACTAAGATGCTTAGTGCTGGCCACGGGGGTGCATAGGGGGCACAGGGTATGCCAGGGAGGACCCTGCCCTAAACCCCCTATGTGCCCCATGCACACCCTGCAAGACAGGGTGAACATCCTACCAACCCTCCATGGCCACAAGAAACGGCTGCCCGATGCCACCCAACCACCCCAGCACATAGCGGTGAGTGTGGCGGCCACCCCACAACACCCACAACACCCATACTCCTCACAGGAGCACCAGCACAAGGCTGCTTCCTCCCTCCACAGCGGCACCGCATGTCAACCCCCATCCCCACTAGCTGCGGTACTGCCCCCCCCACCAGAAGACATGTCCCTCATTCCACTGCACTGCTTCGGTGCCTTCGGAGAGGGCCGGCGGCATTGCCCTCCTACCACCCACCACAGCCACCGGCCCTCAGACATCTGCGGGTCATGCTGCCAACACGCGCCCTGCTGTGTAAGAGATCCACTATTGGACCCATGTCAGACATCTGGTTGGATATCCGGCTGGGTCCACGACTCCGTCCGTACCTGCCCTGCACGGTTCTGCATGCTGGGGGGAGCAGGGCCATGGACAGGTGGTCGACAGTGGTGAATGCCGCCGGTGCACACTTGTCAGTGAGTGTGCAACTCCGTGGGTGGGGTACATGCATGTTGCGTGTACCTATGCCCCATTGGTACACATAGGGCCCATTGAGCATATTGAGACCAAATTGTCTCAAGATATAAATCATTTGTGCAATAAGCATATTGGACACCAGCTTGTCTCAAAATATAAATGATTATTTTGTAAAAGTGTGTCTTACTTTTTAAACAGTAAGTCATGTGGTTCTTTAGAGTTTAGCTTCATGAATCTTTATCAACTGGTGTATCCAAGAGATGAGGAACACTGCTAAACATGACAAAACTAACACACACAAGCCCTATTATCAGCCCTATGGTAGAGATTGAGACGTTGATGAATACTCTTATGAAAGTGATGTCCCCATCACCACCATTGCTGGAATTTCATCATGCTCGGTGCAATGGAACAGGGGCAAGTAATTCTGAGGTTAGATTATGTTTTGTCAGTCAGTCAAAAAGCTTTATTGACTGGCAATATGCAATTACAGCTTAATACATGAATACATAGACAAGTTTGAACATAAGTAATAAATCCAAACAAAAATTATAAATTCATGCATTTAATATCATTGATGTATTCTGTATCCTACAGGTTTCTGTGTAGCTAAGTCCGGGTTGCCTCTGAAAAAGGGACCATTTGGGCCCAGTGGTCTTACCCGGTCAACAAAAGGAAATAAATAAAATAAATAAATAAAAAAGTGATATGCACACACTTGGTCAATATCTTTCATATACTGTAAGAAAATAATACACATACAGATAAAACCCATAACAACAATCCACAATTTCATAAAAAATGTAGTTTCTAATCTGAATATTAGAGCAGGGCTAGGACAATCACTCTGATAATCACTAATACAAATGATGGAAGAGCCAATAGAGACATAAAATGCATGTGGCACTGTGGGATTCCAGCATAAACTCACATTTAGAGATCCACAGGGGCAGAACATTAGAAAATGCAGTGAACTACATGTAATCCAACCGGAAGCACCAAAGGAGGTCGACAGTGAAAATGCCAATCTCTCACAGAGCGACTGCACAATACCGACGCAGGTATTGTGCCACCCATTCTGCAAGTGTTTTCTGTGGGGAGCTGTGCCCCCCACACCCGCCATGCAGGGGGCTCTGCCCCCACACCCCCTGGACCTTAGGATTATCAACTACAGGTCACAGTTGGTCCAGAGAGGGGGCAGGACACTGGGGGAAAGTGAAACTTGGTAAAAGGACCATTACAGCGATTGTTGCCATAATGGTCTTTTTTCGTGTTTCGTCATCGGGGTTTCGACCTGAAGGGGTGCACCAAATCCAAACAGGAAAAGGAAATGTTCCCACCCTTCAGTCTGGAAATATCATATATAGTTAGATATCCATTAATGCTCAAACCTAAACCTACTCCTAACAGGAACATGATACCAAAAAAGAAAAAAATTGCACTGAATAAACTTTAACCAGTCAAGGCTTTTCCTTGATAGCTAAATAGTTTACCTTTCTTAACTCTTTCTAATAATATAAAAATAATTCACAAGTTTATTGATAATAATGGTGCCATAGAATCATAGAATCATAGAAATCTGGTGGCAGAACAGGACCCTATTGGCCGATCGGGTCTGCCCCTAACCCCCTCCCTACTTATGTCTTTGGTCCAGAGATCTCCCACTCCACCCACTGACCAACCCCTTGTGTCTGTCCCATGCCCTCTTGATTCCCTCCACCACCTCAGCCCCCCCACCTTGTCCTCCAGCAGACCGTTCCAGGACTCCATCACCCTCTCAATGAAGTAGCATCCCCTCACATTGCTCCTAAACCTTCCTTCTTCTAATCTTAGACAATGACCCCAAGTTCTAGCACTTACTTTTCTTGTGAATAAGCTCCTCCTTACCTTATTAATCCCCTTCATGTACTTAAATGTTTCTATCTTGTCCCCCCTTTCCCTTCTAACCTCCAATGGGTACAGATCCATCTCCTTCAACCTCTCTTCATAGGGCTTCACATGCATATTGTGCACCATCTTGGTAGCCCTTCTCTGAACCCTTTGAATCCCATCTATGTCCTTGTGCAGGTGAGGTCTCCAGAACTGGACCCCGAACTCCAGGCGAGGCCACATCATGTTTCTATAAAGGGGCATCAGCACCTCCCTCTTTCTGCTAGTTATTCCCCTCCATATGCACGCTAGCATTCAATTTGCTTTGTGCACCTCCTTGCTGCATTGATTCCCCACCTTAAGGTTATCTGAAATTATAATCCTCAGATCCCTCTCCTGCTCAGTTACTTTAATTTCCTCCCCCCAAGTGTGTAGATGGCTTGTGGGTTATTACACCCCATGTGCATTACTGTACATTTTTAGCATTTAACCTCAGCTGCCAGGTTTCAGACCACCCCTCCAGAATCTTTAGATCCTCCCTCATTGCCTCCACCCCACCCGGGGTGTCCATCCTATTGCAGATGTTTGTATCCCCTTCCCCTGCAGTCCATCTGCAATGTTGCTGATATAGATATTAAAAAGGATGGGTTCCAGCACCAACTTCTTTGGCACCCTGCTCATCACCCCCTCCTCCCTGGAATGCACTCCATTTACCACCACCCTCTGGCTTCTGTCCTTCAGCCAGTTTTCCACCCACCTTGTTATTTTTGGTCCCGCCCCCATACTTTCCAGCTTACTGTATTTACCAGCCTTCTGTGGGGGACAATGTCGAAGGCCTTCCAGAAGTACAGATATGTCACATCCACTGCCCCTTCCTGATTGACCACCCTCGGCACCCAATTGAAAAACTCAATTAGGTTCATCTGGCATGACCTCCCTTGTGTGAAGCCATTCTGTGTGTCATCCTGATGTTCACTGTCCACAAGGTACCTTACCACTGTTTCCTTTAATAGTACCTCCATCACCTTACCCACCACCAAAGTGAGACTGACCAGATGAGAATTTTCCTCTTCCTCTGTGCTGCCACTCTTATAAAGTGGCACCACATCTGCCCTCTTCCAGTCTTTAGGTACCCACCCTGTATCCAGGGATGAGTTAAATAGCCTTGCCAGAGGTGCAACCAGCTCCTCCCTTAGTTCCTGGAGTACCCTAGGATGTAGGGTGTCTGGACCCATAGCCTTGTCTACCGTCAACCTTCCTAATTCCTCTCTTACCCTGTCCTCACTAAACACATGCTAGGATCTACCCTTTTGTCCTCCTTCCCTTCCCCTCTCCTTTAACTCTGGTCCCTTTCCTTCCCCTCCACCACGAAGACCAAGCAGAAGTATCTATTCAGCACCTCTACCTTCTGAAGTCCCCCTCAACTTGTACTCCTCCTCCTCCCCTCATTCTTGCTATCCCCTGCCTTGCCTTCCTCTTCTCCCATACATACCTAAAAATGTTTTATCTCCCCATTTGGCCTGCCTATCAATTCTCTCCTCTATTTCTGCTTTTGCCTTCCTAATCCTCTTCACTGCCACCCTCAACTTCTCCCTATAAATCTCCCTGTCCTATTCCCTCTGGGTCATCTTATAAGTTCTGAATGCCCTTTTCCTTTTTCCCATTGTCCACCTCACCTCCCTGGTGAACCAGAGTGGCCTCTTTCTTTTTCTGTTCTTCCTTACCTTCTTTATGCAGAGTTCAGTGACTTTCAGTAGTCCCCCTTAATTGATTTCCATAATTCCTCCACATCCCCTATTGTCTCCTTCCCCTCCATTTCATCCCTGGATATCTTCCTCATTCTGGTAAAGTATGCCTTCCTGAAGTTCAGAACCTTTGTGATGGTCTGACTTGTTTCCTTCCCCGTCCTTACCCTGAAAATCACTGTATTGTGGTTGCTTGCACCTGGGCCATCCCCCACTACAACTTCTTCCACACTATCACCATTGGTGAGGACCATGTCTAGCATGTTTCCACCACTAGTGGGTTCCCTAATGAACTGTTCCATGAAAGCTCCCTGGAGGGACTCGAGGATCTCTCTTCTTCTGGCTGATGAAGCTGATGGTATATCCCAGTCGACATCTGGGAGGTTAAGGTCCCCCACCAGCAGAAGTTCCCCCTTCAGTGCCATCCATTGAACTTCCTGCAACAGCTGCCTATCCACTTCCTCCCCCTGTATAGGAGGTCATTCACTGTATAAAAAAAACTAAGAGGATCATCCGGAATATAACTTAAGTCTAAGAGCATACTGTTTATCCATGCAATATGTAACTTTTCATACCATTAGCATTTAAAAAGAACATGCTACAGATTGTCTATACCTCCTGCAGTACATGAACAGAGAGTCTCAGAAGCACTGGGAAGATAGGAAAGTCTGGCATAAAGTACATTACTGGGAAAGATCTCAGACTGTATAGCACATACAGTATAAAGATTTATCTTCTAGAGTCCAAGATGCAGTCCAGATAAAATCTGTAACAAAACCATGCCTCATTTAAAGCATACCAAGGAGATAACTTGGACATTGAAGTAATATCCAATTGCACACCTTGGCTATGGATTCTAATTTTATTCTTTATTTATCATTTGTATTTGAGACTAAGAAAAATGCCCTTTTTGAAATAATTATAACTAAGTAAGCTAATATTATTTCGATGAAGAATGCACATACAATAACCATGATGAGCTTGTATAACCTAATAGGCCCCAATTTTCTTTTTCTTCAAGAGTTGCACCTAATAGACTTCCAGGAAGGGCTCATGTGAAGCTAACCCAATAGCCCAGGACTAAAGAATCAGCCAAAGTTTTATACTATCTAATCTAAGTTCTGCTCTGATAAAGGATGAGGGGATAAACTCTAAGAGAAGATACGAAGAGCTGAATTGGATTTTTTTCCAAATCTGAAACCATGTATGGCATTCTAATTTCCATGGCATACAAGGAATGTAGATTTCATTTTGAAGAAATGACCTGCATCAGTTGTCTAATACTATTCCCATCATATAGTTAATTATTTTTTTTTAAAACCAAAGCAGTTTTTTTTTATCCTAGCACTAGCAACATGAGAGCACCATGAACCCCTGGAAGAAACAGTTAGCCCTACATAAATATATTTATTCACCAGGGCCCAGATATTCAAAAGGGTTGCACATGGCGTAACAGTGTTGTGCCATGCAACCACTGATGCGCTTCCGGTCTGGAAGCATATTCAAAAGGGAAAGTGTCAGCACAAGTCCCGAGCCCGGAGCACATCTATAATGTATGTAGGGAGTAGGGAGGTGCCCATGCCTACTCTGCACAGCCCGATATTCAGCCTGGGATGTGCAGAGCCATGCATGCGCAACCCCTACCTGCACCAGCACAAAGTTACGCCAAAAAAAAAAAGGAGCAAGAGCTGGCCACCCACAGATGAGCTGCGGTATTGCAGGGCACAACATGGCAGCTTCCACCTGTGGGTGGCCACCCGAGCTCCGGTTGCATCTCCGTGGTGGCGGCCCCCCATGCCCGATTGCAGGCATCAGTAGAAAAAGGGAACCCAAAATCCCTGGTGGTCCAGTGGACCGCTGCCCGCCCGATCACGGGCTTCAGTAGAAGAAAATAAAATCCCTATCATCCCTGATGGTCCAGTGAACCTGTCTGCCCGATCGCAGGCTGAAGTAGGATTAGAAGAAACCCATCATCCCTGGTGGTCCAGTGGATCCCCCTCACTCGACCACTGATCCCCACTGCCCCACTCCCCCTGGTCAGTGGCAATCGAGGCAGTATAGCGCAGTGGTCTAAGGCTCTGAGCTGCAAATTTGGTGACATCCAGCAGACCAGATCTGGGTTTGAATCCCACAGCTTCTACTTGCATACTGTGTGACCCTGAGCAAGTCACTTAACCTCCTTGTGCTCCCAGGTCACTCCTGTAAAAAAGCTTTCAGCTTAGTGTGCTATACCTGGTTAAACAACTAAATAAATAAATAAATAAAGATGGCAGCACCCACCCACCTGCCTCCCTGCCGCCCGGCGACTGACACCATCGGTAGGGCTGTTTGCCCATTGGTCCACAGCCTGAGCCAATGGGCATGCAGCTCATACCGTACTGCACATGCCAGATATGTGAATGGGATCCATTCACATATCGGAATATGTAGCCAGGGATGATAGGGATTTTATTTTCTTCTACTGAAGCCCACAATCAGGTGGGCAGCGGTCCACTGGACCACCAGGGATGATAGGGATTTTATTTTCTTCTACTGAAGCCCATGATCAGGTGGGCAGTGGTCCACTGGGCCACCAGGGATAATAGGGATGTTATTTACTTCACTGAAGCCCATGATCGGGTGGGCAGCGGTCCACTGGACCACCAGGGATGATAGGGATTTTATTTTCTTCTACTTCAGCCCACGATCGGGTGGGCAGCAGTCCACTGGACCACCAGGGAAGATAGGAATGTTATTTAATTCTACTTCAGCCCCCGATTGAGCAGTCAGGTCCACTGGACCACCAGGGATAGCGGATTCTGTTTTTTGGATTCAGCCTGTGATCGGGCTGTGAGGCACACTGCCGCTCTGCAGGGGGCATCAGTCCCTGATGGCTGCTGCCTGGCAGGGTGCCAGGTGCAAGTCATCGGGGATCGGCGCACCTGCATGCAAATGGGTCCATAATGACATGCAAATTGCCCCATGTGCACCTTGCATACATTATGGCCCCATTTGCATGTCAACTTTTGAATATCGTGGTTGCTGCACCTTGTGCAATGGAACTTGTGCTAACACATCCCCATACTCCACCCTGGCCACTGGTACTGGTGTAGTGCCACTGTGCCATGCACACTATGGATGGTCATGGTGCAATATTCAATGCTGGTGAGCCATGGTGCAGCTCCATTGAATATCGCCCAGTCCATGCCTCTGTGCAGCCAAATTAAGCTGCACCTGGCTTGCGCCACAGCCTGGTGCAGTTTGAATATCTGGGCCCATATGTTTAAATAAATCCACAAGTATCCATTTTGGGGGAACATTTCCCCTTACCCAAAATCATAACATGACTTTTATTTATTAATGGACAGGGATAAATTTTGTGATTCCCTGGCCAGACAGTCTAATTTCCTTTGAAGACAAAATTCAAATTGTGAGAGGTAAAAAGAAGTAAATCGTCAGCATACGCTAATGCAGGTCCAGCCAGTGATCCAATTTTAGATGAATCAGATTGAACACGTGCAACAGCTTCAAGAAGATAATCCATATATATATTAAATAGAGAAGGAGTCAAAAGACACCCCTGACAAACCCCTTTATTGACTGGGAATTTGTTGGAGACATTGCCAGAAGGACTGCATTTGCAATCTAGCCCAAGTCTCACAATACAACCTAGATACATAGATATACAGACACTGTCAGCAGATAAGGGCCTATGGCCCACCCAGTCTGCCCATTTGAGATTGTAAGTTCCCTTTACATGTTTCTAGAAGTCAGTTGCCCCTTACCCCTGACCTCCAGAATTCCCTTATGTCTATCCCATGCATTCTTAGATCACATGATTGTTTCAGCCCCAACCACTTCCTCCGGCAGGGTGTTCCACTTGTTCACCACCCTTTCTGTGAAGAAATTATTACTCACATTTCCTCTGAATCACCCTCCCTCCACTTAGAAATACCAGATGCACAGGCATACTCAATGCCCTTTTGCAACATTAACTGCCACAGTTTACTTCTTGCAGCTGAGTCAAAAGGTGAGAAAAAATAAATAAAAACAACATATAACTTTCTGGTCTCAAATCAGGCATTTTTCTTTCCTAAAGGTGTCATAAAATACAATTATCCATAGTGGAACAACTCTCCCTTAAACCAGTCTGTAAGGGTGAAAGTCCGCCAACAGCAGTAAGTTGCTCCTGTAAATGGATGAGAATAATTCTAGAAAATATGTTTGCTGATATATCCAACAAACTAACTGGTCAATACATTCTAGAGATTGTTTAGGAACAGATTCAAGGGTAAGATAAAAAAGGTCTAATATTCCACTCAGAGAAGACCCTAAACTGTGTCTTTTGGACACAATAACCAACAATAATTACCCTAAACCTCTTAGGAAATTTTTACTGACTGCAACTGTTCTGCCAAAAAAAAAGTCTATCTTGTTGCATTATTTGAAACTTAAAAAAAAAAACGGAGTAGGTTGGGGTAGTATAGACAACATATGGAAAATAACTAAATTTTTCACCAGTGTTTATTTTTAAGACAGTTCATACAAATGTGTAGTGTGGAATGCATAATGTGCAAAACATGAGACAATGCACGTTTTAGATATTTTTACAGTATTTATGTATGTATGTACTGTATGCATGAATGTATTTATTTATTTAAAAATTGGTAATCAGGAAAGGCACATTGAGCCACACCTCATTTCCAGGTGCAACCTAGGGGAGGGAAAGAGGGAGGGGGGACAATCAAGTAAATACAAGAGAAGTGATGTAAACCATAGAAGTAACGTGCAACCAAATGTAGAGCAACATAGCAAAAGTGCGAGATGACAAAAGTGGGTAACAGTTAAAGACACACTGTACTACTTTAAATACAAACAAATGGTAGAACATAGCAATGCAATGAAATAAGAGATGTAAAACTAACTACTGAGAGGGGGCATGAACTGGGGAGAGGAAAGGAACAAAAAGCAGGTCAGTTAGGGAGCTGACAGGAGCAGGAGGGGGAGGGCAGGAGTTTAAGTTGATACTTATGGAAAACTGGGGAGGATGAGAGATGGTTGGAGGATGGGAAGAGGTTCCAGAGGGAGTGGAGATGATAGGAGAAGGCTGACTGCTCAGCAGAGAAATGAGGGTGGGGTAGGGAGAAGGTGAGAGAATCCCTGGAATGAAGGAAATAAGAGGCAGATGGAATGGGAGAGATGAGTGCAAATAGGTATGAGAGCAGCGTCACAAACCAATATTTAGAGATGAAAATCACATAGTGCTATAGGTGATGGAAGGGAGGAGTAGAGTGTGCAATGATGGGTGGAGGGGGTGAGTTTGAGGCAAAATGACAGAAAGCATTAAAGAGGGCATACAGTCTGGAAAGGAAAAAGGAGGGAGTGGTACTGTATACCACATCTGCATAGTCAAAGACTGGCAGCACTATTTTGGTAACCAGCTCATGGAAGACATGTGGGGTCAGGCAGTCTTTGTTACAGTACAGGGCACCAAGCTTAGGGTGGAGGCTGGCATGGATTACATCAATGTGGGCAGAGAAATCAAGCCTGCTGTCAAGCCACACACTGATATACATGAAGGAATGGATCACATCAAGGGGAGAACCATCCATGATGATCAAGGAGGGGAGAGAACCATGCCTGGCTAGTTTCTGGCTGGATCCAAAGGTCATGGACACCATTTTCTTTTAAAAGAACATCTTTATTAATATTCAAAAGGTATACGATAAATTCTGAAAACACAACCAGAAAAACTCACAAACAAATAGAATACTTAATTCACCAAACTAGTATACAATACTGTTCAAGTAGTAATACTAAAATAATACTAAGCCCTAAAAAAAAATAATGATATAGAGTTAAAGCCAACAACAGAGACAACGGTACATCAAAATCGTTCACATTAAAGACAAACTTTGCTGTACATAAAAGGGCAAAATAATTCCAATAAGCAAAGAAGACACTAAATAACAAATTGATGATCTATATTATCAATAAAGGAAACAAAGAAAAGAAAAAAAGAGACAAAGTATAAGGAACCACCAAGGAGATTTTACAAAGCAAAATGTAGCTAGGAAACCTTCCCTAAGGAATAAAAGCTTGATCAACACTAATGTTATAGAGTACCCATTGCCTCCAGATCTCATCAAATAGGGTAAATAATTTAAATAAGCATAACTACACTGCTCCTGTCTATAAATGGTCTCAATAAACTCCTCCCAATGGGTCACCTGGGAAGGGGGACACTGAAGCCATAAATGAGCAATCATTATGGACATCATTTCCTTAGTATTGACCCAGAGCTGGTTGGCCTGAAACCAATGCAGGACATTGTGGAAATCTTGCTGGTGCAAGACTTTCACAGCCTCCATTGATGGGCCTGAGGTGTAGAGAACTATGTCATCTTCATATATGTGAATATGCAAGTTGACGCAGGCAGAGGGGAAGTCATTGAGGAAAGTGAAGAAAAGGACAGGACCCAGGATGGAACCATAAGGACCCCCAGCCTGGATTCGAAGTGGAGGGGACAGGATGCCATTGATCTATACCAACTGCTGACGGCCTGAGCGGTAGGAAGGGAACCATTCAACAGCAGAGGCTGAGAGGACAGCATTACTCAACTTGTCTTGGCAGAGCTTTTTGGCCACTGAATCAAAGGCTTTGGCCAGGCAAATGAAAATGGACACCATGATGTGCCCCTGATCAATTCCAGAGAGTATGGAATCAGTTACAAGCATCAGGGAGAAGGAAGTGGTAGAATGGTGTTTCCTAAAACCAGATTGGAATGGGGAGAAGAATTTGGAAGAGTGAAGAAAGTCAAACAGCTGGGGGTAGACCAGTTTTGCTTGCAACTTAGCAAGAGAGGGCTGGAGGGAGATGGGACAGATGCTGCCCGGGGAGGAGGGGTTGCCCCTTTGTGGAGGGGGAGAACTTTGGTCAACTTCTAAGCCACAGGGACAGTGCATAGGGTGAAAGAGCAGTTGAGAAGGTGAGTGAGAAGGGAGATGATGACAGACGCTGAGAGACAAAGGAGTTTATGGTCCAGGCCATCAGGGCTAGATTTTGACTTACTGAGTGAAGAATGGGCAAGCAGGGTTTTCTGAGCAGAGACAGGAGGGAAATGAAACCCCAGGGAGAAAGTGGATGGAGAGGAGTGCATTGATTGAGGGAGATGGGATAAACTAGGAGAGGGTTGGTGGGCACAAGTGGTGAAAAACTCATTGACAGCAACAGATGAAGCATCAGAGACTGGAGTGCTGTTGACCATGAGGACTTGGGGAACAGGTTGGGTTAGGGGATGAAAGAGGGACTGGATCACCTTCCAAAACATAGTGGTGCAGTTGAGATTATTCTGGAGGTTTTCCTTGAAGCAGAGGGATTTGGCAGTACAAACTGCCTTTGTGCAAGCATTTTGAAGCACTCTGTTGGAGTGGAGGTCAGATAGGGAGCAGGAGAATTTGAACTGGACCCAAGCCTCATCACAGGTCTTGCACAAAGCAATGAGATCGGGGTGATTCAAGGGTGGTTGGAAGACTTAACCCTAGACTTCCTGATGGGTACATGTTTGTCCCAGACAAAAGGAAAGATTGAGTGGAAGAGAGGAAGAGGACAACATCTATATCATGGGCTATGAGACTGGAGGACCAAGCTGTTTCATATAGGTCACTCAGTAGAACATCTTTGTTTATGGACCACAGGGACCTTGAAGAAGTACTTGGGGAAGGATGGAGAATGCCAGACTTTCCTGACATAGTAAGTAATACAGTGGTCACTAAATGTGTCTGGCAATATACTGCACCTGATGCAATGATGTGGTGTGGATGTGAGGAAAGAACCCATTCCAGAAGGGCGAGGTCTAGGGATTAGGGATGGGAGAAGCACATAACATTCTGAGGTTCTAAAAGGTTCTGATAAGCCATTAAAGTTCTAATAATTATACAAACCTAATCAGAACTTACTATCTGAAAGTACAAACACTATTTTAACCATAATTGTCCACCCTTAAGCTATTGTCCGTGAAGGGAAAGGAATCTGAAAACAACTTGGAGTGGTGCTATACTACCTCCAGCCTCATTTTGAAATTTTCTACCACCTCCACAGCCTTTGTACTAGATAGAGGCTTCCTAGAGGGTATGTTAAGCTCCAAAATCAAGGGCTTCTACATATTATCAGAACACTACAGGAATCTGAAAATTTTCTGATAAGGTTCTTCTATAGACAATGGCGAAGTTTCTTGGTGTTCTTAAGTTATCCAAAACCATTCTCCCAACCCGAATAGTCATACTCTATTTACAAAATTGAGCAGTTTTAGGAAATTGTACACATGTTGCGTAACTAGTATAAAATGAAATTATCTAATTTTATGTACAGTACCTGTACTCAGTAAGTCAAGAATGCAGTCATTGTAGACAGACCCAGTGAAGTACTGTGATGAAGATTTCTAGTTGTCATTCTATGAATGTTCTCACATATTAATCTCTTAAACAGGTGATATAAACAGTAAGTCATGCCTGCCCGTGTTTCTGTATAGTTTGTCTTCATAAATCTTCATCAAGTGATGTACCTCCACAGAGATAAAAGCATTTAAAAACATTTATTTGTCAAGTCCTAATACCACCTGTAAGACTACTCAGTTAACAGTTATGCACTAAGCATATTGGACACCAAAACTGTCTCAAGATATAAATAATTATTTTTGTAAACGTGTGTTTTAAATTTTAAACAGTAATTCATTTTTCAATAGTGTATCTTTGTGAATCTTCACCAACTGGTGTTCCTCCATGCTGGCAAAAGGTATGCTTCACAGTGCATTGAAGAGAAGAGAAACACTACTAAACTTAACTTAACTAACGAAAAGAAGGCTTATTATCAGCCCTATGTTGGAGACAGAGTACTCTGATGAAAAAGATGATGGAATGTGATCAAACTCAATGCAATGAAACAGAAACAAATAACTCTGAGGTTAGATTACCTCCTTTTGAGCCTGATGAGCTGTATGCTCAGTCTACAGAAAAAACAGACAACAATGGTGGGGGGCGGAAGAGATGCATGGTCTTGAACTGAGCAAACAGAACTTGGAACTTGGGAATAACAATAAAATCATGTCAGTCAGACAGGCAAAGCAAAGAA
Organism: Neoceratodus forsteri; assembly: GCA_016271365.2. Taxonomy (NCBI): domain Eukaryota; kingdom Metazoa; phylum Chordata; order Ceratodontiformes; family Ceratodontidae; genus Neoceratodus; species Neoceratodus forsteri. The sequence goes on from CM057456.1 coordinate 1,535,989,927, forward strand.
AAGTACTACCTCCAAGAACGGGGTCAAGAGAAGGTTTGAAGCTGAACTTCACATTCCTGACCAATGTTCAAAAAAACTAATAATATCTTGGTAAAATGAAGAGGAAAAGATGAAGAACCTAATTAAAACAGTGAACATCTAGGTGGGACTATGCTAGAACATAAAAAGATATACAAATCTTTATATCTTTAGAGATGGCAGTAGCACCATCAGTGCCTTCCTTAGGGCTGCCCTAATTGCATAATCATGTAATACCCTGGATATACACTCTATAAGTGTTATAGGATTTCAGTTAACAGTCTTGAGGGATTGCTGTCCTAGTACATTCTGTATAGATCAGTCACCTGTGCCTGAGGGTGGTACTGATGATTATTGGATCAAAGAATGAGACCAAATGGAGGAGGTTATCTCTAAAAAAGATGAAAATGTGACTTACCACTAACTCAACTTTCTTTCTTCTTCTTCTATGGTATATGGGCACTCCAAACCAAGCAGAGGAGGGGAACAAAGCCCGGGGGAGGGGGGTTAAGAAAGCTGTAGCACTAGGGAATGTGATCTTTGAAGGAGAACTAAATCTTCCTGATGTTGAATGGTGTACTCCAAGGGCAAGGAGTGTCAGAAGTCAGACCCCGGTGGACATAGTTTCCTCTACAAAATGTAAGAGAACAGACCATGGAGGGGGCTTTCCTGGACATGGTATTCATGAATCAGGACTTATAGAAGGGATAACAAGGGATACTCCCCTGTGGACAATTGAACACAAGTCTTTGTGGTGCAAAATTCCTCTTAGGTAATAAAACCTGAAATCCAAAACAAAGGTTCTGGACTTTAGAAGGGCCAATTTGGGGAAGATGTGGGAGATCCTTGAGGCCAGGCCCATAGTGGTAGGAAAGATGGAGAGGGTGGAGAAAATGAGAAGTCCATCAATTGGAAGGTCCAAGAGGTCACCAAGTGCTGTCTAATGGTAATTAAGGAAAGCAAGAAAAGGAAAAGTCTAATGTAATTCTTAGGAAGGTGAAGAAGGTGGTACGGGTTTGAAGAGCTGCATTTAAAAGGTACAAGGGAGTTCAGGCAGCAGACAATAGAGCATACTACCAGAAAAAACTCAAGACAGCCAGTGCAGAGGTGAAGAAGGTCAAGGCTGAGACCAAGCTCAGGATAGCAGAGGATGTGAAGGTCAACAACAATCCCCTCTTTGGATAGAGCAGTGAAAAAATAACTAAAAAGGATAGCATTTAAAGGTTGACAAAGGACTTGGATTGGGTAGTGGGTAACAAGGGGAAGGCAAATGTACTGAATGACTGCTTGTATTCACCTTTCTCTAAAGAAAATGATGGTTGGTTCACTACCAGACTGGAGAATGGCAAAAGCTAAGGGTCATAGACACAAGTTTGAAGTAGGGAAGTAGGGCATATGTCTGCTGGCAGAGTTTACAAAGGTCTGATGGCATTGAAAGTCAACAAAACTCCCAGGCTTAAATGGACTGTAATCCATGGTGTTAAAGATGATCAGGATGCAGCTGGTCACCCCTCTGGCAGACATGTTTTAATGTTCTATATATACAGGAATAGTCCCAGGGAAGGTGGATGTAATAGACCTCTAAGGGAAGGGGGCAGGGAAAACCCATGGAATAACAGGCTGGTAAGTTTTACCTCCATTTGGGGCAAGCCACTTGAGACCACATTGATGGAAAATAGTGGGGTTCCTGGAGGGTAACTGCCTACAAGACTCAAGGCAGAATGGCTTCATTTATGGGTGGTCAAGTCAGATGAACCTCAGTATTTCATCCGTGTGGTGAGGCAGGCAGTGGACAGGGATCAGGCTGTTGACATGCTATACTTGGACTTTAGCAAAGCCTTCAACTTGTTACCATACAGAAGGTTGGTGAAGAAGTTGGGGAACAAGTGGTTAGAGGAGGTCATAAGCATGTGGATTGTGAACTGGCTCATGGATAAGACCCAGAGGTTAGTGGTTAATAGGGAACACTCAGTGGAAAGAGATGTCACTAGTGGATTACACCAGGGGTCAGCCTTGAGTCCAGTCTTATTCAGCTTGTTTATTTGCAATATACTGTAGTTGATGGAGTACTAAAGCAAAATCAGTCTGTTCACACATGACACAAAGTAGCATGGAGTGAGGAAGGTATTAATGACATGAAATGTGACCTGGTTAGGTAGGAATGGTGGACAAGAGTGTAGCAGTTCAAATTCAATGCCACAAAAGGCAAAATCCTGTATAACAGTAGAGACAATCCTAAAAGTGAGTCTTGGCTAGATGATGTTAGACAAGGTCAAGTAACATATGAAAGGGACCTATGAATGATCAAAACAACTAGCTTAAAAGTCACAGCTCAGTGCAACAAGGCATATGAGAGCTTGAACAGAATGCTGGGTTTCATCAGGAGAGGGTCCTAAAGAAGGAACAAAAAGTTGATCGTACTCTCTAGTGTGACTGTACCTGGAGCATGGAGCATAGTTCTGGAAACCTTACTTGATAAAAGACAGGGACAGGATTCAGGCTGTACAGTTAAGAAGATAAAGATGACTGTTGATGAAATGTGACTTGTGACAAGCTTTAGAAAAGGTCAGTCCTGCCACCCACTATGATGTGCACAAGCCCTGGAGCCTTGGGGCCCCCGGGTTAACAATATAGCAATAAAATCCAGGCCTCCTCCATGTAGAGCACCTTTTATCTGTTCTAACCACTTTGGTAAAAACACATGGTGTCCTGTGGTATACAGAAACATTAGTGGCATATGCAAGCAACTGTACTATAAACCGATGACATTTAAATTTATAACTAAACAGTTTATAAAACTTTTTTAAATGTTCTTTTACTCAGTGGTATAGGAGTTAACAAAAGGGATTTGAAAAAGTGTAGAATATATCTCCAAAGGGCATATTACAGTTTTAAATCCAATTTTAATTTTTTAACTGTAAGATAAAAACTTGCATTTAATTAAACTTGAGTGTGATCCTCAACTGTCAGCTGTCAGCGTATCTTGGCATTCTGTAGTCTGGCACTTTTTCCTTATTTACAGTGGGGCCAGCCAGGATGCAACGCAGTGATGCTACAGTATAATCACAAAATGCTGCAGTACACTGGCAATTAATCCCTTTTACTGCAGTATTTTGTGACATGTCATATACTGCAAGTTACTGCATTGCATTGTGGCTCGCTCCGCTGTATATTAATGGTCTAACTTATGTACAGGGTACCTAGCTATTTGACTATGTAGATTTCATTAACTAGCTAGTAAAGCATTACACAAGTGAACAGAAGTATATGTAAGAGTTCTAGAATTTAGCAAAGCATTTCATGCAGTCCCAAATAAAAAATAGAAACACAGAATGTATCAGCAGACAAGGACTGGTAGGCCCATCTAGGCCACTTCATATTCCCTGCATATCACAACACCTTGGACTCTGTTTGGTCACAGGTGTCCCTCCCTCCTCCTTTACCTCTATTGATTATACCCATGTGCCTATCCCGTGCATGCTTGAAGCTCCCCATTGTCTTCACACTACCCACCTCTTCTGGCAGTCTGTTCTAAGCATCCACCACCTTTTCCATGAAGAAGTATTTCCTCACATCCCTCTTAAGCTATCTTCCCTACCTTCATAGCATGTCCCCGTGTTCTGATGCTCTTCCTCATGTAAATGAGACTCCCTTCCTCCACCTTGTTCACCCCAGTGAGGTACTTATAAGTCTTAGTAATGTCCCTTCTCGCTATCCTCTCCTCCAGGGAGTACATGTTGAGTTCCTGCAGCCTCACTTATGGTTTTGCATGCAACCCCTGCGCCAATTTGGCATCCATCCTTTGGATCACATCCCAGAGGTGCAGCCTTCAGAACTAGACACAGTATTCCAAGTGGTGTCTCACAAGTGAGTGATGCAGATGCAATGCCACCTTACTTCCCCTGCTATAGATTCCCCTCCCTATGCACCCCAGCACCTGGCTCAGCTTTCCTATGGCCCTGTCACACTTCCCTGCCATGTTTAATGGGGACACAACTGGGATTAATTGCATTTGAACAAAAATGGTTAAAAAGTCCTTGGGGAAAAGAATAAACAGCAGTTTTATGAACTATTTAAACTGATAAAGGTGGGAAAGGGGGTGGGGTAACACCATAGACCAAGAAAGATCAAACAGAACACACAAAGATTAAAAAGGTAAAAATAGTAAGGGATTAGAAATTCCTATTTACAAATGCCAGGAGCCTGGTGAGGAAGAAGGAGGAATTGGAATATATTTTACTAAAGGAGAAGGTAGATTTGTGTGCTGTGACTGAGACTTGGTGGCCAGAGAATGACACCTGGGGAAGAAGTATACAGGGACACACTCTTCAGTAGCGGGAGAAAGGAAAGGAAGGAAGGGGGAGTGGCAATATATGTCTCTAACAACAAAACAGCAGAATTAATACAGCAGGAAGATGATAGGGAGCTTAAGAAACTCTAGTTAAAACTAATCCCAAATATACAGTAGGGGTTAAAAATCATGTTAGGTGTAGTCTATAGACCACCCACAATTAGCATTTAATTAAATCATAGAATGTTGGATCAACTGAATAATTTGAATCCAGAGAATAGCATAATACTACTGGGGGAGTTCAACATGCCTGGCGTAAACTGGGATACTGGGGAAGGAAGTTTCTAGAAACTATAAAGAAGTCAAATCTAGATTAACATGTGAAACAAGGAACTAGGGGTGAACATATATTAGAATCTTGTTTTTAAGTAACCTAGAACAACAAATAAAATGTATACCATTGAACCACGGTGGGGGGGCATAATGACATAATATTAAAAGTATCAGAAATGAATAACAAGTTAGGAGATACAACCAAAATTAAATGTTTTAACAAAACAGATTTTGAGGGGATGAGGAAGGAACTACAAAACTGGCAATGGAAGCAACAATTAATAAATAATAATGAAATGTGGGAAATACTTCTGCATAAATTAAAAGCTCTAATAGATACATTTGTTCCATAAAGGTTGAAATATAACAAGAATGGCAGGATACCAGGATGGTTGAATAGGAATGTTAGAGCTAGTTTAAAGTGAGAAAAAAGCTTACAGAAGGAAAAAAAAAACAATTTTAAAAGAGGCATGGAATATATATATATATATATATATATATATATATATATATATACTTACCAGGATTTGACTTTTATTTTTTACCAGTTCTGACCAATAAAATCAACGTGTATTTTCAAACCCACTTTCCTATTTTTATTGATTGAAATATTACACAGCTACATGAAATCTTAGGGTTTTCTGATTTTTATCACTTGAAGTACAGCACAGCTACATGAAATCTTATGATGTTGTGCTTTTATTTTGTACCTCATGTGAAGACTGGCTCAGTCACTTCCCTTTGCTCTCAGATTCAGCACTCCAGAGATGGCGGCAGCATACTTTTCCAATGCACGAGAGGAGTAAACAGCTCCTCTTCTTCCGCTAAGTGTAGTCACAACAACACTGAGCAAGGTGCAGAATGAAGAGGATTAAATCTTCAAACTTTACATTTTTTTATGGTATGTACACTTGACGGCATATATGCGAGACCTCCAGAACAAGGCAGCAAGCAGAGAAAGGGGGACTCGCCCCTCCATGGCAGTAGGCAGTAATCAGGTGGGGGGACTCTGTGGCAGGTTAAGCTGGAGCAAATGGAGAACAGGTAGTGTCATCTGTGGTGCTTGAAAGCAAGTGGAAAGGTTATCACACTATCAGTCCTGCTGACAAAATTTTAAAAAAGCACGTTGATCAGAAACTGTAAGGGAGACTAGCTAGCTTGCTCATTCAGATTCAGTATTTCCAAGGTGGCAGCAGCATGTTTTACCAATGCACAAGATGATTAAACAGCTCCTTCTTCTGCCAGTATGTGTAGTCACAGGCATAACAACTATTTGCTCCTGAGGTGACAGCAGTTGAAGCAGACTCAAAGTATATTAATACTAATGCATACTTTTTTTCATCCATAAGTGAGTGGATGTTTACAGAAATCGACGTTTACCAACTGAAATGATATTTATTGAATCCTGGCAAGCCTAGATATATATATATATATATATATATATATATATATATATATATATGGAAAGAACTAGAGAATGTAAAAAGCAGGTAAGGAGGGCTAATAGGGAAAATAAAATTCAGTTGGCAACCAAGGTAAAGGATAATTACAAATCCTTCTACAGTCATATTAACTATAAAATAAACAGTGTAACACAAGTGGGAACCCTGGCTGACAATACAGGAAAATTGATTACTGATGAGAAACAGATGGTAGAAATGCTGAACAAATATAACAGAGAAGGATAAGCAGCCCTGGATAAAGCAACAAGGCAGGATTAGCCCAAGAGTAGAGATAAAAGAAGAGAATGGTAAAGCTAGATTGAATCAGGTTAACCCCAACAAGGCACCTGGTCTGGATGGACTACATCCAAGAATAATTAAAGAACTGGCCAATGAACATGCTGGACCAGTAACAAAAATGTTTCAAACCTCACTGGATAATGGAGATGTGGGTACCTGCTGGAAAAATGCAACCATTATACCAGTATGTAACAAGCATTTGTCAATGCCAAATGTTTGCTTGCTGGCATTAGCATTGGAAGTGCAGGAGTTAGGACAGATGCAGAATAAGAATGGCAGTGAAGTATTGAACTGATGCCAACCCCACCCCCACCCTGGAGATATGGACAGGCATTGGGGTGTGCCTTTGGGTTGTCACCCCATAATGCTGACACCATTTCACCTCACCCTACCCTGCAGACACCGACAAGTGTCGAGGTGTGCCTTGGGGTGTTTGGGCTTTACACTCACCCCATTCCATAAGGAAATATGCTGAAATGGGTGCAGTATAGGAGAATGGGGTGAACTTTGGGGCTGAAGAGTCCAAGGCACACCTTGAGGCCTGTCACTGGCTGCAGGGTGGGGGTGGGGATGGAATGGCATGAGCATTACTGTCGACAATCCCAAGTCACACCCCTGATGCCTGTCAGTCCCTACAGGGGGAGGGCATTATGGTCAGAAACCCTAACACCCTGGGTGTTTCTTGGTATTTTCACTCCAAGTTTTCAACATGGGCTTTCTGTGACCCCACCACATAAACAATGACACTACCAGCTGATTAGCTGAAAGGTAATTTTGCACAGCGACAGTGCCATTTGGTGCCACAGGTGTGAAAACACATTTTGAACAGGATGTGAAAAGTGACAGCTGTACTGTTCATGAGGAGGTATAAAAAAATGGTAATGTTGAAAATCTGGAGTGAAAATATAAAAAAATTGGTGAAGTCACAAGCGTGCGTAGAAACTGTGCAACACACACCTGCAATGCAATTATTTGGGGAATTTTTTAAACCAGATTTTCAACATAGGCATTTTGGGATCTCCGCTCATGAACAGTGGCACTGTGATTTTTTAATCTGTCCTGAATGTTGATTTTGCACAGCGACAGTGCCATTTGGTGCCACAGGTGTGAAAACACATTTCGAACAGGATGTGAAAAGTGACAGCTGTACTGTTCATGAGGAGGTGTAAAAAAATGTTAATGTTGAAAATCTGAAGAGAAAATATAAAAAAATTGGTGAAGTCACAAGCGTGCGTAGAAACTGTGCAACACACGCCTGCAATGCAATTATTTGGGGAATTTTTTAAACCAGATTTTCAACATAGGCATTTTGGGATCTCCGCTCATGAACAGTGGCACTGTGATTTTTTAATCTGTCCTGAATGTTAATTTCACACAGAGACCATGCCCTTTGTGTGTCACAGGTGCGAAAACATGTTTTGGGCAGCATGTGAAAAATGACAGCTGTACTATTCATAACGTGGTGTGCAAAAATAACAATGTTGAAAATCTGGAGTAAAAATATAAAAAATTGTCGAAGTTACGAGCATGCATAGAAACTGCACAACTCACGCTGGCAATGCAGTCATTTTTTGGAATTTGTTTACCAAATTTGCAACATGGGTTTTTTGGGACCTCTCCTTATGAACACTGTCAGTGTGGTTTTCTTAATCTGTCCTGAACATTGATTTCAGACAGCGACCACACCATTGTGTGCCAGATGTGCGAAAACACATTTCGGGCAGGATGTGAAAATGACAGCTGTACTGTTCATAAGGAGGTGTGGAAAAATAGCAATGTTGAAAATCTGGAGTGAAAATATAAAAAATTCAAGAAGTTATGAGTGCACATGGGAACTGCGCAATGCACACCTGTAACACAGTCATTTTTTTGAATTTTCCACCAAATTTGCAACATAGGCTTTTTTGGGAGCCCACCTCATGAACAATGACACTATCATTTCATTACTCAGTCCTGTAAGGTGATTCTGCGCAGTGACCGAGAAATCACCTTTCGGGACCAAATAACGAAATGACAGTGACTGGATTCATAAGGTGGGGTCCCAAGAACCCTATGTTGAACATTTGGTGCAAAAAGCTGCAAAAATGGCCAAGATATCCATCTAAGTTGAACCCCTCCTCCCATTTATGCCATTATACAGCTAACCAACATTTCTTCAGTTCACAGTCAGCTTTGAAGAGTGCAGAGGTGTTCCCGCTCCACTGAAGATCATCGCACAGGGCTCCGGAGGTAAGTATGGGGTGAGGGGGGTGAGAGGAGGTGGGGTGCACAGAGGGTGGGTGTGGGTTGTGGGAGGGGGCACCACAGACAACGAGGGCCCGTTTTCTTGTTTCAGGTATTAAAAAAAAAAACACCAGACCTCGCAGTACTGTTTTCTTTATTACAGGTGAATTCTGACAAATGTTGGGCACACTGGGGTGGGCTCCCAGTGTGCCATCTGTGTTTTTGGGGAGGAGGGACTGAGGCCAATGGGGATTGGACCCCCCGTTGGCAAAGAAAGCTTGTCTGTGTTTGGGGGGGCATGATGCTGAGGGGGATTGGGCACCCCCCTCAGCAGACAAATTCCAACCAGGGGGACATTAAACTGATGGGGATTGGGCTCCCCATTGGCAAATGAACTGGGGAGGGGGCATGCTGACAGGGGGTTTGGGCACCCCCAACATTGACTTTGAGAGGCAGACAGTGACAGCCACCACCATGTTTATTGAAATTTTACACCAGGCAAGGCATGCCCTGCAATGAGGAGGTGCTCCCTTATTGCAGCGGCAAATTTCTTTCAAGTTGGTGGCACTCTTCTGAGCTGCTGCTATAGACAGCATGCTCATTCATTTGTGCCACAGAGACAAGCCTCAAAATGTAGTGGCGGCATTGGCCACAATACTGCTGCACCTCAACAACCTGCTACTCCAGCAAACTGTCACAACATGTTTCTTGTGCATGCGCACAAGCTAACATAAAAAGGGGGGAAGATGGATTGCAAAAACTATAGGCCTGTTAGTTTGACTTCAGTTTTGGGTAAAATATAGAAAACAATAATCAAGGAACAATTAGACAAATTTATTAGCACAAATAACTTCAGTGATTCAACACACAATGGGTTTTCAAAAAGCAGATCATGCCAGATGAATTTGTTGAACTTTTTCAACAGAGTGATTAGGGAACTGGACAGGGGAAACTGTGGATGTGGTCTTCATTGACTACAGCAAGGCTTTCAACATGGTACCACATCCACAGTTGATTGACAAATTGAGGACCATGGGATTAAATTCAAGGCTGGTGGACTGGATTGACTCTTGGCTGACTGAAAAAAGAAAAAAGTAATTTTAAGGAAGGAATCTTCTGAGCGGTCTCTGGTGACTAGTGGGATGCTGCAAGGATTGGTATTGGGGATAGGCTTGTTTAATGTCTAAGTGACATCTATGGCTATTAATGGCAGAGTTTGACAAAATTTGCTGACAACATCAAAATAGGATCAGTGGTTAATGACAGCTTAGACAGTGCAAACTTTCAAAAGGAACTTACTAGACTTAAGGTGTGGGCTCAAGAAAATAAACTGGATTTTAATGTGAATAAATGCTCAGTGATGCATTTGGGAAAGCATAATGAAAAAGCTATGTGTTAAAGGGACAGGTATTAAAGGATTCAACTGAAGAGAGGGATCTGTGAGTCCAATCAATCAATCAAGTGTATTGATTGTCCAGCAGATTATTGTGGATATTACAATATAAAATTACAAAAACAGATCATTTAAAACATATTTAAGACAAAGACAAACACATTTTAAACATATTAAAAAGTTATCAATCAGCATAGAAGAACTGCCTAAAAGGCAGGACATGATAGATTCAATTGAAAGGGTTGTTTTCTTTTACATCTAATGACTACTTCTAAAACTTTTGTAAACTTTTTGGCATCCTTTACTGTCTGAGGATGCAAAAGAATAAATACTGGATCATAATTCAGAGACATATATCTATTTAGAAAATCATTTAATAAAATATTTTTAATTGAGTTGTAAATTGGACTTTGGAGAATAATATGTGTGATAGATTCTATGAAACCTCTGTTACATGGGCAGAAGTTAGATGCAGTGGAAATATATTTTTTGTGTCTATTAAGATAGGTGTATTTAGAGGTTATGACACTTAATCTTGCCTAAGTAATTAATTGTCTTTGGTCAGGTGATATTGGGATTAGAAGATAGTCTTCAATACCACATACATTTTTGTTCTTACTGTACCAAGCCAATTATTTCTTGTTTTGACTCTATGTCTTTAGTTAGTGCGAGATGTATTTATTTCTTTTTAATACTGAATTTAAATTGGGGAGCTAGCTTTATATTTTTTAAATAATATGTCCATAGGTGTGTAGTGTTAGATTTCCTTAAGATATCAAGTAACTGGTTTAGACAAAGGGAAGAGATTCCAGGGGAGCACCATGTAATTTTTTTTCTTATAAACATTCTTTAGGAATAGAATTAAGATTATTTATTATACGTATCTAATAAGAAGCAATACTGGATTCCATCAAGGCAGTCAGTGCTATTCTATCCAGTTCTGCATGAACCATGCCAAAGGAAGTTGAAATAGGAACCTGAAGCAGAGCTTTGTAATAAAACAATAATGGGGTTTCAATATTTAGTGTAGGTTAAGTACCCCATACTTCAGACCCATACAGAAGTATAGGATTAATCTTGACTTCTACCTCTTTCAATGCTGGGAGAAGCGCATTGCCCCTGTATTTATGATTAAATCTTAACAGGGCCTTAGCTGAATGCTTAGCCTTGGCTCACTGTTCCCTAATATGGAAATTCCATTTCCCATTGGTGGTGAATTTAATGCCCAGATATACATATTCTGTTACCATATCAATTTTATCATTTTTTAGTGTTAATTTGCACTTACGTTTGTTAGTCCAAAATATCATTGCTTTAGTTTTTTTAAGATTGATTTTCAAGTCTAGAGCCTTTCATTTTGACATCAGTTTATTTAATTGCCTTTGAAGACCCATGCTTGAGAGCAACAATAAAACAAAGTCATCAGCATATGCCATGATATTACAAGGAAGATGATGTATTTTGGGGTGTCTGTAGATACTCCTTCCTCCAGGTACAATAAAACAGCTATGTAAATGTTGAAGAGAATGGGGGCTAATAAACAACCTTTTTTGACTCCTCTTGAGGTGATAAAGTAGTCTGTTATGTTGCCTTTATTGTTAATTCTAACTGCTGTGCTGGTATAAGAGTAAAGTAAATAGATGGGAAATAAAAGTTCCATAGAAAAGTCCCTGTTTAGAAGTGTTAGCCAAAGATTTTCTCTGTTCACAGAGTCAAATAGTGCTGTGAAATCTATGAATAAAGCATATAATTTTGATTTTCTAATTGTTATATATTTTTCAAGAAGATGGGAAAAACAAAAGATATTGTCAATCGTGTAAAAAATTTGCTCTAAAACCAGCTTGTAATTTGAATAATGGAGAGCAGCTATCTGACCAGTACCAAACTTTATCTAGTAAAATTCTTGTATTTTAGAACTGATATCACGAAGACTGATGGGGTGGAAATTTGTTCGGTTATAATAAGAGCCTTTCTTGTGAATCGGCACTATAATGTTCTGGTTCCATGAATCTGGAATAAATGTTTGTGCCAAGCAGATATTAAAGAATAAAGTGAGTAGTGAGGTCCAGAAATTATTGTATCTTTTGTAAACTTCTGCAGGTATTGAATCTGGGCTGGAGGCTTTATTATTAGCCATTCTCATTATGGCTATTTCTACTTCTTCTTCCGAAATGGACAACATAGTATATTCTATGCTCTTGATCCAATCAGATGAATTGTTTGAGGGGGATAAAGAAGTCTTATTACTGAATATTGATTTAAAATATTGTATCCACTTTTCCTTAGGAATATACACAGCTAAAGAGGGTTAGGTTTCACAAATTCCAGTTGCCACCATTTTCCAGAAATGCTTTGTATTGTTATTATTTATTACTTTAATTATACTCATCCATTGATTTTGTCTATACTCTTTCTTTTTAAATTTGAGGAATTTTTGTTATACTATTTTTTCCTATTTAAACTGTAAAAATTGTTCCTGGAAGGGTTGCATTTAACCAGTGTAATTTCTTTGTTCAGATTCTTTTTAGCCATTTTACAAGAGGCATCAAGTCATGTTTCTTTTTTATTGAAAATGTAATTTTTTGTATTTATTTTTGGCTTAATTTGTTCCTGTATGTGGATGAGAATTTGTTCTAAATTACATGGTGAGAATAAAGTATTATTCATTTGAGCTATATTAAATTGGGAGTTCATAAGGATCTGATCTACTGCTTCCCAGGCTCTATCAGCGAGGGTCAATCTGCCTTTCCCTTTTAAGGTCAGGGAGGCAAGAAGACAAGAATTTAAGTTTTCATAAGATCTGTCTTCCTTGGACTCAAAGTTCAAACATAATGGTGCGTGGTCACACTCTGGGCACATTTAATAGTTAAAGATTTTAAAAAATAATAACTTTCTGGAGTGCATAGGGCATAGTCGATGGTACTTTGACCATTAGATGAGAAATAAGTAGTGCTACCTGATTTATCCCCTTGCAACCTACCATTCAGAATTAAAAGATTATTATCTTCTACAAACTGTATTACCTTTTTACCATAATTGTTTATCTGGGTGTCCATACTAGATCATTTTTCAAGGTCACCCAGGTATATCAGTTCTTGTAAAGTTTCTATATTGTCATAATCTGCGATTCAAGAACTAAAGTCTCCAGCAATCAGGACCATACTGGTTGGAAATTTATGTTGCATAATTTCAATGTCAGTGGTCAAATCAGTCCAAACACTATTAGAAGAGAATATCTGGAGATTTGGGGGAAATAGATATTAACTATAATTAATGACACCATTTCCCACTTTATTGATAGCAGTATATAATTTTGTTTAATAATACAAAATTGCATAGTCCTAAATTCCTTGCTTATTGTAGCATATATTGCCAGGCCACTCTTGTCCCTACCAAATCTAGTAGTCTTGACTGCTGGTGAAAATACAAATTCATATCCATTAATATTTACTTCATCTTGCACCCATGTTTCTTGGAATAACAAAATATTGAATTTAGAGATAAACACCATCCAGTCAGGATTTGACAGTTTATGAAATAAACCAGCAATATTCCATATAAGTATGTTAGTGTCTTTTATATCAGGGTTAAAAATTGAAGTGTTGATTATTACTTCACTTTCTAGGGAGCTTAGTCACGCATGTGATTTTTGTGACTTATTATCTAAAAAATCTTGGTTTGCATTGTTCAGGTCAACAAACCATATATTTGCCCTGTCGAATTTACATGACTTGTAAACAAGCTCATGAAATAATTTGGATGATTTTAATAAGATATCTATTTGTGTTCCCTCTTTCTAGCAACCCTTTCTACATAGTTGATGTCTTCCCTAGAACTCTCTAGAGCTAAAGTGCTAGCCCATATTGTCACTATTAAAAACATCAACATTTCACAGTTTTCTTCCTGGAAATGATCAACATCAAAGATAGAGTGTATGATGATACTTTTGTTTGAGTAGGGAACAATTCTGTATTAAATTACCATTGCTATATGGATAGGATAGTGCCACATTTGTCATATTTTATGAAGCCAGCATGTTCTATTTTATTCCCCATAAATTCATATATAGTGGTCCAGGTAACTGATGCATTTATTTCTAGGCCCAAAACTATAATTCTTTGTTGTTTGGACCATATTAATTTAGCAGCTTCCATATTAATGACCATTACATATACAGGCAATAGAGGATCAAATTTATCTCTATAGACTGCTTTTATGGCCTCACTAGCTTGTGGAATTTCACATTCTGTTCTCAATAAATAAGAAATTAGCTCTGCAAGAGATTCTTTAGTTTCATAATCCTTAAGAACATACCTATAAGTCTTAGTACTACCTCTTGTCCAGAGATTGTCATCAAGTCATTATTTTCTACTTCAGGAGTTTTTTTAGGTATGATTTAATTCTTTCCAGGTTCTACTGAACAATAGTTTGAGCAGATGACTCTGGTTTTCTTACCATGTCTTGTGCTTCCAATTTTTGGCCAGAACACGTCCCTTCATAGCTGTTTTCCTGGAGGTGTTGCCCCTTCATTATATGGTCTTGAACAGGAGAAGTTTTTTTCAGGTTTACAAATTATTATTTCAGGGGGCATTGGGATCCTAGTGATTATTTTTTGTAAAGGATTTTTTTCTGGTTCCTTTTTACTGTTGTCTTTTTTATTGCTCCTTTCACAGTTAAGATTTTCCTGCTCTTTCTTTTGTCATTTCTTCTTTTTTTTACTTTTCTTATTTTTCTTCTTAGGGGAATCTGGAATGATTATCATGGAAAAAGATAATTTCTTAGGTTCTTCATTTGAAGTTCTATTATAATATTCTGTCATTTTATTAATGAGTTCTGTTTGTTCTGCTATCATTTTGGCTAGTCCTTCCATTCTATTTCTAAGATCATTGAATGCTTCTAATAAGACACTATTGGCCATGATAGGGTGAGCTAGAGCCTTCATGGTGTATTTGGAAAGAGTAGCTGGACACTGTGCCAGCAAGCTGTCATTCAATTGTATTTGTTCAACTTTTCTGTCTAGATTTGTAATTACAGTATTAAGGGGGACAGCCAAAATAAAGGTCCATTGCAACTCCTGAATTTCCTCCTTCATAAAGCAGTTATTGGAATCCACTACCAAGGGACTAAAAAATATCCAGCTTAGTGTAGTGAGAATCTTTTCCTTTTTTAGATTACTGGATCATACATTGTAATTCATCCTTACCAGGGGGATTACTCATACTATTGTTTTCTGACTTATGCATTACAGAGCCTAAATTCTCTTTATTCAGAATGGGGCCTATTCATGAAGGTGTGGAGTGGGCTATGTGCCATGCAACCCTAGCGCATAGCCCCCTCTGCAACTGCCCAGCCCCTGTCCACATTCACAAAGCAGATATGCCCCCTTACATACCTGATCCTCTGGCTGATCATGGAGCTCCACACGGGGGCAGCCTGGGGGCAGTGTGGGGGCATGCCAGTACTCTTTACATGCACTACGGTATGGAGTGCTTTGCGCAGGGGGCTGCTGGCTATGCTTTCAAAAGGCAGCTGTAAACCATTGTGGCTGGTTATGTGCCCCCTAGCAGCCACCAACCACAGTGCACACAGCAGGGAGCCTCGGTCCCTCCAATAGAGATACCCGTGCCATCGGGGCACACCAGTAGGTCAGGGTGGGCAGCCAGAGTACCCTCCTCTACATCACGGTCAGTGCTCTGTGCACTGGCTGACATCATGGTGCCACACTGCAAGGGATCTATAGCAGGTCCCTGCCCAGGCAGCCAGTTGACTGCCTGCCCGGATCCACCACTCCACACCTGCCAGCTGCCCATGGACCTGTGGGCCGGAGGGGTGGGGCTGCATATGGGAGCTAGGTGGGGGCCAGTGTTTGTGAATGGAGCTCCTGCATGGTTCTTCCATGGGTGTGGAGCTGCACACACAGATACATGCATTCATGGTGCACATTAGTGAATAGGCCCCAATGGGAATAAAATAATCAGTGATCATTTCTTTTTTACTAGATTTAATATCTGCTTTCTTTTTACTTTTTTGACTTTTCTCATTTTGTTATAAGTCTTGTTCTTATTTTTATTAAGTTTATTTGAAGGATTACATTCCAGGCCCTTGTTTGGGGAACCTTGAATCCCAATTGCTTATCTGTAATATGTTCTGTTACTGACTCGGGGGGATACGCCCATCTTGTAACTGACACCTGCCATTTTCTACATGCGGCTCCATCAGAGATTCCTTAGGACAGGTCCCTACCTGATCATTTCTAGTACTTGTTTCAAATCTTAAGTTTATCTTGTTTTTTTTCAATGCTTCAGCATAAGTAAATACTTTGGGAATTTCCACTGGGGCAGAAGTAGTAATGCTCAGATCTTCCATAAATACACAACTATTTCTCTTTTAATCTGTAAGCTTATGCACTAATTTCCCACTTCTTGTAATTATTATTGTTACAATCCACCCTGTTAAAAAGTAAGCAAAGTGAGGACAAAGAATAATACCAGTAAAAGTGAGTAGATAACAAAGGGAAAGTAAGTATTATTTAAATAATGCAAAAATTCTTATGTTCTTTAGTTAAAAGCTACACCAGTCCACTGCATAATAGTCCAGGAAACAGGAGGACAGAACAGAACTGCATTCTGCAATGGTAAGGGTCTAATTTGTATAAAGTGCTTTTGCTGTTTTCTTTAAAGTAACAGTCTTTCTACCCTCAACACAACAGGGGTGAAGTACTCTTTCTTTTTCTTTAGGGTATCAATACATTCATTCTGAGAGAAACAGTATTAATGTTGATGTAGATGTCGACCTTTACCACTAAGAGCAGATCTTGAAGCAACACACAGTCTCACCAATGGTTCTTAATGTTCTTCCTAGATCGTAGTATTTGCAGGACTGTAGCAGTGTTCCAAAAAAGGAAAAAATCTGGAAACTTCCTTATGACATGGTTCCATGGAGGAGTAGAGTGGAGAAGCAAACTGAGCTTTGTACCTTGTGAGAGAAGAGAGAGGCAGGCGAAGGAAAGGTTTAAAAAGAAATGTTAAATTCCCTCCAGTAACAGGTTTTAAGCTAATGCCTACACCCTGCTTTTTTTAACTGTATGAATTGGATTGGTTATACTGAGGTATTGCTAGTAATAAGCTTCCAAATAAATGAAAGTAGTTTAAAATATATAAAACATGCTGAAATAACTATTTATAAAAACATGGAACTAGGTCAGTATGATTATGCTTTCAAAACTATCCAGGCGGCTCCAGCTAGAAGCCACAGTTGACAATTCGAAAGAAGGACAATGCTTCAGAAAAGCAAATAAACTAGAAAGAATTTGACAGCAGATAAGGACTGCTTGACCCACCTAGTCTGCCCATTTCCCTACCTGATGGATAAGCTGCAGATTCTAGTTAATCAACAGCTTACATCCTCCTACCCCCCCACTAGAATTGTCTTATGGCTGTCCCATGCATTCTTGAATTCTCCCACTGTTTCTGACTCCACAACCTCCTCAGGAAGGCTGTTCCATGCATCCACTACCCTCTCTGTGAAAAAATACTTTCTAACATTACCTCTAAGCCGTCCCCAATATCTTCAAATTGTGCCCCTTGTTCTTAGCATCTCTCTTTCTGAAAGATGCTACCCTCTTGTACTTTGTTAATTCCCTTGAGATACTTAAAAGTTTCTATCATGTTCCCCTCTCCCTCCTTTCCTCAAGGGTATACATATTAAGCTGCTTTAGTGTCTCCTCATATGTCTTCTGGTGCAGACCCTGCACCATTTTGGTTGCCCTCCTCTGAACAGCCTCCACACTGTCTATGTCTTTGCGGAGATGGGGTCTCCAGAATTGCATGCAGTTCTCCAGATGGGGTCTCACCAACTGTCTGTACAGAGGGATAACAACTTCCTGTTTTCTACTGTTGATGCCTCTCCCTATGCATCCCAGTATCCCCCCAGCCCTCCTTACTGCCTTCTCACATTGCTTGCCCACCTTTAGGTCATCTCATATAATTACTCCTAGGTCTCTTTTGATTTTTATTGTTGTTATTAACTCACTCCCCCATTGTGTACGCTTCCCCTGGGTTTTTGTTTTCCAGATGCATCACCTTGCACTTCTTTGCATTGAATCTGAGCTCCCACATATTTGACCATTCCTCCAACCGTGCCAAGTCTCTTTTCATCCTCCCCCCCACCTTGTGTATCAACCCTGTTGCAGATTTTTGTGTCATCTGCAAAGAGACATACCTTTCCTTCCAGGTGCTCTCCAATGTCACTTATAAAGACATTAAAGAGGACCGGCCCCGGTACCGAATCCTGTGGTACCCAACTAGTTACCCTCTTTTCTTCATTGTGGACTCTGTTTACTATTACCCTTTGTGTCCTGCTGTGCAGCCAGTTTTTTTTATCCAGGCTACCACCTTGGGACCCACTCCAAGGCTGGCTAACTTGTATATTAATCTTTTGTGCGAGACTGTGTCAAATGCCTTGCTAAAATCTAGATAGGCCATATCCACAGCCCCTCCCTGGTCTACTACTTTGGTTACCCAGTAAAAGAAATCTACTAGGTTCATCTGACATGACCTTTCTGCTGTGAAACCATGCTGCCTTGGGTCCTGTTCCCCACTGACCTCTAGGTACTCAACACTTCTTTCCTTCAGAAGTGATTCCATCATTTTCCCTACCACTGAGTTCAAACTAACTGGTCTGTAGTTTCCTGCCTCTGCCCTGTTCCCACTTTTGTGAAGTGGAATGACATTTGCCATCCTCCAGTCCTCAGGTACCACCCCATCCTCCCATGATTTGTTAAAGAGAGTAGTCAGTGGTGTTACTAGTTCTACCCTTAGTTCTTTTAGAATTCTTGGGTGAATCCCATCAGGCTCCATTGCTTTGTCCACCCTCAGTTTCAAGAGTTCTTTCAAAACCCTTACTTCTGTGAATGGACTGGTATCGACCCCCCTATTCAGAGTTTCTCTTTTGTTTGGTTTAGGTACCTCCCCCACCTCTTCCATTGTGAATACTGAGCAGAAATATTCATTCAGTATCCCTGCTTTTTCACTGTCACCCTCTGCCCACATTCCCTCCCCTTTATTAAGTCTCTGTATCCCTCCCTTGGTATTTCTTCACTCCCTAATGTACCTATAAAATGTTTTAACCCCTTCTTAACAGAGTTGGCTATCTTTTTCTCAGTTTGTGCCTTTGCTATTCTGACTGCCTTCCCTGCCTCCTTTTGTTTTAACTGATAATGTTCTCTGTCCTGCTCCTTCTGTGTTTCCTTATATTTCCTGAATGCTATCCTTTTCTCCTTAACCTTCCATTCCACCTCTTTTGAGAACCATAGGAATTTTTTTCTTCATTTTGTTTTGTTGATTTGCTTCACACAAAGGCTTGTTGCCTCTCTGATGGCTGTTTTGATTATTCCCGATTGTTTCTTCACCCCTCCTTCTTGCCCGTTTGCTAGTGCTTTTCTGAGGCACTCTCTCATTTTCCAAAAGTCAGCCTTCCTAAAGTCCAATGCTTTTTTTTTGTATGGCTTGACTCTATGGCTGTGTTTATTGTGAAACACACTGTTTGGTGGTCACTTGTTCCCAGATGACTACCCACTTCTAAATTGGAAATCCTTTCTCCTTCCGCATTTGAGAGTACCAGGTCTAAGATTGCTCCCTCCCGAGTGGGTTCCAACACTAGCTGTCTGAGGCATGCCCCTATAGGGCATCAAGAATAACCCTGCTCTTGGATGTGCCTGCAACAAAGGTACTCTAGTTAACATCTGGCATATTCAGGTCCCCCATCAACAATATCTATCCTTTTTCTGCCATTTCAAGGATGTCATCTATCATTTCCTTGTCCATTTCCTCCTCCTGAGATGGGGGTCTCTACACAACCCCCATGCAGATTGTGGTGCCATTTCCTGTCTCCAGGGTGACACATAGTGACTCATTCCTGTTTACTCTTTAGTTCTGTTGCTTTAATCCCTTCCCTTATATAGAGAGCTACTTCTCCTCATCTTTTACCCCACCTTGTCCCTCCTGTAGACTGTGTATCCTGGTATGATGACATCCCAGTCATGGTTCCCTGTGTACCATGTTTCAGTGACTGCCACAATATCCAGACATCCCTCTTCCATCAAGGCCACTAGTTCAGGGAGCTTGTTACAGACTGCGAGCATTATTACTCATCACCTTCCATTTTTTTATGGACTTACCCCTTTTAGCCCCATCCCTGTCCTTACTGCCTTTTTCTGCATTTACCCCATCCTGCTCCCTACTGACTTCTCTACCTTGGTGTTTACCTCTCTAACTACTGTGTTTTGTGGGGGAGTTGGGATTCTCCTCCTCCTTTCAGTGCCTCCCCCCTTGACTAGTTTAAATGCTTGCCAATGAAGCATTTAAACCTATCACCTAGGATCCTGGTTCCCCCCTGAACAGATGCAGACCATCGCACCAGTATAGGCCTGCATCCCTCCAGGTGGCTCCCCAGTCCCCAATGAAGCCAAAATCCTGAGCTCCACACCAGTTTTTCAACCATTCATTGCATCCCATGGTGCAGAATACCCTAGCATCATCCTTGCCATAGACAGGCAGCACCTCCAAGAAGGTTACCATACATGCTACTTGTCTAAGGCCCCTCCCCAACTCTAAAAACTCCTCTTACACCACTCTGATCCCATTCACAGCCAGGTCATTTGTCCCTAGGTGTACAATGGCATCCAGCTCCCTCCCTTGTGCAGCTGCTCCCACAATCCTGAGGATTTGCTTCCTGTCCATCTGAGCCATGGTGGCAGGTAGGCACCTTACCTCCCTATCCCTTCCTCCCCCACTTCTACCCCCTAATGTTTGAGTCCCCCACCAGGAGTTGTTTCCTTCCCCTGTAGGGTCTCATGCCACCCTTCTGTGAGTCTCCTTTGTGGAGGTTCCCAGCATCCTCCTTGGTCTCCACTGCAGGTGCCTCCATAGAGGAACCACTCTTTGCCAGAACAGCATATGAACTGTGAAGAGGTACAACTGGAGGGATGCACCTCTGTTCCACTACACTCTCCCTCCCTGAACCCACCTTGGTCCAACCGCTCCTCTTTCTTGACAACCTCTGAGGTAGTGGTGGTGGCTCTGGTGGTCCCTGAGTGGTGGAAGAGGTTTCATGAATCTTAGCCAGGTCAGCCGGGAGATGGGCAACCTCCTCCCTCAGACCAGAGAGGTGCCTGCAAACAGGGCAGTGTTTCAGCCTCCAGAATGCCTCCTGGGACAATGCTGCCCCACAGCCATTGCACTGCACCACTCCCATCTTGGCTTATTTTGTGTCACCTCTCCTGTTGCTTTGTATGCTTACTGTCTCCTTCCTCTATGTATTTTTACACTTACTTTTGTACTACCTGTGTGCCCTTTCAACTCTCGCCCTTCCTGTTCTGGGACAGGAATTTCCTGTAGTCTTCAGTAGTCTCCTTCTTCCATGCGTGGATTCAGACCTCCAGCAGCCGGGAAGGGGGATTTATTTTATAGATTCCTTCAAGGTTGATGTAACTAATGTGTCTCAGTGATCCTTCCCTACCTACTGCCAAACAGGAAGTTCCTGTTGTCAGTCAAACCAAGTGACTATAAAAGTAGAACTCGCTTAGGGTGGGAGGGTGCAGTGGAGGGAAGGAGCGTAATTAGTAAAAAAGCTGTAGTTCTAGACTGCTGTTTCTTGCTCTGAAAGCAAAGTTCTCCTCTGTCAAAACAGCAGGAAGTTGTAATTAGAGACACCTGCTTTTATACTCCTAAGCCACACCCCCAATTAGATTCACCCTGTGCTCCTGACTCAGTAAATTAAGCTGATACAGCCCCTTCTTCAGAGAAACACACAGTGACTTTCTTCTTTTTTTTACTTAAATGAGACCCCCTTCTTCTAATAAAGTATCTGTTTGCTTAATCCAAACAGGCACTGACTCCTGCTGAGATAGAAGTGATTTACCATTAAAAAAAGCTGTAGTTCTAGACTGCTGTTTCTTGCTCCGAAAGCAAAGTTCTCCTCTGTCAAAACAGCAGGAAGCTGTAATTGGAGACACCTGCTTTTGCACTCCTAAGCTCCTAAGCCACACCCCCAATTAGATTCACCCTTTGCTCCTGACTCAGTAAATTAAGCTGATATAGCCCCCTTCCTCAGAGAAACACACCGTGACTTTCTTCTTTTTTTTTACTTAAATGAGACCCCCTTTTTCTAATGAAGTATATGTTTGCTTAATCTAAACAGGCACAGGCTCCTGTTGAGATAGAAGTGATTTATCATTAAAAAAGCTGTAGTTCTAGACTGCTGTTTCTTGCTCTGAAAGCAAAGTTCTCCTCCGTCAAAAACAGCAGGAAGCTGTAATTGGAGACACCTGCTTTTGTACTACTAAGCTCCTAAACCACACCCCCAAT
Source organism: Neoceratodus forsteri (assembly GCA_016271365.2). Classification (NCBI taxonomy): domain Eukaryota; kingdom Metazoa; phylum Chordata; order Ceratodontiformes; family Ceratodontidae; genus Neoceratodus; species Neoceratodus forsteri. Next base: position 1,536,012,292 of record CM057456.1, read on the forward strand.
TAGATTCACCCTCTGCTCCTGACTCATTAAATTAAGATGATACAGCCCCCTGTGATGTGGACAGCCAGTTCTGAGTGCTGTATAATTTTTTGTAAAATAAAAAAAGTGTTATGAACTGTCTCCCATGAGAAATGCTGAAACAGCATGTGAGATCACACACACACGCACACACACACACACACACACACACACACACACAGGTTTTAGATACAAGGTGTTACGTGAAAGCCATGAGCTAATTACAGACCAGGCCTTAATCAAGGATCTCCTGTTTGCCTGAGTTAATTATAGCTGTAGTTGCTAAGAGGGAAGATCATATTCATTTTATGATGCTTGGAGCTAAACCCAGGGTTTTTACAAATGGGTGCAAGTTGTAAATGTTCCTTGATGTCTGTGTGAGAGAGGAAGCTTATCATAGATCAAAGAGAGACATTTGAAGAACATGAGTTATGCTGAGGATTACAGAATTTAATACTTTGAAAAGACATCCTGTTTTTGTATAGATATATATATTTTTTATATATTCTGACAGAGGAGGAGCTAGGTGACCTCATACAAAGGGGTTGGCAAATACAGTTTTCTTTAAGGAATATTCTGTTTTACTTCAGAGAGACACTTCTATCTAGACTCTGGCAAAGAAAAATCTGTGAGCACTTTAAACAGATATTTAGAGAGAGAGACAAAAATCGAAGTATTGTAGTATGAATTGTACTGTTAAAACCTGTTTTGTTTAAGAGATTTGTATGTCTTGTGATATAATAGTTCTATAATTAATGGGTCTCCCCTTTTTGCTATAAGGAGACAATGGCATAATTTGCCGTTATAAAGGAGCTTTTATAACGGCAAACACGCACATGGTTCTCCTACCTCTGTGCATATGTCCGCTGTAGTCTTTTCCCTTTCTGGCTCGCCACTGTCTGCTCGACCACAACCTAGCTGCCAAATAATCACGGCACGGCGGTAAGTCACATTTAAAAAAAAACAGTTATTTTCTACAGGATACAAGTTTTAATTATTAAAAAAAAAAAAACACACATGAAACCTCCGAAAATCTAAATGTAAGAACCGGACGAAAACCGAACTGGAGCGCAACCACACTGAAACTGCTATTTTATATAATTGCTGTGGCAAAAACGGGGAGACCAAGCAATTATATAAAATAAAATATGGGAGTAGTGTATGTAAACTAAATTTACACACACCCTTTGGGTTAGATGCATGTACAAACCCTCGAGCTCCTTCTCTCGGGTTTATTCAGCATCTAAAACCCTTGGGCGTGTGTAAACTTCTCATTACACACACCACTCCATACTTTATTCTATATGTATTTTATGTGTTACATATTTTTTTATCCATTTTAGTAAAACTCTATTTTTAGAGCTTACTTGGTCTGTCTTTGATTTCTTTCCTTTACAAGTAGAGTATATATGGTTAAAGCAGACACTATACATAAGTTTGAATGGTGATACCAAACCAGAAAAAGGTAAGCATTTTAAATCTGAGGTCTTTTATTACAGTTTTTAAGGGTTCATCGCTGTACATCTGGTTAGGTGCCTGTAGGCAAAGATATCTGGCACCCCAAAGACAGAATTATCTGAGCCTGTACATTGGGTACACTAACAAGAGGTTCACAGTTTGAATCCCTCCAGAAAGTGAGACCAAAGGTTGATTCGAATCCACAAAAACAGTCAAGAGGGTTACCTTGTTATGTTAACTGTTCACAAGACTGTGCTCGGAGGTTGGCACTTTGGGAGTAGAGGGCTGACCTGCTGAGTGTGTTTGTGACAGATTGGTTGGCAGTGGTGGCATAATTTTGGTATCACAAGCTTTTATTTTTCAGTGTGTCAGCTGAGACTGTCAGCTCACTTGCAAAGAAAGAAAAATGCAGTGATTTATTTTTAAAAAGGAAACAGAACTATATCACTTGGCGTACAGTCAAGTTCCTAACCGTTTTATTTTTTTTTCTAAAGTGCAAGTCAGAGTAGCAGTAGTGAGGGAAGAAGATGACTTCTGACTACAGCAGGCACACTGTAGAGTCCTTGAAGCAGTTGTGCTGGGACAGAGGAGTCCTGTATGTGATGAAAGCCAGCAAGCAGAACCTCATAGATGCCCTGATGGTAGCAGATACACAGAGCGTGGAGTCACGGACCATGACTGAAAAGGATTAAACCTCAAGTGTGGTAGGGATAGTGGCCGGTGCTTTGTCCACATTAGGTGAGGATGACAGCAGGGCCACTGTCAGTGAAGGGCCACAGCAGCAGGGGAAGGTCACCAGTATCCTGGATCCTGAAGTACTCAGGCTGAAAATTGAGTTGTGCAGAATGGAGCTGGAGTTCCAGGAGAAGAGGGAGTGAGAGAAGTGAGAGGCAGACCGTGAGGTGGAGCAAAAACAACATGAGGTAGAGCAAGAATGCTGGGAGGCAGACCATGAGAAGCATGAGTGCCAGCGAGCTGCAGATGAGAAGAGAGAGGAGTGCCAGAGGCAACATGAACGGGAGAAGCTACAACTCCAACCAGCGGCACCAGAGCAGGTAAGTGGCTTGGGTTTAACTGGGATACAGGACTGGGTTACAGATTGAACTCCAAATTAATAGCTGAATTTAAAGAGGGGGAGGATACAGATGCCTTTTTAAATTCTTTTGAAAAAGTTTGTATTCAGGTTAAAATTCCTAGAGAATCTTGGAGCTTCCAGCTATCCCCGCTACTTGCCTAGAAAGCTCGGGATACATTGGGTCAAATGGACAATGAGGAAAGTGATGATTACAGCAAATTTAAAGCTGCACTGTTAAAAAAGTTTGAATTAACTGCTGAATCATACAGAGCTAAATTTCGTAAGCTCAGGAGAAGCCTTGATATGAGCTATGAGGAGCTAGCCATGAAACAATGTCAGTTTTTAAAACATTGGTGGGAAGGAATTGAGGCAACCTCTGTTGATAAAATTGAAAATGTTATTTTATTAGAACAGTTTTTCTGGGCATGCCCAACAGAGCTGAAAACCTGGCTGGAGGCCCGAGATACCAAAACGGTGCAAGAGGCTGCTGAACTCTCATACTGCTATGCCAAGAGCAGACCTGCTCTGAGAGTGAATGAAGCGGGCGTGGCAGAGCAGAAAGGGAAAAGCACTCCTTCAGGGCAGCTAAAACCCTCACTGCCTCCACCGAAATCACTTAGCCCCAGGTTTCAGAGAAAAGATTTCTCTGAAAAGAGAAGTGAATGTTGGTTATGAAAAGAAAGTGGGCATATTACCAGAGTGTGTCCCAAAAAGGTGAGCAATAATATTTAAGGTGGTGCTAGAAAAGAAGAGGGTTGTTTGTGTGTCCCTGGAAGCATGCCAGTAAACATGAGAGAACACATGCACCCAGTCATGGTGAATGGTGTACAGAAGCAAGGGTTAAGGGACACAGGGGCATCCCTGACCTTGGTAAAGGGGGATCTGGTAGAATCTGGTCAGCTTATATCCAATAAATACGTCACTGTACAGGACTTCACTGATGAGGCAAAAACATTGCCCCTCACTAGTGTTCTCCTAGACTGGGGTGAAACAGGGGGAACTGTGCAACAGGTGTCTGTAGCTAAAACCTTAGCAGTGGATGTGATCCTGGGCAACAATCTCAAACAAGGAATGGTATGTGCAGTTACCCATAGGAAAATGGCAAGTGAAAATTGTAGTTCCCTGAACCCCACAGAAGCCATTGTGGAAACCACCAAGAGGCTGGTCCCCCAGACTGTGTCTCCTGATATGGGAATTAATGAAGAGGGGTAGAAATTTCCCCAGTAGCAGGTAACCACACAGCTAGAGAGGGTTACTCCAAATAGGGAGTGGTGACCCATTGTCAGAGGGTTGGGATTGACAGTGTTCCTGAGTGCCCTGATGCTAGTGCTAGGGACCCTAGTTTAGCAACTGAAGGGGACCTGTCCCATGCCTTGGGAATGTGTGAGAGGTTTGCAGCTGCTCAGAGAAGTGACACTAGTTTAGAGAAGCTGAGGGCTTGGGCAGACTCTGACGGAGTGCAGGGAGGTGATGGCAGACATAAGGTTTATTGGGAAAATGGACCTATGTATACTCAGGCTGTGCAGACAGAGGGAGGGATGCTAGGCTGGCAGCTTGTCATTCCCCAGTGGTAGCGTGAGCAGTTGCTCAAGATTGCACATGATATTCCCTTATCTGGTCATCTGGGAATCGCACACATTACGCAGCGGTTGGCCCAGAATTTCTACTGGCCTAACTTCACCCAGCAGGTGAAGCACTATTGCAGTTCTTGTCACTGGTTCCAAGAAATAGGGAAGGCAGGCAAGAAAACCCAAGCCACCCTGATTCCATTACCTATAGTGGAGGAACCATTCCAGAGGGTGGGAATGGATATTGTGGGGCCTTTAAATACCTCCAGCTCCTGAGAGAAGAGATTCATCCTGACTGTGGTGGATTATGCCACCCAGTACCCAGAGGCAGTTGCCCTATCCTCACTGAGGATGGACAAAGTGGTAGATGCCTTACTTGGGATTTTCTCCCATGTTGGGTTTCCGTAGGAGGTTATCACTGATCGAGGGGGTTCCTTCATGTCGGACCTGATGAAATATTTATGGGAGAAGTGTTGGGTGGTGCAGAGATGCACGACACCATATCACCCACAAGCCAATGGGCTTGTGGAAAGATTCAATGGTACCCTAAAGTCAATGCTCCAGGCGTTTGCTGAACAGCATGGGAGGGACTGGGAGAAATACCTTCACCACCTGTTGTTTGCACACAGGGAGGTGCCCCAAGAGTTGACAGCATTTTCCCCCTTTGAACTCTTATATGGACACCGGGTACATGGGCTCCTAGACTTCATCTGGGAGGACTGGGAAGGCAAGCACGCCACCCAGGGAACTCCCATTGTGGATTACGTCCTTAGGTTTAGGGAAAGGCTGAAGGAGCTTATGGGGACAGCCCAGAGCAACCTGGCAGCTGCCCAACAGAAACAAAAAGTGTGGTACGACTGCAGAGCCAGAGCTCGCTCGTACATGGTGGGTCAGGAGGTCATGGTCCCTATTCTCGTCTGGAAAGACAAGCTGCAGGCTGAGTGGGTAGGACTGCACAAAGTGGGTAGGAAGGTAAATGACGTGAACTACATTGTGGAGTTACCTGACAGAAGACAGCTAGGAAGGATGTACCATGTCAACATGATGAAGCCATATGCAAATAGGGCTGACATGGTGTTTGCAGTATGTAGTCATGGGGAGGGGACGGATGAAAGAGACCCCCTTCTGGACTTTCTGGAGGAAAGTAAGTGGGAGTACTCTGTGAAGGCAGTAAAATTGTCTCCCCAGCTGGCCCCAGACCAGATCCAGAAAGTAAGGGAGGTTCCAGCACACTTTGCCCCATTGTTTAGCGCCAAGCCTGGACTAACTCCCTTAGTGACACACGATGTGGAGACAGGGACACAGACACCCATAAGGCGAACAGCATATCAGGTGTCAGAGGCTCTCCAAAAGGACATTAGGAGGCAAGTGGTGGAGATGTGGATTTAGGGGTAATCCAGAGATCCCACAGCCCCTGGGCCTCACACATAGAGCTTGTACCTAAGCCAGATGGCTCTACTCATTTCTGTGTGGACTATTGTGGACTGAATGCAGTCATGAAGTAAGACGCCAACCCGATGCCCCAGACGGACGAACTTCTGGACAAGTTGGGAGGGGCGACCTACCTTACGACTATTGACCTGACCAAGGGGTACTGGCAGGTAGAGTTGACAGACAGAGCTAGGGAGAGGTCGACCTTCATCACTCCGATAGGCTTATCTGAGTTTAAAGTAATGTCTTTCAGAATGAAGAATGCCCCGGACACTTTCCAAAGGTTGGTGAACCAGGGTTAAATGGTGCTGAGGAGTACGCCATGGTGTACCTGGATGACATTGCCATCTTTAGTACCAGCTGGGAGGAACACCTATCCCACCTTAGGGAAGTGCTGGGCAGGATACAGAGGGCAGGGCTCACTGTCAAAGCCAAGAAGTGCTAGGTGGCCATAGGAGAAGTGGCATACCTCGGGCATGTGGTAGGCAGGGGATAGCTCCGTCCTAACCAAATGAAGATAGAGGTAATCCAGGCATGGCCCAGACCAGAAACACAGAAGCAGGTCAGGAGTTTTCTAGGGACAGCAGGGTACTATAGAAAATTTATGCCCAATTACAGTGCCCAAGCTGCTCCCCATCTGACCTGACAAAGAAAAGGATGCCCAACAAAATTACCTGGGGCCCAGCCTGTGAGGAAGCCTTTTCCAAACTAAAGGAGGCACTGTGCAGTGCTCCTGTTTTGACAAGTCATGACTATAGCAAAACCTTTATAGTTCAGACTGATGCCTCAGATGTGGGTATTGGGGAAGTACTGAGTCAGACATCCAGCCAAGGGACAGATTACCCAGTAGTGTACGTGAGTAGGAAGTTACTTCCCAGGAAGCAAGCATTCTCCACAGTGGAAAAGGAGTGTCTTGCCATAGTGCGGGCCCTAAAGAAATTAAAGCCATACTTATATAGGCAGCATTTTGTGGTGCAGACTGACCACAACCCCCTGGTTTGGCTGATGCAGGTGGGAAAGAACAATGGTAGATTGCTAAGATGGAGTCTAGCTTTGCAAGAGTATGATATGACAATATTACATAGGGCTGGAGTCAAATATCAGAACTCAGATGGCCTGTCTCATCTCTTTGAGGAGTGAGCTGATTTGGGAAGCTCATCCCATGCAGGGGATAGAGCCCACAAATTCAGTCTAGGTGGGGAGGATTGTGATGTGGACAGCCAGTTCTGAGTGCTGTATGATTTTTTGTAAAATAAAAAAAATGTGTCATGAACTGTCTCCCATGAGAAATGCTGAAACAGCATGTGAGATCACACACACACACACACACACACACACAGGTTTTAGATACAAGGTGTTACATGAAAGCCATGAGCTAATTACAGACCAGACCTTAATCAAGGATCTCCTGTTTGTCTGAGTTAATTATAGCTGTAGTTGCTAAGAGGGAAGATCATATCTATTTTATGACGTTTGTAGGGAAACCCAGGTTATTACACACAGGTGCGTAGTTGTAAATGTTCCTTGATGTCTGTGTGAGAGGAAGCTTATCATAGATCAAAGAGAATCATTTGAAGAACATGAGTTATGCTGAAGATTACAGAATTTAATACTTTGAAAAGACATCCTGTTTTTGTATAGATATATTGTTTTATATACTCTGACAGAGGAGTTGCTAGGTGACCTCACACAAAGGGGTTGACAAATACAGTTTTCTTTAAGGAATATTCTGTTTTACTTCAGAGAGACACTTCTATCTAGACTCTGTCAAACTAACATCTGTGAGCACTTTAAGCAGGTATTTAGAGAGACAAAAATCTAAGTATTGTAGTAGGAATTGTACTGTTAAATCCTGTTTTGTTTAAGAGATTTGTATGTCTTGTGATATAATAGTTCTGTATTTTAGGTGTTACATATTTTTTTATCCATTTTAGTAAAACTCTATTTTTAGAGCTTACTTGGTTTGTCTTTGATTTCTTTCCTTTACAAGTAGAGTATATATGGTTAAAGCAGACACTATACATAAGCTTGAATGATGATACCAAACTGGAAAAAGGTAAGCGTTTTCAATCTGAGGTCTTTTATTACAGTTTTTAAGGGTTCATCACTGTACACCTGGTTAGGTGCCTGTAGGCAAAGATATCTGGCACCCCAAAGACAGAGTTATCTGAGCCTGTACATTGGGTATGCTAACAAGAGGTTCACAGTTTGAATCCCTCCAGAACGTGAGACCAAAGGTTGATTCGAATCCACAAAAACAGACATGAGGGTTACCTCGTTCTGTTAACTGTTCACAAGACTGCACTCAGAGGTTGGCACTTTGGGAGTAGAGGGCTGATCTGCTGAGTGGGTTTGTGACACCCCCTTCCTCAGAGAAACACACAATGACTTTCTTCTTTTTTTTTTACTTAAATGAGACCCCCTTTTTCTAATAAAGTATCTGTTTGCTTAATCCAAACAGGCACTGACTCCTGCTGAGATGGAAGTGATTTATCATTAAAAAAGCTGTAGTTCTCGACTGCTGTTTCTTGCACTGAAAGAAAAGTTCTCCCCTGTTAAAAGCAGCAGGAAGCTGTAATTGGAGACACCTGCTTTTGTACTCATAAGCTCCTAAGCCACACCCCAATTAGATTCACCCTCTGATCCTGACTCAGTAAATTAAGCTGATACAGCTCCCTTCTTCAGAGAAACACACAGTGACTTTCTTCTTTTTTTTACTTAAATGAGACCTCTTCTTCTAATAAAGTATATGTTTTGCTTAATCCAAACAGTCACTGACTCCTGCTGAGATAGAAGTGATTTATCAGTAAAAAAGCTGTTGTTCTAGACTTCTGTTTCTTGCTCTGAAAGCAAAGGTCTCCTCTGTCAAAACAGCAGGAAGCTGTAATTGGAGAAACCTGATTTTGTACTCGTAAGCTCCGAAGCCACACCCCCAATTAGATTCACCCTCTGCTCCTGACTCAGTAAATTATGCTAATACAGCCCCCTTCCTCAGAGAAACACACAGTGATTTTCTTCTTTTTTTTACTCAAATGAGACCCCTTTCTTCTAATATAGTATATGTTTGCTTAATCCAAACAGGCACCGACTCCTGCTGAGTTAGACATGATTTATCAGTAAAAAAGCTGTAGTTCTAGACTGATGTTTCTTGCTCTGAAAGCAAATTTCTCCTCTGTCAAAACAGCAGGAGGCTGTAATTGGAGACACCTGCTTTTGTACTCCTAAGCTCCTAAGCCACACCTCCAATTAGATTCACCCTCTGCTCCTGATTCAGTTAATTAAGCTGATACAGCCCCCTTCCTCAGAGAAACACACAGTGACTTTCTTCTTTTTTTTACTTAAATGAGACCCCCTTCTTCTAATAAAGTATAAGTTTGCTTAATCCAAAGAGGCACTGACTCCTGCTGAGATAGAAGTGATTTATCAGTGCAAAAGCTGTAGTTCTAGACTGCTGTTTCTTGCTCTGAATGCAATGTTTTCCTCTGTCAAAACAGCAGGAAGCTGTAATTGGAGACACCTGCTTTTGTACTCCTAAGCTTCTAAGCCACACCCCCATTAGATTCACCCTCTGCTTCTGACTCAGTAAATTAAGCTGATACAGCCCCTTCCTCAAAAAAACACACAGTGACATTCTTCTTTTTTTACTTAAATGAGTTCCCTTCTTCTAATAATGTATCTGTTTGCTTAATCTAAACAATCACTGAATCCTGCTGAGATAGAAGTGATTTATCAGTAAAAAAGCTGTCATCATAGACTGCTGTTTCTTGCTCTGAAAGAAAAGTTCTCCTCTGTCAAAAACAGCAGGAAGCTGTAATTGGAGACACCTGCTTCTGTACTCCTAAACTTCTAAGCCACACCCCCATTAGATTCACCCTCTGCTCCTGACTCAGTAAATTAAACTGGTACAGTCTCCTTCCTCAGCGAAACACACAGTGACTTTCTTCTTTTTTTTTACATAAATGAGGCCCCCTTCTTCTAATAAAGTATCTGTTTGATTAATCCAAACAGGCACTTACTCCTGCTGAGATAGAAGTGATTTATCAGTAAAAAAGCTGTAGTTCTAGACTGCTGTTTCTTGCTCTGAAAGCAAAGTTCTCCTCTGTCAAATACAGCAGGAAGCTATAATTGGAGACACCTGCTTTTGTACTGCTAAGCTCCGAAGCCACACCCACAATTAGATTCATCCTCTGCTCCTGACTCAGTAAATTAAGCTGATACAGCCCCCTTCCTCAGAGAAACACACAGTAACGTTCTTCTTTTTTTTTACTTAAATGAGACCCCTTTCTTCTAATATAGTATCTGTTTGCTTAATCCAAAGAGGCACTGACTCCTGCTGAGATAGAAGTGATTTATCAGTAAAAAAGCTGTAGTTATAGACTGATGTTTCTTGCTCTGATAGTAAAGTTCTCCTCTGTCAAAAATAGCAACTAAATCAGCATTACTATAATAGCTTGAAAGGGCATCAATATATACATTTTATCTTAAGTGAAAAAATCATAGAAAAACCATAGGAGCTTGTCTAAAAAAACTTACTGCGTTCTGGTGACCAATGTAAAGATCCAAGTGGCTGGAACTCTTAAGTTGTAAAGATATTTTTTTTAGGCAAAAATAAGATCTAATGGGTAATATGGTACATGGTTAAAAAGAGCAAAATTCAACAAAATTCAATCCAGTATTCGCAAACTTAGGTTTAAATGCAAACAGAACTCAGAAGCAGTCTTTTTGCAGTCTACAGCAGTGTGTGGAGAATATGGTGGTTCTTCTGCAGAGAGAGAGATACTTGGATGCATAAGAAGGCATATAAACAGTAGGAACAGGACAGTGATGCTCCCACTATATGCAGCACTGTGATGTCACATCTTGACTATTGTGCTCAGTTTTGGATACCTTATACAAAGAGGGGGATAAAGGTTTTAGAGGGGGTCCAAAGGACAGCAACCAGTATGATGGTGGGAATGAGGGGTCTGGACTATGAAGTGAGGTTTAAAAGACTTGGGCTGTACACGTTGGAATATCAAAGACTAAGAGGGGACATGTGTTTGGTCTATGCAGCATTTAAAAACCATGACTCATGAGATTGTATTGGGCTAGCTACCAGAGATTTACAACATGATACAAGGTAACACTTGTTTCGTCTTAGAGAGGATTTGAATAGTACAAAAAGAAGGTGTAAGTGGTTTTCTCAAAGGGTGGTGAAAATTTGGAATGCTCTACCAATGCAAGTAGTGGGTAGTAAAAATATAGAGGCATTTAAGACCAAACTAGATTCATATTGTAAAGAGGAAGAAATATGTGATTATGAATTTTGAGATTAAGGCCAGTGTAATAGGGCAAATTGCTTAATTTGCTCAAAATAAACCTATGAAACCTATGTCCTGTTCCCTTTTGTTACTTCCGTGGCTATTCTGTCTTTAGTTTGTGCCTTTGTACTCCCTACTGCTCTCCCTCACTGTGGCTATTTTTAGTTTCTCCCACTGTTCCTACACCCCACCCAGTAATCCTGAGGAATTCACCTATTTTCCAACACAGATGTGAGATCCTGCTACTTCAGGATCTTTGATTATCCATCTGTGGTTTACACTCTCACAATAATATTCACAGGAATTCAATCTAAATTCACAAACACAAATTCCAGAAGCAATCATATACACTGCAGTCCTTGTATTTCCAGGTGCTGTTTTGGTTTTGAGGCTCAGCATCAGGTTGCTAAAGTATTCTAGTGAGACTAAATTGGCAAGACAAACATACGAACAAGAGGATGGAGATGCAATACAGCAAGACTGTGGACAGCACAACTATGCAAATGGATTTAGTGGTTATTGTGGACAGGTCTCCAAAGAAAACTGCAAATGAGCCTCTGTGGTGAAGAAAGCACCCTAGTCTTGGTTGAACTGTATCAGGACTACTGCATTCAATATTGGTTAGTGTAGTATAGAACAGAAAATGAAGAAAACAAGAGGGTTCAGCACAGGGATGTCAATTGGCAAGATGAACATGCAAACAAGAAGATGGATATGCAGTATAAAGTAAGACTGTGGACGGCGGACTAACACCAGAGATAGCTTGCTTGGGGAAAACTACAGAAATTGTTACAAGTTGTAATTTTGTGTTTATTGTCAAAAATCATTGCCAAATCATTTATTGCTTAATCTCATTTTATTCAGAGGACTGGTGTTCCAGAAAAATAAAGTCCTGTTCTTAGTTTCTTATAATTGGGTGTGTGCGCATATTATTATAGATCTACAATAATTGGTACAAAAGTGTATTTAGTTGAAGTTTAAGTGTGGGTACTGAAACTGTTTGGTCTACAGGTGGTGTTTGAAAGTTGTTGGGGAGGTGGGTTGGTCCTGCATCCCAGAGGGCAGTATCTTGCTTGTTACATGGTCCACTATTTCCTTTTCTGGGTAGAGACATAGCACTATTCCCTTTGTTCCTCTTCTGAACCAACCCCCCAGTTGAGAATCTTAATGCACCCAGGTCCTATAATCTTGCTTGGCCCCCATAGTCACAAGGCAGGGGTAGTAACTGAGAAGAAACAACTGTAACATCAGCATGGCAATCCAGTTACATCTTTGGAAGGGAGACAGGAAGACTGAGCATCCCAAAGTATGGTCTCCTCCTGTGGGGTGAGAAGGCAGTGGGCTTCACTGTCATACTGCCACCTGGGTGACCACAGGTGGCTGTGCAGATGGAGCTGCTTGTGAGTCATGGTATTCCAGCTAGCACCATGAAAAGCCATGCAATTGCATGCACACATGGTGCTCTCATTGATGACATATGTGGGTAATAGACAGAAATAATAAGGAAAACACCCCTGAGTGAGTAGGATGATGTCTCTGCTCCTTACACCGTGAACCTACTAGCCAGTCTTCTATAGTGAAACCTAGCAGTACTCTTTGGAGTGTGTTGCACAATGTTAAAGGCCAGAAGAATATTGTTACCACATACTTACCCCAAAACCGTAATGAAAAAAATATTAAAATAAAATAAAAAATGGGAAGAACTCCCTCTGTGTATACTATAAAAGCTTCTGCCTGCTTTTGGATAAAACAGATGTAAAATGAAGCATTAAAACTATAACATTGTCCATGATCATGTTCATCACACAGGAAACCTACATTTTGGTGTCTTTGCAATGAACATGCACTGCATGCCAAACAAGCCTAAAACTGCACAACAATCTCCAAAAATGCAACATATTTTCTAAAATGGAAGGTGATTATGTGGCAGTTACTGGCAGCATCACCCCCAGTAAGAAAATATTATTTTACATCAATTTTACCCCACAAAATCCATGCTGGACCTAAATATGCAGGACATGGGACACAGAACAATGTTTTAGATCCACTGACCTTTGCTCTGAAATGCAACATAAATTACAAATCTCACATACAAACAGTGCCTACATGTAGAAATGTTGCAAAGTTTTACCTTACTAGCAAAGTTCCAGTGAACTTGGCGAAATTCACCTTAGTGAATAACTTTACAAATTGCCCACTTTGCCACGTCACACTGAGTCCTCCTTAGGAAATTGCACTTTTTCAGGTGAAGTTAAACAAAGTTGCAACTTTGCCTTAACTTTGCCTGAAAAAAATGTCACTTCACCTGCCAAAGACTTTGCAAAGTCGACACTTCGCACTTCGTGAATGTGACAAACTATGAATGTTATCATGGACTGAGGTTTGCCAACTTTGCACATCTCTGCTTACATATATGTTTATTAAACCTCTGCAGGTATTCAGGGTAAGTGATGTAAAATACATTTTATAAGCCATAAGATTGCCTGAGATTATGTTCTTTACAAAGGACACCTATATTTTGGTGTGTTTGTGAAGACCATGCGCTGCAGCAGCCAAAGAAGTCTAAAACTTCATAAAATCACAAAAAATGCAGCAACATTACTGGAACCAAGGCTGTCTCTCTGGCAGTCACTACTCCCATCACGCCCTCCCCCCATAGAGAAACATTATTATATATCCATCTTACTCCACATAAGCCATGCTGGGTCTAATGTGCAGCACTTGGTACACCAAACAATTACTCAAAAGCACCAGCCTTTGCTCAGAAATGCATAAAAGTTAAAAATGTCACATACAAATAATGCTTACATGAGTGAATGTTAAATCACTGAAGGCATTTGGGAGGAAACTGATATAAAATAAAGCTTTAAAGTTGTAAGATATCCCACTGCCTATGTTCATTAACAAGGACAGCACCATCCTGGAGTCTCTGTAATGAACAACAGCCAAACGAGCTTAACAGTCCAAAAGATCACCCAAAATGCTGCGAAATTACTGGAATCGAGCATGATTTCTGGCCATCACTGCTAGCAGCAGCACCGCTTGCAAATCCTTTTTTTTACACAATATTTGAAACCACTTCTTGTTTCCCCTGCTGTCAGCCATCTTTAGGTGTTCAGGTATCTTTAACCTTTGTCATGACCCCAACAAGCTGTAAATGCCATAGCAGTAATACAACTGAATATATTTACAGTGGGCTTCAAAATTACAGTTGAAATGGTATGTTTTACCTGTCTGATCTACAGCTGCAGAGCCATGATTATCAATATTCCCATATAGTCCCCCGTCAAAGCTGTTTAAACTATGTGCCCACTGTAGAACAGTAATAAATATTTTTTAAATATTAGTTTAATTTAATCTTGGTAAATAAAGCAGGTGATGCCTTGAGAGGAGTGAGCAACATTTTAGTCTGTTGTACCAGTGTAAATCCACAACATAAAGCCAAGTTTGCCATGCCTGATTTTCATCTCTATAGCCATAACTCCCTCATGGTTCCCACCCCCTGCCCCACAGACACAATGCCATTTAAGCCATGTGCTGTACAGTAAACACAGTGGGCTCAACTTTCAAATGGGATCTTAGATTGACACAACAGTCAGCAAACAGCAGCTTGTGTTGAAGCCCAGTGCACAAGAGACCTTGCAACTGATTTTGGAACAGTAGGGGTCCTAGCATCAAAGTCCTCACAATTGATGCAAGTGCTCCCATGTGTCAAACAAACTACACAAAGGGACTGGATTACCACAAGCTCTGAGATGGTCATGCAGCAGTGCTCTGAGAGCCAGAGCCCATCAATTAGTGTGCCCAGGGGGTCAACAGAGGCTGTGGTGTTGAAGAAGGTCAGGTGGACAATGGTGCTGGCACAGACCCAGTAGAGGAATGTGTAACAATGCACGCTAGTGATAGTGAGGGATGGGCAGCACTCGGACCTGCACTGTGGAGGAGACCCTGAGGACACCACCAACGTGAGTGGCGCCAGGGCATGCACTGCATTGGTGATAGTGGGATGCACACAGGAGGGGCTCCAGCTTCAGAGCTCTGTGCCCTACTGAGCATGATCAGCAGTCTAACCATCTGTCCATCCCCATGCATGGCCATTTGAGTCTGTAGGAGTGTGGTCAGTGGCAGCATGACAATGTTTCACTGGTGTACTGTCACAGATGTAGTCACCAATGTGGGCATGGGCCTCCCCAGCACAAGAGGCTTGCCATGCCATGCTCACTGGATTTGACACTGGTAGGCATGTGGCACAGTGAGAGATACACCACACTGACTCCGACCCATGCTCAAGGGGTGCAGGACTGGGTGGAGAACCATGCTCTGTGGTGCAGGAGTAAGTGCTGCTGGAGGAGCCAGCTACTTCCAAAGTAACTCAAAAAATTCCAATACAGCACACACGGGTACAGGAAAAGCCCAAGGAGTAAACTGGCATCGAATGTGCAGTGACAGCAGCCAATCCATCCATCCATCACAGACTGCAGTCCCTGTTGTGTACATAGTCACTGGAAGCCATATACAGTATGAATAGATCAGGATGGCTAGGTTTATGACATGTCAGAGATTGAGACGTCTATGCACCTGTGCCACTGCTTGCCTCAGGGACCACAGCATACAATTTAGTGTATGCCACTGGTGCATACTGGAGTATCATATTGTTGCATGATCAGTCATACATATGTGCTTCTTGGCATAGTCTGCAACTTGAAAACCAACACACTGTATTCAGTGCCCGCTACATGCATACCGTCCTCAGCTGCTGCCAATGTATTCTGTGCCAGCTGCTTGCATCAGGATGTACTGCCTCACTCATGTGTTGCTGACGGTGGTGGTGCAGGGGGTTGTTAGACCAGCTCTGGCTGGTGTAACCCCTAGCAAGACATGCGGCAATGGGGAGGCTTCAAAATTCCTAATTTAGGGGATGCTGCAACACTAACCTGGCACAAGCCCCCTTCTGAAATGGCACAGCTGTGCATCCGATGCAAGCACAGCTCACACCTGACTGGCACAGGTGTCTCCCAACTGGTGCAGGCTGCAATAGAAAATCAAGAATGACACAAAGTGTGGTGCAGTGATCCCCTTACATCATAACTCTTTGCAAAAATAACCTGCGTCATTACTGATGTGTTAAAATTCAGGTCCAGTATATTTTTTTATTTATTTAACCTGGATAAATATCTTGAAGGAGTGAGCCGTCTTAAAGATGCAGTGCTATTAAATTTAAATTTACTTAAAAGCATTGATATTTAGCTGAAGGACCCCCACACCAATGCTACAGTATGTTCAAATTTTTTGTTAGTTCAATGATGCCTTGAAGGAATGAGCAGCATTGGCTTGCAGGTTTCTCTACACTTGTCTACACTTATCCCTCTGTTCTGATCTTAATATACAAACATAGAAACACAGAAACATAGACTTTGAAGGCAGATAATGACCGCTTGGCCCACCTAGTCTGCCCATTTCCCTACCTACAGGATAGGCCGCAGATCCTAGTGAACCAACAGCCTATTTCTTCCTACCCCCAACAAGAATTGCCTTATGTCTGTCCCATGCATTCTTGAATTCTCCCACAGTTTTAGATCCCACAACCTCCTCAGGAAGGCTGTTCCATGCATCCACTACCCTCTCTGTGAAAAAATACTTCCTCACATTGCCCTGGAACCACCACTCCCATCTTTAAATTGTGTCCCCTTGTTCTTGCATGTCTCTTTTTCTGAAAGATGCTACCCTCTTGTACTTTGCTGATTCCACTGAGGTACTTCAAAGTTTCTATCATGTCCACCCTCTCCCTTCTTTCCTCAAGGGTATACATATTAAGCTCCTTTAGTCTCTCCTCGTACAAGATATAGCTGCTAATGCCCCTTCCCCCACAACACTCCCCAAAATGCCAAAAGTCCTGTTTAAAAAAATGTGAGGTTTTTCCCTATGCCTGATGCCTTGAAGGAGTCAGCAGAGCTTTGTTGTAAAGTAGTGAAAGTAGTAGTAGTGAAAGTTAAAATGAGATGCAAACATGCTTGGCAAAGCAGTTCTTTGGACGCAATCAACAAGCAAATTAAGGCTTTGTCTAACGTACACATGACAAACAGCAAGGAGGTTAACACAAACAAAAGGTCTTGCAGTGTAGAGGCAAATGAATAAACCATCACAAGACAACCACATTTATAGTGGCAAAACCAGGCTAAACTGAAACCGGACACCAACTTCTGGTTGATGCACATCTGGGGTAAAACTGGAACCTGACTTTACATGTGACACACTCTGACATCTGAACACAAATGACATTTTAGGAACAGTCCTCACCTACTCTGCCTCTCTATGAAGAATAGTAACCCCAGAGCAAGAGAGGTATTAAAAAATGGAAAATAAAATGAGCAGAAACCAAAAATGGAGATATAAACAGAGGTTTATGTAAACACTTTGGGGCCCCTGTTAGTGGACTTTCTGAGCCCGATTCCAAAAGAGTTACACATGTTGCAAGGTGACTTGCGCCAAACCCAATGGCCCAAGTTGCACCTTGCAACATGTGTTACGCCATTCGGGATTCCAAAAGGCGGCCTGCACCATGGCACAGGTGGCCTGCACACTGGGGCACATCCGCCAGCTGCAACTTCTATGGCACTGCAGAAGAGTGGGTTACGGTGGCATCTGCACCCTATTCTGAAAGGGCAGCTGCCATAACCCAGTTAAGTTATTCCAAGATGCACTGTGGCACTGCGGGGTTAGACCAGCTGGTAGCTGGTCTAAGGGGCTTCCGTCCTGGCAAAATGGTGGTTTTCCCCCTGCAGTGCTGCAACCCACACACAGCCATGCCCCATGGACCCCCCCATTACAGAGCAACTCCCCAATTACCAGGGTGCCACCCACCGGCACATGGGTCCACATTTGGCTGGTGCCACTCTTGAGCCTGTGCCACTCTGCTAACCCCCCCATGGCCCACAAGGGCATACAGGCTTGTTTTGGAGCTGGGAGAGCTTGGGGGGCTGTGCACTGCCATCAGTGGCCTTGCGGCACCCAGGTTCATTGCACCCTTCCTGTGGTGCAACCTTTCAGCTGCCGCAAGTCACAGGGCATAAGTGCCGGGGACTCTGCCTGTTCTGGAATAGGGTGCAGAGTCCCCAGCGTATACCTGTGAGTTGTGACATTTGTCTTGGAATCCAGCCCCATGTGTTGTGAACATTAACGAAATGGAACAACATAAAAAATGGCTTGAAATCAAATTTTATGACTTTGTATCATGTAAGTAGTGTACTACAACTAACAGTCCTGAATACAGGCTGAAAATATAAAATGAGGGTATTACACCTGAAACTGTTTTACTCTTTGTGAACTTACTTCTACTAAGTCACAAAATGCAGGGATTTTTAGGAGAGCATAGTGGTGTTTAGGGGATCAAAACATAAAACTAAAGACACATGAGACACTGATTTTTTCCTTGCTTCTTTATCAGCTATACAGCAAAATTTAAGAATTAGTTAAGTCCAAGATAACCTTACTGTGCATTGACTGGCACTACCTAGTATTTTCTCCAGCACTATGCTGATGACGATAGAGATAGATAGATATATTAGATGGCTAGATAGATAGATAGATAGATAGATAGATAGGTAGGCAGGCAGGCAGCCAGGCAGACAGACAGACAGACATAGATAGGTAAAGGCATATTACTACATGGCACATGATAAAATAATGATTTGAACAACACAATATAATCTTCTGGGTATTGTACAACATTTCCATAATTGTCACTCAAGCTAGTTTATGAAGTGAGCTGAATATAACAGGCAAAAGACAATTTAATGTATTCTTTGTCTTTTTTTATAATGTCACTGTGATAAAACAATTCAACTGTTGATTTAAAAATTCTGTAAGGTGCTAAAAACTATAGAATTAAGTAAAGAGACTTACCAGCCTCAGGCTCTGCACCTGATATATTGGTGCCTTACCTCAGGGAAATGATGTTTATGTACAGATGATCAAAATATTCCAAGAGTTAAAATGTAATAGCCCTCATAAATTTACTTTCACCGGGTTCCTGCTCTGAAGAGCCACCCATGCTCTGCCCCTGTGCACAGCTACGTTATGTTGTAAAGCCAGGGAAAATGTGGGGACGCGCACCATTATAGTCTATGGGTGGCAGTTTTCACATCATTTTTATATATCATGATGGTAATTTGGTGATGAATCAAGGGCACCGGTCGACTAACAAGAGCCTTGTTAGTCGACCGGTGTCCTTGATTCATCACCAAATGACCATTACAATATATAAAAACAATTTGAAAGCTGCCCCCCATAGATTATAATGGAGTGTGTCCCCATGCTCTCCCTGGCTTTACATCAGAATGTGACTGTGTGTGGGGGCAGAGCATGGGTGGCTCTTCAGACTAGGAAGTCTGAGTGATCCAGTGAAAGTGAATTTATGAGGGCTATTACATTTTAACTCTTGAAATATTTTTGGTCATCTGTGCATAAACATCATTTCCCTGAGGTAAGGCACCAATATATCAGGTGCACAAGCTAATCATTAAACTTGGTGGATCTCTTAAATATTTTACAGTTTTCCTAAGATAGCCCATCTAAGGTGTAATGGTTTGTTTCAGTGGGGTCCAGCTTTTTGTTTATCTTTACAGATGGTTGATTAAAGCATTAAGATGTTAGGTGACTTGTTTAGAATTACACAGTGAATATGTGGCTTGTGTGGCTTGTCAGCCTGGGTATTTTTGTTTTTCCAACCCTGGGCTCTATCCACTAGAGCCCACTGCCTAGCCTTTTATCAGCTTTTATTGGAACTTGCAAATTGAAGCAAGGATTTGAATAAATCTGAAATGAGGTTTATCTATCATCACTAAACCTTTGTGTGCATGTTAATTTATCAATTACAATTTCATTCCTTTTCATCGTTAGCAGTTTTAATTTTAGAATTGGTTCATTATTTTATGGGTGACCTGGGGCACATTGCAAGGAATGTTATCAAACTAAATCAAGATAATTTTTTCACTAAACTAAATTCTGATTAACTAAGCAAGCACTGGCTTCAAGTAAAGGATGATGTGGGTGTTTTTGGTTTTTGAAAAAAATTGTTTTTGCAAGTAATGTTCTAATGCATATAAAGAGTGCCTGACAGACATCACTGAAAAGACTGAAGTCCTATACTATCCACATACAGATTTAATTCAAGTAGCTGTAGTATAACTTTTCTAACATTGCCCTGTCTCTGTGTCTCTCACTTTGCCCTTTTAGGATCACCTATAATGGGTGAGAGGCACTGTGATTCAGTCAATGTACTCATTCAACGCTCAAATGATTATGCCAGGCTACCCACTAGGCTTGTGTACATCCCATTTCTGCATGCGGAAATGGATGGAATTTAAAATTCCAATAACTTCCTTTTCAGTGGAAGTAGGTCAATACTGCCTAGTAATTATTCTGCAGATTCCACCCCATGGAAAATTGTATTCACCAGCATAAATAGAATTGTAACAATCTTCCACAATCTGTTTGGTGTTGTTGCACAAGTTATTTCTGCAATTCAATAAATACTGTATAAACGTATGAAAATGTAAACATAACAATTCTTAAAAATGCAAAAAAGAAAAAAATTCCACACATTTCCTAGATAATTTCCATAGACTGTAATGAAATTCCACAGAAATTTTACATTTCGCAGTAAAAACTCACAAAGTCAGAATCCTGCAAATTTGCCCAGACCTACTGAAAACAAGGGTGTCATTTAGCACCAATTGCAGTGGTGTTCTTATTATGCAGACCCTTGCTTAGCAGAAAATAAACTGAGAACACCTGAAAGAATTTCAAAGAGGACAAAAAGTTACCAGAGGATAACAGCTTTTAAATTCTACCCATCTGGGCCAGATTTAAAACAGTAACTTAGAAATAAAACATAACTCTGCAGAACTATCAAGTCCCCTGAATAAACATGTTGTCTCTCTAACTGGACAACTAAAGACCAAGACTAGAAAGTCCCTATGTACTTAGGGCTAGCTCCACAAAAATCATGGGGATACGGTAGACACCACTTAATGGGGACACCACTGCCGAATCTGAAATGTCCCGACTGAGCAGGTGTCCCAGATAAGTGAAGTTTAGTATTGGCAGGAATGTCCAAATGTGGAAATAGATGGCGATCAAAAAGTAGTATGTACATGTACCATTTTATTAAAAAAATCATTAAAAAATAACAAAAAGTAACAGCAGTGCCGTATTTGACTTCTGAATGGAACAATATCCAGCTGTTCATTTTAGAACTTTGATTCAGAGTTATGTGTTCTGGGTTGCCCGGTCAACAGACCTCACATGTTCTTGTACTGTATCTATTTAAAAAGTAGCAACAATATTGTACGGTATTTTGCTTCTGAATGGAACAATATCCACCTGTTCATTCAAGCACTTAGATTTGGAGCGCTCCTGTATCTATTCAAAAAGTAACAATGGTACAGACAGATTGTTCTACCCACATAGAGCATGGGGACACTGAACAACATAAATCTTTATCAAATCTTTATTAAATCTTTATTAAAAACTAATCTTTAACAAATCTTCATTCAGAAAGCCTAAGAACAAAAAACAATATATACAAAAAGTAACAACAGTATGAATGGATCGTTCTGCATACATAGACCATGGGGGCACTCAACAATGCTAATGCTAATCTTTATTTAGACATTTAACAACAACAAACACAACAAGAGGGCAAACAAGTCGCTTTGTAAAAAAATCTGTAAGTTTGCTCTGATGACTCTCATTGACATCTGTGGAGTATATCATTTCCTCCATCTCTATTAGACTGTCTCACTGTAAGACTAGCCCACGCTGCTGACACCACCTTATGATTTTGTTAAGACCCTTCAATGCTTCAGTAGCAGACACTGTGTCATCTTTTAGAGGTGTCTCTGGGGTCTCATCATCAGTGTCAGTGGTGAGGTTTTCGTCCAGTTTAAGCCTCTTTATTGCAGAGACCACATCCTCATTACTCAGCTCTCCTTCAGTTGGTTCCTCTGCATCCATGTTAACAATGTCTGCAAACTGATCTGAGGTCATGAAAGCTGGTTGGATGACATCATGCAAGGATGCAATCTCAATGGTTTCTGTGGGTTTCTCTGCTCTTGTTTTGAAGTCAGCCTTACTGTAACAGTGGTTATTGATGGATTGCTTCACTAGGGTCCAGGCATGATGCTGCATGTAAATGGCATCCAGGGGTGTGACTTTTCATTTGATCTCTGTAGCATAGGCAGATTCACCAAAATCTATTGTGGCTATGATTTTGCTAGCCACCAGGGAGTGGTAGTGGCCCTTTCAAATTTTTGATGACCCCATGTCCATTGGCTGAATTATGCTGGTGGTGGTGTTTGGTGGAAAAAATGGCAATTATATGTTTCTTAGCTATGAAACAAGTTAATGAGGGTGAGCACTGCAGTTGTCAACAAACAAGATGATGCTGTGAAGTGAATAGTTCTATGTGATAACTGTGAAAGCCTAAAGGCGATCGCTATTATCGCATGGTCAGAGTGCCAAAAACATTTTCGGCACTACTGACACCCCGGCACACAGGACAATGGCACCAGGGACATAACTTTCAATGCTTTCTGAGGGGTGCTGTGCCGCCCCACCCCCCACGCAGGGGGCTTCATCCCCCGCACCCCCTACTAAAGGATTCTCAACTCCAGGGGGTGCATGTCGGGAGGGAGGTGAAAGCATGTAAAAATAAAGGTTCAGAGCTGGGCACAATAAAATTGCACTAACACCCGGACCTGAACCCGGTACCTCAGCCACCCCAACCACAGGCCAACCCTCGAAACCATGATGCAGCTTGGCAACCCACCGCAGCACCACCCGCTACAGCTCCTCTGCCCCCTCCCATCCCACACTCACCATGCTTGCTCCCCCCCACGCACGTACATATAGCGGCATCCTGTCACCCATTTCACCCCCCCGGTCACCCTACCCTCCCATCGACGTGAGGGATTTCACCAAGAAGGAATCACTGTTATGGACGGTGCTCTTCCCCATACGCTTCCTCACAGGCTACCACATGAACGCCACAGCCGCTGGTCCCACTAAAGGAGACACTGGTGGAAAATCTGTGCTGTCCTCTAGTCATTGGCTGAGTTAGTGTTGGTGACAGGGAGCATGCATATGTCTTTGGGGAGACATCTAGGAAGTTTGCTTTTTTCTTATGATGAGCATTTTCCTTTTCTCTGTGCATGTCAAATTAGCATAGACCAAGACTAAAACCCAGTCTTTGGCTTTCTTACCCCCTGCTAGCTCAAGGTTGCGAGGGCATGTCCACGGTATGGGTAGCCATGTTTAAACAGCCTGGTCTCATCAGCATTGAATATGTCATGAGGACTATAGCCAGAGACCATAGTCTGCAGAATGTCACTGATCCAGGATTGGGCAATGACTGTGTCTGCATCAGCCTTTTCCCCATGCTCCTTTTTAACAATGATTTTGTGTAGTGCCTCCCAATGGCATAACCATCCCTCAGTGACTTCAAATGCAGGATGCCCCATTTGAACAGCAAGTTCATGGGCCTCACTTTTTAACATTGGCACAGATACTCATGCCCATTAGAAATTGCTTGCTGGAACCAAAGAAACAGTGCATCCTCAACATCACTGTTTTTACCATCACATTTCCTTTTGCACTGAGGATTTGCATTTGTTTGCCTGTCAGCTATAATCGTGACTTGGTTTTAACTTATTCTGCTGGCCTGGGATTTCAAAAATCCCAAATTGCTTGGCAACACTGGCAAGAGAGGCTACTGGGCAGTCAAAAGCCTTAAGGACATGAATTTTGTCCCACAGCATAATTTCTGTCTGTTTAGCAGCCATTATCACTGATCATGTTTGTGTGCATGCCATGAGGAATGACCACTTATATACTGTATCACCTGAGCTACTGCCCCAACTGAACAGATGCACCAGTCCCAATTAAGCAGTAATCATCTCTATAGAGATTAATGGAGATGAAATCAATTCCAGCTGGGATGTGGCGACTAACCAGGTGTCCCGACTAACCGAATCCCAATTAAGTGATGCATATTGTAGTATCAAACCAGTGACTGCACACCCAGCAACCATGGGGGGGTGAAATCAACAACCCTGTACCCCCTGCTGGTATGGAGCACCATTGCAGTGACTGTGGGCAGTGCCTGGGATACTGTGGCCACCATCACCAGTCATCCAATTGGATGCATCCACTCTGCAATGGATCCCTTACTCTGAGAGGTGTAGGGGTCAATGAGCTGCCATATCCCCTTTGACAAATGCTGGAAATCTGAAAATGTAACCGGCCAGTGCCAGTGACACCCCAGCCCCATACCTTTGCTCCTAGGGCTATGGGTCAGTTGATAGGGGCTGTCCATGTTCTCAGGGTCTATATGGCTGGGTTGAGAGGGGCTCATTGTCACTATGGCAGCCCCTAGGGTCATGTATCATGTGTCTTATCTGCCAGTACTGCTTACAGCCCTTGCAGTGCTAAGGATTTCATACATGTTTGCCCCCACCCCCCGTATGCCTCAACCCAGTGTGAAGATAGTTTTAGAGCCGTGTAGTCATGCATCCATGGCTGTGGATTCTGCAGGGTGCCACAAAGGTGCACATCCTGTGTGTAGGAGACACTTCATGGCTGTCCACAGCTCTCTGGTGTTGTGGGGTTGCTGCATGACTTTGTGGGTTGAGCCCTTAATTTGGAAACTAAATGTTGTTCCCATGTTCATCATTAAATATGAAGGATAAACAACAAAGCCTGTAGCTTTGCCATGCATTGAAATATTTTTTTTAATTTCTGTTGCTTGCTTTAATTCTGAAGGTATCAAATGGATGTTTCAGAAAAATAAATCAAATAGGTAAAATATTACAATACTTACAGCATGGAAATCTCTGCATTTTGGCTTTTTTTTGCAAGTCAAATGCTTTTTATTTAGGGAAGTGGTGTGGCCTAGTGGTAAAATATGGAGCTGAGAGGAGACCTCCTTGGTTTAAATCCCACAACTGCCATTTACTCACTGAGTGATCTATCAGGTCACTTAGCCTCTGTGTGCTTAATTTGTCTGTGTGCTCCATGAGTCTACAGTACTCGTGTGCTAAAAATGACAGTATAATTCTCTTCCCTCTTCTGGTTTGTAATGCTTTATTTCTTTGTTTTGTTATTTATTTTGTTTTCAGGGTAAGTAACCTGAAATGCAGGTTCCATATAATGTAACAGATACTAGAAAATATAGTAACAAATTTACAGAACATTTATTTGGATACAGTTATACAAAAGCAAATGTCTTTCCTCTTTCCATTTTTGTTTTTAAACATTTCATGGAGAGCATTTATGTTTACCTAAAAATTGTAGTTACTATACTTTCTCTTGAAAGAAAACTACTTTCCTTAAGGTCATTAGAAATGTTCCAATATTCGACAACTGGAAATCAGACTGCCATGTTTCTTTATTATGAACTGAGTTTCATACTGACCAATACATAATTTGCCACTAATATAAAATAAAAGTTGAACAACAGTATTGATTATAAAGCATTTTGTTTTTCTTCAGCAATACAGTACAAGTTATCATTTTACTGCTCCCAAACATTTCGGCAAAAGAGTGCCTTTATAAGTAATAAATCTTACACAGCAGCAGTTACTGCAGTGTTAGAGGCAAGGTACTATCTTCCTCAGTTGTGATTTAGGTCACAGCATCATCAGATTGGCTATTGCTATAGCAACCACAGCTTTTGCCTTTGCAGAGAGACTTGTAACACTATTCCACAAGGTAAATGACAGATTCTGAGACATAAAAAAGATAAAGTGAAAACATTAGTGACTGTGATGGGATGTTAGTGCAGGTTTGGGGGAAGCAAAATCAACTGACCTAACTAATTATGTCTCCTCAAAAGAAAACAAAACAATGTAGCAGTTATGTCATGGATCACAGTAAAGATATTGCTATGGGAAATGCAACTCTGAAATGAAAATAAACTGGTATCCCCATTCCAATAGTCAGATACCAACTGGCTGGGACAACATTCATAAACAAACGAGAACTTTCTCATTTGTAAACTGTTGCTTTTGACTGTTACAGTATAATGCCCAATGAAACAAGCTGTATGGCCTCCAAAGCATGTGCACTATAACATCTTTGAACAATATATGTATGTCTGCACATACACACACACACACACACACACACACACACACACACAAACATACATACATTTATATATATATATATATATATATATATATATATATATATTTAAGCATTGCACACTAAAGTGGATCATCAGAAGTATTACCACGGCAATGCGCATGCTACTGTCTGTTTTTAATAAATGACTGATCTGCTTTCCTTTTGTCACACAAGTGCATTTAAATGTTGAAGACTGAAGAATGCAGAAG
Source organism: Neoceratodus forsteri (assembly GCA_016271365.2). Lineage (NCBI taxonomy): Eukaryota > Metazoa > Chordata > Ceratodontiformes > Ceratodontidae > Neoceratodus > Neoceratodus forsteri. Next base: position 1,536,038,537 of record CM057456.1, read on the forward strand.
AGCAGCATGTATTATATTTTGCAATGTAAAACACGTTATTAGTCTTAGTTGTGTTGCAGAAATCCAGATTCTGTTATTAGAAAAGAGTTGAATATCAGTCCTGTTGTGATGCCATATTAAAGGGATAAGTAACACAGAAACAGAAAAAATGATAGACAGAAACAGAACAGTCCATCTAGTCTGTCCCAAGATTTTCTACTTGGAGATTCTGCAGTCTCTGTCCTCCCCATCTGTCTCCAGTTTCCCTCCCTCACCTTTCTAACTGATTACTCCTTTGTATGTATCTCACTTTCTTTTAAACAACACTGTCTGCCCTCACAACCCCATCAAGAATTTTGTGCCTACCCACCACCCCTTTCTTGAAGTAGTAGTTCCTAATGTCCTTTTCAAACCTTCCATCTCCAGCCTGAGTGCTTCCACTGGTGGACACGTTGTTTCTTAGTTTAAACAAACTTGCCGTGTCCATTATCTTGAACATTTTCATGAATTTGAAAGTCTCTGTCATGTCTCCCATTTCCCTTCTTTCCACAAGAGAATACATGTGAAGACTTTTCAGTCTTTCATCACAAGCCTTGCCCTGCTGTCCATAAATAATGACTGTGTCCCTTCATTGCACTGTCTCTAATCTATCCCTGTCCTTTACTAGATGCAGACCCAAAAACTGGACACAGCATTCCAGATGTGGACTCACCTGTGATCTATGTAGGGCTAATATCACTTCCTCCTTGCTAACAATCCTTTTCCTTATGCAAGCCTGCATTCTGTTAGCCCTCCTGTATAGTGGTGTGTGAAGTTGGAAAAAGTTGCTTTCCATATTTGCTGCAATTTGCAAAGTTAATCCACCTTGTGAAGTGTCAATTTGCAGTATAGGACTAACTTAGCAAATTGCATATTTGCTTCACCAGTGAAGTGGGGCCCACAAGGAAGTTTGCTATGTATTATGGTATTGGAGGTCACATGGTACTGAAAAGATCTGTATGCCATGTGGAGGCTGTGTTGAGTGTGGTCTTCTAAAGAGAATTGGAGAGAAGTATGTCCCTGCTTGTCTAAGCAAACAAAAACCTATAAAATCAATTTGAAAACTCAGTCTTTTTAAACAAATCACTCACAAAAAGATCTAGAAGGACATCTGCAGCTAGATTTGCATTGTTTGTTTCTGGTTTTGCTTATTTATTTAAAGTAGTGGTTTGATTTGGTTTGGTTTGGTTTTGTCAAGTGAAGAACGGCAGTTTGGGGAAGAGGATGCACTTCTGCTGGCAAGACAGCCCAGAAAGATAAGTAACCGTGTGCATTTATTTTGAGCACTATTCTGGGTGCAGCAGGTGTCTAATATTTGTTTTCCTCAGTCTTTCTTGTTCATTATTTTTTGTTTGTGGTCTGTGATTTCCCATTTTATTTCTGTAGTAGAGTTTGGTGTGGTCAATAAAGTATTATGTGAGTCTCGTTCTATATTAATTGAAGTTATTTTATTTAGTTCTTATAGTGACGGTGTTACTTATAGGAACGTGTTCATTTTTTTAAATTATTTATTTATTTATGTATTATTGTCTCGGATTACAACTTTTGAGCTAATGGCTCATTTACAAAGGTTCCACATCAGAGTGAGAAACGAACAACAGGTAGTCAAATAACAGTGAGTGGTACAGTAGCATGTGAGAATTTAATTTTTTTACAAAAAGGAAATAACAATAAAGCAAAAAATATAAATATAACAGGATCAGATTACAGATACAAAACAGTTTTACAGTAATACAAGACAGCAAATTATTCACAGCAAAATGCTTAAATAACAAGAACTACTGGCAGAAGGTGTAAAGGGGATTAATGTGTTATGGGGATGGGAAGGGACAATGGTGAGAGGGAAATTGTGGGAGAGGGCAGTGGGGAGACAGAATCGAGGATGGGGGTGGGGAGGGTGAGGAGCCATAGCACAATCCTATGATGACCAGTGGGTTGGAGGGGACTAGGTAGGAGTGAGTGGAAGTGGAAAAGTGGGAGGAGGTAAACTGATGATTTGAAGAATGGATGCAGCAGAGTAAAGAACGGGGCAGTGATAGGAGTATGGATTCAGAAAAGGGAAGGTTGAGGGGAGTGGGGAGAGACACAGAGGGGGAGAGGCATGGAGGTAGAAATCAGTATAAGAGCTAGGTTTGTTGGAAGTGCTGATTAGAAACTGGATGTAGTGGGGGGAGGCAGGGGGACACAAGACAGTAAAAACCAGCATAAGTGCTGTGCTGATTGGAAGGGCTCATTAGGAAGAGGGAGGTGTGCAAACAAGAGAAAGAAAAGAATAGGAATGGGGAGTAATTGAGAGTCAGTGCAAGGGGTAGGGTGGGGTCATAGTGCAAGAAGTAGGGCATGGGGCAGGAATGTGGATGTGGATATCCATACAATGCTAGTAAAGGTGTATGAAGTGGGGGGGTGAGAGCCAGAGAGGGTTGTTAGTCTGAGCAGTCGCATCTCCCTCAGTCATAAAGGTGCCATTTTAGATCACTTTTAAATGGCCCAAGTTTGGAGTAGTTTAGGATGTTTGCTGGGAGCACGTTGATCCAGAGTGGGGCCTTGTAGGAGAAGGTCCTCTGGGCCAGAACAGTGCAGTGAAATGAGACATGCAATGAGTTCCTAGCCTTGCCTCTGGTCCAGTGAGAATTGTGTGCAGGATGGAGTAAATTTTAGACAGTTTTTGGGGTCATACCTTGTAGGGCTTTTTTCCCAAGGAGACAGACTTGGTACTGTACTCTATCATGTAGGTTGAGCCACTTTGTTTGGGTGTTGAGGTTGCATGTGTGCATTAGGGTTGCCACCCATCCTGGTTTTGCCAGAATTGTCCTGTTTTTGAGTTCCCTGTCGAAGGAAATATGAAAATCTGACCGGGAAGTCAAAGTCCCAGTTTTAGATTGCATGATATGTGTGCACTGCATAAGTCCCAGTTTTGCAGTAGAAAAGTCATTGTTTCATATAATTTAGAGTAAACAATGACATTTCTACTGAATTCTCCCTTTTCTTATCAGAATTCATGCCCAGAATATACTTGGCATGCCACGTGGACCACCGGCAGTCAATCAGTGTGTGTATTGTCTCTAGACAATGGGGGTGGTTTGGAAGGCGAGGGCATGTCTTTGCATCAAGCTGCACTAGTATGCTCCTATTACTGACTGTCCATGAGCGTGAAACTGACTGACCTTCTTCAGAGACTCCTCCTAGTGCTGTGAGTCAGTGTGTGAGCAGCCAGCATGTGAGTCGACCATTTTCGCAGCTTTCTACCTTATCAGAGATGGAGTTTGGTTTGGTTGGGGTGTGGCATCTTCTTGGACTTGGACCAAATTTCTGGGTGCTCTGCTCGCTCAATTTGACCCTTTGTCTTGGCTGCCTGAGCCCCGAGATAAAAAAAAAAGCCTTCCCTGCCAGCTGCCATTAGTGCCATGTGCTCCATCTCCTGTCTCGGTCCTCTTCAACACCAGACTGTGGCCTGCTGCCACAAGTCGCTCGATGCTCCCCGTCCTCTAGCTGGTGCAGAGTGCAGGCACAGCAGAGACATCAGGACATGTTAAGAGGGCAGTGGAAGAAGTTTCTCTGTCCTCGGTTGGGGGCATGGTGCTAGTACGATTGGACTGCTTGCTATCACCTGACCCTGCTCTAAGTAGACCGTCACCAACGGGCGGCTTATTCTATATGGAGAAGCAGCATCAGCTGCCAGTGGGCAGTGGCATCATGTCAAACCTTGACTTTTGGTAAGTTTTACTAAAGTGCAAGTAGGTAAAAGCTCCACAAGTGAGCTCTTCTGTTCTCCAGTTAAGAGTAGATCAGCAGTGAAAAACAAAGAAACTGAGTACCAGAATAGACTGTATAAACTTTTTAATAGATAAAATACTCACAAAACCATAAAAACAAAAACAGCAGCAGCAGCAGACACAGTAGAAGATGTAGTGAGGAAAAGGAAGCACCCCTGACTGGTTTCACTCTTTGCTTCTTCAGGGGAGGTGTGTCTGCCAGCTGCTAGGTGCACCATTTATATAGAGAATTGTATTAAACTGACAGTTGCTGCTGCTCTTTTTATGGTTTTGTGAGTACTATATTTATTAAAAAAGTGTATGCAGTCGATTCTGGGGCTATGTTTTACTAGAAACATAGAGGTTGATGGCAGAAAAGGAGACCATGCAGGATCTGCAGCTGTATACTAGGTGGGGTAAAATGGGCAGACTGGATGGGCCAGGCAGTCCTTTAAATGACCGCCTGGCCCATCCAGTCTGCCCATGTTTCCATGCCTAATATAAAACTGTACAGATTCTACATAGTCTGATTCCTATTCTCCTGCCCCTTCCCCTACCCATGGTGTCTCCAGCCCCTGTTCAGACTCCCCCTCATGACATTATTGGTCAGTACAGTCAGAGAGTTTTCCCTGGCCCCTGAGTCCAGACCTCCCATTTGGCCATTGGTCAGTCACATTCACCCACACCCATGACTTCAGGGGAAAAAAGAATTTTTTCCCCTGGAGTCAGGAATAGGAAAAATGTAACAAAAGTTTGTTTTATGTTTAGTAATAGCCCCAAAACTCACCATAGCACATCTAAAACCCTAGAGCTTCTGGTGGCCTAGTGGCCCCCAGACCCCCAGCCATTCTGGGTTGGGTGGGTTGGTTCATCACAACATTGTTGGTCAGCACAGCTGCTTGTCCTTGGCCCCCAACCTCCCATTTGGCCAGTCAGATTCTCCCACACCCATGAGTACAGGGGGAAATGTTTGTTTTTCCCCTTGGAGTCAGGGGTAGGAAAGCCATACCAAAAGTATGTTTTTTCTTCAAGAAAAGCCCCAAAATTCTCCACAGAGCATCTAAAACCCCCAGAGCTTCCGGAGCACATCCCCCGGCTTGTATAGGTCAGATGTCCAGTTTTTTTTTTGTACTTAGGAGGTGGCAACCCTAGTGTGTGTGCTGACACCTGCACTTAGCACTAGTGTACAGGCCTTATGCAATCTACAATGGAAAGAATGGAGCTGTTTACTGTTAGTGAGATGGCCTCATCAGTCAGGCAGGAGTGGTGCCTGTAGAGCAGTCCTAACCTGGTGTTGACTGTTTTTACAACTTGGTCAATGTGCTCAGTGTAGGAGGGGGAGCTGTCTAGGATGACACCCATGTATTTGAAGGTGTTCACCTGTTCCAAAGACTCATCCCTGTTGTGGTTGATAGTAAGGTGGCAAGATGTTTTCTTGCTCTGGTGGTTATAGAACAACATGGTTTTATTTTTTTTTGTAGTTTAGGAGAAGTTTGTTCTGAGAGAACTACTCCTTGACCCTAGAGAAACTCTCCTGTAATTCATTAGTTAAGGTCATTAGGTGTGGGCTGCTTGCAAAAATGACAGTGTCATCCAAGTAGAGGAGCAGCTTGGCTGGGCAATTCTCAGGAAGGGAATTGTGAAAGAGGCCAAACAATAGCAAATCAAGGATGGATCCCCGGGGTACCCTTAACATTACCTTCCTTTCCTTCAAAAGTATGTTTTGTACTTTTAGCTGCTGGGTTATTTGACCTAGGTAGCTCTGGAACCATGCAGTTGTCTCAGAAGATAAACCTAGGACAAGTAATGTTTTTAGGAGGACACTGTGGTTGACTGTATCAGAGGCCTTGGTGAGGTCAATATATATTGACCCCACCAGGTTCCCTATGTCCAGGGCCTCATGAATGAATTCTGTGAATTCTAAGAGGGCAGTAGTAGTGCTGTAAGATTTACGAAACCCATGCTGTTGTGGGCACTGGATATTGTGTTTTTCCAGAGAGTCTACCAGCTGGTCTGAGACTATCTGCTCAAGGGCCTTAGATATCAATGGTAAGATGGAGATTGGACTGTAGTTTTGAGTGGAGTGCACAATCCACACTTTTATGAATTGGGAATACTACAGCTGATTTCCATTTTGTGGGGAATTGTGCCAGTTTGAGGGAGAGGTTGAAGATAATTGTGATTGGATGCACTACATCTTCTAGTGTGAGTGCAGTCAGTTTAAGATCGAGGTTGTCATTGCTGTACCACAATTTACCAAGGATTCTACTAAGATATTTTTTCATATCAGCGGCAAAGATTTCCTTGAAATACAAAGGAGGAGGTGTGGAGGTAGGCAGCACGTGAGTGGTTGGTTTGTTGTCAGTGTTATCCATTTTAAAATTTAGATAATCTGGTGGGAGTACTGAGCTAAGGTCAGTAAAAGCTAAGTTAATTACCCCTGTTGTGTGTCTTGGTAATCCCACTCATGCCAAAAAAAAAAATAAAAAAAAAATAAAACTTTTTATTGGTGATTTTACTGTAGCTACTATTAGCTCTCAGTAAACTGTTCTGTCCAGAATCAGATCACACTGTTAAACCCTCAGGGGAGGTGTTGTCTGCAGCTGCTATTTAGTTTTACTGCAGAATTTTATCAAATTTATTTCCTCACAGTATTATAAATTTAAATATATAAAATGACTGGGAAGAGATGCTCAACTAAACAGAGAGGCGCTGGGGAGGCAACAATGAAGTGCATAAGTTCAGTGGGTCAAAAGGTTGCTGCAGCTTAAAAAACTATGTGTGCAGCAGCATCGTCTATGGGCTCCAGGCCTGGTAGTAGCAGTGAAGAAGTGATTGGCAGAAGTGGCAATGGTATTAGTGTCACCAAATTTTTCTCTGCCACGTCTGCGGCATCTATGCTGGTGAGGCCTGGAGGAGGCAGTGATAAGAGGAGCAGTCCATGAGGTAGCAAAATGTCCAGCTCAGGCATAGTGGTTGAGGAGGAGGCTATTGAGGTCCCCATGACTCCTGGTGGTGCTGCTGAATCTGATCTTGATGTCAGTTTCCCATTCCCAAATAAGAGTGTGGAGCTTCACCATGAGTCAAAGTTTAGGAGGGGGGTGATTTGACTTTTGTACATTTAAAAAAGAATACATTGAAAAATGTGTCGCCCACTAAAGATAATGAGATGGAGAGAGCCTGGAGAAAGTGAAGATGAGAAGGACAGAGCTCTGGAAGAGGTGAACATCATCAGAAGTAGTGATTATGATCTGGATCCCATAGGGGAACCAGAAAAGAAAAAGAGTAATGGTGATGCTGCTGAACACGGGGTTTGCACACTTGTATGTGGTAGAACTACTAAAGTCCCCCACCCAATACTACAGCAGTTCTTCCTTTTACCATTACATCTCATGAGGCACACAGTGTTGAAGTGTATAAATCATCCCAAAAAAACATCTATTCCAACTGCCCTGTCCCACTCAGACCAACATGCAAAATCAAGAGGTACAAAATCTCTAGTTTGGGATTTTTATATACTGGACCCAGCTGGTGAAATAGCTGCTTTCTGTCAGCTGTGTCAAGCGCAAGTTAGTTTGGGGAAAAAATGGCAGACACCTAGGTACTGGTGACCAACACACACACCTAATGTTCAGGCTCCTGTTATGCTGGACTTAACACCAAAAGGAACTTGGTGCAGGGGGTCTTTCTCCCTTATCATTTGCATTTGCCAAGGCACACAGAACCAGCAGGGGAAATAATCCCAGTGGAGGGATGGTTGACTGATGAAAACTACTACAGACAGGAGTAGGAGTCTGTGGGACTGCCTAGTAGTGGTCATAGCATCAGTGGTGGGTTAAATACTAGCACCCAGATGCACAAAAGCACAGTAACCACAGTGCAGAAAACACCCAAATTACTGCTTACATTCAAGCATCCCCCATGAATCCACCATGCCACCACACTGAGTCCAGCTGTTTGGTTGTCCTACACCCAGAAAGGTCCAGCCTAAAATGCATAGCATGTTTGAAGGCCATGCCACATAACCCACCCAATCATGCTGTTGCATGTGAGCTGAATGCAGAAACAGCAGAAATGATGGCAATTGATCTACTGTCATTCTCTTTTGTGGAGAATGTGGGATTTAGGAGTTTGATGACACATGCCTGTCCCAAATGGCAGATTCCCTCAAGAACTTACTTCTCCACATGTGCCACTCCTGAGCATTATGGGACAGTGTCATGCATAGTAATCCATTCCCTTCTGCATTCAGCATAGAAACATAAAAACATAGATTTTGACTGCAGATAAGGACCACTTGGCCCACACAGTCTGCCTATTTCCCTACCGATTGGATAAGCTGCAGAGCCTAGTTAAGCAACAGCCTGCTTCCTCCTACCCCCTACTAGAATTGCCTTATGTCTGTCCCATGCATTCTTGAATTACCCCACTGTTTTTGACCCCATGACCTCCTCCAGAAGGCCGTTCCATGTATAAACCGCCCTCTCCATGAAAAAATACTTTGTCATGTTGCCCCTAAGCCATCCCCCCTCTATCTTCAAATTGTTCTTGCACATCTCTTTTTCTGAAAGATGCTACCCTCTTGGACTTTGTTGATTCCCTTGAGGTACTTGAAAGTTTCTATCCTGTCCCCCATCTCCTGCCTTTCCTCGAGGGTATACATATTAAGCTCCTTTAATCTCTCTTCATATGGCTTCTGGTGCAGACTCTGCTCCATTTTAGTTGCCCTCCTCTGGACTGCCTTCATCCTGTCTATGTCCTTGTGGAGATGGGGTCTCCAGAACTGCATGCAGTACTTCAGATGGGGTCTCACCAACTGTCTGTACAGAGGGATAACATTTTCCTGTTTTCCAGCATACCACAACAGCAATGATGAGTGTAGCTGAATCATATACTGTACAGGTCAGAAAATCATAGAATCATAGAAAGATACAAGCTTATAAGAAAGAAAAGACCATTGATAGCTTGCCACTAAACTTTAGTGGAGATACACATACTTATGTGCCCCCATATAGGAATCTAATCAATTTTTAAATGCATCCATTTTGGGGCTGAATACCACATATTCCGGCAATGAATTCCATCTCTTTACAACCTTTTGTGTAAACTATCCTTGTCTTTATTGGTCCTACTTATATCTCCTGTTAATTTCAAGTTATGACTGCGCATATGTTGTAGACCTATATAGTCTATCAGGCCTATGGTTTCCCATAGATATCTATCTCTGGTGGCTTTATACACCAGACATAGATCGTCCCTCAGTTGCCTATATTCCAAGGGGTACATGCCCAGACATCTCAGCCTCTCTCCATAATTCCTATGTCATTGCTGCTCCACTAATGTGGTTGCTCTTCATTGAACACTCTCAATAACTTTTCCCTCTTTGTCCCTGGAGTGCAAAATGGAGCACAGTACTCCAACTGTGATCTAACCAAGGCTGTATATAAGGGCAGTATAACTTCTTGAAATCTACTTTTAATATTTCTTTTAATGCATCCCAGGATCCTATTACTCTGTACTACTTTATGCCTGGTGTTTATATCAAAAACTAGCCTATTGTCCACTATTACTCCCACATCATGTTCATTTGTTGTAATTTGTAGAGATTTACCATTGAGGGTATATGTAAACTGATGATTCTTCCTCCCCAGATGCATTACCTTACACTTATAATTGAAATAAAGTGTATTGTTGTTTGCCCAATTTTCTATAGCATACAGGTTTAGTTGAAATGCATCTTCTGCTTTAATGTTATTTATAATTGCACCCAATTTACTATCATCAGCATATTTTCTCATTCAGACACCCCCTGATACCTTCACAGTTACTATGACCAGGTTAAAAAGTGTTGGGCCCAGGACCGAGCCCTGAGGTACACCACTCGTAACCTGGGTCCTATCTGATGAATATCTCCTTATGACAACACGTTAATATCTATTAGTCAACCAGGATTTAATGCTAGATTTGCTCCTGACTGAGATTAATGAATTGCTTCACCACCTTTCACTGAAAGAGGGGTGCATTGCAAGCAATAATGGCTTGATTGTAGTGAAATGCATCAGTAATGGGGGGTTTCTCAGGGTGCCATTCCTGGCACATTGTCTTACTTTCATTGTGCAGGAGTTTCTAGCATATCCTGATGTCAAGTCCATGATAACTGTGGCATTTCGCATATGTTCCCATGTTGTCCATCCCAGAAAGGCTTGTGACCATCTCAGACACATGCAGTTCAAGAACAAACTGTCTCAGCACTGTATAAAGTTGGAAGTTGTCACCAGATAGAACTAAACACTGCACACATTGGAGCACTTGTTTGGGCAGTGCAAGGCCATCTCTGAATATCTGCTGCTGCATACAATCTGTCACAGTGCCAGAGTATCTATGTCTCTGATTACAGACCAGTGGTAACAAATGGATTGCCTGACCATAATTCTAAGGCCATTCAACCATGCAACACAGGCAGTGAGTGGGGACACTGCTTGTATTGATCAGGCAATCCCACCCTGCTAAGATAGATGCTGTTGAATGTACAGCAGATGCTGGAGGCAAGTGGTGATATGATAAGCTGTGCCTTAATGGAACACATGCTCCATGTCTTGGACTGCATACCCATATTTCCAGAATAGTGCAGTCTATAGATTTTAGGATTGCCTCCATGCTGGAGCCACAATGTAAACAAGGTCTGCCATCAGTACTAGAAAGTGGGTGTAATTAAGTCCAGAATTTAACTGATTTTCTAATAAAACAGGTACATAAGTCACAGATGTTAAAGTCACAGTTATGTAAGGCCCTGCATGAACCTGAACTGAGACTGAGTGTTACTACCACCTCACATGGTAAACAGGCTGATAAAACATACAAGGTAACAGAAAAGATAAGCACAGGTACACATTAGGATGTTTTTGTACCGGCTGGGAATTGAAAATGTGGAGGAAAAGGAGAAGGAAGCTGATGTGGCAGCAAGACTGTGGGCAGTGCACACACTGAGAATGCATATTTGACAGACACCAGAAGAGCCCTTGCCAAACTGGAGGTTCACTGATTGGGCAGCACTGACCTCTGTAGCAATCAAATACCTGAGCTATCCACCTTCAAGTGACAGTGTGGATAGAGTATTTAGTTCATCAGGGGCCATTGTGCAGGACAGGCATACAAATCAGTCCCTTAGAAATGTTGACATGTTACCATTTATTAAAACGAATTCAGGGCATATTCCATGTAACACAGCTGTGTCAGCATTCCTACCGCATGAAGGCAATGGTGGTGGTGAAGATGAGCCAGAATAACCAGAGGGTGTCAGCATTGGGCATACTGCTTCTACTGAGGTAGATGAAGCATGGATGGAGAAAGAATTCCCAGGTGGGGTCAACTACAGTTTGGAAGACTGAGGACTGCTTCCTTGATAAGGATGATTGAAGTATAAAAAGAAATGTGTTCTGTCCATCCTTTCCTCTTCATCAGTTGAATCCTTTTCTTTATGGCTCAGTTTTGTTTTCTGTTATATTTTCCCCACGTTATGCTGCTGTTCCATATATCTGATTAACTGCCTCTATTCTCTCCTATGTGATGTCTACAAAATAGAAAATCAGTGAACACTATATAATTAAATGCCAAGTTTGTCAACAATAATATTGGCTACTGCCACCTCTACTGCGTGCATCCAGACTGAAAAACCCAGACTCTTAAGCCAATGTAAATACCATTGTCAGCAATGCAGATCATACATACTCCAGCAGCCAAGACACTGCTTCCTCCTCCTCCTCCTCCTCCTCTGGCCTGCTTGTGACCTCCACATCCACCATCAAAATGGGCCACCGCCACCTTCACCACATGATCCAGACAGAAAAACTCAGACTCTTAAGCCAGAGTAAATGCCATTGCCCACTATGCAGACTATGCATCCTCCAGCAATCAAGACACCACCTTCTCCTTCTCTGGCTTGCTTGTGTCCTCCACATCTATCAACTGCATGGGCAGCTCTACCTTAAACACATACATCAACACTTAAAATCCTGGGTCCTTAAGCCGGTGCAAATGCCATCACCAGCCATGCAAACCATGTAACCTCCAGGAACCAGGACATGCCTCCTCCTTCCCCTCCAGCCTGCTTTTATCCTCTGCATCTATCAACAACATGGGCTACCAACACATCCACCATATTCATTTAGGCTGAGAAACCTGGACTTTAAAGCCAGTGTAAATGCTACTGCCAGGCAGAACCCCAGCCAGCCAGCCCTAAAGCTAAGCCTTCAACTAGGCAGCCCATCAAAGCAGTATGACCTGAAATCCAGTAGAGCCAACTTTGTCTGTTGTGATGGTAAGCTACTTTCACTGTTGTTCACACTCCTTATATTCACAGTTAGTGGTGACCCTGTCCTCATACAGGAGGGGCTTACACCTTGTTTGACAGATGCTAAAATATGTTTCTTTCTTTCCTTCTGTCTCCCTTTCACTGCAGGTTTGATCACTCACAGGGAAGAAGCCAAACAGCTTGCAAGGCACAGACTTAAGTTACCTCTTCCTCCACTACTCCTCTCTGTGGCACTGTCATGCCAGAACATGGCATGGCCCTTAGTAATTTGATAGTATCATTACATGATTTTTTTCATTTTTTTATTTTAAGTTTTTCTTCTCACAGGTACACAGTAACACTGTGGCAAAGTCAAGCTCAGATCATATTGGGAGGAGGAGCCTGTCGTGCTTTGGAGGAGTCAGTGTTTCACTACACATGCTGGTGGTTGTGAAGGAGCCACAGGTTGCAGGAAGGCACCATGAGTTTTATTTTTACAAGAAGTATGCCACCTACTGCCTAAGCATGCAGCCTTTCCAGAACAATTTGTGTGCACTCTCTGGTGCGGTGTGTCTCCCTCTCACTCTTTGTTTTGTTTCCCCAGGTGGATAGCTTGTTGTGGCAAAACTACTGATGTTCTTGAAGACCCTAGAGCAACAAGAGGCCATTTGGAAGGCTTTTGAGCGAGTGATGAATATGAAGGTTTTCGCTCTCACACCATACGTCAGACCGTTCTCCTTTACGCAGAAGATTTTTCACCTCAGTGTCCCTGGACTAATAGTTAGACAAAATATATAAGGGGTGTATTTTAATGCATTTATTATTGAACTGTGTACTCTTTTTTTTCTCCGTTCTCCACATATCTACCATTGAAATGCAATTTCTGTGATTTGATAGTTATAGGGCTCCTATTGAGGTCTCAGTTGTAGTAGTTGTATTATTATTTAAGGACAGCGTCAAGTGTCTTTAGTATTTTTATATGTGGTTTTAATTTTAAAGTTGTTTTGTTGGGTAGTTGCAGCACTCTTATCTCCTTTAAAAATTCCTGGCCATTTACCTGGTCAAAATTATTCATTTAATTAGCAAATGCAGCCCAAGCTTAAGCTGTTCAGCCTAATAGTTTAATTGCCTAATCTCCTAACTGCCTAACAGTCCAGCTAGGGGCAGTTCCCCTGCATGAGGTAATTTCCCCTGCACAAGGCAATTTCCACCTAGATGACAAGCTCAAAAGTAGGCATTTGTTGATGTTCAAGTAGGGAGCTGCCTGCTTGCTTATTACTGGGGAATGCAAGCTCTTGGGAGGTTTCAGACCCAGTGCAAACAGCTAGGAACTGTTGTCATGGGATCTCCCTAGAAAACACCACACCACACCCTTTCTTCATGGTTCAACCATCCAGAGTTTATTTGTGTAGAAACCCCTTTTCCATATACATCAGGTGTGCCCTCACCTGACTCCCCAGCCCCATTCCCCCTTGAGGTGATTACCCAATAGGGGTCCCACCACAGCCTAGCCATACCCTCCCTATAGCTTGGCCCTTTCTAAACCTTTTCCATTCCTTCCCTATACCATTGCTTCTCTCCAGCAACCCAATAGACTCGTGACACCATCGGTGCCCCTGTTGCCCTTACCTGGCAACCCTTGACTCTGAAGCCAAAAATTCACCTAAATCCCTTTCTATTATGGGTGGATGGATGGGAATTCAATTAAAAATGGATTCATCTGCAGTAGAGAGGGCTCCCTTCTCTCTGCAGCCCCTTATCAACCCCTGTAGCTCCCCCTCTTCCTGTGGCTTCATCCAATCCTGTGCCTCCCCCCTCACTCCACCCCCTCTCTGACCTCATGCTAGCTCCTCCCCACTTGGTGACATCACTTATTCCCTGTAACTCCTCCCCCTTTCCTTTGTCTTCCTTGTCCTAGCTACCCCCTATCCTTCCTTGCTAGTCCCTTCCTTCCTCCCACCTCCCAGGGGACCTCATGAAAATCTGGGCTGCCCTTTAATAGGGCAACCTCTTTTGTCATGGGATCCCCCTGGAAAACACCACACCACACCCTTTCTTCATGGTTCAATCATATGGAATTTATTTGGGTAGAAACCCCTTTTCCATATACATCATTTCATATTTACATTTTCATGATAATTTAATTTACATTGCCCTGGGTTCCAATGCCCAACATATAACAATATTCACCATTAATACAATTTTAGGTCTGGGCCTACCATTCCATTCTTCATGCGGCCCAGGTGTGGGTACCTGGTGCCGGCCCCTTCAGTGTCTTCTTTTGGGTTCAGCTTGCATTCCCCCCCATCTGCCACCTCTGAAGCAGCTCCTATGTGAAAAGAATGTGATGCAAAAACAGCTGGCTCTTCCCCCAAGAAGGACATCCCTTTTTTAAGTACTACCATAACCTGCACGGCCATGACTGGGTCACTGCCACCATGACAGAAGAACAAACCTCTCCCTGGTGGCCGCTCAACCCAATATTTGTCCAATGTAGCCACCAACAAACCCCCTTCCTCTTTCCCTTTTAAGAGATTGACCTTACATCCTCGCCCCACTTGATCCATTTTTGAGCGCCTCAGCCAAATTGTGGCCGAAGAGGCCAACCAGGTGATGTCCCTCACCTGTGCCCCCCCATGTCCCTTTTTGTTTGTGCAACTATCTCCCCCACCTGGAAAGCCCCTTTCTGCATTACCCTAAAAATGTCCTGTAAAAGCCGGCTATCTTGGGCCGAGGAGCAGACACATGGCAGCACTGACACCAGCTGTTCCAACAATTCTGACCCAATGGGCCTGCTCCCATCTGTTCTGCATCCCTGCAGCCTCAGCCACCCTTGATGCATGCACCAAACCTCTGGCACCCTGTTTGGAGCCTCCCACCCTTTTGCCTGGCAAACCAAACCAATGCTGGCCAGATGGATGCCCATTGTGGCCCCTGACATGCCACCCACTTTAGTAGGGCAACCTCTTTTGTCCACAGTTATACAGTGGTTTCTTTCTCCATGCTGGATACCTCACTTTTGCTGGAAGTATGCAAAGCCACAGATGCTGACTCTCTGAGCCTTTACCTGATACATTTCGATCCTGCGACTGATTTCCCGGCTTGATAAATTCTCAAGCAGCAAAAAAAACACATATTATTTTGGTCACCACTTTGATGCCAATACGTTATATTCCCTTTCCTTCTGTTTTTAAGTAAGAGGAGAAGTACTATTTGGTACTATTTTTAGGATTGAGTCCACTCAAACATTTTAATTCAGGTGTTATACCTTGGGGAGCGAGTAGGGCACTTGTTATGTTTTCTATTTCTCTATTTTCTCCCGGGACACTGTATAGGTACTGGTACTTGTATGTGAGTATATTGATACAAGCTAAGACATCTGGTTTTCCTTAAGCAGCATTAGGGTTTGACTGGATTTTCCATACTTCTGGGGCATCACTTCTTGGAATCCTTTTTTGTTTCTATTTTTTAGTGTTCTGCTGGGAGAAAGAGATTTATTACCACCCAGGATTACTCCCACATATTGTTGCATATCTGCTGGAGAGCTGGCCGAATATTGACCAGATGAGGTTTGGATGTGAGACTCCATGCTGGACTCCATGTGCATACCTGCTCGACAATATTTTCTTAGTGATACTTAGGAGGAAGACATTTTTCTTCTTGGTACTCAGCTATTATTAATTGAGAACAGAACCTTTGATCTGAAATTTTTTTCCTTAGGCACTTTGATAATTAACTGATCGAGCGCACCTTCTGTCTGCTTAGAACATTCTGAGCTAGCTTTTAGCATTGTGTGGAACTACTGGAAATTTTGGAAAATATATCCCACAGTCAGAACCTGAAAAGACATTGGGATGAACAGTGACTGCTATCTTTTTTCCCTTTTGTCTCAATAGATAGCCTTGATAGCGTTAATATAATTTTTAAGATAACTTCTTAATAACTCTTTAATACCTTTTCCATTTCAGAATGATACTTCAGACAGTACCACAGTTTGAATTGTTTCAGAAACAAGATTAAAGTTTAAAGTGTTTAAAGTGGTGGCTATTACAACCAGATTTGATCTAGTTCATTAAAGGACCTAAACTAATACCAATCTAATTTTCACTAGTTTTACTTAATGAACTTAATAACAGTAACCTAATAACTTAATAATAGTATTGGATTTGTTAAGGTTCAAGTAACTGAACACTGCAGTTAATTATCTGGTGTATCTATGATAGAAAATAGTTCATAGCATGGTATGCAGAAACGATGATAGCTCCTTATTCTTTAGCCTAATGTATCAGATTGAGGTTAATGAATTGTTGTAAAATTGCCAGGAAATTGATCCTTTAGTAGTTAGTTTATCCTAAATTTAGTATTTAGTATTTATCGGTACTATTGGTATTTATTGATCAGATACTCCTAAAAAGTATAATCCAGTTTTACTAAATCTCCCGATCTTAATTATGTATACTAGAAGCGGTAGAAAGTTTAATAAGGAGAAAAGTATAAATGCTCAGATCAATATTAAGTCTGATAAAATGCTAAAAATCAGTAGGAAAGTTAAAAGGCACACGAATGGATGTGTATTTTTCCAAGAACTTCCGATTACTTCTTTTACACTGAATATACTAGACAAAACAACCAAATCAGCACAGTATATTCAAGAGGAAGTATCTATTGATAAAAGGGAGGGAGTTCAGATGACAACCAACTAGCAGATTGGTCTGAACTCACCCCGGATCATAGGAGACTCCTCCACACACAGTTAGAGGGAGGTGTCTTTAATTTAAATAGGCAAAATGGTGCTCTGAACCTGGAAGAACTCCCCAAAGATTTGGTTTCTCAGCGACAACTAAAAATAAGGCAGATGCTACCTGATTCCTCACAATCAAATAAAATAATTTTAAAGAACAGGGAGAGGATTAAGAAGCCTGACATTGCTAACCAAGCAAAAATTACTGATTACTTCCTATACCTAAATAACAAATCAGAAAACAGTATATTAGATCCCACCTCTCTCTGTACAAAAGAAGAAAGTTCATCTGATGTTCCCCATTCCCCAAGTCTCAACAGCAGGAACAAGAGGGTAAATCCCTCCAGTGAGGCTGACATTTCATTCTATCAATCAAGAATGGACTTGTTCAGCCCCATGGATCTTACTAAAGATATGAATACCATGACATCCTTAACTGATGAAGAAGACATTTTAATAGGGTCCCCTAGAGCTGTATTTGAAAAACTGGACAGAGAAGTGGAAAAAAATTCAACTTGATAAGGAATTTTGGGCACAGTGTCCAGATACTATATTGAAGTATACCATCAAAGCTTTAGTCCACCCTATAATGTCAAATATAGTGCTCTTGGAGGCTTATAATGGAATGAAACATTGCCTGGAAAACCTATCCTTATTGTGCATGGAGAAATTCTCAGCATTAGAACAAAGGTTAGATGATCTGGAAAAATACAAGTATGAAAAGGAAAATAAAAACAGAATCTCTCTTTCTGCACTATTATAGTCCTTGCCTCTACAACCCCAAAGAATAGTAGACAAAAAAAAAAGAATAAAGCAGACCAACACATTTTCAAGAATAAAGTCAAGACAAGAGCAAAGAGGAAAAGAAATAAGAAATGTAAAGACTTAGGTAAAGGTCCCCCTCTTTTACAAAATAAAAAAACAAAATCTAGCCCCAGAGGTTTTATCCCCTTTGAATATTAATATCAAGGTAATCTCAAAGGAAAGGCAGGCACCTAGTAATGATGTAAAATCTCTAGATACCACTGAGAGGGTGACCCAGGATCAGTTAGTACCCTCAGCAGAGCCAACTCACAATAAAGGAAACATAAACTCAAATATTTCTGCTCCTAAACAGTCTACTTTGCCTACTGTTCCTGGTTCTCCAAACATATTGATGGGAGATGAGGCACAGAATAACGTTGATACCCTACTTTTCTCTTAATTAGTTACTACTGGTAAAGAGGTAGTTTTTAAAATTGATAATTTGTATACTGAATCTTATGAGACCAAAGAGTCTTTAACTTGCTTAATAACCCATCTGTTTAAAGTTGAACTGAAACTTCCCAGGGTGGCAAACTCACTTATTTTTGTCTATAGAGATAGGTCTAACCCGCACCACCCTGTGTATGTGCTACTTTCTGGCATGGAAATTGCTAAGTTAATATGGACAAAACAGCAAACTTTAAATTCCCTGGGTCTTAATATATCTTCCCCAGCGACTTGGCCTCCAGTCTAGAAACACATGATTGGTGATGTCAGATATAACAAAATACTCTTTTATGAAACTTTCTCTCCTACTTTAGCATTATTTAATTGGAATTTTGATGGGTCATGCCAAGCAAATACTTTGTCCATCTTTGGGATTGATTCCTATGAGGGAGAAACAGGAAAATTTAGTCTTATATGCAAGGGTGAATTTAGCCTCTATCATTAAAACAAACATTTCCTCATCTGACTTGGACATAGCAGAGAGGCTATACTCAGGGACTAAGGGATCACAAATAGTCTGTTATATTCGGCCAGCAGATTTATATTCCCTTTTATTAAGTAAAATTGATACTCTTGATTCAGTTAATATACATCAGGTTTCATTTACAGACTGGGGATACTCGAGTAATTCTTCCAGAGAAGCTGGAAATTCCCAGCGACTATTAATTGTACCAAAACAAGCAGATAATACAGCCTCAGATGTTAGTCTACTATCTAACCAGATAAAAGATTTCAATGTTTTAATATGGAATGTTGCAGGGTTGGGGAATAAATTAGCAGACCATCAATGGCTGAGTTTTGTTTCTGGTTTTGAGATTCTGGACATCCAGGAGACTTGGACTCCAGCACAGCCATATATCAATGGATTTAAATCTTATTCTATACCTGCAATTAAGGTGTTAAACCCCATGGTAGGTGTATGGGGGATCTTGCCACATTAGTAAAAAACAGGGATGGTAGACATGTTCTTACAAACTTGGCAACCACCCAGGAATTCCTCCTAACAGTTATAGGTTGGAATTCCAATATAGTATTGATTGTAAATGCTTATATCCCACCCCATTTTCACTCTAATCCAATATATGAAATCTGGTCAAGACTAACTAGAGAAATTGAGGCTGTATCTTTGCTATTTCAAGTAGATACTATTATCTTAGCAGATTTTAATGTTAGAATTGCTCAGTATGATAATCTTGCTAGTTTACAGGAGCAATTTTATTTAGGGGACTTGCTATACAGACACTCGTTGGATAAAGTTCAGAACAAAGCAGGAATGTGTTTTCAGAACTTCATCAAAAATAATAATTTCTTGATATTAAATGGTAGGATAGATGGAGATCAACTGGGAACATGCACTTTTTTTTCTCCAGAAGGGCAAAGTGTTATTGACTTTGTCCTTTGCTCACCACACAGTGATGATCACTCTAAAAAACTAAAGATTTGTATGAGACCAGAATGTGACCATTCTGCAATATTACTGTCCTTTGACCCTTTTGATTCTTCAGTGAATGAGGACAATACTCCTAAAACCTTAACTTCACTTGCCCTAGCTGGCAAAACAAAACTGGTTTTCAACTCTAAATGGATATGGTCACACTTCTAATGTATTCTCTTTCTTTCTTAACGCTTTTCTCATTAACTGAGGGAAATTATAATGCCGAATCTATAAGTAAGCAATTGGGCACATGTTACAAACAGATAAGTCAAAAAATATATCATTCAACTGGTAATAAGATAAAGATTAATGGGTGGTTTGATGTTCAATGCAAAAAAGAAAAACAGAAATTAGGGAAACTGATTACACAAGTTAAGAAAAATCCCTCCAAAGCTGATTTTGCTCATTTAAATAAAACACAAAAATTATATAAAACATTTTTGGCAAAGAAAGAATTAGATTTTACTTTTAAACAGTGGGACAATATGTTCCAAGTTATAAAGTCTGGGGACAAGAAATATTTTTGGATCATGGTGGCTAATGGGACAAAGGTTTATTCTCCATCTCTTCCTATATATATATATATATATATATATATATATATATATATATCCCCAAAGAAACCTGGGTCTCACATTACAAAACTCTTTTCAATAGAGCGTTACCAGATCTCCAAAATCATATTGTTCCTTCTTGGTTATTAACAAAAGAGCTCTGCCCTTTGCAAATGACATTATTTGATGTTAAGCAAGCCATTATTTAGCTTTTGAATAATAAAGCTCCCAGACCACATACCATCCCAGGGGAAATCTACAAGGCCCATTTAAACTACTGGGTCATCTTTTTCACAAACTTTTTAAATACATGTTTAAAAGAAAGATTCATACCTCCCTCTTGGACCAAAAACATAATAGTACCAATCCATAAGAAGGGCCCATATCAACTCCTTATGAATTACAGACCTATTAGTCCGGTTGATATTAGCAGCAAAATATTTTCAAGGATTTTATTAAATAAATTACAGAACTGGATAGAATCAGAATCACCCTTATCAAACTTTCAGGCAGGTTTTTGTCATGGTTATTCAACGATTGATAATATTTTCATATTGGCGCACTTGTTAGAAAAATATAGATTGTATAGAAAAATGACAATTTATGCCTTGTTTGTTGATTTCGCTGCAGCATTCAATTCCATGGTTAGAGCAAAGTTATGATCTATTCTAATCAGTAGAGGAATACCTTTAAACTTACTTATCCCAATTTATCTTCCATATTCAAATACAATGACAGCTGTAAGATATGAGAATATGGGCAATATCTCAGAGTATTTCAAAACATCCATGGGAGTAAAACAGGGATGTTTACTAGCTCCTTTGCTGTTTAACATTTACATAGATTCAATCTTAAACTTTGATACTTCTTTAAACATAGATTCTCCAAAGATTAGGTCACATGATATACACATACTGGCATATGCCAATGATTTGATTCTTCTCTCACTTTCTGTAGTGGGTTTACAAAATAAGATAAACCAACTAAAACCAAATGTGACCTTCTAGAGCTGAAAATCAATCTAAAAAAACAAAGATTATGGTTTTGGGGTCAAACAATCTCAATATTATACTACCTAAACTCTATTTAGATAGAGATTTAATTGAGGTTGTTTCCTCTTGCATTTACTTAGGTGTAAAATTTACTTCAAATGGTCAATGGACAGCTCATTTGAAAGATCAGGTCTCAAAGGCCAAACTAGCAGCTAAAGCATTATTATGTTTTAATTACAAATATGGTGGGCATACAGTTGCACCGGCTCTTATGGCTGGAGAAGCTAAGATTAATCCCATTTTACTATATGGTGTAGAAGTCTGGGGATCTTCAAATGTTCCTTCTTGAGAATCTCCTTTATCTTTTTATTACAACGCTCAGTTACACATTCCTCTTTCTACTTCTAACCCAGCTGTTAGAGCTGAACTGGACAAGTTACCTCTAAATGTAATAGCTGAATTACGTCTGGCATGCTATTGGCTTAAAATTTTAAATAAGTAGGATACTTTACTCCCTATGGCCTATTGCAGGAGAAAATTGACTGGTCAGCTTCAGACTTTTCATCTCCCTAGTTATAAGCTGTCAGATCTATAATTTCTAATGTTTTTTTAAATCATTTGTGGTCAGATTCTCAGAAGAGAGTTTTGATCTCATCAATTTTTTAAGATACTATAAAGAAGAAACTTTTTGAAGCTGCCCAGTCAAACCAAATGGATCAGGTTAAGGCCCAGAAGCAAGCCATTTGGTTTAGCACTAATAAAATTGATTCTGCTCACGAGAATTATTTAACTTTCCCAATAACCCCCAATGTTAGAAAAACTATTATGTGGCTAGATTTGGTATTATAAGTTTGAAATATATTTATTTTAACAAGTCAAATCCCAAAACTGTGCAACAAGACTACTGTCGATGTAATAGGGTTTTTCTCAAAACTCTATGTCATATTACTATTCAATGTCATTTATTTAAGACTGCACATAATCAAATTTTAAAAAAAATTCTGGTGAAGTACGCAGAATTGGATTATGATCCTGTATTCATTCTTCTTCACCCTATGACAAGAGGTGATGCAGAAACAGCTGCAAATTTTTATGCCAATGTAATTAAGCTCAAAAGATACACTTTCTTGCTTCTTAATAATAAATCTCTGGCCCTGCTGGTTTTGCACATATTAATCTGATAAATCTGATAAATGTTGAATATTGGTAGGTTAGACCATCGTTGTGTGTTCATTTATTGTACATGTATTTAAATTGTGATGTTTTCTGCAAGATTACCTTTTTTTACTCTATTTAAAATTTGTAATGTCTACTACTAATGTATTGGAAGAACAATAAACTGCTAGTACTAAAAGTCAAGCTAAGTAATTTCTCTTTTCTTTTCATAGATGACAGTAAGACTGGGAGTAGAAAATAGATATATCATCCATGCGGTCACCTATAGTGGCTAACTGAGTAGAGTCAAAATATGTCAGAAGATGTTTTGTTGTATAGTATTAAAGAGACTAAGGACATGGGTGGAAGAGACTGATATATTGAGTGAATTCCAGAATGGATTTAGGGAAGGAAGGTCTACAATCCAACAATGTTCTGTGTTGTCCCATCTGATATGGAAATATGTGGAAATTAAAAAAGGGACACTTTTCTGCTGCTTTGTAGATCTAAAAACAGTGTTTGACTCTATTATTCAGATAATATTATGGAACAAATTAAAATCATATGCTATGGATCCTTCACTTTTAGACATTATGATTAGACTTCACCAGGATACATGGCTAAAAGTCAAATACAACCAAAAAAGGGACTTAACAGCAGAAATCAAAACTAATCTTGGGGTAAGGCAGGGGTGCTTATTGGCCCCTATACTGTTTAATTTATATATAAATTCCATAGTCGAACACTTGGATGAACCAGAATTCCATTTCTCTTGTATTAAAAACAAAATAAATCAGTTCTGGCTTTTGCTGGCAACCTTGTATTAATATCAAACTCATTATTGGGGTTGCAACGAAAAGTGAATATCCTAGCCATATTATGCAGAGAGAGTAGATTAGTGATAGACAAAGATAAAACAAATTTATTGGTATTCAGACATAAACAGAAAAAGATGCATTCTCTGTATATAGATAGAGAAAAGATAGCTACAGTTAAATCATATCCTTATTTTGGTGTGCATTTTTCTCAAAGCACTAAATGGTTGGAGCATCTTAAATTAGTTAAACACAAAGCAGTAACTGTGCTTTAATGCATTTAGGAGGTTTACTGCACAAATGGGCAATGGCTCAGTAAATGGATTATTGAAAAGTTACAGACACAAAAATACGAGACAGTTTACTTTATGCAGCAGAGATATAGGCTCCACATATTTCAAATATTTTGGATGTACAGTTAAATAAGTTATATAGATACAGTCTCAAGGTCCCACAAGCAGTACCTGCCACCATTCTTAGAGATGAATTGGGTCAACTAAGATTAAAGGCATATATTATAGAGAAAAAGATAGTATTTATATTGAAGTTCTTTCTTTTGCATTGGTATAGAATTTCTAGAATGTGTATAGAGGAGGAAACTGATTATACAGTACGGAGGTTTCTGTCTCCAATGTTAGAATGTATCGCAACCCAGGTATTTCCCTTGGGCCTAGGCCATTTGCTTTATCAGCTATATTATAGGCCATTTGATGAGATAATTTATCAGCTAAAAGAAAGGGCGAAGGATAACTTCCACTCCACTGACATGGAGTCTATACAGACATATAAAAATGTCAACTGGTATAAGAAAATAAAATCAATACGTGGGTTGGAATCATATCTTTGTGTACAGGAAAATCCAGATATAGAAGAAGAATAACTAGATATGAACTAGAACTTTATGCATGTAGATACATTTATTTTCAACAAAAATGCTTAGGTATCAAAGATGGCCTTTGTAAGCACAATATGGGGTTATAGATGACTTGAAACATACCCTTCTGATCTGTCCATTTTATGAAAAACACAGGAAATTCTGGTTAGGGCTAATATTGATGAATCTCGATCTCTCTCTCTCTCTCTCTCTCCAGATCAGATAATATTGCTTTTATTTAATGTAAGGGATAAGACTGTTTTGAACAGACTTGGTCATTTTTATTGTCTTTAAAACTATGATAGATATAAGTAGGGACTGATGGAACAACTGGGTATTTTATTCTTAGAAATATTGAATTTTAAGAGTCTTGGCTTTTTATAGCAGATTTTTATGAAAGACTACTGTGTAAATACAGGGGGCTGGATATTCAAAAGGGTTGCACCATGCGCAATAGGGTTGCACCTGCGCAAGTCCAAAATTGCTCCATTCTGTGATATTCAGCAGGAGGCAGTTGTGCCCCCCAAGTCATGCTGAGCAACAGCGCAATGCTAATGAAGGCATGCTCAACCGGAGGGGGAGGAACCATGCATAAACTGCACAGCCTGATATTCAGCCGGTCTGTGCAGAGTTGTGCAGGCACAACCCCCAACCTGCGCCTGCACAAATTTGAGCCAAAAAAAGGATCAAGTAGAGGGCCACCCACAGGTGAGCTGCCACATTGTAGGGTGCAAGACAGCAGCTGCCACCTGTGGGTGGCCCTCCACTTCTTCCCTGTGCCCCCCCTGCAGCCCGATCACGGGCATAATTGTAACCCACCCATAGCCCGATCATGGGCACAGAACACACTCCCCCCCACTGGCCCGATCGCAGACATAATGTGAAACCTCCCCCCCAACTGGCCTGATCGTGGCCAGAATGGAGTTCACCCCTCCAAGAGCAATATCCCTGGTGGTCCAGTGGACCGCAAAGCCCAATTACGGGCATTAGAGTCAACCCCCAAGGTCCGATTACCCTGGTGATCTGGTGGTCCCCACCCACCTCCACAGAGCCCCACCACCGCTCCCCATCAGCCAGTGGTGGCTGCACCCCACCTGCCACCCTGCTGCCCGCCGACTGACTGCTCGGTAGGGAGCCTGTTCAGCAAGAGCCAATGGGCATGCAGCCTATACCATACAAGATAGTCCAGATATGTGAATTCATTCATTCACATATCTGGACTGCCTTTAGTATGGCTGCATGCCCATTGGCTCTTGCTCTGAACCAATGGGCATGCAGCCCTACCAAGAAGTCAGTCGGCAGTCAGTGGGCAGCAGGTGGTGGGTGCCGCCACCCGCCGCTGACAGGGGGAGCGGGTGGTGGGCCTCGGGTGGGTGGGGTAGGGGGCACTAGATCACCAGGGTAATTGGACCTTGGGGTTGACTTAATAACTGCGTGATTGGGCTTCGCAGTCCACTGGACCACCAGGGATATTGCTCTTGGGGGTTGACTTTATGCCTGCCATTGGGCTTCACGGTCCACTGGACCACCAGGGATATTGCTCTTTGGGGGGGTGAACTCCATTCTGGCTGTGATCGGGCCAGTGGGGTGGGGGTTTCACATTATGCCCACAATCAGGTAAGTGGGGGGGTTGTCATGTATGTTATGCCCACGATCAGGCCAGTTGGGGGGATTTACTTCATGCCCTCGATCGGGCTGCAGAGGGCGTCGGTCCCCAATGGCTGCTGCCTGGCAGGGTGACAGGCGCAAGTCGTCGGGGATCGGCACACCTGCATGCTAATGGCATGCAAATGGGGCCATAAGTAGATGCAAATGGCCCTCCCTGTGCCTTGCATGAATTATGGCCCCATTTGCATGTCACCTTTTGAATATTGGAAATTTACGCATGGTGCAATGGAACTTGCGCCACCGCATCTTTGAATGCTCCTGTCTGACCACTTGCAGTGGCACAAGTTCCACTGCACCATGCACAGTGGCTGTGGCCAGGGGGCGATATTCAAAGGAGTTGCTCAATAGTGCAGCTCCATTGAATATCGCCCCGGCCACACCCCAGAGCAACTTTTTTGAGCGGCGCAAGGGCTTGCACCACAGAATGGTGCAGTTTGAATATCCAGCCCAGGATGTTGATGTGATGTGTATGTGCAATGTATTGTAATGACCTTGTGCTGAACAATGAAGAATAATTGATTTATTGATTGAGTAGAGTCAAAAAAAACTTTGTTCTTGTTTTTTGCAGGCTTCTGTCCTGCTGCCTTCTCATCAGCAAGAAAGAATACTCCACCTCCACCTCCTCTGTCTGGGGCATGTGCATTCCATTCCAAGCCATGGCCATCACCAATGTGACACTAAGTGTCCTTTTCAAAAGTTATATTTTTTTAATTTTTAATTTTTTGTTTCCTTTCACAAGTGAAACACAATAATTTATATATTGTATTCACAGATCTCTTTCCATTATGTTATGAATGCCTCCTCTTAAAGCAAACAGGCCATTGCCATCTTTTCTGCCAGATCATTGATGTGGTCAAAATTAAAGACTCTTGCTTGTATCTCCTCCTCCCCCAGCTTCTCTACCACTGTGTGTGGTTTTATAAAAGTCATCCCATCCTCTGTATCCAGTGTGAATACCAGTCATCAACCATATGCTGCTGCCAGATTCTACATTTGCATAGAAGAAGAATACCTGAAATGAAAGACAACTGTTAGAGAGTGATGTATGAATAACATTTAAGAATTTCAAAATGAAAATAAAGAAAAAATAATACTTACCTTCCCTGGTAGGAGACATTGCTAAATTAAATAACCAGATCTGGGCCAGACACATTCAGCAACAGGATTTCAACAGTCTAGTAATAAATACTTGAAAAGAACAAAAGATGGTTAGAAATACATTGTTTCTACTCCCATCACCACCCACAGCCTAAAAGTGAAAAAAGAAATACTTACCTTTGCTGGCAGGACACACAGTGATACTCAAAGATCATCATCCAGATCTGCACTCCAAAGAAGCATTATTATTTCATGAGAAAATATCCAGAATTCTTGGTCATTACAGTTTAATAGGAAAGGTGCTGTGGTAAGATAGTTACACAGTGCAGAAGCAACATATTAATTCGGGAAGCCCACCTCATTTTATTCCCTCATGCAAACATTTTCAGACAGGATAATTCATTAGATTGAGAATTTCTGGGCACTAAAATGTATCCCTGAAAGTGCATTACAAGAGCTGTGCTGGTGGAACTGACACACAGTGTGGCACCATATAGCAGGATCCGGCAGCCTGACTTATTTTTTTTTTTCATTTTGCAGTTTAGAAACATTCTGAGAGCACAGTGTATTGTGCTCTTCACACCATTTCCCCTAAAGTACTCTACAAGCACTGTGGTGGTGAGACTGGCACACAGCTTAGCACCTTGTAGCAGCATGCAGCAACCTGACATATTTTTCCTGGTAGATGAGAAACATTCTTGGAAGTACTGAATTTATGTACATTGGGCTTGTCTCACAATTTCACCTAAAGTGTATTACAAGAACTGTGTCGGGGGAAGAACACATATCACAACACCATGTGGCAGCATGCAGCAGCTTGACATGTATTTATTATGGTAGTTGAGGAGAATTCTGGGACCACAGAATTTATGTATGTTGTGCTTTCTGCATCATTTCCCCTAAAGTGCTTTATAAAAATGGTGGCAGTGGAATGTACACACAGCTTAGCACCATGAATCAGCATGCAGCAGCCTGATGCATTTCCTTTCTGGTAGTACAGAAAAATTCTTGGAGCACAGAATTATCTATGTTTTGCTTTTCTCACCATGTGCCCTACAGTGTATTACAAATATTGTGGCAGGAGGAAAGATGCACAGCATAGCACTTGGAAGCAGCATACAGCTGTCTGATGTACTTTTTTTTCTGGTAGTTAAAAAAAATCTGGGAGGACACCATTTATGCATATTGTGCTTTTCATCCCATTTCTCCTGAAGTGCATTACAGCATCTGTGGATGTGGGATAGACACACAGTGCAGCACCTTATAGCAGCATGCATTAGCCTGACATATTTATGCTGGTAGCCGAGAAAAAATCTGGGAGTACAGAATTTATGTATGTTGTGCCTTTGTTACAATTGCCCCTAAGGTACACTGCAAGAACTATGGCAGGGGGACTGAAACACAGCACAAGCACTTGTAGCAGCATGCAGCAGCCTGACATATTCATTCTGGTAGTTGGGAACTATTTTGGGATTACAGAATTTTTATATGTTGGACTTTTCTCACCATTTCCCATGAAGTGCATTACAAATACTGTGGCTGGGGGGTCAGAAACACAGTACAGAGCCTTGTAACAGCATACTACAGCCTGATGTATGTATTCCAGTAGCTGAGAAAAATTCTGGGAGAACAGCATTTTTGTATGTTGTGCTTTTCTCGTAACTTCCCTTAAAGTGTATTACAAGAATAGTGGCAAGGGACTAACACACAATATACCACATCGTAGCAGCGTGCAGCTACTTGACATATTTTTCTGGTAGCAGAAAAAAGTCTGGGAGCAGACTTTATATATACTGTGCTGTTTGCACTATTTCCCCTAAAGTGATTTACACAATCTGTGGTGGTGGCACTGACACACAGGGCAGCACCTTGTAGCAGCATGCAGCAGCCTGATGTATTTCTTCTGGTTGTTGAGAAAAGTTCTGGGAGCACAGTATTTATGTATGTTGTTGTCATCTCACAAGTTCTCCTGAAGTGTGTTGTAAGAACTGTGGCAGGGAGAATGATACACAGCACAACACCTTCCAGCAGCAGGCAGCAGCATGACATATTTACTTTGGTAGTTCAGAAAAAAATTATGGTATTACAGGAGTCATATATGTTGGACTTTTCTCATCGTGTTCCATGAAGTATATTACAAAAACTGTGGTGGGGGGACCAACACACAGCACAGCACCTTGTAGCAGCCTGATGTATTTCTTCTGATAGTTAAGAAAAATTCTGAGAGTACAGAATTTATGTATGTTGTGCTTTTCTCACAATTTACTCTAAGGAGAATTTCAAAACTGCGGAAGGGGACTGAGACACAGTGCAACACCATATAGCAGCATGCAGCGACCTGATATATTTATTTTGACAGTTGAGAAAAAAATCTTGGAGCACAGAATTTATGCATTTAGTGCTTTTTGCACCATTTCCCCTAAAGTACATTATGAGAACTATGGCAGTGGGAATGACACACAGCTTAGCACCATGAAGCAGCATGCACCTGATTTATGTATTTTTTTTCTGGTTGTTGAGAAAAATATTGGAGCACATCATTTATGTATATTGTAATTTCACACCATTTCCCCTAAAGTGCATTACAAGAACTGTGGCAGGGGACTGACATACAGCACATCACCTTGCAGCAGTATGCATCAGACTAATATTTATTCTGGTAGTTGAGAAAAAATTTTGAGAGTACAGAATTCATGTATGCTGTGCTTTTCTCACAATTTTCCCTGAAGTGTGTTACAAGTACTGTGGCAGGGGGGCTGACTCACAGTGTGGTGCCTTGTAGCAGCATGTAACAGCCTGATGTAGTTGAGAAAAATTCCGGGAGTACAGAATTTATGTATGTAGTGCTAATCTCACAATTTCCCCTAAAGTGTCTTACATGGACCGTGACGGGATGAGTGAAACACAGCACAGCACCTTGTAGCAGCATGCAGGAGCATGATGTATTTATTCTGGTAGTTGAGAAAAGTTCTGGGAGTACAGAATTCATATATTTTGGCCTTTTCTCACCATTTCCCATGAAGTGCATTACAAAAACTGTAGCTGGTAGGGCTGACACACAGCACAGCACCTTTTGTAGCATGCAACAGCCTGATGTATGTATTCTGCTAGATGAGAAAAATTCTAGGAGAACAGAATTTATGCATGTTGTGCTTTTCTCATAGTTTCCCCTAAAGTGTATTACAAGAATAGTGGCAGAGGACTGTCACACAATACAGCACGTTGTAGCAGCATTCAGCTGCTTGACACATTTTTTTCTGGTAGCAGAAAAAAGTCTGGGCACATAGGATTTATGTATACTGTGCTCTTCACACCATTTCCCCTAAAGTGATTTACAAAAACTGTGGTGGTAGGACTGACATATGGTGCAGCACCGTGTAGCAGTATGCAGCAGCCTGATGTATTTCTTCTGGCTGTTAAGAAAAATTCGGGGAGCAGAGAATTTATGTATGTTGTTCTCATCTCACAATTTCTCCTGAAGTGCATTGCAAGGACTTTGGTGGGGTACTGACTCACAGCACATGTAGCAGCATGCAGCAACTTAACGTATTTATTCTGGTAGTTAATAAAAATTCTGTTATTACAGATTTACAGTATGTATGTCATGCTTGCTTACAACTTCACCAAAAGGGCATTACAAGAACTGTGGAGCACTGACTGACACAAACTGCAGCACCTGGTGGCAGCATGCAGCAGCCTCACATATTTTTCTGGTAGTTGAAAAAATTCTGGGAGCACTGAATTTATGTATCTAGTGTTTTTCGTACCATTTTCCATAAGGTGCATGACAAGAACTGTAGTAGAGGGACTGACCCACAGCTTAGCATCATGAAGTAGCATACAGCAGATGTATTTATTGAGAAAAAGTTGAGAGAATGCAGTTCATGTATGTTGTCCTTTTCTCCCCATTTTCACTAAAGTGCTTTGCAAGAACTGTAGTGGAGGGACTGACACACAGTGCAGCAGCTTGTAGCACCATGCAGCAGCCTGATGTATTTCTTCTAATAGTTGAGAAAAATTCTGGGAGAACAGAATTTATGTATATTGTGCTTTTTTACACCATTTCTCCTAAAGTGTATTACAAGATCTGTGGCAGTGGGAGTGACACTCAGCTTAGCACCATGAAGCAGCATGCAGCAGCCTGATGTATTTTTTTCTGGTAGCTGAGAAAAA
Organism: Neoceratodus forsteri; assembly: GCA_016271365.2. Classification (NCBI taxonomy): domain Eukaryota; kingdom Metazoa; phylum Chordata; order Ceratodontiformes; family Ceratodontidae; genus Neoceratodus; species Neoceratodus forsteri. The sequence goes on from CM057456.1 coordinate 1,536,069,353, forward strand.
GACTGGGCACACATAATTTGTGTATGTTGTTCTTTTCTCACAATTTCCCCTGAGATGCATTACAAGAACTGTGGAAGGGACTGACACTCAGCACAGTGCTTTGTAGAAGCATGCAGCACTCTGATGTATTTTTTCTCGTAGCTAAACAAATTCTGAGAGCACATCATTTTTGTATATAGTGCTTTTGACACCATTTCCCTGAAATGTATTACAAGAAGGTGGCGGTGGTACTGACACATAGTTTAGCATCTTGAAGCAGCATACACCTACCTGACACATTTATTCTGGTAGCTTAGAAAAATATTGGGAGCACAGAATTATTGTATGTTCTGCTTTTATTGCCACTTCCTCTAATGTGTGTTACATGAACTGTAGCAGGGGGACTGACACACAGTGCAACACCTTGTAACAGCATGTAGCAGCCTGATATATTTCTTCTAATAGCTGAAAAAAATTGTGAGAGTACAGAATTTATGTATGTGGTGCTTTTCTCACAGTTTCCTCTAAAATGCACATCAAGAACTGTGGAAGGGGACTGACACACAATGCAGCACCATGTAGCAGCATGCAGCGGCCTCACATATTTATTTTGGTACTTGAGAAAAATTCTGGGAGCACAGAATTTATGTATGTTGTGCTTTTTGCACCATTCCCCTAAAATGCATTATGAGAACTATGGCAGTGGGAGTGACACACAGCTTAGCATCCTGAAGCAGCATGCAGCCAATTGATGTATTTTATTTCTAGTAGTTGAGAAACGTTTTGTGAACACAGAATTTATCTATATTTGTACTTTTCCACAGTTTCCCCTAAAGTGCATTACAAGAACTGTATCAGGGGACTGACACACAGCACAGCATCTTGTACCAGTATGCGGCAGCCTAACATTTGTTCTGGTAGTTGAGAAAAAATTGGGGGAGTACAGAATTCATGTATGCTGCGCTTTTGTCACAATTTCCTCAAAAGTGTGTTACAAGTAGTGTAGCAGGGGGACTGACTCACAGCGCAGCACCTTGTAGCAGCATGTAGCAGCCTGCCATAGTTAAGAAAAATTCTGGATTTATGTATGTTGCACTAGTCTCACAATTTTTCCTAAAGTGCATTACAAAGACTGTAAGGACTGACACATAGCACAACATGTTGTAGCAGCATGTAGCAGCCTGATTTATTTATTTTGGTAGCTGATAAAATTTTGGGGAGCACAGAATTTATCCATGTTATGTAGAGCTGTGTGGAATATAAAATCCTTCTGCAGCATGCCCACAGAAATACCATTTGATTCAGTAGAATTTTGTGGAATTTGTGTGAAAATTCTGTGAAATTTTGCCAAATTTTAAATACCAGTTATGTTGCTCTACTTTTAAAAGTACACATTCAACTGCCACCAAATGTGGTACGTAGACAATTAGTAAGGACTTATACGAGCTTATCAAATTTCAGAGTTGTTAGTTGAAAAGGGGCAGAGTTATGGGTGGCCAAACAGTTAATCAAAATTTAGTTTTCAGTTATGTCAATCTAATTTTCAAATCTCTTATTCAAATTTCTCCACAGTTTCAGGACATAGAGAACTTGCAACATGGTTATGTGCACCACATTTTAAGTCTCAAGCTTCAAAGGGGGCTGAGTTATACTTAGTCAAACCATTTGCTAAAATTTTAATTTCTGTTATTTTAGTATAATTTTGATAGTATTCATTAAAATGTTATATATTTTATGGGTATACAGGTTATCACAACATTTATATATGTACACAGTTTCAGATTTCTAGCTTCAAATGAGACTGAGTTACACCCTGCCAAACATGATGCCAACATTTAAATTTCAGTTATTTCAGTTTCATTTTAAAATAACATATCAAAATTTACCCAGATTTGAAACATTTAAACTACTATACCACATGGTCATTTCTAAAAAAGCTCATATTTACAGCTTTAAATGGGACTGAACTAAAAGTAGTGAAACTTTCACAACATTTTAAAATTAAATTTTGCAAGAATGTAAACTGAAAATGTAACAAACCTCTGAAACTTTAAAACTAGAGAATACAATGCCATTAAATTTAGTAGGTTCTTAAACCATACAAAGAGGCTGTTTTATTATTGGCTTGCTACTAGAAATTGCAAAATAACATCTGTACTTAAAGTCAAATTCTGAGTTTCAAAGTCAAAAGACACTGGGCTGGATTCACAAAGCTTTCTGAAGGTGCAAAACCTTCCCTTAGTCCCCAAAACTGCTGTAGCTATGGAAACAAAGGGGAACTTGCATTGAGTGCTATTCACAAAACTCTCCGCAGCTGTGGAAAACAACACTAAGGACTGTGGAAAAAAGTGCAGCTGCAGAAGTCCCTGAGGAAGAAAAGGTGTGAGATAAGTAAGGCACAGGCCCTGAAAGGCTATTCACAACCATTTTTTTTTCCACAGGTGTGGAAAAAATGTTACACACAGTGGAATGAGGCATAACACTGCCTCAGCAAACTGCAGTAGTGCCCCAGCAATTGGAATAAATTAAGGTGGAGGTGAGGCACTGGTAATAGCATCCCAGATAGTATAACTGTGGCTGCTGTAACAGCAACAAAAGCACACATTGCCATGATATGGCAACAGGCAACAACCACCAGACACAGTGCAGCCCATGACAGAGCCCCACAGGCAGTAGAGCCTGGCCAGCCTGCAGTGAGTGCTACCTCTGCAGGTAACTGGAACACCCCAGGGAGGGAGGACCAGCAGTGACAGTTGGCCACTGTGGTGCCATGGTATTGCTGGTACCTGTGGTGTTGCAGTGGTCCCAGTTGAGGGATTGGTTGCTGGTCTCTTTGTGGGTGCTTTCAGCTTCATTCTATGGCAGCCCTGTTTAAGTCCGCTGTTCCAGCTAATTAACTTCACTGTTGCTGTGCCTCCTAAGCTATTTCTGCAGCTGTGGATCAACAGTTATGGATTTTCAGCATATGCTCAATTTACACAGCTGCTGATATTCTGCAGCTGTGGGGATTTTATGAAATTCCTCACTTGCTCAAAATCTCTATATGAATATCAAGCAACAGCATTTCCACAGTGCTGCAGGCCTTTTTCCCGCAGCTGCAGGATTTTTGGCTTTCTTTGTGAATCCTACCCAATATCTGGGGCACCAGGAAGGAAGCATTCTGGCTATTCCAACAGGATTGGTTGATAGGAAAAGTAGTAGGTGACTCTTGTTTTAAGGGATTTTGTCACTGTAAAGAATGAAGAGGATATCAGTGGGATCAGTAGTTCTACCGAGTCAGTTTGGCTTTGCGAAGAGAGAGGAGGGGACAAAATTGTCACCCATGAAAGGAACAGCAGGACTGCAAAAAGCTCAGCCCAGCTTATCAAATGAAGTTGTGATACATGCATTGTGACTGTTAAATTCTACAAAAAATATTCTGGTAACTTCATGTATATGCTAATATGTATATTTGAGAAAATGTTACCAATAGGAGTTTTTTTATTGTTTGATTTTTTTCCACTGTAAATTTAAAACTGCTAAACCAATTCATGCAGTTGCGCTAGACACCAGGTTACACTGACATTGGATAAGCATGTCAAATCTTAAGTCTATGCCTGCAAGTTACAAACATCCACACTTCTAAGAGTTTTCACAAAGTCTGCAAATATTTACATAGTAAAAATTTTGAACCCCTGTAACTTAAAAATCTCTAATCAAATTCTCTCCATATTTAGAAGTTTCTATAAACCTTTCAAAAAGGTTATTCATGCTAATTTACACATGTCTAGCTCCAAAGGTGCCCGAGTTATATGCAAATAAAATCGTTCATGAAATTTCCCGTAAAAAATAAAAAGACTTAGAGCACACATAATTTTGAGATGATACATCATAATGTCATGCAATTTGTACTTCATTTGTAATTATTCCTTAAGACAATGCTTTTCACATTCAAATTTAATTACAGTAAAAGAATATCTTTAAGAACATGATTTCCCCCTTATTCCTTGTAACTAAATAAGGCACAAAAATATACTTTTTTTTAATTTTGGGGGGTATTAAAAAGGTAAAAAAAAAATAATCAACATATTATTACTTTGGGTCACATTAAGAGAAAGAAAGAAAAAATAAGTTTGTTTATGCTCCAAGTTTTTAACTACCCTACCACGGTTCTGGTCAGTAACATCTCGGAACAAAATAAAGTGGACAAAAATAAAGTGGCAAAAACAGTGTCACTATCAATATTGGCAGCACAAAATGTAGTGTGCCAGAACAATGCAGGCCACATGACATGCAGGTAGCAAACAACGTCCACCACATGGAGGCACTGCACTGGAACACACAGCAGTAGGCACCCTTGCACAGGAACAGCACAGGGGTGCAGGGAGATGGAACAGGGTAGGGTGCAACCACCACTGGGGGAAGCAGGCCACTGGACACCTACCATAATAATCTAATGGCACAGGCACCCACATGGTGGGGTACCCCCACCCAGAATGCTGAGTGAGGGAGAATGTGCTAACCACTGGAGGACAGGTGGACCATGACCACCATGTGGATGGCGGTGTATAATGCAAGGAGCACAAGCCAGCATGTCCCCAGCAACACATGCAACACACAGGACAGGGGCGATGGCATGCTGGCTTGTGGTCCTGACCCCTGTGGTTCCAGTACAGTGCCTCCATGTAATGGACATTGTTTGCTACCTGCATGTCATGTGGCCTGCATTGTTCTGGCACACTACATTTTGTGCTGCCAATATTGATGGTGACACTGTTTTTACTGCTTTATTTTTGACCACTTTATTTTGTTCTGCGATGTTACTGACTGGAACCCCTACTACATAGTTATAACAAAAATAGGCATCTATCCCCTTAAATCCATTTTAGTTTTAAGTCCCAAGTATAAGCAGATTAAAAGTTAAATCAATATTCAAAGTCTATGTTCTCTGTAAAGACACAGTTCAAACTTCCAATGGGATAATACTCAGTCATGTCGGCTGCCTCCTCATCGTCAAAGACTGAGCCAATATCTTCAGGAATTTTAACGTTACTTTCAAAAAAGGTTCTAACAGCACCTGGGTCATCAAAATAATAATTCTTACCCTGGAACTGAACTCTTTGTCAAGCAGGTGCAAGTAAAACCACAGTAATTCCAGCTTCCTTGAATTCCAACAGTATAAGCAGAAAGCGCTTTCTCCCACCTTGCATCTGCATACAAAAGTTAGGATACAAATGAATGTGATGGCCCTCATAAAACAATTGCTTCTTTTGTCTAGCTAACTGAAGAATTGTATTCCTTTCAGCAAGAGTATAGAAAGTAATTATCATGTATCTTGCCCCAGGTTGTTGAGTTAAATTCAACAAATCTTTAGGTTGACAGGAAGCAGGGTGAAAACCAGACTACAAAGAAAGAGAAGACTCGATTGAGAAAACAGCTGTCAGTGCCTTCTGTACTGCTTCTTTCAATTCAGCATTTGTCACAGTCCCAGGGAACCCAATTAACCTCAAGTTTCTCCTGAGCATATTATTTTCTAAGCATTCTAGTCTTGACATTTGGGCCAATTGCTCATGTAGTGCTGCATTTGTAGCTCCCTATAAGGTAAGGACCCTAGCCAAGATGGCTTTCATCTTCCCCTCATTAATCTCAATAAGTTTCTCCACTTTCTCCACCCATGTCTCCACAGCAGTACAGTGAATAGATATATCCAGAAGTGAATTCTCAATGTGAGAAGTTGACTGCCTCTCCTTGGCTTGAAATTCAGTCAAGAAAGCTTGTATTGAGACAAGAGTGGGCTTCCGCGATGCCTTTGGTTTTGCTCCCACATCTGGGTGGGTTACTACGGTAGGGAAGACCCCTGGTCCAGCTCCTCCAACATGTGATGCAATTTGACACATTTTCAGAACACCTACAATCAAGTAATCATTCCAAATTTAAGAGCTCTGTCCCAATAAATGGCTGAGGTATCTGAAGATAAACATTTTCATGAAATTCCCCACTAAAAACTAAAATGACAGATTGTGAGCACCTGTAATTTTGACAGAATCCATCCTAATGTCATGAAATGTGGCACATTGTTAGACCATCTATCGTCAAGTTATCATGCCAAATTTAAGATCTCTGGCCAAATAGACAGATGAGGTATATGCAGATAAACATGTTCATAAAATTTTCCCCAAAAAATAAAATGACAGATTTTGAGCACCAATAATTTCGAGACGCTCCATCCTAATTTAAATATATTCAGCACATCATTAGAACTCCTTCCAGAAAGTAAGTTAGCCTACTTTCAGAGTTCTAGGTCAATATATGGCTGAGTTATGACCACAATAATACATTTTTAAAATTCCATGAAATTTTGATGAAATTCTGCGAAATGTCATGGAATTTCATGAAATGTCATTGAAATTCCCTGAATCTGGAATTTTCTCATTCCGCATGGCTTTAATGTTATGCTTTTCCTACAATTTTCCCTAACGTGCATTATAAGAACTGTAGTGGGGGTACTGACATACAGCACAGCACCTTGATTCAGTGTGCAGAACCCCCATGTAGTTATTCTGTTAGTTGCAAACTGTTTTGGAAGCACATAATGTATAAATGTGGTGTTTTTCTCACCATTTCCCCTAAACTGGATTACAAGAACTACTGTATAGTGGAGGGACTGACACACAGTTTAGCAGCATGTAGCAACATGCAGAAGCCAGACATATTTTTTTCTAGTAGGTGAGAAAAATTCTGGAATTCTGAAGTTTATGTGTGTGTACATTTCTCATAACTTCCCCATATGTGTATTTCATGAAATACGGTAGGGGGCTAACAGACAGCATAGCACCATGTAGCTGCAAGGCAGCATGATATATTTATTCTGGTAGTTGAGAAAAATAGTGAGCGAAGAAGACAGTGATAGTACAAGGACTGCACAGTTTCACAAGAAAGAGAACAGTATAGATAGGAAATCAGAATTGTTTTTTCTTTTGTTAAGCTGGAGGAGCACAGCTGACAGCATAATTTAGATAGAATGAAACAGTATCAGAAATCTGGATAGAGAAACGAAGATGTGCAAACATTTTTGTATCTTTTTTAATTTTTTTAAACTTTGTAATTTTTTTTTTTACAAAAGGAGAAGATAAGAATAAAGGAGACAGCAAGACAGACAGCATATGATGAATCTTTTCTTGAATCAAGGAGTGTAGAGTGAATAGCACTATGGCCTGGGGACAGAGGGTGCGCTGCCACCACAGAGTTCAGTCAACCTCTCAAGAATGCTCTGTTGGTTTTGGAGCAACACCTCTAAAGTTTGTTTCATGGCCCCAAATTGGTGGGAGAGCTCCTACTGTGTATCTCCTTGCGCAGCTGTGCCACTTTGGTACCGATCGATGTAGGAGGATGATGTGAGGCCAGTCTCTCAGGTGACCCTACAGCACCCAAGTCTGGCTGCATCTCCTTTTCCTAGCCCCCTTCTTGTCCCCCTCTTGGACTAGTGTGCCACATGATGACCATCCTTTTCACCTCTTCCTGTGTTGCCCACGCTGTGACATGGAAGGAGTACAGTCTATCTCATCATCTCATGCTCCTCAAAGTCCTTGTGATGCCTCACCTTAAGGTGGGTGTGTTGCCCACCTGTGTTCAAACTGCTTCCCCCCTTCCCACACTGAACAACTGAGTGACTCAAGGTGCATGTCACCACACTGTTAGTGGAGTCAATCACAAAAAAGCCCCAAACAAGGGACTTTTGCTACAGATAATGGGAAGAGCCAGATGGCCAGAGAGGGACTACTCCTCCTCACAGGGCTCTGTCGGCTGCACAGCCATAGGGTGTGGCACAGGAACAGGTGTTGCAGCAGGTACAGGACATACTAGAGCATAGTCAACTGGTGGTGATGGGGGTTCCACTGCATGCTGCTGCTGGTGCTGCACTGTGGGAGTGGGCTGATCATTCTACTTGCTGGTGCTCCTGTTGCTAAAGCTGGCCTCTTTCAAAGGGACTGGATGGCATGCCCCATCCATTGACTGCATCCCTCTCTCCTTGCTGCGACTGGTCCCAATCTCAGTCCTTCTAGTCTCCTCCTCCCCATCCCACTCATTTTAAGCTGGAAAAAAACAGAGTAAAAAAAGCATAAAAGCAAGAAAAAACAGAACAAATAAAAGTAAGAAATATTTTTTTTTTTTTCACTGGTAAGTGCACTGATCCCAGGGACCATTTTCAGACATGACCCAGGCCATAAAGACGGCACAGTAAATTATACATACAGATTCAATATACATGGAATACATTGCATGCAGTTCAATATAGGCATGTGAAAGAATTACAGCAGGTCTCTAAAACAGTATAACAAATAGGTACAAGAGTACACTAGTTACAAAGGGTACAATCAATACAATATGACACAACACAACAGACTAAGTGCACTAAGATGGGGTACAGGTAGGCCAATTAAAAGCTTGACATACAACGGAGGCAGGGGTCACCCCAATGCACAGGTGCAATTAGCCTCTTCCATTAACCATGCTCTGAACTAGGTCTTAAAGGAGGAGTGACTGTCAAGGGAGCAAAGGAAGGCCAGCAGTGTGTTCCTCAGTTTGGGAGCTGTGATGGACAGGGCACTGCTGCCCAGGCAGTTGGAGTTCCAACGGACATCTAGCTGTGGTACACTGGACTGCCGGAGGCAGCAGGATGGAGTCTTAAGTTGGATCAGGGAGGAGTAAGGGGATAGGATGCTGCTTCTGAGAGCATTATCAGTGATGCACCTGAGTAGCAATATAAAGAAACATACTCCAAAGCAACAACTAAATAAATCCACACAAACTGCTAGCTAAGTAAAAGATGACAAGAAATACAAACTGTCTAAAAGGTTTTTCTCTTAAAGCAGCAGATCTGACCTCCTCCACTAACTCACTCAGACTGTAAAATGAAACTATAGTAAAGCTCAGCCTGTACGTAGAGAAGTAGCATGTGGCCTGCAGGAGCTGTTTCCATGTGACTTACAGGTGCAGTACTTGTTTACCAGAAGTCTCAATCTGAGCAAATTTTGCCCAAATGCAAACCAAAGGCAAATCTGCTGGTGAAGTTGCCAGGTGAAGATACAAAAGGTGGATTTCCTAGTAAACGACACAATTTTTCAAATTTATCTTCGATGGTGAAGTTGTTGACTTTGCCAGAACATCACCGCCGAATTAAAACTTTGTAACATTCTACTCTTGTATACCTGGTTGCACAGAGCAGGGGCAGGATTCACAAAGCTTTGCCCGGGTGCAAAACCAGTTTGTCCGAGGCAAACAGGGCTTTGTGAATAGTTGGTTTTCACCAAGTCCAGTTAGCCCCCACAAACTGGGTTTGCGCCTGGGCAAAGTAGGGAGGGGGCGGAAATGCAAATGAGTGGGATGGGACCTGCATATCCCCGCAATCCCATTCATAAACATTTGCTCAAAGCAATGGCCATTTGCAAAGGCCATTGTGTGGAGCAAATTACCACTTGGAAAAACCTGGTGGTACTCCCTGCAAACCCTAGAGGGTTGTGGAATAACTGCAGCCCCCCTCCCAGTCCCAATCACATTAAAATATCCGTAGTGTAAGTGGCCCTCCCCTCTCCCCGGTCCCCAATCCCCGTTATGATAAAAAGAAAAATATTCCCCTTTTCCGTAGTGTAAGTGGCCCTCCCTACTCCCCGGTCCTGATCTCATTATTAAAAAAGAGGCAAACCCCATTTCCATAGTATAGTGGTCCTCCCAACCCCCCACTAACTCCTTGTTATACACACGACCCCTCTCCCCCCCCCCTCACCCTGGTAGGGCCCAGGTTGGCGAGCAGCACAGCCCTCCGCACACCTCCATGGCTGCCCGCCAACTGAACTGTCATTGAATGACAGCTTACTGTACTCAGTAGAAGCCAAATGGCTGACACTGTTGACCAATGGGCTTGTAGTGTGTGCTGTAGGCTGTCATTCACAAAGTTTTGTCATTCACAATGCCAATTTTCAGTCTTGTCCGGGATGGGGGGTATGGATACAGATGCAAACTGACTGAAATTGAACTGGATTATGCTGTTGGCATTACTTTTAGGAAATGACATAGATATTCCTTATCATGCTAATCCAGTGTTCACATAACTGTTTTACAGTTCATGCATTTGCAAATATGTTTTATTTTATTACATTTGTTGGCTTTATTGCCCTCTTTTCTTGTATGCAATTCCTCTCTCAGGGCAGGCCCCTTCTGTGGAGATCCATTTATCAGTCCACTAGCTGCGCTCCAATACATGCAGAGAATACCTGCAAGTTCCCAATGCACACAGCAGTGGCATAGCTACAAGGGTGCAGGGGGTGCAGTTACACCTGGACCCACGAGGTTTCAGGATCCCAAATTGTCAGTAATTTAGTTTATTATTCCCATAGAAACAGTCCATCTACACATGTGCTAGCACTGCGGCTGTTGTATACCTAGCTTATTTTTTTGTCAGACTGAGCATCAGCTGATTGTCACTGTAGGCAGTAGGCACTGTTGTGCAACAGAGGTTTGGATTCCATGAGGGGCCGGGGTTGCGGGTCAGGTGCTACTAGTGTGAAAGTGACCGCTGTTCTCAGTGTGCGCATACCACTTGACTCTCTTTGTAGGACCAAAACAGAGTCATGTGGTGTAAGGTTGTGCAGTGTACTGAGTGCACAAGTCAGGCTGAAAAACTGCGCCTTTCTCCAGTTCTCTGACCTTTATAGTAGACATGGTCATGGCGAAGAAAGGAGAAGACTCGCTGGTGACTGCCTGCCATCATGCTGAGAAAGTCTGACTTCATTGTTGTACTGTTCTGTCAGTATTTGTGTTAATCTATCTTTTCTGTGCTGTGCACGTTCATCCGTTCACTGTCCCATCCCATCCTGACCCTGGTCCCCGCTTCACCCATGCTGCAGAGTCACCTCCCAGTCTCAACCCCACTACCACTTCAAAATAACTAAATAAATGCTGGCCCGGTGGTGCTGAGGGATGAGGCACTGGATGCCATACCTCGGGCCATGCTGGTCACCCAGGTTGGGGAATGGACTTGGGTTGCTGGGAGTCGGCAGGGGAGGAAAAGAATTGAGCATCTGGAGGACTGGTCTCTTCTTCTGGGGAGGGTTATGGGCTTCCATCACTCTGTAGCGGCCCCCAATGGAGATCGGGGATCCTACATGAAGTGATGCAGTTAGGGGTGGAGTGGCGGCACATGTCAGCACATAGGTGCACAAGACATCATTGCACATCCACGTCCAGGGGGAAACCTGTATAAGAAAAGAACCCTGGCCTCAGGGATAGGTGATGGCAGCCCCCCAAAGCCTTGCAGCCACACACCCAAGGCCAGACCTGCCCATCGGCTCTCCTGATCCCTTGCCCGACTCTGGCCTGGTGCATTAGATTCTAGATAGAGCTCCAGGGAGGAAGATGACTCTGCCTCGGGGGGCCCAGAGCTGGGGGGTTCATCTGGCCGGGTGAGGGTGGGGTTATCAGCCCTTGACTTGCTGATGGCTGGCTTTAGGCAGGGTGGTAGAGCAGCAGTGGTGTGGAGGTACACCCGAGAGAGTTCCCTGGCAAGCCAGTGAAGAAACACAGTCCTCCCCCCAAAAATTAAAAATAAATAAATGAAGTGTTAAACATCATCGGGATGTCATCCAATATCCCTTTTGCCGCTTTGGCTTGATGACAGAGGGACAAGACAGTGATTTCACTTAAACATTTTTTAAATTTAAAACTAAAAGTTAAAACTTTACTTCGTTCACCCTTGGGACCCTGCCTGTAGTGTCAACAGACTTTGAAGGGTTGGAGTGGTGGAGCTGTGGTCAGAGGCGGAGCAGTCGAGCAGAAGTAGCAGGTAAAGAAACTGAATTTAGTATTCATTTTAATTCTCCTACTCTGAGTCCAGATTGTGAAGAAACTGAATTATTATTAATTTTTTAAATTCTTCTAGTCTGAGTTTGGAATAGATTGGGATTGGGACAGGGTGCCAGCACCACCCCCAGAAAGTGAGTGAAAGCTGTAGTATACACTCTCTTATTATGCTGTGTGTTGGATAAATTAGCACTGAGGCAGTTAGCACTATTCCTTCCAAAAACATTTCTCATATTTTGATTTTGAACTTATATGACCATAATCAGTTGAGAACAGGGTCCTATGACTGAATACTGATCTCAGGTTATTGCCAATCTTTTCCAATAAGGACCAGATGCCTATTTTAGCATATACATTTGTAAACAGAACTGCATTAAGTACTACACTGTACCACAGAATATATGTTCATATTTTCTTAGCTTTTTTCAGGGGTTACAACACAGCTGCTAGCCAGTGTATACTGTAGGAAAGCTATATAAACAGCTTTAATAAGTGCTTCCTGAAACAATAATGTGTGTGTGCATATGACATTACAGTGTAAGCCATGTCAGAAGACTGTGATATCTCAGTATCACAACATAATAGCAACCCAAAATGAGTGACTACAAAACTAGCGACTAATTTTTGGGTGCTATTATTCTGGGCTACCTTGCAGAATAGCAAGGGTATGGGACAGCGACCATGGGGAAGGGCGAATATAAGGGGGGAATAGCAAGGGGAAGGGAAGGGAAGGGACATGGAAGAGGTTGTCAGGGACTAGAGTACCTGCAGCTGCCAAGCTAACCATGTGGTGTGGTGGTGTGGGATGCTAGCTCTGGCAGAACAGGTACTGTGTTCAGGACCAGGAGCCAGTTACATTTGCATGGTTTTAAGCTCACGGCACTTAATTCTCCGACATCCAATTTTGCCCCCACCCCAGCATGCACACCCCCTATGGAGTTGAGAATCTAATTCAGGGTGATGCAGGGGCAAAACCTCCACGATGGGGGGAGCCTGCAGTAGGGGTGCACCCATAAAACACACATTTTTTCATATCCTAATGTCAGGTCTGCTTAAAGTGTTATATCGCTAATTTGCTTTTCGGCGATATACACTCACCATAATAGTGATCGCTGTTTTGCGATCACTATTATGACATGGAACCAATATCTCTAGCAGAGTGTACATACAAGGGTATATATATACTACATACTAACATACTAAAATGCCAGCAGAATAGGCCTAACGGTCTCTCGAATCTGCTCGATTTTTAGCACCCGCACTGAGGGCCGAAATTGTGGTCCCCCCCTCCCCCTTGGGTTATACTGTCCCCAGTCCCAGATGTTCCACCTGTATTGTGCCTGGTCAGATTTACCCTCCCCCTGTACCTGTCCCATCCCATCTTAAACCTGTCCACAGTCTCCATCTTTACCAGCTCCCTGGGCAGTGCATTCCATGGTTCTACCACCCTTTCAGTGAAATAGCATCTCCTCCTCTTCCCTCTGAGCCTGCCCCCTTCCAGCTTACACCCGGGACCTCCTGTTGCCCCACCCTCCTTCCTTTGGAGCACCCTGACTGGGCCTCCTTTATTGATCCCTTTCATGTACTTAAAGACCTCTATCATGTCCCCCCTGTCCCTCCTCTCTTCCAGGGTGTACATGTCGAGCTCCTTGAGCTTCTCCACATAGGTCCTCTCCCCCAGGCCCTAGATCATTTTGGTTGCCCTCCTTTGGACCCTCCCTAGGAGTGTAATGTCCCTCTTTAAATGTGGTCTCCAAAATTGTACACAATGCTCGAGGTGTGGCCTAACCAAGCAGTTGTACAGTGAAAGGATCACTTCTGCCTTTCTGGAGGTAATCCACCTGGCGATGAATCCCAGCATTCTATTTGCCCCTGCCGCTGCCCTTCTACAGGTCAACAGGTTGCTCTTTTTGACATCTACCACTACCCTCAGGTCCCTCTCACCCTCCGTGACTTGAATCATGTCTCCTCCCAGGGTATACCCCTGGCCTGGATTTCTGACTCCCAGGTGCAGAACCTTGCACTTCCCCACATTGAATTTTAGTTTCCATTTTCCCATCCACCTTTCCAGAGCCTCCAGGTCCTCCTGCAAGGCCACCCTCCCCTCCTCCCCATCCACCACTGCACCTAGCTTTGAGTCATCTGCAAAGAGGCTCATCTCACTACTGATCCCCCTCCTGATGTCTGAGATATAGGCGTTGAACAGGAGTGGCCCCAGCACTGACCCCTGGAGGACCCCACTAGTAACCCACCTTGGGATGAGGCTAACCCTCCAACCACCTCCTTCTGAGTATGCTCAGAGAACCAATTTCTTATCCATCTTAGCAACTGTCTCCCTACCCCCATTTCCTTCAGCTTAGCCAGCAGGCCACTGTGGGGTACTGAATCAAACGCCTTGCTAACATCCAGAAAGAGGATGTCCACTGGCCTACCCTGGTCCACAGCCCTCGTCACCCAGTCATAGAACTCAACAAGATTTGTCTGGCATGATCTTCCCATGACAAAGCCATGCTGCCTATTGTCCAAGCCCCCAGTTTTCTCCAGTAACCCCCCATAGCCTTTCCTTGACAATACCCTCCATCACTTTGCCGACCACCGATGTCAGGCTAATGGGCCTGTAATTTCCCGCCTCCTCTCTTGATCCCCTCTTGTGGATCGGCACAACATGGGCCACCCTCCAGTCTTGGGGCACCCACCCAGTCCTCAGAGAGATATTGAAAAGCTCCACTAGAGGGACTGCCAGGACATCTGCCAGTTCCCTCAGCACCCTGGGATGTATCTCATCTGGCCCAGGTGCTTTCTCCATCCGAAGGGACTTGAGGGCATCCCTTACTCTCTCTACTGGGATTTCAACCTCGTTCTCCTCCTTTTCACCATGCACTGCTGGGCCCCCACCTGTCTGTGGTGGCCACTCCCTTTCCCCAGACCCATCAGGGCCCTTGGTCTCTACTGGTCTCACCCCTTGCTCCGGTTTGCCCCCACTCCCCTCGCAAGACCTAGCCCCTCCATCCCCTTGGTATAAACTGAGGCAAAGTACTCATTTAGGACCTCTGCCTGTTCCCCCACCTCATGTGCCCAACCATCCCCTACCCTTATCTTGCTGATCTTCCCTTTACTTTCCTTTTTTCCCCTATGTATCTAAAGAACCCCTTGTCCCCCTTCCTGATCCCACTGGCCAAGGGCTGCTCCTTTTTTGCCTTAGCTGCTTTCACCACCCTGGTGACTCTCTTGGCTGTCAGCTCATATTCCTCCTGATCCCTTTCACTCCTTGACCACTTGAAGTGCCTAGAGGCCGCCTTCCTTTCCCTCACCACCTCCTGTACCTCCTGGGTCCACCAGCAGGGTTTTCTGGCCTTACCGAACTTATGCCTTTCCCTTGTGCAGGATCTGGTAACCTCTTGTATTCCCCTCCTAATGATCCCCAACCTGCTGTCAGCATCCATATCCAGCCTTATCCTGTCCAGATGATCTTTAACGATCCTTCCCATCTCCCTGAAGTCTGCACCCCTAAAATCTGTTACTACTGTCCTTGTTTGGCTTTCCTCCCCCCCCCCAGGTCCAGGAAGAATCAGACTGTGGCGTGATCACTTCCAGCCAACGGGTCCCTCACCTCTAGGCCACTAATCTGATCACTGTCTGCCAGGACCACATCCAGTGTCCGGGCCTCCCTAGTTGGCTCGCCCACCTGTTGTGTCAGAAACACATCCTGGAAGACATCAAGCAGCCTCTGCTCTCTGGCCACTGGTGATGTCATAGTCCCCAGTCTGTTTCTGGCATGTTGAGGTCCCCCATTACTATTGCCCTTCCCTTTCCTAATCTATAGTGTCCCTCAAGATTTGCCACCAAACTTTCTTCCAGGACCTCCGCCAGTGCTGGTGGTCTGTATACCACTCTGACCTTTGCTCTCTTACCCCCCTGCATCAGTAAGGTGACCCAACTAGCCTCCACATTCCCCTCTGCCTCCTATATATATATATTTTTTAATATAGCTGCAAGTTTTGCTGTCCCGCACCCCACAGATATAGGGAGGATAGGAGTTTTATTTTATTTATTTATTTATTTACTAACATACTAAAATGCCAACAGAATAGGCACAATGGTCTTTCGCGTCTGCTCATTTGGTCCGCCCCCACCCTGGGAGCTGACCTTGATGCCCCCCTTGCCTTCTCTGGCTTCTCCCTTCCCAGTTCTGGATATTCTCGCTGCATTGGATTTTGCTTCCAGAACCCTTCCCCTGTACCTTTCCCACCCCCTCTTGAACCCCTCCACTGTCTCTGCCTATTTGTCTATTTATTTATTTATTTATTTATTTGTTCTAGGATTACAAGTTACCTTTGAGCCCAGGGCTCTTTTACAAAGGTTCCACATCAAAACATTGGTTTCACATAATAGGTTACAATAACACATGTTGCATGGAAGAGACAGGGTGAAGATCGGAAGGGGGGTAGGAGGATAGGAGGGGCAGTAACAGGAGGTCAAGGAGGAGGAGGGAGGAGGGAGGAGAGAAAGGTAGGGCAGGGGAGGAATTTGGAAGGCCTGGCAAAGGGTGGGTGAGAGGCAGCCAGGTAGCATTGTCAGTTGCAGAAGTGCGGGAGGGGCGGAGGCCTACTAGGGCAAGTGCGATGGGCATGGGGCCCAGTAGAGGAGAGCAGTGGAGGAGTGGTGTTGAATAGTTATCCATTGCAGTCACAGGTGCTGGAAACAACAAGGGTGTTATGGAGCCTGGATTTGGAGGCACCTAGACCAGTGCCAGTGATAGTATCATAGGCAAGACCGTTAAACCAAGTGGGGGCCCTGTAGGTGAAAGATCGTTGGCCAAGGGTTGTGTGGCAGCGGGGGATGCAAAACAGTTGTGGCTTTGATCCCCTGGTGATCCTGGAGCTGTTTTTTGTTTGAAGAAGTGAACAGACTCCAGGAGGGGCAATTCCCAACTGGATTTTCTTTGCAATCACACAGGTTTGGTACTGGATTCTATTTTCAAGTTGCAGCCAGTTTGCTTGTGAGTAGAGGTCACAGGTGTGTGTGAGATGCTTAGCCCCAGTGATGAGTCGACAGGCCTTCTTTAGGGTGGTGGTTATCCTTCTGAGTGTCGAGGTAGTGGCAGTGCCATAGATGACAAGGCCATAATCAATCTGGGAGATGATAGAGCTTTGAACAGTAGCAGCGAGGGCGTCTTTTGTCAGGTGCCACCGTAGGCAGTAGAGTAGACCCAGTCTGGCATTCACTGTTTTTGCGATATTGGTCATGTGGGTTGCGTAGGACAGGTGAGGGTCTAAGGTGATTCCTAGATATCTGAAGAAGTCAATCTGCTCCAGGGAGCTGCCTAGGCAGGTATATAAGGAGAGTTGGAGATGTTTATGCCTGTTTTGGTGGCTGGTGAAAATCATGGTCTTGGTTTTTTTCTGGTTAAGGATTAACTTATGTTCTTTGAACCAGTTTTCGACTGAGGTGAAACCATGTTGAAGGGTTTGTTGCAGGTGGCTTGGGTCATGATGGGAGGCAAGAATCACAGCATCATCTGCATAGAGTATAATTTGCTGAGGACTGGAGTCAGGGAGAGAGTTGAGGAACAGGCTGAAAAGCAGTGGGCCCAGGATGGAGCCTTGGGGGACACCAGAGCGTACCTCTTTAGTGTCAGAGAGCACATCTGCTATTTTTACACATTGGGTCCTGTTGTCAAGATAGCTATTAAACCATGCCACAGATTCCGTAGAGATGCCAGTGTTCAGTAGCTGATGAAGCAGGAGACGATGGTGTACAGTGTCAAAAGCCTTTGACAGGTCTATGAATATAGCTCTGGTTAGGACACCATGGTCAAGGGAGTTGTGTATGGCTCCCATGAACTCAAGAAGGGCAGTGGCAGTGCTGAGTCCTTTTCTAAAACCATGTTGCTGCTGGCAAAGGATGTTGTATTTGCCCAGATGGTCTGTGAGCTGGTCCACTACTATCCATTCCAGGGCCTTAGAAAGGGGTGGAAGGATAGAGATAGGGCGGTAATTCCCATGGGTGGTCCGGTCACCACTTTTATGGATTGGTGTGACTGTTGCTGACTTCCATTTATCTGGGAACTGGCTGAGAGAGAGGGAGAGATTAAAGATCCTGGTGAGAGGCCCAAGTACTTCCTCAAGAGTGAGGGACAAAAGTTTGAGGTCCAGTGTGTCAGCACTTGCTCTGGTGTTGTTGATGGCTTTGAAGATGTATTTCCTGACAGTATTATTGTTTACTGCTCTGAAGTAGAAAGAGGGGCAGTTTTTGGTTGTAGTCTGATGGGTGGGAAGAGGAGTGTCACTGTCGTTGAAAAAGTTGGGGGGGAGGACGCTGCTGAGGTCAGTGAAGGCATCATTGAAAGTGTTGGCTATGACTTTTAGGTCCAGTGTAGTATTCCCGTTAATTTTGAGAGCAGTCGGGGGTGATTTGGACTCCTTCCCGGTGGCATTTTTTATGTTATTCCAGAAACCTCTTGCATTTCCCCATGGGTCAGTGAGTGCTTTCTTGTAGTATTCAGATTTCTGTTGGCGTATGGATTTGGTGCAATCATTCCTTGCTCTTTTGTAATTTTGGGTGTCTGCCTGGTTTCCAGTTGTTCTGGCCAGTTCCCAGAGGTGGTCCCTGTGTTTTAACTTCTTTAAGAGGGAGCCCATGAGCCAAGGGTTGCAGAGGGCTTTAATTTTGTGCTTTTTTAGCAGGGCAAAGATGTTACATGCTTCATTGAAGATGTGTATGAATTGGTCAAGGGCTGTGTTCGTGTCTGTGGCCCAGTCGATGGGGGACCAGTCTTGATTAAGTAGGTATGATTTTAGGTGGATTAGCTGCCCACGGGGTAGGACTCTGCTGAGGATGACCTTAGGTGGCGATTTCCAGAATGTATTTGACCAGGTGCAGCTGACGGGGGAGTGATCACTGAGAGAGTCAGGCAGTATGGTGTAGCTAGAGATCCGGGAGGGGTGAGTAGTCAGGATCCAGTCCAGTAGGATGCTGGCGCCAGTTTTATAGTTCCTTCTGGTTGTGGAGTCCAGTATCTGCTAGCAGAAGAGTACTGTTTTGGAAAAGGCTTTTTCCAGGTATTTACAACATTTAATTGTAAATACTTATTCAGCAGTGGCTGTGTGAAAGAGGTTTTGCCAAAAGCATATCAGATTAGGGGCTATCTGAGTGTATTTGGTTGTTGTTAAAATGAGGAGCTAACATTATAATTGTGGGAACAGTGGGTCAGAACTCAGGCAGGCAGGTTGGCTAGGTGTGTTTGTGTCGGACTCAGTGATGACTGTGAGTGTGAGTGGGGGAGAGTTTCAAAACCAGGGGGTGTTATTTCAAAATGGGGGGAATTGGGGGACCTTATAACATGCCACTGCACCCAGGCCCTCTGGGAATTTGCTACGCCACTAGCACACAGGTCACTTTTTTATACAGCACCTGGATGCACACTCAGGTCACGTCTTTGCTGTGCCTCTTTATCTGGGCTAAAAATTTTTTGACTTTGCTTCACTACTTTGACTTTTACCCACTACCCCCCTCCTGCCCTGCACCGGCTCCACTTTCTTGTTATCCTCTCTAATATCTCCCCCCTTGTTTTCGATCCTGACCACAAAATTGCCTCTAGTCATTATACAGGATGGTAATCTTCTTCCCAGTAGACTTCAGTTAGGTCCCCTGTATGGCAGCTACTCATTCACAGGTTGTACTGGCTCAGCCTTATTTCCATCATGCGAACCCCATCCAGCCTGACTAGCCCATGGCAGTCAGATGATGTACCTATGGGATACTACTATCTGCCAATGGCCACCATCATCTTCCTATTCACCTATATGCTTGCTTTATCTATAGCTCCCTGGCTAACCACTTGTTTCCACACCCTCCTCAGAATGAAATGTGACTGTAACATGGCTGAATCCCCAAGTATTCCCCACATCAAGTCTACACAAAGCTGCCCTTCTGGTACATTTTCCACCAGCTGCAGTTGTACGTCTAGGTTTGGCTGTCACATTTGTAGACTTACGAGAATCAGCAATAGCTGAGGCAACCTCATACCCTAATGACATGAAAGTATGCTTTTGCATTTGCCAAATGCATCCCCAGCTGCCTCCCACCAGAATGTATTGCCCATCTCTCCCAACACAGACGATTAATGAATGGCAATAAATCCACACAGTTCTCCAGGTTTGCAGGTCTAGGATAAATGGAACCAACGTTATTTTCTGTCCACACCTCTCCTGTATATTTTATGCCTAGCTGACCACTATCTGTGAATCCCTGCTATGTCTATTTCTGAAAACATGTTGCTGTGACTTCTGATGTCATCCTTATTCAAAAGGAGGGAACTGTATATATGTCTGGAGCCTCAGCAAAATACTTCTGCTGTTTTTCTTAACTTATGTTTTATCATTTTTAATAAAAGCAGTACAAAATGCTTCACATCATATGAGGTATTTGTCCAGATAGTGAAAATGCAAGGAATAAAACCAGACAGAGTGGGCAGTATGGGGCAATACTGGACCACCCAGGGGTGTAATGAGGCCTGACGCCCCAGGTGGAGGGCCTTATAGCCCCTGGAAGGTCCGGTATTGCCAAAACTGCCCACCCTGGAAGGTATTATTGTGCTTAGAAAATGGGCACTGTATTTTATATGCTTCTAAGCATTCATATAGCAAATCAATTACAACCAGTAGATGTTATCCCTATAATCATGTGGCAAGGAGGTGAAGAATCCTACATAGTACAGTATATAACATTTATGTAAAGTTACAGTAATGCCAAACCAAGTCAGTGAATTAGACAATTAAGATAATTAACCAGTACAAAGAAATATTTTACTGTAAGCCCTAGGTTGTTGTGGCAAAAAAAATGATACATTTTCTAAGAAATGTTAGCTGCTATCAATATGAGCTTCCGCTAAGCATAAAAAACATTGTCATCCAATGGTGTATACAGAAAGAACACATCAAACTGCAGTAACCTTTGGAAATGAAAAATAAGAACAGATTAGTTCCAGCACAATTTTCAGTACTGCTCAGTTAAACATGGCTGTTACTGGGTACCTTATAAGTGGGGACAGTTCCCTATGAATGAGAAATGGGCCTTCCAAACTGGATCTTACCTCCTGGAACACCATGATGTGATTTACCTGACATAGAAGCCCTGGGTGCCTCTTCAATATCCTAACCACTGTCGCTTCCCTTATCTATCTTTCAGCATGCCAAATAGACTGACCATCCACGACTCCACGACCTGGACATTTTCCTTGCTGATTTCTCCATTTGTCATCTCACCTTGGTGTTGTACTGCTTCCTAGCTGACCCTGAAGGCCCCACAACACATGACATGTAATGTTGCCCCGAACAGCCAAATTTCATAATTACTATAGTTGTCCAGAGGAAGGTTATTGCCATCATCTTCCCCTAACAAGGCAAACATAATTGGTTTTCTACCATCTAGCTCCTATCACTGTAACCTAATCCAACTCTGTACAGTCCCTTTAACCAGTAGTGACAGGCAGGGATCTTCATCAGTCTGAGCTTACTTACAATGGATATGCCTGTCAGATGCATGGTATTTGTGGACTGCACCAGTCCCTACTGACGTCAGAATTATAAACTGCACTAGCTACCATACTGGTACTGGCAAACTTACCTGCAACCCAGCCAGTGATGTGCTGCCACATGTTTCACAACAGGTTATGAGGACTTAAAGTGGATTGCATCCTTTCCTTTCCCATTCATTTTATTAGAGGATGGATTTAACCTCTATACAGCATGTGGAAGCCAGCCTTCCAGCATATAACTGAACTCAGCCCTCTTAAAATGCCTGGAAGACCTACAAGGAAGTCTCATACACCCTCTGGATGTTGACCAGCCAGGCACATTGGAAATGTATTTTATTTATTTAAAATTTGTCACAGATAGGCCCATTGAGTTGGAGCTCATTTACACGTACGACCGGGGTGGGATTACAAAGAAAGAGATAAATACTGTGAGCAATAAAATGAAAAATGCAATGCAATGGAAAAGATACAGGGCCCCCCGATAGGAAAAAGACTGGTGTCTCCTGCCGGATTTATGTCGACCGCAACTTGCGGTCGACATAAATCCACTGCTGTGATGTCGGACAACAACATAGTTGTCGAACCGGCATTGTAAAGCCCATAATCTCGCACACTTGGGCTGGAACTCCTCCACACTGCTGTTCCCGTCAGGTACTAATGCACAAAATCTGTCCAACTGCAAACAAGAAAGACTGCCAGCAATTGAAATTTTACAACACTCAATGTGCCCTAGCATTGAGCAGAATGTTTCCATGCATGCCCTGCAGTGCCAGCTGTCTCGCAACCCACATACCTGAAATCAATGTTGCAGACTGCTTAGGGGGTCCCCACCACCACTGCATTTTAACTCCAGAAACCCACACTGTCACTGTTATTGCACAGAAGGGTGACACTGTCATAGCAGGCCGAATGATGAAGATTGCAAGGAATGTTATTTTCTTCTCTAATCCTACTTGCACCCATCCTTGAGCCACCTAGATGCAAATCATCTGCCAATAAAGTAGGCATCAGTGACCCATAATGTGTACCTCTATAATTGCAAATCTGTATTATAAATCAAGACATTACCAGCCCGGTTGCATGGAGGGCTGAGGCACTGAGCACCTTACCTCCTGCTCTGCCAGTGACCCGGGTTTGGGACTGAGCCTGGGATGAAGGGGGTCGACAGTGGGGAGGGCTGGGAGAGGACTGAGTGGCCACCAGGCTCTCCTCTCCAGGATCAGGGAGGTTGGCTGCACTAGCTCTTGGCTGCCACCAGGTGGATTCCTAGTAGTAAGCCCATGGGAGCCTCAGGAGGTAGAAATTGGTCAGAGGGAGGGGGAGGAAGTCACTGTGCACCTCCCCACACATGGGCTCCTCAAGTATGCCATGGCTAGGAAGGGAAGGGCAGAAAACCCTGGAGGAAAATGGCAAGCACGATGGTGATGAATGACAACTGCCCACTGCACCCCACTCACCTAGTCACTGGAATGACCTACAGTGGCAGATTGGATTTCAAGTATTGGTTGGAGGATGGCCTCCCCCTCCTGACCCCACCATGGGGGGTAACCTGTGGGTGCCTGAGCTGCCAGATAAGACCCAGGGAGGCTATGGATGGTGGATGGTGTACAGCAGAACCATTATAGTGACAACATCAAAACTGTCACTGTAATGGTCTTTGCTGTAATGTTTTTTTTCTTGTAATGGTATACGGACACGTACAGTTCTGAGATCTCTTACAGTCATAAGACTTTTTTCCAAGTCGTTTGTATGCCAGAATTGAATAACATTTTTTCACTGTTCTCTCTCTCTCTCAAAGAACTTAGGAATGCACTGTTATACCCATAAGAGATAAACAAACTGTAGATGTGAAATATACAGTATATCTTAAAATCATCTGTTTTGCCATATTGTGACTATACTACGCTCATGCATAAGGTGTTTTCATACCTAAAGGACCATTTTATCCCTTGCGGAACATTTATCCTGCACTGCAGCTTCATGGTTCCCTTTATCACTTGTACTAATCTGCTTGTAAAGGGGCAGACTGGCACAATTGTCTCAATAACTGTTCCACTGTGGCTATTAGTACCCTCCTGTTAGTGAGCACCCTTCCAGTTAGCACCTGCAACTTTTCTACCTTACCCTGCAGTAATCAAGACTGCATTGCCTCCACATCTGATTTGGTACCCATGAACTCCAAGGTTGATGCGCGGTTTTCCATTTTTTTGTATCACCAAGCATATGATCAGGGCCTCACCCAGTTGCTGGAAACTGAGTAGCAAATCAGATCACTAGATAGATAGATAGATCATTTTATTTAAAAATGCCTTTCTTAAAACCAAGGTGCTGTGCAAAAGAATCATAAAACATATAAGACACAACAGAAAACAACCTACTACAGAACCTAAGCATGATAAATGCACTAAATGTTCCACATAGCAAAAACACTAAATATAAAATACCTTTTTAAAGCAGGGAGACCATAAGCTATCTGACTCACCATCGCATGCCTGCCTGAACAGCCATGTTTCAATTCAGTCTTAAAAGTGGTAACTGAGTTGGCAGACTGAATATCTGTGGGAAGATTGTTCCTAAAAAGGAGGCCCCAACAGAAATTGCTTTTCCCCCAGTGAATTTTAGTCTTGATTTTAAAACAACCGATGTGCCTATGCCTAAAGATCACAGCTTAAGGGTATCAGTGTGGGCTGCTAGAAGATTCCTAAGGTAAAGGGGCCCCCAGCCCATTTAGGGCCTTGTAAATAAGGAATAAAATATTGAAGTTGATCTGCCATCCAACCACCAGCCAGTGCACTGAAGGTAGCACAGGAGTAAAATACTAATTCCTCCTGGTAGAAGTAATGAGTCTAACGACTGTGTTTTACGCTAGTTGCAGAGGGCAGATGTGATCTGTAGGAATGCTCTGGTGGAGCACATTACAGTAGTCGAGATTAAATGTGACAAAAGCATGCACTAGTGTTAAGAGGTCATCTGGGTCAAGGTAGGGGCATGATCTAGCTATATTTTTCAGATAGTAAAAGTCGCTTCTGGCTCCTGTAAAGTGACCTCTAGTTTATGCACTGCCTGCCAAGCCTATAGTCTCTCATCCCCAAATATAAGTAGATAAATCCTCACCAAAATGAATGACCTCAGATGATTTTTTCCCACTAGTAGCGACTCTGATTTGCCAGGATTCAGCTATAACTCACTGAGAGCCAACCACAGACTGGCATCAGGCAGTGACTTCTCAAGCACAAACACTGTGAAGATCTGTCCATGTTTAAAAAAAAAGATATAGCTGGGTATCATTGGCATAGCAATGATAACTCAAACAATATGTCTGAATCACCTCTCCTAGCAGAAGCATAAATACCATGAACAATAGTGAGGACACAATGGAACCTGGAGGGACACCACGTTCAATACTCAATGTGGGCAATTGAAAGTTCCCCAAGATCACCAGCTGATGGCAATCTCTGAGGAAGGACCGGAACTACACAAGCATAGTCCCATCTCCCTCCTCATGTGC
The DNA here is from genome assembly GCA_016271365.2 of Neoceratodus forsteri. Lineage (NCBI taxonomy): Eukaryota > Metazoa > Chordata > Ceratodontiformes > Ceratodontidae > Neoceratodus > Neoceratodus forsteri. The sequence continues at coordinate 1,536,094,213 of CM057456.1, forward strand.
TCCACCTGCACATGCTCCATAGTGTCAGTGTTGAAGATAAATCCAAAAGGACCAGGATAAAACATTATTTGGTCCCTTGACAGGTGCAGATCATGCAAACCTCTCACCAAAGCTGTCTTAGTGCTTTTCTGAGGACAAAGTACAGATTGGAATGGCATATAGTTGGAAAACTCCTCCAGGTGATCTCTTAACTGTGCCACCACTACTTTCCTAATAATTTTACCTAAAAAAGGCAAGTTAGAGATTAGTCTAAAATTTCCCAAATAATCAGGATCTAATTATGCCTTTTTAAGGAGGAGGTCACACCACAGCCTCCTTCAAGGCAGTGACAGGCTCCATGTCGACCATGATTTGCAGGTGGCAGGGAGCTGTGCACATCGGGCAGTGTTTTTTCTTCACACTTCCTGTGAGAGTAATGAAAATCTAAGAAGACTGCTGAGACATGTTCAGAGGTGTGAATACAGGCAATGTCCCCCAACCACATCTCAGTCACACAAACTAAGTTGGAGCCAGAGGTCAAAATTAAGTCCCTGTAAACAGCAGTGTTATTCACAACTGACCTGACATTAATTAAAACTACCATCACTGGAGTAGTCTAGGTGCCCCAAACCCCCACGCCTGATAACTTCTGAAGGGTTACAGAAACCAGAACTTGGTTCCCCAATAAAGAGGAAATCACACAGGTGGTGCACACCAGCTAGGAGTGTGGGAATACCTTTTTCCAAAAACCTGGTGAGTGTTTGACTAGGCAACACAGATACTTGGGTATTTATTACCTTTCAATCATATTCAGCAACTTTAAACATATATTTCCCCAGGTTAAATGGGCAACTCCCTCAGCCACCCGCTCCCACCACCTGCCTTTTCCCTCAATTCCCTAACCTTCCAAATTGAGTTCTCCCCCCCAAAAAAACTGCCAGATCCTGGCAATGTGATAGGAGCCAACATCATTTCCAAAATGATATCCCCCTCTGTTACATGACTCCTCCAATCCCCAGATTGTCTCTTAATGAATAATAGGCCCCCCTCATGACCCATGATGTGGACTGAAGCATAGCAGCAGCAGCATCAACTAGGAGAAGATTTATCCTGGACTCCCTTCAGGGTACCCTCCTCAAGCAACTGGTCATGGAACCAACTCGGCAGAAGGCAATACTGGACCTTGTGCTCACAAACAGGGACAGTGTGATGGGGTAACAGTGGGGGAGCACCTGGGGAACAGTGACCACCAGTCATTGTGGTTTGAAATCACAGAAAGAGCAGAAACAAACCACACAAAAACATGTATCCTGGATTTTAGGGGGGCAGACTTTGGGAAAATGGGGAGATACCTGAAAGAGGCATTGAGGGGAATGGAGCAGGAATCAGGGGTTGAGGAACAGTGGGCAGTATTTAAAATGGGGATTACAAGAGCAACAGAATTATGCATTAAGCAGGTTAGCAAGAGGAAAAGGAAGAGGAGACCATTATGGTTTTCCAAAGAGGTAGCAAAGAAAGTGAAAGCAAAAAGATTGTATCTCAGGCAATACAAAAGACACAGGCAGAAGGGGATAGGAGAAGTACCAGGAGAAGCAAAGGAAGGCAGGGAGGTCAGTAAGGGAAGCCAAACCTCAGACAGAAGAACACATTGCAAAATCAGTTGGTAGAAGGGACAAAACCTTTTACAGGTACATAAGTGAAAAAAGAAAGGCAAAGGAAGGGATAGTGAGACTGAAGAGGGAGGATGGGGCCACGTGGAGGATGACAACAGTAAAGCTGACATATTGAACAGGTATTTCTGCTCAGTCTTTACTGAGGAAGAGGAGGGTAATGGGTCTGAAGGGAGTACAAGGGGTGAGAATCGTGCAGAAATGGACATAAGTCCCTTTACACGAGAAAGGGTCCTGAAGGAACTGGAAGTAATAAGAGTTGATAAAGCAATGGAGCCAGATGGGGTGCACCCCAGGGTCCTTAAAGAACTAAGAGACATGGTGGCTGAACCTCTGGCTATCCTGTTTAGCCGATCACTGGAAACAGGGGAGGTACCCAAAGACAGGAGGACAGCAGATGTAGTCCCCTTATACAAAAGTGGGAACAAAGAGGAAGCAGGGAACTACAGACCAGTCAGCCTCACCTCGGTAGTGGGAAGATCATGGAAGCACTACTGAAGGAGAGATTGTTGGAACATCTGGTTGTCTATGGACTACAGGACCCAAGGCAGCATGGTTTCACCAGGGGGAGGTCATGTCAGACCAACCTCGTTGAATTTTTTGACTGGGTGACTAGGGAGTTGGATCGGGGAGGGCAGTGGACATGGCCTATCAGGTCTTCAGCAAGGCCTTTGACACTGTGCCACATAGAAGACTATTACACAAACGGGAATATGAGTTTGGGCAGGACAGTAGTGTGGTGGGTAGGTAACTGGCTGGGCGGCAGGACACAGAGGGTGGTGGTAAATGGCTGTCACTCCACAGAGGGAAGAGTGACCAGTGGGGTACCATAGGGATCAATGCTGGGACCGGTCCTATTCAACATCTTCATCAGTGACATTGCGGAGGACCTAGAAGGCAGAATTTCACTGTTCGCTGATGACACAAAGCTCTGTAACAGAGTAGACACACCAGAGGGTGTAGACAGAATGAGAAGGGACCTGCATAAACTTGAAGAATGGTCAGGGGTTTGGCAGTTAAAATTCAATACAAAGAAGTGCAAGATAATGCATATGGGGCACAAAAACCCTGGCACAATATATCAGTTGGGGGGTGAGGATATAGCATGCACCAAGCAGGAAAGAGATCTTGGGGCTATCATCTCTGATGACCTCAAGGTAGGGTAACAGTGTGACAAGGCAGCAGGTAAAGCAAATAGGATGCTGGGATGCATAGGCAGGTGCATCACCAGCAGGACAAGGGAGGTCATAATTCCACTATACAAGACACTAGTGAGGCCTCACCTGGAGTACAGTGTACAGTACTGGAGACCTTACCTAAGTAAGGACATAGACAGGGTAGAGAAAGTTCAGAGGAGGGCAACAAAGATGGTACATGGATTGCATCACAAGTCCTATGAGGACAGGTTGAAGGAACTGAATATGTACTCCCTGGAGGAGAGGAGGGAGACAGGGGATATGATAGAGACATACAAGTATCTTACAGGGGAGGAACAGGGTGCAGGAATGCACTATTTTTAAGTGAAAAAGATTTTCCAGGACTAGAGGGCATGGGATGAAGTTGGAGGAGGGCGATGTAGAGGAAGCGTGAGGAAGAATTTCTTCACAGAGCGGGTGGTGGACAAGTGGAACACCCTGCCAGAGGAAGTGGTGGGGGCTGAAACAATCACGCGATTTAAGAATGCATGGGATAGACATAAAGGAATTCTGGAGGTCAGGGGTAAGGGGCAACAGACTTCTAGGAAAACATAAACTGAACTTAGAAGCTCAAATGGGCAGACTGGGTGGTCCATAGGCCCTTATCTGCCGACACTGTCTATGTATCTATGTATCTATGATTTTGAGGACAGTCATACAAATCTAGGCTAGACCAATTGCCTAGGAGCAAACAAAGAGTTCAGGCACACTCAGGCAAACCACGGGTGCCTATTAAAAGGACTTCAGAAACAAATACCAAAACCGATGCATGCCAAGGCAATCAAACTGTATGAAAAAACAGAAAACTAATGATTTCCAGTCACAGAACTGAGGAGAGCACTACCTTGATGCTTGAAGCACCAGGGATAGGCTGGTACTCTCCTTTATGTCCTGCTGACTGTTTGGGAATACATTTTCCACTTTTGCATACAATTAGCCCAGTCCCCTCCCCCCCATTCTATGTCACAAGGGCAACTGCAGAACAGCACCTGATATGTTGGTGAGTGCAAGTCCCCAAAAATGGACATGGTGACTCTACACAACACTGACACACACATCGGTGATCGGCCCACCACATTAAATGCCCTACCTATATCAAACAATTTGCAGGCAGTGCAAAGCCCCCCACACCCACCTTTAATTATATAATCAACTCCAAGGGGGGGCCTGACACTGGGGTACAGTGTCAACCTCGGGAGGGGGCTATTGCAGGGGTCCACAGACATCTGAAAAGGGAATCAGGGAGTGGGACACCACAGCAAAAAAAAAAATTAACTCCCACACCCTGCAAAATACAAGATATTCTACCTGTACCTGCCGAGCTCCGAACCCAGCACCAGCTCCACCGGAGATGTACACTCCAACCCTTAGACCATCCGAGCAGCTCAGCTAGTGGCTCACACTGCCCCCCATATCCTGTGCAATGTCATTTCCCCTCCCACAGTCGGTGCCTCCCCTACTCACGATTTCAGTTCCCGACACTCGCGAAACGTAACCCTCGCTATCCCTTTCAACTCGCTCTCTTCCTAGGAACTCATAATGAGTCACTCAAATGTGACTCACCCTTCTGCAGTCACCCATATGATGGTATACTGCCCCCCCCAACTCACAGCTAAATGCCAGAACTTTATCACTTACGTGACCAATAAATAACATCCTGGTCCTTTCCCCCCATCGCTACTGTACCTTTTTTCTATCATATCCCCCTCCTCCTACAGCACAAGTTTTGTTTTCTGATTCCCATTTTTTTCCTCCAAACCCACTGCAAGACCACAGCTGGGCAGAGCGCCTTCTCCTACTACCTCCCTAGTGATTGGAATAACCCTCGCTTCCCTATATGGTACTTCTCTTCCCCTTCCTCCTTTAAATCCCTGCTTTATTCATTCACCACCAGTGTTGGGTAAGTTACTTTTTCTATTACTTTCTAATACTTTTGGAAACTTGTTCCAGGAAGCTTTGTGCAGCCACTAGCAAGGATGGAGAAGTACTAGAACAAGTAACACACCTTACAGTTACAGTTACTTATGTCTTTTTATACAAAAGTAATATGTAACTGTAACTGATTACATTTATTTGAAATTAACTAGTAACTAACCTGTTACTCTCAAAAAATGTAATATGTTATGGTTTTTTATTACTTTTGTATTGTTTTTGTATGGAACGAAATACGTAACTGTAACTGTAAGGTGTATTACTTTTTCTAGTACTTCTCCATCCTTCCTAGTGACTGCACGGAGCTTCCTGGAACACGTTTTTGAAAGTAATAGAAAAAGTAACTTACCCAGCGCTGTTCACCACCTATTCTTACTCCTGTTCCTAACCCCCCTCCCTTGAGCTGGCATTCCACTCCACCCTCTCTTGCACTCTTCGACTATACCTCCCACCTTCAGAGAATCATCAGGTGCTACATATTGTGTTGATACATATCACTTGCCTGTATCTTACAGTACTTCTTCCTTGGACTGTATATGATTGTATTTTTTTGTTTTATTCAGTAGTTGATATTTCCCATTGCAGTTGTGTCTAACTTGAATGTATTTAAGTTTTTTCTTCTCCTGTGTTTTGTCATTTCATCTTTCATATTTTGTTGCCCCACACCCCGTAAGCCCTGTTCCAAGGACATACTTGGAAATGTGTATTGGCTCAATATACATTCCTGGTCAAAACTTGTAAATCAATAAATAAATAGATTATATGACAATATAATGCCATGAGAAAAGAATAGCAGTAATCTCAGCTTTCAAAAACATTTAACTAATAGGTAGGTAATCTTTCAGAGAGAGACTTGAAATAAGAAAGGTTCTGTTCTTCTTTAAGGTATAAAGCTAAAAATTGTCTCTGGCCCTGTTTATATGACATTCCCCAGCTCAGATGTATTTGTAACTGAATAAAGTTAGTAGTTTGTTGATTTTCGATTATTTTCTCTGGAAAATATTGTTCACCTGTGTTACCTTTAAAAATCTTCAACAATGACTTATTTATTATATTCTGCATGTATTCAGCAGTTAACTGTTATAGGATCGAACGACATAACAGTTGTGTGATATTTAATTCTCTTAGTGGTACTGTGTCATTTCAATTCATTTCAAATGCATTCTAACAAAATCCACTCCAAGGGTTCAAAGAATCTTTAATTTCAAATTCCAAAGCAAAGAGGCCTATTTGTTTGCATTAAATCACTTTTTCTCATAAGGTGAAAACTTGTGTTAATCCTCCATTCATCAAATGCCTGGGTGCGTGTGAAAAGAATCATGTGGACAAAATAAACCACTGCCAGCCGCAATATTCCATTGTCCTCTAAGCTTCTTCAAGGGGCCTCTTCACAGGTACCAAAAAGCCACTCTAGACACTTCACATATTTTTGAAGATCTTCCCTTTTTAGACATAGCACATTACTCACTCATTTGGGGAGAATGTGGAAAAAGGCATAAATAAAGGAAAGGCTGAAGCAGGCCAAACTAATTTCTTAACACATAGGGAGATAATTGGTGCTGCAGTAATTTTCAAGAACAGAATTAAATGAATAAGTCGTGACATGGGAAAAAAACTGAAAAGGACAGCAGATTTTGGCTCACACATAATCATTACATTGGCAGTCTTTTCCTTGAAGACCAATTGATAAAAAGGACAAAAATGTGCTTCACAATCTTTTAATTGCTTTCAAACATCGCCTTTCTAAATACCCAATTACACAGTGGAAGCGTGGTCTCCTTTTCCTGCTCCTAATGACTATGCATTAAAAAAAACATCAATAGTACAAGTCTAGCATTTTCTTCATTTTGTTTTTAAAAGATCAATTGAAATACTTTAAAGCTTGATTGAAAGTAAAATAGTATTCTAACGGCAAGAAGCAGTTAGACTTTGTACAGAAAAAAACATAACTAGCTAGTAAATGCTAATTAAGTCTGCCCTACAATCCAAAAACTAAAAGTGTTTATATATGAATAAGAATCATTACCATACCTCCCTACTTGTAGGGGCCTATGCTTAAATCCAGCTGATCAGCCATGCACTGTCATAGAATGACCTGAAAATAAACTTCCCATCTCTGTTTCTGTTCCCACTGTGTTATTTTTAGATGCAGAATACTTTTTTCATCCTTGCATATAAAGCGGGGGGGGGGGGCAGACATGATGGACCTACTGTCCCTTCTTACCATAAATTGCTACTGTATGCTTCAATGTCATATGCCCCTCCAGCACAGCATTTCATTGTTAGATTAATGAGCTGGGTTTGCACTGGGGATGGAGTATAACCAGGTAATGGGTATTAAATCAGCTGTCCAGCTTCCAGTCCCAATGCAGTCAACAGTGTTGCAAGAAGGGCACGCTGCCTTTTTGTCAGGAGGATTGCAGAGAATAGTTTCATAATAGAATGCTTTTTTTTTTTACTGTCATTAAGGATTAAAAAAACTATTTCAGTAGCTAGAACAGTGCATGCCATGGCAGTTTAGTGAGTTTAAACAGTTCATTTTGGCATATATAATGTTATTCTTGTTTCCCAGGCAGGAGTAACTTCTGCAGCCCCCAAAGGTTTATTCAGTACTCCAAAGTAAAGTTTATCCCTGGGAGAATTTTGCACCTATTTGTACTTTTGTACACTATGTGCTATTCTGCCTGCTGGCCACGAAGCATGTATATGCATTTATATCACCTATATGCTCTTGACAGTGTTTGTGAATTGGAATTACGTATCACAACATCTGAAACCTGTAGCCTTACCACCTCAGAGCCTGACCCTATCATATCCCAGGGTTGTGCCTTATCTGTTTTCAGATCAGCGACCTTCAATGAACAGCAGGTGTTTCAGTATAACCAATGAGCATGTACTGTCTACTGTACATGCTCAGTGACAGTTCAGTAGGTGGCTGGCCGTGGCAGTGTGAGAATAGTTGTGCCGGTTGCTGGCTGGGGTCAGGTGGGAGGGAAGTGGGGTGGTGGGTCACTACCTGCCAGGGTGGGGAGCCACAAGACTACCAGGGCAATGGATTTTTTAGTCAAGATGGTGATCTGAGAATGGGGAGGGAGGAACCACTAGACCACCAGGTCTTATGTTATTTGTATTATACCAGGGGATCAGGGCTGGTGAGGATTCACTGGACCACTGTTGATTTATTTTATTATACTTGGACTAGGGTGGGTCCACTGGACCACCAACAATGCATATTATTTTACTTGGATGGGGATTGGGGCTGGGGAGGGTCCACTGGACCACCAGGACTTTAATGTACAGTATTCTACAAGGGATTGGGACTAGGGAAGAGACCACTAGACTACCAGGGTTTACAAAAAGATTAACAAGATGGGGATCTGGACATGGGAGGGACTGCTAGACCACCAGGGTTTACAGAAAGCTTAACAGGATAGGGATTGGGACATGGGAGGAACTGCTAAACCACCAGGGTTTAAAAAAAGATTAATAGGATGGGGATCAGGACATGGGAGGGACTGCTAGACCACTAGGGTTTACAAAAAGATTAACGTTATGGGGATCAGGAGATGGGAGGGACTGCTAGATCACCAGGGCTTATAGAAAGCTCAACAGGATAGGATTGGGACATAGGGGCGAGCGCTAGACCCCAAGGGTTTAATAAGAACTAACAGGAAGGGGAGCTGGGCTAGAGTGGGACCACTAGACCACCAGGGTTTACAAAACAGAAAATGGGAAGGGGATCAGGGCTAGAGTGGGGGGCCCCAGCCCCGTGCATTCAGCCCATGTGAGGCCATGCACATGAGCCCATAATGGGCATGCAAATGGCCCACTAGTGCGGTGTATGCCCAATGGGCTCATCTGCATGTTTGGGCTCAATATCTCCCTTAGGGACCGTGGTATTAACCAGTGAGTGCCACACTGTGCCCCTATCAGCGGTCTTCAGCACAGACCTCTAGTAGCATGGCACAAAGCATGGTGACTGACTGCTGTGCACCAAGCTACCATGGCCCAATATTTGGACAGATAGTATGGTCAATTTCAATCATGTTATCTCTCTGAATATGGAGCCAGAGCTGGCCGGCCCTATATTATTTGCATGGTGCCCCCATGTGCAAATGCAGCAGGCTGGCTCTGAATATGGGGTCCTATATTTCTTTGTGAGATGCCATATTAAACAGAAGTGGTTGGATTTTCATAGCCCTGAGATTGCCACAAGCCCTGTGTGCACCAAAGACATGATGCACTGGGCTTGTGGCAATCTAACTGGATATTCCATCCTGTGCTGCAATTGACACAAGCTAGATCACCTTTTTGTGGTCTAGCTTGCATCAGTTTTGGGGACCATTATTATGGAGCTTTTACCCGAGATTTGGCACAAGCTGCCATAAACCGGGAAAACTGTTGCAACTGCCTCCAACCTTTGAAAATTGGGTACAGGTATGGCAAAAGGGATTGGCATAGCAGCAATTTCAGAGTGTTGTGGTGCAGGACTTGATGCAACCCTACACCACCCTTTGAAAATCCAGCCCCATATACAGTTTTTGTAGTTTATAACTTTAAAGCAGAGCTGCTGTTTAAATATTAACTGCTATTTAAAAATACAAATATTGTAACTGTTTTAATAAACTCAGTAACTTTGAAGTTAGCACTCTGCCTGCCGATTCCTAGAAGCAGTGAAGCAAGTTTACTAAGTTGCCCAGAGGACTAGTCCTGGGAGATCAAGTAGATAGAAATGGCTATGTGCATTTTAGGGCTGTGTGAACCTCCCAAAGTTTGATCATGCAAACTTTGTCCGTGAAACCATATAAAGTTCACCAAAGTTCTCTTACTGGTGGACTAGTTTGCATTAGTTTGACCATGAAAATCATTAGTAAATGTGATCAAATTTAAAAAAATACTGCACTGGGCTGATGAGGCACCCAAAGCAGCAGGATGTTGCAGTAGGCCACATTGAGGGTACTGGTTCCAAAAATTGTGTCCGTTCAGTCAGTGCCAAACATGGACAATGCCAGTAGTAATTAAGAATATGTGGCTAACAATGCTCAAAATAAAATGGTATGTAAAGCCTATGTATGCCCACAAAATCTCATTGCAGAATCTCACAGAGTAGGTTACTGGTTCCAACAATTGTGTGCTCATTGGAATAGTAGCACATAGGGCAAGGCTTCCTGCTATGCAATTGGTAAATGTTGTACACACTGATTTCATGAGCAATGTTGCCCCAAAGACTATTTATTCAGCCTGTGTAGGGCTGGCAAAAATTCACCAAACATTGCTCTGAAGAAGAGTGAGTAAAGACAACAGTGCAGCATCCCACAGTGTGGGCTACAGGTTCATAAATTGTGTATCCATTGGGACAGTGCCACACGTGGACAAGGCTTCCCATTATGTCATCTACAGTGTAAGTGTTGTACACACTGGTTTTGTGGTCAACATTGCCCTCCAAATTATTTATTCAGTCTGTATAGACATGCCAAAAATTCCCAAAACAATAATCTGAAGAACAATGAGTGAAGAGAACAATTTGATACTCCACACTGTGTGTGTGTGTAGGCTATTGGTTCCAAAAATCTATTGGACACAGAAACCCTTCCTATCCACCTCATTGCCCTCCTCTGTCTTTAGCACAACTGGATATGTAGGAGATTCATCATCTATAAACCGTGGCAAAAAGGGTTTTGGAAAAAGGGGCAGGCTGATTTCTAAAAAAGTGAGCATCTCTACATTTTGGGTCAAAAGGCATGTTCTCCTGTTGGTAATGATATTGTGCACAGCACTGAAAATTCTTTGTGTATGTAGTTGCAGGTGAGCAACTGAGGTGTTCAATAGTTACTCTTGTCAAAGAAGGCCAAATGGTCCTTTTGGTACCAGTGCAATACAGGCTCATCTTCTTCTTCTGCTATTGGCAAATTCTCATCCAGATTATTCTGTACCATTTTGTTTGCTGGTATCACAGGCACCACTAAGTCAGAAAATGACTTGCCATGCTTTTTCATCAAGCCATAGTCAAACAGTTGTTCCCATAGTGGTTTGTCATCAATGGCTGTCTTTTTTGGTGGGTGCAGCAGTAGCAGCAGTTAATCTTGTGCATCAAACAATGTCTCAAATGTGACTCTGAACTAAGAGTCCACGAGACTGGCCACAATGTAATAGTCATATGTACACATTTTTGAAATGTGAGCCATTCCAGAAACATGATCTTATCCTTTCTAATAGACTGAGAGCAAGGGTATCCTTTTCCTCATATTGAGTTTTCATACAAAGAAGTTGCAGGTTAGTGAGGACAATGAGAGGGAGTATCTGGCTTAGACCAGCAGAATCAGCACTTACTTTGTGACCCCCACAAAGGGCTTCAGCACAGTGCAAAGGGTCTCCACCAGATGCCAGTGATTTGGGCTGATGTTTATCTCACCCTTGCAATACCACACTCAATGGCATACTGGTGGAGTTGAAAAGAACTACACACCAGAGGTGATTTATTAATTTTTTTTTTCATTTCAGACTTGCAGGGTTTGTGTAAGTGAATAAGCAGTAGGGCTTTTGATAAGGGTATGTTGTGTTCTATTTTTATTTACTGTTCTGTATTTCTTAATAGCAAGGAAAGGGGACTGCTGTAGTTAGCAGACCATTTTCCAGTATCTTGTTGCTGGGCCAGGACAGTTGCAACCCATGAAGCAGGTGTGTGTTTAGAGGAGGGGCTGAAGCAGGCTTGCAGGATGAGAAGAGCTTAAAATGGGATCTTGGCTGTGGGTTCATTTAAGAAGAGCTGAAAAGAACTATACAGCAGAGGTGATTTATTTTATTTATTATTGGATCAGAGCTGTAACTAATTGTTTCTAGAGGGCATGGCTTGGTCCCACCCACCCCACCCTTCACCCCACCCATTTCAAGTACATCATTTCCTTTATACCAGGGGTTCTGACATCACTTACCCAAAAGGGCAAAGGACATACACCTTTCATATCATTAACAGCCCAGTACACCACATAGGGGGTAAATGCACGCACACTCCATCACACAAAAACAAAAAATGAAAAATAAATAAAACATTTATACAGGAAGGGAGAGAGACATGTGGGAAGTGGTACAATGCACTGACTGTGGGATGTCAGTCTTCTGGGAGATGTTCTGGAGGCTGTGATGCTTCCATATTTGAAGGCACCTCTCTGGTCTGAGGGAGGAGGTTGCCCATCTCCAGGCTGACTTGGTGAAGATTCGGGAAACCTCCTCCTCCACTCAGGGACCACCAGGGCCACAGCTACTGCCTCAGAGATTGCCAAGAAAGAGGAGTGGTTGGACCATGGTGGGCTCAAGGAGGGTGAGAGTGGTGGGACAGAGGCACATCCCTCCAGTTGCACATCTTAACAATTCATATGCTGTTCTGGTGGAGTGTGGTTCCTCTATGGAGGCACCCACAGTGGAGATTGAAGGAGGATGCTGGGAACCTCCACAAAGGAGACCCAGAGGAGGGTAGCATGGGACCCCACAGGGGAAGAAAACAACTACTGGTTGGGGATTCAATCATTGGGAGGTAAAACTGGGGGAGGGTGGGGAGAGGGAGGTAAGATGCCTTCCCAGTACCATAGCTTGGAGGGACAGAAAGTGAATCCTCAGGATCGTGGGAGAAGCTGCATGGGAGAAGGAGCTGGATGTCATAATCTCCCTAGGGACAAATGACCTGGCTGGAAATGGGATCTGAACAGTGCAGGAAGAGTTTGTGGAGTTGGGGAGGGTCTTTAGAGAAAAAGCATACATGGTAACCTTCTCGGAGGTGCTGCCTGTCTAGGGCATGGGTGAGGCTAGGGTACGCCACACCATGGGATTCAATGAATGGCTGAAAAACTGATACAGAGTTCAGGGTTTCAGCTTCATTGGGGACTGGCATCTGTCTGAGAGGGGAACCAGGATCCTAGGTGATACAGTAGGTCTAAATGCTTCATTGGCAAGCACTTAAACTAGCCAAGTGGGGAGGCACTGAAAAAAAGCAGGGAAATCCCAGGCCCCCCCACAAAACATGGTAGTTAGCAAGGTAAACACCAATGTAGAGAAGTTAATAGGGAGCAGGACAGGAGTAAATGGAGAAAAAGGCAAAGGTAGTAAGGACAGGGATGGGGCTAAAAGGGGTAAGGACATCAAAAAATGGAGTGCGATGAGTACCAATGCCCATAGTCCAGGTAACAAGCCCCCTGAACTAGTGGCCTTGATGGAAGAGGCATGCCTGGATATCATGGCAGTCACAGAAACATGGTACACAGAGAACAATGACTGGGATGTCAATATACCAGGGTACACAATCTACAGGAGGGACAGAGAGGGTAAAAGAGTAGGAGGAGTAGCTCTCTATGTAAGGGAAGGGATCAAAGCAATGAAACTAAAAGGTAAACAGGGAGGATAGGAGGCACATTGAGTCACCCATAAGAGAGGAAATGGCACCAGAATCCACACGGGGGTTGTAAACAGACCCCCATCTCAGGTGGAGGCAATGGGCAAAGAAATGATTGAAGAATTGAAGACATCCTTAGAATGGCAGAAAAAGGGCAGATACTGTTGATGGGGGATCTGAATATGCCAGATGTTAACTGGAGCACCTTTGCTGCAGCCACATCCAAGAGCAGGGTCATTCTCAATGCCCTACAGGGGGCATGCCTCAGACAACTAGTGCTGGAACCCACTCAGGAGGGAGCAATCTTAGACCTGGTACTCTCAAATGGGAATGGAGAGAGGATCTCAGATTTAGAAGTGGGTAGCCATCTGAGAACAAGCGGCCACCAAACAGTGTGGTTCACAATAAACACAGCCATAGAGTCAAGCCATACAAAAGCAAGAGTATTGGACATTAGGAGGGCTGACTTTGGCAACATGGAAGAGTGCCTGAGAAAAGCACTAGCAAATGGGCAAGAAGGAGGGGTGAAGGAACAATGGGGAAAATCAAAACTGCCATCACAGAGGCAATAAGCCTTTGTGTGAAGCAAATAAACCAAACAGAATGAAGAAAAAAAACACTATGGTTCTCAAAAGAGGTGGTAGGGAAGGTTAGGGAGAAAATGATAGCATTCAGGAAGGAAACACAGAAGGAGCTAGACAAAGAACTATACCAGGTAAAGCAGAAGGAAGTAGGGAAGGCAGTCAGAATAGCAAAGGCCAAAAATGAGGAAAGGATAGCCAACTCAGTTAAGAAGGGGGATAAAACCTTTTATAGGTACATTAGGAGCAAAGAAAGACCAAGGGAGGGATATTGAGGCTTAATAAAGAGGAGGGGATGGGTGGGCAGAGGGTGACAGTGAAAACACAGGGATACTGAATGAATATTTCTGCTCAATATTCACTAAAGAAGAGGACAGGGAGGTACCTAAACAAACCAATAGAAGCACTCTGAATAGGGGGGTCGATACCAGTCCATTTACAGAAGAAAGAGTCCTGAAGGAACTCCTGAAACTGAAGGTGGACAAAGCAATGGGGCCTGATAGGATTCACCTCAGAATTCTAAAAAGAACTAAGGGGAGAACTAGTGACACCACTGACTACCCTTTTTAACAAATCATGGGAGGATGGTGTGGTACCTGAGGACTGGAGGAGGGCAGATGTGATTCCCCTTCACAAAAACGGGAGCAAGGCAGAGGAGGAAACTCCAGACCTGTTAGTTTGACCTCAGTGGTAAGAAAAATGATGGAATCATTTCTGAAAGAAAGAATTGTTGAGTACCTAGAGGCCAGCGGGGCACAGGATCCAAGGCAGCAAGGATTCACAGTGGGAAGGTCATGTCAGACTAATCTAATAGATTTCTTTGACTGGGTGACTAAAGTAGTAGACCAGGGAGGGGCTGTGGACATGACTTACCTAGACTTTAGCAAGGCATTTGGCACAGTCCCACACAAAAGAGTAAAGTTAGCCAGCCTGGGAGTGGGTTCCAAAGTGGTAGCCTGGGTAAAAAATTGGCTAGACAACAGGACACAGAGGGTAATAGTAAACGGAGTCCACTCTGAAGAAAGAGGGGTTACTAGCAGGGTACTGCAGGATTCAGTACTGGGACCAGTCCTCTTTAATGTCTTTATAGATGACATTGCGGTGGGACTGGAAGGAAAAGTATGCCTCTTTACAGACAACACAAAGATCTGCAACAGGGTTGATGCACAACGGAGGGGGTGGAAAGGATGAGAAGGGATTTGGCAAGGTTGGAGGAATGGTCAAAAGTATGGCAGCTTAGATTCAATGCAAAGAGGTGCAAAGTAATGCTCCTGGAAAACAAAAACCCAGGGGAAGAGTACACAATGGGTTGGAGGGGGGAGGTACCAACAAGAAATAAAATGGAAAGGGACCTGGGGGTAGTCATACCAGATGACCTAAAGGCAGGCAAGCAATGTGAGAAGGCAGTAATGAGGGCTTGTGGAATACTAGGATGCATAGGGAGTGGCATCACCAGTAGAAAACAAGAAGTTGTTATCCCTCTGTACAGACACTTGGTGAGACCCCATCTGAAGTACTGCATGCAGTTCTGAAGACCTCATCTCTGCAAGGACATAGACAGGATGGAGGCAGTCCAGAGGAGAGCAACTAAAATGGTACATGGTCTGCTCTTGAAGCTATACGAAGAGAGACTAAAGGAGCTCAATATGTATACCCTCAAGGAAAGAAGGGAGGGGGGGACATGATAGAAACTTTCAAGTACCTCAAGGGAATCAACAAAGTCAAAGTGAGTAGCATCTTTCAATAAAAGAGATGTGCAAGAACAAGGGGCACAATTTGAAGATAGAGAGGGGACAGCTCAGGGGCAACGTGGGGAAGTATTTTTTCATGGAGAGGGTGGTGGATGTATGGAACGGATTTCCTGAGGAGGCTGTTGGGTCAAAAACAGTGGGGGAATTCATGAATGCATGGAAGAGACATAAGGCAATTCTAGTAGGAGGAAGCAGGCTGTTTGTTAACTAGGATCTGCAGTTTATCCAATAGGTAGGAAAATGGGCAGACTGGGTGAGCCAAGCAGTCGTTATCTGCCATTAAAGTCTATGTTTCTATGTGGATGGCCTTCTGTTGTTCTAGCAGCCATTCCATCATGGAATAGGTGGAATTCAGTCTTGTTGCCATATCTTGTTTCACGTGAGGAAGGGAAGTGGTTCCACTACTAAATGTTTTGTAGCAGCTTCTGTGCCTCTACAGAATGGCTAAAATGACCACAAACTTTTGTTGGACAGACCTACATGTCTGCACTATGGTGCTTTCCTCCATCTAGGAATCCCTGAACTACCAGATTTATTCAGTGAGCAACACATGGAACACTTGTATAATCCCCATTATCAACTGCCTTTACAATGATTTTTGAATTATCTGATCCTATAAAGCTTGTTGTTATTAACTGTGGTGTCTGCCACTCATCAAACTTCTGTTGAAGGAAGTGTAATGTGTTTTCTGCAAGATAGTCATTGTCAAAGCCAACAATACCTAAAATTGATTGTTTGCAAATGTTGGGGGCCCTAGTGACTTGTGGCTGCTGCTGCTACTGCTACTGCTGGTGCTTAACCGGGGGGGGGAGGAGGAAGAGGAGGATATAGAGGAGAAACTGACCCAATGGGCAGTCACTGCAATGTAATCAGTAGTCTGACAACTGGTCCACATTTCAGTTGTGATGTGAATAGCTGGAACAAATGATGCTTTCAGGGCATCTGACACAGTCTTGTAGACACTCTGATACAAATCAGGAAGAGCCACTGTGGAAAAGTAGGTACGGCTGGGTACTGATACCTTAGCAGTACAACTTACATTATTGATAGAAAACCTGTGTTGCTCACAAAGAAGAATGGCAGTAAGTTGGTGGCTAGCTACTCATTTACTCATTTACATTTACTCGTTAACTTTTTTGCCTCTGGTCTGTTGACTATATTTCTGGCCCATTTCAAGGGGCTCAACCAGTGAGAGTTGAATGTTTTCTTCCTGGGACATTACAGTCGGCCCCTTTTATTGTTTCCCCTGGGGGTGGAGGTGGCTGTGGATTTGTGGCACTACAGAGGTGTGGGAGTTAATGGGCTTAACAACTGATGAATGGAAGATGTTGGAATTGTGCATCAGCTATCACTTGAAAGACTTCCTTCCTCTTCCTCTCTTCGTGGTCTCCTAATGTTCTTCCCCTGTCTATCATCATTATTATCATAAGCTTCACTGCCTGGTGGTGTTGCTGATGCCATACCTTGGCATTCTTACTCATACGGAGATCAGTGGGACTCAAGCAAATGCATTCTTATAGTAGATGTTCCCAGCTGTGTTCCCTCCTTACCCCGACTCAGCTTATCTTTACATAAAAGACAAGCTACGCATGTTCATTATTCTTCTCCACTTGAAAGAAATCCCACATCAGCATCACTGATTTGGGCAGGCAGTGGACTGTTTCCACATTATCACCTCCTCTTCCACTTTATCAGGGTCAAGGAATGGTTCTTCTTACTCTACTGTGTGTCCTGGGACACTGGTTTGGCCTGTGCTTTCTTTGTTTGCTGTCATTTCAGATGCTTGTTTTTGTATTTTACCTTGTTGTTTTGAGGCCTTTTTTTTACTACCACTTTTGGTCTTTTGTGATCCTTGCCCCAAGTCAAACTCCTACCTTTTCCACCTCCTCCCAAGAACTGCTGCATCTATCACTTTTATTGATTGTGTAATCACAATCTGTACCTCTGTCCCCAATCTCTGCCAAATCACTTTACTCCTCCTCCTCTGCCTGTTCCTCTACTTGACACACTCATTTCTCATTTCTTTTTTCTACAGTGATTGCTCATGTTGCAACCCTTGCAGTGCCACTGCAAATGTTTCCTGCAATGTGTGTTACTTTATAGACTGTTTGTGATGACTACTGTCATCTTCCTCTACATTTGTAGTTCCCATTGAGGCAGAGGGCCTATGACCAGGCCCACTCTGCTTTGTTTTTTCTTTGATGTGACTGATGATACAATGCCACCATCTCCTTGGCTTCTCTGTTGCTCCATTTCCTAATGCTTACTACAGGACTCAGTCACTTGAATGATGAAGAGTAACACTTTATTTTATTTATTTAAGTTTAGATATTTGTTTTTGTTTATTGTTTTATTAATTTTTTTTCATTGAGTTGCCACCAAAGAGGAGCAGAGGCCAGGCACTGACACAATGACAGCTGGCACACGCTTGCTGCCCATTGCCTAGATCACACTGCAACAACACGGCTCACGGCAACACATGCACAGGCTGCTTCAGGATTCAGGGGGAAGTAACCCCAGCAACTTGGGGGAATGTGAATGATTTCAATTTTAAAACTGCCACAAAAAGAAATACAACAAATTTTTTAAATTTTAATAATGGGTGCCACCAAGGTGGCAACTACCAGGGGCCAGACAATGGCACATTGCCAGCTGGCACATACTTACTGCCCACTGCCCGGATCATGCTGCAACAGTACAGCTCAGGATCTCACACACACACACACACACACAAACACACACACACTCTCTCACACACACACACATATACACACACACTCTCTCACACACACACACACACACACACACACACTCTCACTCACGCTGCTTCAGGGCTCATGAGAAGGAGGATGGGGAGTTACTTCAGCAACTTGTGGGAATGTGTAACATTTTTTATTTTACATTTTTAAACAATTTTTAGGGTATGCCACAAAGATGCCAGCTACCAGAGCCCAGGCACCAGAATGCTGCCTGCTGGCGCACACTTGCTGCTCACTGCATAGGTCAAACTGCAACAGCACAGTTCAGGACCACACACACACACACACACATACACTGCTTCAGGACTCATGAGGACAAGGAAGACATGGAAGGAATTTCAGCAACTTGACGGAATTCAAATAATTTTTTTATTTCTATTTTTTTTTTTACTTTTTTATGGAATGCTATCAAAGGTGCCAAGTAGCAGGGGCCAGGCACTGGCATGTTGCCAGCTGGCACACATGCTGTCCACTGCTCAGATCACACTGCAGTATCACACACACAGGCTGCTTCAGGACTCAGAAGGAATATAAGGAGGAGGAAGGAACTTCAGCAATTTGATTGTGGGAATATGGAGAATTTTTATTTCATTTTGTTTTACTTTTTTTATGGGATACAACCAAGGTACCAACTACCAGGTGTCAAGCACTGGCATGCTGCCAGCTGGCACAGATTTGCTGCCAGTTGCCCAGATCACACTGCAACAGCACAGCTCATGATCACACACAAACACACACACACACACACACACACACACACACACACACATGCTGCTTCAGGACTCATGAGGGGGAGAAGGAGAAGAAAGGCACTTCAGCAACCTGAGGGAACGTGGAGCATTTTTATTTTATTATTTTACTTTTTTTTATGGGATTCCACCAAGGTGCCAGCTACCTGGGTTTGGGCATCAGCATGTTGTCAGCTGGTACACACTTTTTGCCCACTGCCGACATCACACTGCAACAGCACAGCTCAGGACAACACACACAGGTGTCTTCTGGACTCATGAAGAGGAGGAGGAGGAAGGAACTTCAGCAACTTGATGGAATGTGGAGAAAGTTTTTTTTTTTTAACATTTTTTATGAAATGTCACCGAGGTGCCAACTATCAGAGTCTGGGTACTGGCACACTGCAGCTGTCACACACCTGCAGCCTACTGTCCAGATCAATCTATAACAGCACAGCTCATGACAACACACACAGGTTGCTTCAGGACTTAGGAGGAGGAGGAAGAGGGGGAAGGAACTTCAGCAAGTTGATGGAATGTGGAGAACTTTTTTTTTATTTTTATTTTTAATTTTTTTTATGGGATGCTACCAAGGTGTGAACTACCAGGTTGGGCATTGGCACAATGCCAGCTGGCTCACACCTGCTGCCCACTGCCCAGATCACACTGCATCAGCACAGCACAGAACAACACAAATACAGGTTGCTGCAGAAAGCAGGAGAAAGGAACAACAGCAGCCTGACGCAATGTGAAGAGTTTTAATTTGAAAACTGCCACAAAAAGGAAGAGTTCATTTTTTTAAAACATTTGATATGGGATGCCACCAAAGTGCCAGCTACCAGGGGCCAGGTACTGGCACATTGTCAGCTGGCATACTCTTTCTGCCCACTGCACAGATCACACTGTAACAGCGCAGCTCAGGGTGACACACACACGAGCTGCTTCAGGACTCAGGAAGAAGGAACAGCACCAACTTGGGGGAGCATGAAGAGTTTCAATTTGAAAACTGCCATAAAATGAAAAACATAAATTTTGCATTGTATGTTTTATGGGATGCCACTAACATGTCAACTACCAGGGCCCAGGCATTGGCAGGCTGCCAGCTTACACACACTTGCTGCCCACTGCCCCGATCACACCGTAAAAGGCTGCTTGTGGTCTCAGAAGGAGGAAGAAGGAACTGCTGCCAGAAAGCCTGCAACTTGAGCGAATGTAAAGATTTATAAACTGCTAAAGAAGAAATGTGAATGTGAATGATGAATTATTTAAAATCTTTTATGAAATGCCACCAAGGTGGCAACTACCTGTGGTCAGGCACTACCCTGCTGCCAGCTAGCACAAACTTGCTGTCCAGTAAAATTAGTAAATAAAAGTAACCCTCCCACCAACAAAAAAAAAATCACATTTCAAGCTTCTGCCAGGGCTTCAATCAACTCTGTTTGTATTTCTTGCTAAAATGCTAGTTCAGCAGTGAAAAAAAGAGTGCTGCACTGCTGATATTAGGTAACAAATGGGCACTGGCAGACTGCCACCTCATGCCCCATCTGTCTGCCCAGCTCAACGTAAACATGTCCAGAGTCTAATCTCTCTCTCTGTCAGCTCTGTCAGGCAAGCCACTGGTCCTGGAGGCTTGCTGCAACACTGCTCAGTCTGACTTTTTTTTCTTCTTTTTCCTCCTAAATATCCCCCTACTTCAGTAGCCCAGCTGTTTGTAGGACTAGTACAGGTCAAAGTTATCAAATATTTGAGATTTTATGACTTTCTTTTGCTTTTTGAAGACTTTCCTAGCTAATCTAACTAGAAGTGAATCACAGCCCTGCCTGAGCTACCTAACAGTCCAACGACAAGCATGTGAGTGAAATTTCATGCTGGCTCATGTCGTGGAGCTGAGTCTAACTCCAGTTAGAGGCTGTGAATCACAATGTGCCCTAGATTAACTGTTTCAGGTTTGGCCTGCCATTCATGATTTGACTAGTTTACCTGATCCACACCATTCTGACTAGAGCTAACAAGCTGAATCAAAAGTCTGCCTATTTTCCATAAAAGTTAGCCAAAGTCTGAAAGAATCAAACACCCAAAGTTCAAGGTGTTCAATTCTTTTGTAGAACTGAACTTGCAGCCATAGTGTATTTGTAATAACATATTGCTGCATAATGTCTCTGCTATTTGTAAAATTCAGCAATTATGACAGTAAAACCAATGAAACATAAACACTATGAAACTTGTAGTAGGCACTCTGAACATTGCATCAGTTTCTGCACACTTGAGTTAAGAAAAAGATTCATGCCTGTCTATTATTTTATAGCAGCGCCATGAGTTTGTGACATTGGTTGAAGCAGCTAAATGAATTAGCAGCAACAGAGCATTCAGATCTGAATGCACAATTTAGTTTTTCACAAATCCTGTGTCAGAAACCTGTGCTTTTATTTTTTTATTTATTTATTGATACGTATCGGATAATACCTTTGAGTCAAAGACTCTTTTACAAAGGTTCCACGTCATACATAAGAAGAGACAACAGTGTACAGAGTAACAAGTAACATAGTAGTTAAACACAGTGGTTACAGAATGGTTGCAGATGATTACAGAAAATACAAAAAATAGCAGCTGGGAATAAAGGTTGCAGGTATATGCATAGCATTTCAGGGCGATGGCGCTGGCCATGCCCACAAGTTAGTAATTGGCCAAAGCTGGACAGAGATGTCCATTGTCATGGTATAGGCATGCTCAGGGGTAGCAGACCAGAGTTAGGTCCGTAGACATGGGGAGATGGGAGGTGGTAGAAAAATGGAGGGTCAGGTTTAGGAGCAATCACATGCTGATCCTTGGGTAATAAGGTCCCTTAGTTGGTACTTGAACCGACCAAGTTTGGGTTCAGTGAGAAGGGATTTTGGGAGTGAGTTGAGCCAGGTTGGGGCCAGATATCGAAATGTTCTTTGGCCAGAGGTGGTTTTGCAGCAAGGTATCCTAAAGTGAGTAGTTGCTGACTGCCGTGTGAGGCGGCTGGACAGTGGGGCCTGAAGTAGTGGGGAGAGGGCTGGAGGGAGTAATCCTGAGGTGATTTTCTTTGCAAAGAGGCAGGCCTGGTACTTTAGCCTTCCATCAAAATTGAGCCAATTTGCTGAGGCGGAGAGGGTGCATGTATGAGTGAGTCTAGGACAGCCTGTAGCAAGTCTGCAGGCCTTACTGAGGGCCAGTCTAATCTTGTGTAGGTGGGTGGTGTCAGCCGCACCATAGATGATGATACCATAGTCAGTTAGGGATAGAATAGATGTAGAGATGGCTAGGCGGAGAGATTCAGGAGGCAGGCAGTGTTTATAGCGGTGGAGGAGACCAATACGTACATTGACGGTGGTGCTTAGTAATTGGATATGGTCATGGAAAGTGAGACCTGTGTCTAGAGTGATACCAAGGTATTTGAAAGTGTTAACCTGTTCAAGGGGGTCATTTAATGAGTTCAGAATGTGCAAGGGTTGTCCTAGGTTCTTATTTTGGGGCTGTGCAAACATCATGGATTTAGTTTTTTTGTAATTTAGTACTAACCTATGCTGAATGAACCAGGATTCAGCTTCAGAGAAGGATTTCTGGAGTGCCGAGCAGAGGGCTGTGGGATCAGTGTGAGAGTTGTAGAGGACTGCATCGTCTGCATACAGTAGCATTTTCCCAGAACAGGCATAGGGCAGGGTGTTGAGGTATAGGGAGAAGAGAAGTGGGCCAAGGATAGAGCCTTGAGGGACCCCAGACCTGACTTGGTGGGGGATGACAGGGAGTGGGCAATCCAGACTGTCTGGGTTCTCTCAGACAGATAGCTGGCAAACCAGTCAATGGTCTCATGGGAGAGGCCTAACTGAGTGAGGGAGTCCAGGAGAAGTGAGTGGTGCAAGGTATCGAATGCCTTTGAGAGGTCTATAAAGACAGCACCAGTAGTGTTACCAGTGTCCAGGGATGTATGGAGGGCATTTGTAAATTCCAAGAGGGCAGTGGTGGTGCTATGGTTCTGGCGGAAGCCGTGTTGTTTAGGACACAGAATACTACATTTAGTGAGGTAGTCTGTTAGTTGTATGGCCACGATTTTTTCCAGGGTTTTAGAGAGGGGAGGCAGGATTGATATTGGGTGGTAGTTCCGAGGCAGGGTGCGGTCACCACTTTTAACGACAGGAGTGATGAGGGCAGATTTCCATTTGGATGGGAACTGGCCCAGAGAAAGGGAGCAGTTCAAAAGCATGGTAAGGGGGAGGAGAACTTTGTTGAATGTGAGTCTAAGCAGTTTTAGGTCCAGCGAGTCACTGCTGAAACAGGATTTGCTGAGGGCTTTGAGTAGGAGAGGGGCAGCTTCACGCTGGGAAACTGCTTTAAAATAGAATGGGGGTTGGTGAGGGCAGTGTGGTGGGGGTGGTGGGGAGAAAAATTGGGGAGGACACCAGAAAGGTCAGAGAAGGTGTCATTTAATGTGTCAGCGATAAGGGCTGGGTCTGAGGTGATAGATCCATTGGCCCAGATATGGGTAGGTGGGGCAGTGGGGGCTTTGCCACTTAGTGTTTTAGTGAGTCCCAAAACTTGTGACCTGCACCCCATGTGTTGGTGAGCAAGGTTTTATAGTACTCAGCCTTTGCTTTATGGATATCCCATGTACATTTATTGCGCGCTTCCTGATAGCGCTGCCTGTCAGAGGGTTTTCTGGTATCCTGTGCAATGTGCCACAGATTGTCTCATTCATGCATCTGGTCCAAAAGGGCTTGGGATAGCCAAGGTGTGTTGGCACCTTTAATTGTTTGGTTAGGGGTGCAAACCGGTTGCAGGCAGTGTTGAACATATGAATGAAATAGTTGAGGGCAAAGTCAATGTTCTGAGCATTTCTTATGGAGGACCAGTCATTAACTAGGAGGTACTGTTTAAGTGATTGTAGTTTGCCAGGTTTGAGACGTTGTTGTAAGACATTTTTTGGGGGGAGCTTGTTAATACAGTATGACCATTGACATAGCACTGGGGAGTGGTCGCTCAGAGCATCGGGTAGTACCCTGATCTGAGTTGCTTTATGTGGGGAGTTGGTGAGCACTAGATCTAGGAAGGTGGCAGTACCAGTCCTCTGGTTTATTCTTGTGGCAGTAGTCACAAGCTGGGTCAGGTTCTGGGCAGTTGCAGCATCCCTAACAGGGGCTGAAGTGTCAGCCAGCCAGTTTGTATTGAAGTCTCTGAGGGCAATGATGTCAGCATTGCCAGGGAGAGTCTGGAGATGGTGAGGACAGATTGGAAAGTGGTCTTCTGATTTCGGGGAGGGATGTATGCAGAGGAGAGGAACAGAGGGGCTCTGTTACGGGCAAGAGTGATCTTCAGTGTGAGGGACTGGGCCCTGTGCTCAAGTGATGGGGAAGGTAGGGCAAGACACTGTAGTGATTCCTGGATATACAGTGCACAACCACCCCCTTTCTTTGAGGCTCCATCTGCTCGGTATAGTGTGAAGCCAGGAAGTGAGACTGCAGAGTTGGAGGTGTGGTTGTTGAGCCAGGTTTCAACTACTGAGATGACATTGGGGCGATTCTGGGCAACCCATCCCTGAAAGGAATCAAATTTCTTGAGGAGGCTACATATATTGAGGGAGGCGATCATGAGGCTCTTGGATGTAGTAACCCTGGGGTGGGAGGGTGGGTCCTGGGTTGGGGTGTACATCTCCAGAAGAAGGAGTAGTAGTAGTAGGATGCACAGGAGGCCAACCTTAAATGTTTCTTCATGAGCTTAGGAACTATTAGGGAGGGGGAACAGCACTGTGTGGAGGTGGGAGTAGATAGGTCCTGTAGGGAGGGAGGGCGAGGCCAGGCAGAGTAGTGTCCATTGTGGTACCACAATAGTACCAGTAGGGTGATTGGAGCATAGGGGATGCATGGTCCAATGGTGGAGTTGGAGGTATGGGTCAGTGGCAGGGGTGGGTATTGTGGCTAAGGTGAGGAGCTTGGTGCTAGGTACAGGAAGTGTGCATAGGAGGTGGGTTATCATGATGACAAGGGGTTGGGTACCCGGTAGAAAGGCAGAAGGATGAATAAGGTGTTGTGGTCTGTGGGGTATCAAGGTGGCTGTACAACAAGTACTGCGTGTACGGGAGTTGAAAATAGGCACTGGTAGGGAGTATGTGCATGTGTGGGGACGTAACATGGCGTAGCTGGGTTTAGGGGTTAGCAAGACGGGACAATACCAGGTAATTATATATTGGCCAGCACAGTGGCTGTTGTTTAGTGTTAGATCCTGAGGGGGGGATGGTAGAACCATATGGGGGATCATAGAGGCTATAAGGATAGCTATCCAGTGAAGTGGTAGCATATTTATTGTAGAGGTGGTTAGGTATTTGGGATTGAGAAGAGTGGCCACTGGTGGGGAGCTTGTATAAGCTGCAGATGGAGAAGTGGGTTGATAGGTTAATTTCACACCATGTGACTGCCTACTTCCCTATATAAGTAAAAGCAGACCAAGGGTGGTGGTGGGGGCAGTGGGGAGCCAAACGCACAGCGTTTGGCGGGGCAATCCTGGGAGCTGCGCAGTGTGATCGCGATCAGCGAGCAGGGCGAACCTTTAGCTGTGGAGATGCTGTGTCTGGGCAATTTTCTTTGCTGTTGGCTGTGGGGGAGGGCTGAATCCAAGCCCTCACGACCTCCTGGATTGTGGGGGGGGTCTGCATTCTGAATTTACGCTCTGTGGTGCTCCATATTTCATCCATCAAGACACAGCCATGTGTGTCTCCATTACTGATTTATCTATTAATTCATACATACAAATTTCAAAACACACATGTGTGTATGAATAACATTTGGTGAGCCTTCCAGGGGAGGTATGTTCAGAAGTGAGAAAGGGTCAGAATGAAATGCTAATTCAGTAGACAAAGTTACTTGAGTGAGTGATGTGAATAGCTATGTTACAAGGGGAAACTAAGTCCTGTGCATTTAGACATTTAGTTGGTACATAGTCGAAGCCTCATTGGTCTTAGAGAGAAAAGGTAAATGTCCTGCTGGCAAGAAAAAAATGGTCATAATCAGCAGGGCTATTAAATGAACTGTTCAAGTGCATATTTGCCAGATTTGTTAAAAAAATCAGGAAAGCAAACTAAGAAACCTTTGTAACTTATAGTCATCATAGCTGATATTTAATGAGAAATTCTCACATTGAAGTAGAGAGCCTTCTATACCAGCAGTAACACATCAGAGACATTTGTGACTGTTTAAATAGCTCTGGAATGGTTCAAGCAAACATTTCAGGGAAGGGTAATTTTGTCCTTATGTATGTTAGCAATCACTTAACTGGTGGGGAAGAAGAGCTGGAAGATAAGGGTATGTCCCTGATGTTGGAACTTAAAGATAAAATGTGTGATATCATTAATGACCCAGTACCATATACCTATGATAAAAGGATATAAGCTATGGAGCTCCAGTTTAAATGAAGGAATGGAAAAGCAAACAATGCACTCTAAAATAAAATCTAGGATACCCATAAGAACAGAACATGGTATAAAAAAGATTTTAGCTAGTGTCACCTGAGCTGTTCTTCTAGGGTTTGCTTGAAAGGACAGAGAAAGGAGCAACATTAACAGAGCAAGGAGAAACATTAAGGCTTCTTTTGGCTAAGCAGAGTTACTGTTGTGTTACTATATTGTTTTGTGCTTACAGGTTTAATTACTGTTTTGTGCTTACGTACAGTTTACTGCTTTATTTTTCTCTGATTGAAATTGTTTTTTTGCAGGGTATATTTTCTGCCACAATGTTACAGGGTGTGCTCACAGGTTTCGTTACTGTTTTGTGCTTACAGGTTTAACAGTTATTGCTTTATTTTTTCTCTGATTGAAATTGTTTTTTGCAGGGTATATTTTCTGCTATATTGTTACAGGGTGTGCTTACAGGTTTGTTACTGTTTTGTGCTTACAGGTTACTGCTTTATCTTTCTCTGAGTCACATTTTTTTGTAAGGTATATTTTTGATTAAATTGTTATAGGTTGTGCTGACAGGTTTTGTTGCTGTTTTGTGCTTACAGGTTTTATATTTTGATCTATCTTTAGGCTAAGTAAAGTTACTGTTTTGCTACTATTTTGTTATGTGCTTACATGTTTTTGTTTTGGGCTTAAAGGTATTGCAGTCTGTTTCTCACATTGAAGGAGCTAGTTGTTTTTCTTCCACAGCTCTTCCAGGGGATTACTAGTGTAACTGGGGGTGGAGCTGACAAAGGCTTAGTACCTTCCAACAGAAGGAAGATTTAAAAGGTCAGGTTAGTTGGTGTGTTGTGGTGAAGACCAGGTTTGCTGGCATAAAGCATCTAGTTTCATCCGAGCTCTTTTCTTCTAGGGTTTGCTTGAAAGGACACAGCAAGGAGCAACATTAACAGAGCAAGGAGAAACCTTAAGGCTTTTTTTGGCTAAGCAGAGTTACTGTTGTGCTACTATTTTGTTTTGTGCTTACAGGTTGTGCTTACATGTTTAATTACTGTGTTGTGCTTACAGGTTGTACAGTTTACTGCTTTATTTTTCTCTGACTGAAATTACTTTTTGCAGGTAATATTTTCTTTTAAATTGTTGTGGAGGTTATCTTGCTGAAATGAAGGAAAACACTCACCGGGGTGATGGGTCGGAGTTGTAGCTGATTGTTTCTGGAGGGAACAGTCTTGGTCTGTCCCACCCTGCTCTTCACCCCTCCCACCACAATCACATCATTTCCTTTATAACAGAGGTTCTGACATAAGGGCAGAGGACACACCTGTCATAACCTTAACAGCCCAGCACACTGCATAGGAGGTAGATGCATGAATATGCTCACACACTCTAACAAAAGAGTAAAAAAAAAAACTAAACAGGAAGGGAGAGAGACATGTGGGTAGTGGTGCAATGCACTGGCTGTGGGGTGGCAGTCCTTCAGGAGATGTTCTGTAGGCTGTGATGTTGCCCTATTTGCAGACATCTCTCTGGTCTGAGGGAGGAGGTTGCCCATCTCCAGGCTGACCTGACAAGGATTCGGGAAACCTTCTCCCTTACCCAGGGACCACCAAGGCCACTGCAGCTGCCTCAGAGGTTGCCAAGAAAGAGGAGTGGTTGGACCAAGGTGGGCTCAGGGAAGGTGATGGTGGTGGATCAGAGGTGCATCCCTCCAGTTGTACCTCTCTACAATTCATACACCATTCTGGTGGAGCGTGGTTCCTCTATGGAGGCACCCACAGTGGAGACCAAAGAGGATGCTGGGAACCTCCACAAAGGAGACCTAGAGGAGGGTGGCATGAGACCACACAGGGGAAGAAAACAACTCCTGGTGGGGGAGTCAATCATTAGGAGGGTAGAACTGGGTGGGGGAGGGAAGAGGGAGGTAAGGTGCCTGCCCGGTGCCATGGCTGTGAGGGCTAGGAAGTGAATCCTCAGGATCACAGGAGCAGCAGCACAGGAGAGGGAGCTGGATGTCATTGCCCAAACAAGGACAAATGACCTGGCTGGGAATTGGATCAGAGCAGTGCAGGAGGAGCTTGTAGACATGGGAGGGGCTTTAGACAAGTAGCATGCATGGTAACCTTCTCAGAGGTGCTGCCTGTCTATGGCATGGATGAGGCTAAGGTACTCTGCACTGTGGGATTCAATGAATGGCTGAAAATCTGGTGCGGTGCTCAGGGTTTTGGCTTCATTAGGGACTGGGGGTCCACCTGGAGGGATGCAGGCCATACTGGTATGATAGTCTGTATCTGTCCAGGAGGGGGACCAGGATCCTAGGTGATAGGTTTAAATGCCTCACTGGCAAGCATTTAAACTAGCCAAAGGGGGTGGCACTGAAATGAAGCAGGGAAATCCCAGCCCCCACCCACAAAACAGGGTAGTCATTGAGGTAAACACTAAGGTATAGAAGTCGATAGAGAGCAGGACAGGGGTCAGTGGAGAAAATGGCAAAGACAGTAAGGACAGGGATGGAGCTAGAAGGGGTAAGGCTATCAAAAAATGGAGAGCAATGAGTACCAATGCACATAGTCTGGGTAACAAGATCCCTGAACTAGTGACCTTGATGGAAGAGGGACACCTGGATATCATGGCAATCACAGAAACATGGTACACATAGAACCATGACTGGTATGTCAACATACCAGGGTACACAATCTACAGGAGGGACAGGAAGGGAAAAAGAGTAGGAGGAGGAGTAGCTTTGTATATAAGGGAAGGGATCAAAGCAACAGAACTAAAGGGTAAACAGGGAGGAAAGAAGGCACTGTGGGTCACTCTGGAGACAGGAAATGGCACCAGAATCTGTATGGGGTTTGTATATAGATCCCCATCTCAGGGGGAGGAAATGGACAATGAAATGATAGAAGGCATCTTTTGAATGGCAGAAAAGGTGGAGATATTGTTGATGGGGACCAGAATATGCCAGATGTTAACTGGAGCACCTTTGCTGCAGCCACTTACAAGAGGAGGGTAATTCTCGATGCCGTACAGGTGGCATGCCTCAGACAGCAAGTATTGGAATCCACTTAGGAGGGATCAATCTTAGACCTGATACTCTCAAATAGGGATGGAGTGCATGATCTTGGATTAAGAAGTGGGTAGCCATCTGGGAACAAGTGACCACCAGTGTGGTTCACGATAAACACAGCCATAGAGTCAAGTCACACAAAGGTGAGGGTACTGGACTTTAGGAGGGCTGACTTTGGCAAAATGGGGAGTGTCTTAGAAAATCACTAGCAAACAGGCAAGAAGGTTAGGTAGAGGAACAATGGGGAAAAACAGAAGCTGCCATCACAGAGGCAACAAGCCTTAGTTTTGTTTACTTGCGTCACACAAATGCTTACTGCCTCTGTGATGGCAGCTTTGATTTTCCCCCGTGCTGTGATGGTACATGACTGTGACATTCTATCACTAAACCTACACTAAAAACTTTTTGTAAACCCAGCTGGAGAAAGTGAAAACAAATAAAAAACCTCATGGAAAAAATGGGAAAATTCCTTTCTACTCCTATTGTGGTCCCTCATAGAGATGCAGCCAGTTTCCTATGCCCTGCCATTCCCATGTCCTTCTTTTGTGAGGGTGGGAGGGTGAGAATTCCAGCTGGAGTGGAGAAGCAAGAAAGCTCTGAACTGCTGTGCTGACAGTTAAATAACCCCTTGCTCCTTCTCTCTAGCCACAAGCCCTCCACCTCCTGGTAATCCCTACCTGCCTGCTTAGCCCCTTCCCTAGTGGTAGTATACCTACATACCTCCTTGACTTGCCAAATCAGGTGTCTGTGGGATAGTAGCCACAGACAAATTCCCACATGCAGCAGTCCTTTACAGGCTTTCTATTGTCTTAGCAGGCCACATTTCTCCTCCTTTCACCCAAACAAGCTGAGAGCTACACAATGCTTTGGTTAAAAATGGTCACAGCCATGTACTTATTGAAATCATAATTGTAACCCTAGTTACATTTGTAGCATGATGTGCACAGCAAGGAAGGCATAGCAAGGTTTTGGATCATCAGCCTTGATCTCTACAATCCCCTTAAACCAAAGGGGACCCAACAAAGGGTACATCCTCCAGAGGTACTCCAGCCTCTGAGGCATAAGGGGTGGCTCCTGGGCCATTTGATGTGTGCCACTCCACCATCGGATGGCACTACACATGCAGACCATGCCCAAAGAGGCTATCCCATGACCACTCCCCGCAGGATGTCTCCAGTCTTCTGAGCCCTCATCTAATGCCAGCCTCAGGGAGAACCATCTGCTAAAGTTATGAATTTCTCCACTGCACCCTTTGTACACTCCTTGCAAGACCACAATGCCACTACAGGATAAGCACTGCTCCCAGTGCTCATCCCCCCCAAGCACTTCACACCAGCAATTTCTCCACAGCTCTTTGTAGGTCAACTAGAAATCTATCACAACCTATGTCTGACAAATGCACACCACCATGGGCATGGAACTGGGGTAGAGCAGCGACTATAACAACATGCCTTAGGACAGTCCCACCAATAGACTCCATAAAACTCTACATGTCTATGTTGGTCAATCTGCAGGCTTTTTTGATTGTAGTAGGGTCTCCTGCATGCAGCAAATGCCTCGGTCAAATGGTGTAAGACCAGACTTTGTGCATCTCTGGCTAGGCATCCTGAAGCAAAAGCAAGTCATCCTTCATCTGGTGCAGCAGCTCCAATGACTTCACCACTGCCAGGTCATTACCTCCCAGATGTACTACCGAAATGCTGTAAGGGCTCTGCCATCAAGTTTCAGCTGTGACTCATGGCAGCATGTCACTCCATCTCATCCCTCAACATCCCATCCAGCATACCCATTGTTGCCAAGGGTCCAGGAAAAGGTTCTCACACACCTTGAATTCACCTCAGTTGACCAGCCACCTAATGGATGAAGGAGTGCATGCATAACCAAATTTGTCTTGTCTGGAAAACATCACCTGCCAAGAAACAAAAACAAGAAGATTGAAGCGAGTGTGGTCGCACGTACCCTTCAAAAGCCAGTGACTTCCTTCGGCCAAGCACCTGGATTTTTCCATCTGTCAGCTCCTTGGTCCTAGCATATGTGGCAGCTCCAATGCAGGAGAAATGAGTGTTGAACTCAGCTGAGTCCACATCAAACCCCCTCATAGCTTTTTCTAGGACATGGCAAAACTAGAACACCATCTGCAGGGTCCTTTCTCCATGTCAGAAGAACATGCCCCCCAGCACCCCTCTGGGCTGTGTATTCCAGGATCCAGGTGTGGGCATCCCACTGCACTGCTGAGGGAGGCCTCAGTATGCAAAAGCAGTCCAAGCCATCTGGTCTGTCTTGCTCCTCTGTAGATAGACAAACACTCCTTCCTGGATCACTCACCACCATGTCCTCATCCCCCAAGGCCTCCACAAGCCCTAGCACCTTAATCTGCTAGACTAACTTAGACACCCAAAAAGCCCCACAGAAGGCCATCAAGAATGCCAGTGCTTCAGATGGCAAGGAGCACACCTTCAGCAGCTTTCCCACATCTGCTGCAGGAAGGCTGGACTAATCGGCTAATGCCTGTCTTGACATTTTGGAGTACCAGCAACCAACCTTCCAACATCTTGTGGAGTCAAAATGCCTGCATGTTGTCCCACTGCCCCGGTAGTAAACCTTCTTGTTTTATCTGTACTACTAAATAGAAGCATAGCTGGTCTGGGATGAGCCACACATTTTCCCACACCTGGGCATGCCACACACACCCATGTAATGGGTGCTAACAAATCTCTGAATAACTCCTAGCATCTAGATCACCATTCCCAGAGGCAGGCTAGGACTGCCCTGGTATACACCTCTGCTTCTAGGACTAGCTAACAGAACCTCTGCCACTGCAAATTAGAAAGAGTATCTTGCCCCCTAACTGCTCATTAATAGTTTGGACCACCACAGTGTTGTCTGTCCTAAAGGTTACCTTCTTATCTCAAAAGCACTCACATAAGACTACCAAGGTCGCTGTGATGGGAAAGAATTCCAATGGCATGATTTTCTTGGTCAAGCCTTCTTGTTCCACAGGAAGGGGGCCACTGTCTCATGCAAAATTTCCCTTCAAAGTAAGCTGCAAAGCCGAAGCCCTCGCATGCATCCATGAACAGCTCAAGCTCTTGATTGGTGGTTATTTCAGGCCAGATATTGATGCAGTTCAGGAAAGTCTGCCAAACCCCTAGGTCTATTCACATGCTCTCGGTCACCCAGAACCTGTGGTGAGGCATTTGACATCCTGTGCTTGCCTTTGCCATGTGACACAGGAATGTTCTGCACACTGAAATGACCTTGCAAGCAAAGTTTAGGTGGCCAAGCAACAGCTATAGTTCACGCAAGGTAATCTTGCACCCCTTCGCTACCCTGGCCAGCAACTCCCTCTGTGCCATGACCTTCTTTGGCAGTAGGCACAACTAAGTGGCCACAGTGTCTATCTCAGTGCCCAGGAATGACAGCATGGTGCATGATTCCTCTGTCTTGTCCTGCGCCATGGGCATCCCCAGGTTGGTGCGCACCACCTGGAAAGAACCTGGAAAGTGCCTGTAGTCTCTAGTTCCTGGTCAGCCCATGAACAGAAAGTCATTAAGGTAGTGTACTAGCTCCATTAGACCCACTTTGCACATGGTTGCCTCATGCAGAAACATGCTAAACTGCTCAAGCACTGCACACACCACTGCACATGCCATAGGCATGCAGTTGTCAAAACCAGTGCTGGAATGGACATTAGACTTCATACCCAATAAATGCCTGTCCTCTGGGTGAATCTTCAAAAGCCATGTGAACTTGCTGTCTGCCTTAGCTAACAGTACCCCATGCCCCACCACCCTGACCACCTCTGTTGTCCTATTGAACAGTGCATAAGACACTGCTGTGTAGTAGAGATCAATGTGGTCATTGACCGGGTCCCGCTGCAGGTAAGACAAATCATTAATCATCCTGCTCTCATCTGGCACCTTCCTGGAAACTAAGTCGATGGGGAACACTGTGAGATGTGGCTGGGGCAGTGCAGATAATGGCCCACTAATCCTCCTTGCTGCATCTTTCTTTCTTTGGCCCAGACCAGCTCTGGTTGCTCCCTTGCAGACTTCAGGTTCTCAGCCTCATATGATTTTTGGGCACCATTGTACAGTATTTGAAACCCTTCCCTGAAGCCATCTGCCAGGGTGTGAGTGACTGCCAAACTGGGTAATCAATCAACCTAGCTTCAAAGCGATCCATCCCTATTGCTGTTGGGAGGCTTATTGTTGTGTCACTTCTGAAAGGGCCATGATGTGGTGTTGCCTGGTTTTCACTGAGTGAAAGAGAGTAGGTGGCCACACTATGCACTCATGATTATACCTACAAAATTCCACCTTATTTGGCCCTTGATTAAAATGTTAACAGTGCCTTACCCCACCGCCACCCCTTTCCACTAGGATCCTGCCCCCTTCCTTTGGTGACTTTGTCTGGCTAACTGGAAAGCTACTGTCAATGTGTTGACCCCCTTCCAGTGTGTTGAGCCACCCCCTTGCTGATATCAGTGGTCCACAACAATGGAAGGTTCAGCATGTCCCAGGTTCTGACTGGATCATTTTACCTACTGTGATGAAATTCTTCATCGTATTTCAGCCAGCCACCCCCTAGCTTGCTGGCATGCATGGCCATCAACTAAATGTAATAATTCCATAGGCCAGTTGCCTTAACCAGGTTTAGTATGCCTGTAAAATTCTGAAATTAGCTGACCAGTTCTCCAAGGTTCACCATATTGTAACCCATTTTTTAGGTCCGACCCCGTTATCCTTGTCCTTTTTTTTTTCCTCTGGTTCTTTGGGCCTATTAAGCAAGGTGAATATGCCCATGTATTTCCCATTGCCTACTTGCTTCCTCCCCTTGTCAGAGAGGCATAAACCCACTGGCTCCCCCAAACTCATGTAGCTTGTGGCAACCAGCTGTAGAAAATTCTGCTAGTCAGGTGCCACTGGGACAGGAAATGTGACCTCTGCACCCTGCACCAAGTCTGGCACTGTCCCAGCCAGCTGGAGTTCCAACTGTGTGCACTCCTGAATCTCAGTGAAGACCAGCACCATACTGAGCTTTTGTTTGAGCAGTGACAGGCTGAGTAGGGGTGCCACCAGCTAGGGGAGGACTGGAGGAGCTAGGGTCAGATATTCTGGCTACAGAGCTTGAACTGGGAATGGATTCACTGGTGCCAAGGAAATAGTTTGCACTGGAGTCAGGGGTGGAGCTGCTGGTTGGGTTGGCCCTGCTGCAAGAGCCAGAGGAGGAGGGGCCAACCAATCGAGGGTCCTGCTAGTACTGAGAGATCTTTAGCTGCTAGTCCTGCAGGAGGAGGAGCCCCTGTCTTCTCCCTTCCTGTGTGCTTGGGAGCTGCATTGCCTGTCAGTCTGCAACCCTCAGAAATATGCCTTGAAAGAGCCAAAAAAAGTGACGGCCTGGTGGCACTGAGGGTTGAGGCACTGGATACAACACCTCACACCATGCTGGCAAGCCAGGTTCAGGAATGACCTTGGGTCATCAGGGTGCCAGCATGGGGGGGGGGAGAGGCAGAGATGGATCAAGCACCTAAAGGGCATCTCTCTTCTCATGGAGTGGCTGTCATTCTGCTGCCACCAGGTGGAGGTCCAGTGGTAGCACAGGCGAGAAGGGGCAGCAAGTCAGGAGGGTATCTCGGAAAGTGGCACGCTTATGTGCATCCTGAAAAGGGGGTGGGTGAAAATGGGAAAAAACACATATAATACATAATGAAAAAAAAGAGCCCTAAACTCCTCAGTACTGCAATTCTCAAAATGTGTCCTCCCTTGTGGTGGATTCACCACTGTAGCAGGTACCTGCCAGAGTTTCTGAGTCCTTCCTTTCTTTGCTGGGGCTGCCATGGTTGGTCCACCAGCATTGGCTATAGTGATGTCACAGGCTGTAGTTGCAGGGCCGGTTGAGCTGGTACTTCAAAAGGGCTGGGGCCTCTTGAATTATGGAAGCAGGCATCCCACCATGCCTTTCATTTTACTTGTGCAAAGTCTTCCAACTGCTGCTCAAATTCCATTGTGGTCATTGTTCCCTTTCTTGGCATCCTGGACCACAATAAGCTGTGAAGATACAAAGCACAGAAACACAAAAACCCCTGCCTGCAGTATTCTCTTTGTTTCTTCATTCTGTACTCACTAGGCTGCAAAGTGACAATATTTGGGGCAGTTATATAACCTTATATACAGGAAAAGAATGTATTGGGTGAAGTTCTGCTTAAGAGTTTGGATACTGCAGTGAGCCATGAACTTGAGAAACAACAAACTCATGGAAACAGCACTCACTTGAAAACAACAAAGATAAGAGACATCCAGCAGCCAAGCCCAAATGATGACTCTGACTATGAGCAGCCATTCTTACAGAAGGAAAAGAAGACACAAGAGATGGAGTTCATTGACATTAACAATAAGAATGGTTCAGATCTTGGTGTGTTTTAAACATGCACTGAAGATGAA
This sequence comes from Neoceratodus forsteri, assembly GCA_016271365.2. NCBI lineage: Eukaryota > Metazoa > Chordata > Ceratodontiformes > Ceratodontidae > Neoceratodus > Neoceratodus forsteri. Next base: position 1,536,130,107 of record CM057456.1, read on the forward strand.
TTTGATGAATTCCTGTAAATGTGCATGCTTTATTATTTTGATCCTGCAATTTTATCATTTCTATACTGACCATGTACTATTATTGGTCTCTAAATTATTGCACGTACTGTTGTGTATGGTATTGAATGTATTTTATTTGTGCTATGCACCGGGGTCATCCCTGAAAATGGGCACTTGTGCTCAGTGGACCTACCCGGTTAACAAGAATAATCAAACACAAGTTTATAGTGTATTATTTCTTACTATTAATAAATGCTAGATTAAATGAGATTAATCTAGGTCCTCTAAACACTGTTTGGGTGCTGTCTGTGTAAGAATTGCATTTCATCTGCAACCCCATCCAAGAGCAGGGTCTTTCTCGATGCCCTACAGGGGGCATGCCTCAAGCAGCTAGTGTTGGAACCCACTCATGAGGGAGCAATCTTAGATCTGGTACTCTCAAATGGGGACAGAGAGAGGATCTCAGATCTAGAAGTGGATAGCCATCTGGGAACAAGTGACCACCAAACAGTGTGGTTCATGAAAAACACAGCCGCAGAGTCAAGCCATATAAAAGTGAGGGTACTGGACTTTGGGAGGGCTGACTTTGTCAAAATGGAGAGTGCCTCAGAAAAGCACTAGCAAACAGGCAAGAAGGAGGGTGGAGCAACAATGGGAAACATCAAACTGCCATCACAGAGGCACAAGCCTTTGTGTAAAGCAAATAAATAAATCAAAATGAAAGAAAAAGCCACTATGGTTCTCAAAAGAGGTGGCGGGGAAGGTTAGCGAGAAAAAGATAGCATTTAGGAAGTATAAGGAAACGCAGAAGGAGCAGGACAGAGAACTGTATCAGTTAAAGCAGAAGGAAGAGTGGAAGACAATCAGAATAGCAAAGGCCCAAACCGAGGAAAAGATAGCCAACTCAGTTAAGAAGGGAGATAAAACCTTTTTTAGGTACATTAGGGAGTGAAGAAAGATCAAGGGAGGGATAGTGAGGCTTAATAAAGGGGACGGTGGGTGGGCAGAGAGGGACAGTGAAAAAGCAGGGATACTGAATGAATACTTCTGCTCAGTATTCACAAAAGAGGAGGAGAGGGAGGTACCTAATCCAATCAATAGAAGCACTCTGGATGGGGGGTGGGTTGATACCAGTCCTGTCACAGAAGAAAGGGGGTTCTGAAAGAACTCCTGAAACTGAAGGTGAACAAAGCAATGGGACCTGAGATGATTCACCCCAGAATTCTAAAAGAACTAAGGGGAGAACTAGTGACACCACTGACTACCCTTTTTAACAAATCATGGGAGGATGGTGTGGTACCTAAGGACTGGAGGAGGCCGGATGTGATTCCCCTTCACATACATGAGAGCAAAGCAGAGGCAGGAAACTACAGACCTGCTAGCTTGACATCAGTGGTAGGGAAAATGATAGCATCACATCTGAAAGAAAGAATTGTTGAGTACCTAGAGGCCAGCGGGGCACAGGACCCATGGCAGCATGGAGTCACAGTGGGAAGGTCATGTCAGATGAATCTAATAGATTTCTTTGACTGGGTGACCAAAGTAGTAGACCAGGGAGGGGCTGTGGATATGACCTACCTAGACTTTAGTAAGGCATTTGACACAGTCCCACACAAAAAATTAATAAACAAATTAGCCAGCCTGGGAGTGGGTCCCAGGGTGGTAGCCAGGGTAAAAAATTGACTGGACAACAGGACACAGAGTGTAATAGTAAACGGACTCCACTCTGAAGAAAGGGTGTTACTATTGGGGTACCACAGGGTTCAGTCATGAGTCCGGTCCTTTTTAATGTCTTTATAAGTGATATTGCAGAGGGACTGGAAGGAAGAGTATGCCTCTTTGCAGATGACACAAAGATCTGCTACAGAGTTGCTACACGGGGGTGGGATGAGAAGGGACTTGGCAAGGTTGGAGGAATGGTCAAAAGTATGGCAGCTTAGATTCAATGCAAAGAAGTGCAAAGTAATGCACCTGGTAAACAGAAACCCAGGGGAAGAGTACACAATGGGGCGGAGGTATTAACAACAACAAAAATGGAAAGGGACCTGGGGGCAGTCATATCAGATGACCTAAAGGTAAGCAAGCAATGTGAGAAGGCAGTAAGGATGGCTGGGGAGATACTGTGATGTATACAGAGAGGCATCACCAGTAAAAAACAGGAAGTTGTTATCCCTTCGTACAGACAGTTGGTGAGACCCCATCTGGAGTACAGCGTGCAGTTCTGGAGACCCCATCTCCGCAAGGACATAGACAGTATAGAGGCAGTCCAGAGAAGGGCAACTAAAATGGAACAGGGTCTGCAGCAGAAGCCATATGAAGAAATACTAAAGGAGCTTAATATGTATATCCTTGAGGAAAGGAGGGAGAGGGGGCACATGACAGAAACTTTCAAATACCTCAAGGGAGTCCAAGAGAGTAGCATCTTTCAGAAAAAGAGATGTTCAAGAACAAGGGGACACAATCTCAAGATGGGGGGACTGCTCAGGGGCAATGTGAGGAAGTATTTTTTTACAGAGAGGGTGGTGGAAGCATGGAACGGCCTTCCTGAGGAGGTTGTGGGGTCAAAAGCAGTGGGGGAATTCAAGAATGCATGGGACAGACATAAGGCAATTCTGGTGGGGGTAAGAAGAAGTAGGCTGTTGGTTAACTAGAATCTGCAGCTTATCCTGTAGGTAGGGAAATGGGCAGACTAGGTGAGTCAAGCGATCCTTATCTGCTGTTAAAGTCTATGTTTCTATGTTTTCTATGTTATCTGGCACAAGCCTTTCTTTTCCTTTTTTTTTTTACTTGGAGTGATTGGGGGTGTGTACAGAATGTTTAACATTTCTTGTATGGTGTAGAAGTGAGTTGTGATTTAGGGTCTAGTGGTTATTGAAATTGGGTGGATGATTGTATGGTCAACTACTATTTTTGTTTTATCAGTTGCATTTTAATGGTTAATTTGACTTGAAGGTCACAGCTGCCTGTATCCCCTGAATAAATGAGACAGACGACGTGCTTGGACGAAGTGGTCACAGCCATGTATTTATTAATAGCTAATTAGAATTAGAGGAAAAAAATGCAATATATCAGTCCAATCAGACATGACGTGTGCAGCAAGGCAGTCACAGCAAATTGTTTTGGTAACCTAAGGGATATGCTATGGCACTACCCAAAACAGTGCTGATATTTCTCCTGACTGGAGTTTGACCTTATGACATCACGTGTGGTGAAGCCACAAATAATGTCATAAGTTCAAACTACATGAGGGAGAAATATCAGTGCTATTTTGGGTAGGGCCATAGCAGATTCCATTTATGCAACACCTTTCCTGTTTGTAGGGTTTTTTTTTTGGTTTGAAAAATTAATTTTTTGTCAGATTGAGAAATCCAATCATTATTCAGGATGACCGAGCTGTTTCTTTTTCAGTGTGACTCACGCAAGGCTAGCGCGTGCACCAGCATGTATTGTCTTTTGGTGCTGGGAAGTGGGGTTTCTACTTCGGGGGCCTAGCGGCTGTTAACAGAAAAGGAAGCTGGGCATAGGACGACAGTTGACAGCATCGGCTGTGATGGACTGCCAGTGAAGCAGAGACTCCAATTTCTTGGGAGCTGGAGGGAGATAACTTGCTGCACATTATTGTGGCAGGTACTGGACATCAACAACATTACAGTGTATTAATGTTAATCCACAATTATTAATTTTGTAGATGTAACAGAACTGGGGAGAAAGTGAAAATGCTTTGTGTGTAGTACCATCAAAATGAAACTTGAAGGCAGGAGCCAGCATGCAAGTGTGCAGCGGCATTCTGATTTTGCTGCTTGCACCACTTGCTCCAACCAATAGGCACCCACAATGAGTATATATTTCCTCCTGGGAACCTAGAGTGAGAATATTTCAATATTTTCACTCTAGGTCCCAGAGGAGAAAAGTATCATTGATATGAGCCCTTTAATACACTCATAAGTGTTATATATATATATATAAATATATATATATATATATATATATATATATATATATATATATATATATTTCCAATTGTTTAACCAGGTGAGACACACTAAGCTGAAAGCTTGTTTACAGGTGCAACCTATACAAAGATATATATATAGTTAGATATATATTCACTGCAAAAACATAATTAATGCATCATTTAGGGGTCTTACTAAAGTGACAAAACCAGGTCCTGGGTCAATACCATGCATGAAAGACAGCTCAGTATTAACCATGCTGTACAGAGAGCACATGGAGTTACAGCGACAGGAGTTGAACAGCTCTAGAGAAATACTGCTACCCCTGTCACTGCATGCTCCTACTAGGAGTGATTAAGTTGCCATGTGCTGGGTGCCTGGTTGAGCCACTCACATGGTGGAGTGGCTAAGGCACCAGCACATGGTGGAATGGGAGACCTGGGACCATAGTTCGGTCCCCCCTCCCCGTGCTGCAACTTTTTGCTGACACAAAATAAAAGTTTTACCCTCAGAGGAGTTTCTCCCCATCCTCGAAGTCTGCATCCCTCAGGAGTTTGTTATCTAAATTGTGAGGGATGTGGGGGAAAGCACTCCATAAAAAAAAAGAAAGCCCAAGCTTTCTAAGGGAGTGTGCTGTTCTGTGGTCGTCTGTGTTTTGCCCAACGTTATTTTAGCACACATCCTTATGCTTGTGGCATTAATGGACACATGTTTTTTGTGTGCAGCGAGATGACCCCATGCCATAAAAGCAGGGAAATGGGATGTTAGGGTTTCCAACCTTAACACCCCACCTCCACAATGCAGAGACTGATAGGTATCAGGGGTGCCTTGGAGTTGTTAGCCCTAATGCTCACCCCATTCTCCTACACTGTACCCATCTCAGCTTATTTACTTATGGAATGGGGTGAGTGTTAGGACTGATGACTCCAAGGAATTCCCTGACACCTGTCAATTTCTGCAGGGTGGGGGTGGGGTGTTAGGGTTGGAAACCCTAACACCCCATTTCCCTGCTTTTGTCACTTTATTAAGAAAACTAACTGATGCATTAAAAAGTTTTTTGCAATGAATTTCCTTACTTTTTTCAGATATCAGTATAATCATGTCCTTATTTATCTGTAACTCTTCCATCCCTCCATACATACGTATATGTATGTATGTAGCCATTCAAGCACAGGGTCCTCCGGGTTCTGTGCTTCCATTCATAGGGCAACAGTGGCCAAATTGTTAGCATAGCTATCTTATTATCCCACCTCATGTACCCCAGAAACAAAACATTTTTGAATCCACTCCAAAACATAATTCTGCACAACTGCAACCCAATTCCGTGCCACAGGTGCGAAAACACATTTTGGGCAGGATTTGAAAAATGACAGCTGTGACATACAGGAGGTCAGGTAATATGAAGGCTAGGTTGAAAATCTAGGCTCAAAATATTTAAAATGTCCAAAATTACAAGCGAGCGTACTGACATTGCATCCAAATGGTCATAACTTAGCCTTTTTTTTATTTCGTATTTTGACTCCAAATTTTGAACATAGTTTTCTTATGAATCCACCTCAAAAACTCCATAGATGAAAATGTTCAAATCCATGTCAAATCCATGTTAAATGCCATCCTGTGCCAAAGGTGCAAAAATACATTTTGGGGAGGATGTGAAAAAATGACAACTGTACTGTTTATGAGGTGGTGTGAAAAAATGGCTTTGTTGAAAATCTGGAGTCAAAATATTCAAAATTATCAAAGTTATGCACGTATGTAGAGACATTTCAATGACTGCTCATAATTCAGCAGTTTTTAGGAATTTTTTCACCAAATTTTCAAGACAGGCTTTTTGTGACCCCATCTCATGAACACTGGCACTATCATTTCGTTAAAATTCCCTGTGAAATTCCCTGTTACTCCTCTCAACTAGCCTGCGAGTCTACTGTGCCACCATGACCACATGACTGTGATAACCTAACTAACCTACCTATCTTTCTACTGCTAAACCTCACTGGAGAAGGCAAAAAACAGAAAACCACATGGCAAAAACTGGTAAAATTCCTCCTTGACCGCTAAGGATAGCCCCCTAGTGGAATAGCAAGTTTTTTAGCTTCAGGGTTCCACTCCTTTACTTTTCTGAAGGGAGGATTGGGGTAGGAATCAGCTGGAAGGAAGAAGCTGAAAGAGGCAAAGTCAGCACACATAGCCTTATATAAACCAGGTTCCTTCCTTCCTTCCACCCCTTAGGAACTCTGCCTACCAGTTTTAGCCCATGCTAATTATGCAGAAGCTAATCCCTTGCCTTTTAAGGTGTCATCTAGAGCTGTGCCCACAGACAAACCTCAACTGCTGCAATTCTTTGCTGTCTCCTCCATAAAGATTTTATTTATTGCATTTTAGTATTGATAGGATATGTTGCTTTTGGAATTGAACCTTTTTATTCCTACGCCTAGAGGATACTGTGCCAACTGTGTCCACTCAATGAAGGTCCCTGTACTTTTCTCACAGCTGGCATTGCTCGCTGCAGGGGTCTGGGGGTCCAATAGGTGCCCAGAAAATGGCAGCGGTATACTTCTAGGAGACTGGGAAAGGGACAGTCTGATCTGGATTGTCAGGACCAGGAGGCACCCTGGGCATAGCTTGACTCTGACACAGGGTCCTCCCTTCCTGATGTCCCTCTCAATGGCTGTTCATATTAATGGGGAACTAGTAGTTTCAGGGATCACTGACACTGCTTTTCCACTTCAGGCAATGCTTTGTAACACCAGATCCCGGAGAAACAGAAATGCACAAATGGAGGCATTTACTGTAGATTCCTCAGCAGACCTACTGTAGTATGTATTATGGAGACCTTGTGGGTGAAAGCTCTGAACGAGTGCTAGAGTTGTCTATCCCACCAGAATTCTTCATGGTACATTGCCCAAGATGGGAACATGTGGGAGTTGGGAGCTATCTGCTTTAGATCTACCTTTGGACAGCAGCATACCTCATGGTGGAAACCAGATCATTTGAATCTGTGGCCATTAAAGGTGGGCTGGATGCAGTTTGTAGGATAATTCTCATGTACTATCCTTCATTCCATGGGAATGATTTCTTGCAGGAAATAGAGAGCTTCGTGACCAACCAAGTGGTTGATATACCAAGGTTGCTGGTACTGGGCAATTTCAGTGCTTGAGCTGATGATAAAGCTTCTTTTTTTGGTAAACAGTTTCTTCAGTTTATTACATCTCTGGGCGTCATACAGGCAGTTGCCTCTGAGACCCACCAAAAAGGCCAGGCCTAGTAACTGGGTTTCTCATTGGGTCTTGCCATTAGTAATATCAGGGTTGATCTAGTCAGTTGGTCACATGATCATCAGGGACACTGATTTACCGGGATTGAGAAAGGGCAAATTCCATTTTGCATATTGTAAAAAATGATATTGTCACCGGTGTCTGCTAAGCCAAAATCTGGTTTTAATGGTATTTGGTTTTGTGTACTTTAACAATTTTTAACTCTGCTAACATGCATTTTAGCAATTTTGACCTCCACTATTGCCCGTCCATTCATCCTTGTACCAATTTAAAGTTATTTTAGGTACAAGATGTGTCGGCAGCAGCAGCACTACAGCCTCCATCTCTAAGGTGTGATGGAAACAGCACTACGGCCCCCATCCCTCAGGTGTGATGGCAGCACTAACAGCATTACAGACCCCATCCCTCTGGTGTGATGGCAGCAGCAACAGCACTACTGCCCTCCCTCCCTCAGGTGTGATGGAAGCAGCAGCACTGAGGCCCCATCCCTTAGGTGTGATGGCAGCAGTGCTACATTCCCCATTCCTCAGGTGTGATGGCAGTATCAGCACTATGGGCCCCATCCCTCAGGTGGAATGGCAGCAGTAGTACATTCCCCATCCACCAGTGATGATGGCAGAAGCACTATGGCCACTGCCCCTTCGGAGTGATGGCAGTAGCAACAATGCAGTCCACATCCCTCTGGGGTGATGGCAGTAGTGACAGCACTATGATCCCCTTTCTTCAACACTCACACCCCACATGCACAAGTTACAAATAACTTGGTCTCTTTGCTTGTTAGAACTCAGATGTGAATTAATCTGGACCACCACCACTAAGGTGGACCATCTTTGTTTTTTTACTATCTTTTGTTTTACTGTCTGAATTGTATTTCTGCCTGTGACACTGCCGACCCGGGTTCAGAAACAGACTTGGGTGTTGGAGAGCTGGCCGGGGGATGAAGGCTTGAGTGTCCAGTGACCACTTGCCTTCTCCTTGGAGGGAGGGTGGGTTCACAGCTCAACATTTGCTGGCCCCTGGTGGAGGCCAGAGGCATGGCAACATGTCAGCCCTCACTGCGGGAGGGAGTGTGATGGACATCAGCTTGTGCCTTGACATCATGTGGCCCATCACACTCCCAAGAAAATGTGAAAACATCTGCTGGCCACCCGGAGGATGGCTGCTGGTCCCTCCACATGCCTGAAGCCCCAGACACACATGTTCATTCTGACCCCTGCTGTGTCTGGGATAGACAGGAAGCTCTTTGGGGAGATTCTCCTCCCCTGGTAGCCTCCCACAGGGGTAGGGGCCCACCCGATGAAGGATTACTTCGGGTTACCTGGTAGCATGGCAATAAGGGGCAGTGGATGGTGGTTGGAACTCAGCAGCAGTGGTAGGGGGCCTTGGCAGGCCTGAAGGACTGGATGGCCAGAGGGTAGGAGAAGTACAAAAAAAACCTGCCTAAATTTGCTTCTTTGAAATAAAGTGTCTTCACCTAACAAATCCACAAGTGATGAGTGGAGGACCTTCTAATGGGAAATCATGCATCTCCCAAACATGTGGATGCTTTATTTTACTTGGTCTCCATGAAAAGGGTGTCTCTCAGTTTTCATGTCTGAGCTCAGATGTGAATTGAGCACCACTCTGCCCACCAGCATCATACAGCCCCTGGGGTTTTAACTTATGTGTGTCATTGAGTGTACTTTCAAAATCCACTGGCCACGCGTAAGTACACTTAAACACTTAACATTTGATTTTTGTCGAAGCAGTCTATCAGAAAACTTTTTGTTGCCACAGAGACTGAAACAGCAGGTGGGAGAAAAGGTGTAAATGATCCTATTCACCTAAATTGGGTGCTAACTGTGAAGCCTTTCTGTAAGTTGTAAGGCAGTTTCTTCCTTATGAACATACTTTAATTCAGACTAGTTTTCATTCAAACAACTGAGGATTTTGGATGGACCTGCTGATTATTATGTCTATGTCAGTTTCAGATTATGTCAGATTATGTCAGTGTCAGTGGCTCAGTAGGTAGCACACTCGCCTCTGAAGCCGGGAGATCAGAGGGCTGTGGGTTCAGTTCCCACATCTGGCACTTGGGTTAATATCCCAGTACTGACACTGTAGTGCAGCATGAGAGGGGTGCTGCACTTCTGAGGTGCTGTCTTTCAGATGAGACATTAAACCGAGGCCCCATCTGCCTGGATTGGTGGTAGTTTAGGTGGATGTTAAAGATCCCATGGCACTTATCAAAGAGTAGGGGAATTTCCCAGTGTCCTGGCCAAATTTCCCTCGTTCACTAAAAATACCACCAACAGCTTAATCTGGTTCAAGGTCAGTTGGCATTCATCTGTATCCCCCTTCCTCGGGTCGTGCCTGAAAATAGGCAGAATTTGTCTAGTGCACTTACCCGGTCAACAAAAACTAAATAAAAATAAATAAAATAAAAATAAAAATTATAAACTTGAATAAGCTAGTTGGTAACAATGATCCTGCACTTTACAATCTACAACCTAGATGCTCACATGCAAAGAATACAATCAAAACTTGACTAAAGTCTAAAAACAAGCTTATAAAACACATAACATGTGTCTGAAAATTGATCTTTACCTATACAAAATCATTGCAGTCCGAGTAAAACTCAGGTGAATTATAGGGTACCCTGACTACTGTATGATGTAGTAAACATATACCGGTATTTTTTTTTTAATATTCTTTGTAAACCGGGTAAGGCCCACTAGGCAGAATTGTCTGTTTTCAGGGGTGACCCAGTAGCACTGGGGAGGTTAAGTGACCTGCTTGTAATGGTTTAATATATGATTTCAATAATGGTGCACACTACCTACAGTGCTAATTATGAACATTAAACACTTTACATTTTACTAAAACTGAATTATTCGCCACTCCATCTGCTTATTTTTTTTTACACCAAAGTGGGTGAATAGTTGACAGAGCACTATAAATAGCTCTTGATCAGGCTTCATTATTCTACATTCAGAAACAGATAACATTTGATTATTCTGGATTTATTAAATATTGATTTTCTGTGGCTCACTAAATAGAAGCTATTTAGCACTGTATGAGGCAGATGTTTTTAAGTTTTGGAAGAAAGGCAACACATCTTATCTGTTTAGGATTCATTTTAGGAACGTAAGTTTTTCTTCATATCTAAAACATATTCAAGTGTCAGCGTATTCATTTAGTAGTTTATGCTGACTAATACATGCTGCAGAAAATAGTGAAGGATTTATTGTGAAGCACTCAGGGTCTATAGTAGAACTTCCACAATTTCCCAGCATTTTTGCAAAAAATCTCTGCAATTTTGGGTTACCTTTTCCCACAATTTTCCAGTGGCCCTGCCCATATGTGTTGATACTTGTATTTTTTTTTTTGTATCATCCAGTGTAACATAAATAGTAAAATACGTTTTAGGAACATACTTAATGAAAACTGTGATTTCAGGAAATAAAGCAGTCCTCAGCTGATGGAGAGGTTGGTGGGAAGTATGGATAGTTAATCTGAAGCATGGCTGGTTACAACAAAGCAGTGCACATGGTTTCCTTACTGATTCTATAAGCTGCAAAGCAGAAAGAATGCAAAGCAAAGAAGCATTCATTTTAAGATGATGAAATCTGGGCCGGCCCACCGGCACTGCAGTAGTGCTACTGCTTGCAATGCCAGTGACCCGGGCTCAGAAGCAAACTTGGGTTGCTGGAGGTCTGGCCAGGGGAGTAGGATCGAGTACCCAGGGGGCTGCTCTCCTCCTCTGGGAGGGTGCAGGTGCCACTGCTTTACCACCACCTGGGTGATCGCGGGTGGTGGTGCAACAGGGCTGCAGAGCAATTGGGAGGGGAGGACACTGGCTGGGATCTGGAACAGTGGCATGTCTTCATGTTCCCTACCTCCTTGAATCCCCTTGAGTGCTAGTGCTCTCAGGGGCAGAGACCACAAAACCAGGAATGATCACACCACATCAGCCAGTAGCAGAAGGGATCCGGCTGCCCCAGACTTCATAACCAGGCTCCATGAGGGACCCACTGGGCTGCCCGATGCACACTGAGGGACTGTGGAGGGGTGACCTGGGGTCTCCTCTCTTTCCACCTGGGGGTACAACCCAGGCAGGATGGGGGCAGGCCCACAGGAGCTCCTAAGCATTACCTGAGAAAAGCTAGGTGATACACAGCCTAGGGATCTCTGAAAAGTGGAGACTGATGTGGCGAGAATGGGGCATAGAAAGAGAAAATAAAAAAATTAAAAAAAGATGCTGAAATCTTAGGGATTCTGTGCAGTGACATGCAATTTCCATGAGGCACCAATACAAGAATTCTAAATCTGCAAACCAAGCAGGATTCCATGATTTTTACCAGTGTTATCAGTAAAAAACAGAAAACCAGGGTCCTTGATTATCATGTCATGCAGTTCGTTTGTATGGCCCCCTCCATTTGACCCCCCCCCCATGCAGATGGACAGATACCTCCTTTAGAAATTTGGAGCCTAATACTCTCCTCATAGTACTGGACATTTTAGTTATTGTGACAGCTTGTGCTGGGGTATGGCAAATGCTATGGAGGGCTATAATATGGCCCTTATTGTGGCCTTTGGTTCTTTGGTACCATATTGTATCTGTCCCTTGATTTCCCACCCTAGATCATCATTGTTTGTTGATCATTCTTGGTGGTTGAAGACTAAGTGATGGAGGTGGGAGCATTTTTGGCAGAGATCCATATTTAAGGAGTATAAACTGATGCTAAGAACTCACTATGGTGAGTACCAGCTAGTGATCACTATGAAAAAAGACTACGTTCCTGATACAGGTGATCACTAAAGGGAAGAAATAACTAGTTCAGCTCTTCAACACTGTCAACAGTTTGCTAAATCCACCCTGTCTTCAGTAGGGAAGAGTATTTTTCACAAAGAAATGAGATGGGATTAAGAAGTTATTTCTTCGCAGAGTATCCTCTGTTTGGGCCAGTATCACCTTAAGTGACTTGCCATGGGTAATAGTACACCCTCCTCAGGGTAGCATGTCAATATGGTGAAGTAATTATGGCTAAGCAATAACAGTGAAGGCGGAATACTGAAATCTGTAATGGCAACATACAGTATAATTAATGGCGACAGGGAGGAAATGGCGACTTTGGAGTTATAGCCTACTCCTGTGTCAAGGAGCACCTTGGAGTAGGATATTTAGAGATTGCACAGGGTCAGGGGGTTCAGCCCCCCATGCGAGCATGGGGAGTGGATTCCCCCACTAAAAGAGCATGCCATGCTAACATCTGGAGCCTGCTGGAATGTCTGAGGGAAGAGCAGAGACTGATGGAGGTGAGGTTGGAGCAGTTCATTTCAGGTGCTGCATGTGCTCCAGGACAGTGTTGATATAGAGGCCTGAATGAGCGTCAGGTGGCAGTGGTGCAGTAGTATGCAGTCTGAGACCATTACAAGTATCTCAGAGGACTAGCATACAATTTTCACCTACAAGTATAGGTTATATGCCTGTTTCTGTGTTATGCGGTCTGAATTAGTGGTGGAATCGCAGAAATGCTGTTCACCATTATTTTTGCCTACAGTTAATGCAGTCACCCTTTTAGAGTCACTGTTTTGATGTTCACCTTTCTTTCTTAGCTATTATCACATGGAGCCCTCACTCAGCAATGAACTGAGGCATTCTGCGATATGGGTGGAGTGTGAGTCAGTTTCTGTGGATAAGATTTCCAGGTGGGATGAGAGTTGTGTCCTGTCTACTACATGTTGGACCTAGAACCTACAGTTGCAGTAATGGACACAGTCAGATATTTCCAGATATTTCACAATATTCCTAGAAATACTCTCTGCTGTTTCTACAGTTTTACTGTAGGAAGCAAGGATTTTTTCTAAAGATATCACAGAAATTTTAGGAAATATCTGACCATGTAAATTGTTGTAACCACACCCATCTTCTTTTAGGTTGCCGGGCAGTCTTGGTGCCACTTTTTTCTAAGATTGTTAGGTGTTCCTTGAAGAAAGGTGTTTTCCATCCACTCTGAAGAAGGTGATGGTGAGGTCCCTCCTCAAGAAGCCCTCTTTCGACCCTGGTGAATTACAGGCTGGTTTCAAACCCCCTTTTTGAGGAAGTTAATTGAAAAGGTGGTAGCAATACAGCTTGAGATTCACCTGAAAACTAAGGAGATCTATGAGCCTCTCCAGTCTGATTGTAGGCCTCAGTAAAACACTGAGACTACTGTCATCAGGAGTTCAATGATCATCAGTTGAGAAAGGGTGGTCATTGTTCCACTTTGATCTTGCTGGATGTCTTTCATTTCATGGAAACAACAGTGTGATGATTTGAGTCAGACTTGTCCAATAGGGTGGAGCAGGTGGCCTTGTGAGGTAATATCTTGGAAAATACTTCATTCTGCTTTGGAGTGCCTCCAGGTTTGATCCTGGCCCCCATGATGATTATTGTGTACATGCTGCTGTTGGGGAGATCATTAGAAGGTATAGGTTGGGCTTTCACTGTTATACTCATCTGTACCTTTCCCATGTACCTGATGGAGCACATGCAGTCTTGGTGTTAGACAAGGGTCTATTTAAAATCCAAGGCTGGGTGGGCTACAGCTGGCTCATTCTAAATCCATTGAAAATGGATGTGTTACTGGTGAAACCAGGCAGGGTTGGGTCAGTAATGAATACTGATAGTGCCCTTTTATTATCTTTAGATGGGGTCTATACCATGAGCTGTGGGTAGTGTGAAAAATATTGGCCATGTTATGGCTGGCTAGCTGACAGTGGAACATCAGGTGTTGGCAGTGGTCCTTTTGTGGCTTTTTCCTTCTGTGTAATATCACCTGAATTAAGCCTATCTTGAACCAACCAACCTGATGGCATTGGTCCATGTCTTTTTCACCTCAAGAGTGGAATACTGCAATGCTCTCTACCTACCTAGGACTGTCTGTGGGGTTGGTACATCATCTGCAGCTAATAAAAATTGCCACAGCCTGGATTGCTGGGATCTCATGGTCGAAGTATATTATGCCAGTTTTGTATACTCGGCACTGGTTGTCAGTTTGGTGGCACATTAACTTCAAGATCTGTTTGTTAACTTATTGTACAAAGCTCTGCATAATTTGGGCCCTGGCTACTTAGAGTAAAATACCTCCTGTCTGAATACACTCCCATCCACCCTCTTGGCTCTTGTGAGAGCTCCTTATTACTGGTTGAAATATTTGGGGGACTGGGCCATTGGAATTGCTGCCCCATTATTATGGCACTCCCTTTCTCCATATATCCATGGAGTTCAATTAGTGAATGTGTTTAAAGCAATATCAAAAATGTATTTACCTAATTTAGCTTTTTGATATGACTAAACAAAATTATCTTGGTTAGCTTCAATTATAATTTATGCTTTATTGTATCTGTCATTTCTCCTCTGTAACTTTGTTGTTATTTATTTATTTCTGTGTTTGATGTGTGGTGCCCAGAGCCTTATATAATGGGCACCATTCAAATAAATTGCCTTGCCCTGCTTATTAAAGGAAATCATGGATGTCAAAGCTAGTCTACCTGAAATACTTGTCAAAGCTAGTTTACCTGGAGATGGTGAATGGAGCCACGATTCACACTGGCATGATCTACTGCCCTCCAGCACAAGGGGAGCATTTGGATAGGGTACTTGTGGGAACCATTAACAAGATGGCAGAAAAGGGGGAGGTGGTACTGGTGGACTTCAGTCTGCTAGATGCAGATTGGAGCATTCCAGCTGCAGCTTCAGCTAGAAGCAAGGACATCCTGGACCCTTAGTGGGCATTCCTCAGGCAACCAATCAGGGAGTCCACTCATGATGGGGCAATACCGGACCAGATACTCACTAATGGGCACAGTGTTGCAGGCATCAAAGTGGGAGGCCACGTGGGGACCAGTGATCACAATACCGTGTGGTTCAACATAAGGATGGCTGCAGAACTGAACCACACAAGGGTGAGAGTCCTGGACTTCAGGAGGGCAGATTTTAAAAAGATGGGCGAATGCCTCAGGGATGGCCTGGCAGGGGTGATGAATGGGGTTGAGCAACAGTGGGCAAAGCTAAAGAAGGGCATAGTGAAGTCAACAAACCTCTGTGCCAAGCAAGTGAGGAAATGCAAGAGGAGAAAAAGACCACTATGGTTCTTGAAAAAGTAGCTGAAAAGGTAAAGGCTAAAAGGGTAGCTAAGGAAAGGCTAGCCCAGCCAATAACGAAAGGGAGGAAAACATTTGTTAGATCAGTGGGAGAAAAGAGGAAGACCAGGAAATGGATGTAAGGTTCAAAAGGGAAGCACGGGACTGTGCAAATGCAAATATCCTGAGCAAATACTTTTGTTCAGTGTTCACAGAGGAAGGAGAAGGGGAGGGGCCACAAAAAAGCCACAGAAGCTTGGGAGGGAGGGAGGGAGGAGGTGGACACTAGTCCTTTCTCAGCTGAAAGTGTACAAAGCACTGGGGCCAGATGAGGTGAATCCAGTGGTATTAAGGAAGCTCAGGGAGGTGTTAGCTGCACATATGACAGCCCTATTTAACAACTCACTAGAAACAGGAGTGGTTCCAGGGGACTGGAGGAGGTCAGATGTAGTCCCACTTCACAAAAGTGGTAGCAGGCAGGAGGCTGGCAACTGCAAGTCAGCAAGCCTGACATCAGTGGTGAAGTTTGTGGAATCACTGCTGAAAAAAAGGGTTGTAGAATAACTTTGCTTACAGTCGTTCGGGCACAGCATTCAGAATGCCAGTCAATTACAGCACCAAATGGGAATTGCGCTGACCTCTCTGTGCCACCTCCCCTGAGGTCCGCTCCCTCCCGGAGTCAATATCTTTAGTTGGAGGTGTGTAGGGGGCTCAGCACCACATTATGGCCCCTATGCACTAATTGGCGTAAGTTACGCACCAAAAGCACATAACCCATCCACGCAGCTCCGCATCTGTGGACAGGTGAGCACCGGCCATCATGCACTAACAGCCACCACCTGTCCATGGCTCTGCCCCCCCCGGCATGCAGGTCATGCAGGGCAGACACGGGCAGAGTCATGGACCCAGCCAGGCATCCAATTGGATGCCCGGCATGGATCCTGCAGTGGATCCCTTGCACTACACCGCGGGTCTGGGTGCATGAATGCCTACCACAGGTACCCGGCCAGTGCAGCATGGCCCCATCATCCTGTGGACCCCACACCAGCCTTCTCTGCATGCACCCTCCAGTGCACAGATGGCCCCCCTGGCAGTGGAACCCCACTCCCATTCTGCAGGCTCCCCCCCAGCACAGCTGTGCCCGGATCCCACAGTTGCATCCCTCTGAGACCCCAACCCCGCTATTTGTCAGTGCCCCCAAGCCTCACTATTTGTCAGGTCCCCCCCCACACACACACACACACAGGTGCCACAATCCTAAGTGTGCACTGTCTGCCCCAGTATCCCCACCCCCACATGTGTGACCAGTGTATCCTCCCAGTGCAGCACCGAAAACCTGCCTCCCTGCCCCTGTACCTGCCCGTCAGTGCCGCGGCCAGGAATGGCTAGCAGTGCAGCCCTCCTCACACCTTATCAGCTGCTGACCATCCCAGTGATGCCTGGAGCATGCTACCTATTTATAGGGGTGTATTCCCAGCATCACTTGGATGGCTGGTGGCCGAGGAGGTGTGTGGAGAGCTGCGCCACTGGCTGTTCCTGGTCACAGCACCGACGGACAGCTATGGGGTGGTGGGAGGTTGTTGGTGCCACAGTGGATGGGGGGCCCATGATGGCATGTCCAGCATGGGCTACCTTGTGTTGGAGTGGGGGGGCACTGGACCATATGGGGCTGGGTGGCATATGTTGTTGGGGGGGTGTTCGGAAGGTCAGAGACTGGCAGGATAGGCACACTGCCTGGGTGTGTATCCATGATGGCAAACTATGTGTACCGTGTTGTGCGGGCACTCCCCCGATCAGCTGCCCCAGCCCTCCCTGTCCACCTTGTGGGCTGAGGTGGCATGGAGGCTTGCTTCCAGGTCCCACCGAGTCCAGCGGGTGAAGCCTGCAGGGTGTGCAGTGGGTTATGGCAGGGTCCCTGCTGCCTAACCTGCTCCACACTATGCCCCCCTTGTGGTCTTTGTGACTGATGCGTAGTGCCAGCCCACCCCCGGCACATCTCCCCATTGCCAGCCCCGGCACGTTGCTGTCCATGCAGCTGGGGATCGGGTGCACAATTGTCTTGCACCCAGTTCATGAATGCTGTGTGGGTTCCACAGGGCCCCACTCAGTGGCATTCGGGTGTATTGATGCCAACATGCCCAGTTTACATGGCATGTTGGCATCGTGCATAGGGCTCAATATGCAGATGACTTAGTGCTCCTCTTTGGCTCTAAAAATGTAAGTCACATTAATTTCCCAGTTACTGCTGATTTCCACAAAGTATAAATCGGACTTGCAAAAAATAGTCTTTTCTGAATGCAAAGAAAATCCAAACCATGCTGCTTGGATCTTTAGCTAAAGTCAAAGCTTGTTCAGAACCCTTGTCTATTGGTTGCTCTGATGGGTCCTGATTTAATGTAGTGTCTACCTTCAAGTATTTAGGTGTCACTTTGGTAGTAGTAGTTTTTTTTGCATAACACAATTTCTCAAGGGTTCGGTGCACCTTATCTAGAGGTACAAAGCAATATGCATAAATACAAATTTTTAAACAATATTTGAAACAACATTAAGTAAATACGTACATAAATACTGATAAAAACAGATGGCATCAGCAAAAATGGAGGTTACTAAATATGACCATAGGACCCATTAAGTAAAAAAGGTCTTATAACCCCTCTTAAAATCCTCCACTGAGGGTGCCTCCCTCAGAGATCTAGCTAGTGAGCTCTACAGGGCTTGGCCAGCAACATCAAACGCTCAGTACCTTGATGATTGAAGCCTAGCTCTAGAAACTGCCAGGGAGCCCGCCTCAGAAAAATGCAAAGTGGAAGAGAATATGAGGAGGCAGGAATTCCCTCAGGTAACCAGGGCCCAGTCCATATAGGGCCTTATTGGTCAGTAAACTGACCTTGTAGGTAATATGCCATTTCACTGACAGCCACTGCTGTTCACGCAAGACTGTGGTCACATGGCAGGAACCTGGGATGGCCCATCAGCAACCTCACCACTTTATTCTGCACCAGCTGCAGGTGCCTCCATTGACTACGAGGTACAGAGCATTGCAGTAGTCAAGACTAGACATCACATAGAAACATAGAAATTGTCATCAGATAAGGACCGCTAGGTCCATCCTGTCTGCCTGTAGGCCCTATACATTGTATGTGGCCACTAACCCTATGTGATCAATGGCTTTTCATCACTCCCTCCCCTCTCAAGCTTCCCTTGTGCCTGTCCCAGGTATGCTTAAACCCCTTCACTGTGCTTACCCCCACTACCTCCTGTGGCAGATTATTCCACGTGTCGACTACCCTTTCTGTGTAGAAAAACTTCCTCATATTACTTCTTACTCTACTCCCTTCCAATTTCATATTGTGCCCCCTTGTTCTAGTACTTTTTCTACATTGGAAAAGGTCCCCCACCTGCACCTTGTTTATGCCCTTGAGGTACTTCAAAGTTTCAGTCATGTCCCCCCGCCGTCTCATCTCCTCCAGTGAGTACTTATTGAGGTCCCTTAGTCTCTCCTCATATGTTTTGTGGTGCAAGCCCTGCACCATCTTTGTTGCCCTTCTCTGGATAGTCTCCACTTTATCTCTGTCCTTGCACAGGTGTGGCCTCCAGAACTGCATGCAGTACTCCAGATGAGGCCTTACCAATGTTTTATACAACGGCATCACCACCTCCAGCCTCCTGTTACTGATACCCCTGCCTATGCATCCCAGCATGCCACTGGCCCTTCCTGCCACCTTTGTGTACTGCTTTGAAACCTTAAGGTCATCAGAGATGATAACCCCTAGGTCTCTTTCCTCTTTGGAGACAGTCAGCTCCTCCACCAACCTGTAGCTCTCCCCAGGGTTCCCTCTACCCAGGCACATTATTTTGCACTTGTTTACATTGAACCTCAGTTGCCACATCTCTGACCATCTTTCAAGATTCTCCAGGTCCCTCTTCATTTTCTGCACCCCTTCTGGAGTATCCACCCTGTTACAGATCTTCCTTCCAGCCCCTCTGCAATGTCACTAATGAAGACACTGAACAAGACTGGTCCTAGTACTGAACCTGGTAGTACCCCACTGGTCACTCCCCCTCCCAGATTGTACCCCATTTACCATTACATTTATTTTTTTATTTAAAATGTATTTATTTGAGATTTGGTAACCGTGAAAGGCACACTGAGATGAGGCTCGTTTCCAGGTGCGACCCGAGGACATGATTGACATATCCATATAAAGGGGGGTATATACATAAATGTACAGGTGCTAAACAGCAGTTTAGGTGGTAAGGATATATACCTAAATATACAGGTACTAAACAACAGTTTAGGTAGTAAGGATACAAGGTATTACATGGAATATTAGAAATAGATATTCAGGTCATACATGTTAAGAGAATATAACACAGTAAGATAAATAAAAAACATTTCAGAAAGAGAAAAGGTTAAGCAAGTGAGCAAAAAGCGAGTAGCTATTTTAAGGTGGATGTTGCAAGTAGGAAGAAGGGGAGGTGGGGAGTGGGAGAAGAGTGAGGAGCAGGGAGGTGGGACGGGAGACAAGTGCAGGGGGGTGGGGAGATGGTGTTAAGTTGGCATTTGCAGGCAGGGAGGGATAGAGAGTTATTGAGAGACACAGTGTCTCCCTTCAAGTATTTAGGTGTCAGGCTTGGAATGCATGCACTAGTGATGGCAGGTGTTTGGGGGGACCAAGAATTTAATTTGCATGATATTCCTGAGATGGTAAAAGCCATTCTGGACTACTGCTCCCATGTGAGCCTCACATGTCAGCCTCTCACCCAGAATGACCCCCAGATTTTTCACCTTAGTGGCGGATACAAGCCTAGAGGACCTCAAAATAAACTCTGTCACTTCTTCATCCACAGTTTTGCCCCTCCTCCAACCCAGTTTAATCACCAGTACCTTAGTCTTGTCCAGATGAAGTCTCAGCCAGCTAGAGGTCATCCAGTTCTGAATCTCAGCCAAACACAAATTAAGTACCTCAGCCATATCAGGTGTCCAAGCAGAAATGGTAGATACAGCTAGGTATGGTTCCATGTCATTACAGCAAATATTTAATAGTTCTATCAATTTCAGCGATTCAGCTTGAGCACACATATTTACAGTGACAGGATTTTTCAGCGCACGTCAATTCAGCTATTTTTTCACAGCTGAAACTGACAATTGCATGCCAATCCCCTGAGGCTGTAATGACATGGAACCCATGCCACAAACCATTTTCTTTGGGCTAACATCAGTACCCTCTTGATGGACAAGCTGCTTATTAAAGTTTCCAGGCATGGTGTTATGGACACCTGTTGTTTCATACCTGGTGGTGCTCATCTAATTAACAGGTACAGGCATGCTAATATATATGCTGGTATATTGTAATGGGACTATCCCCCTCTGCATCCCCCAAGGGGGCTACACCTCTGAACCCCCCTGTCTTAAGGATTCCAACTCCGAGGTGCACATTTTGCCTTGGAGGATCACTATAATGTTGTAGTCGGGCAAATTGTTGATCATTATATTGACATGGTCACTCAAAAGTCATTCGCTATATTGGAGTCATTGAAATTGACTTGCTATAAAGACTTTGTGGTAATGTCATGCTACCCTGGGTATCATCTGCATAGTAATAACAACCAAACCTTTATAATGTAATGATCCCCCCACAGGGGTAACATGTACACTGTGAACAACATGGGAGAGAGGATCAATCCCTGTGGTACACCACAGAGCAGGTGCTTTGGGAATGTACAGTAGTAGTAGTAGTAGCAATAATTTATTGTTCATCTATAAAAAGTAATGGACATTAAAATATACAAAATATTAACAATAAGATAAAATCTTCCACATCAGAATGTTTAAACATCATACAAGGTAAAAAAAAATGCACAACAAATACACTATCTGTTTGCATGACACAAACAATATTTGTATGACAAATTCATTGAAGATTATATGCATGAAAGTGTTTTCTTTTATACTTTATCACTTCATGAAAAAAATTTGCTGCCATCTCCACATCCTCCAGGATTGAGGGATGAAGAACAAATAATGGGTCATAATCTAAACTCACATATTTTAAGAGGAAATTGTTTAGAATTGAGTTACGAGCAGATTTGTATAGGGGGCATTGTATCATAATATGATGTATATTTTTGAAAAAACCTTGTTACATCTACAGTTTTCCGGATAGGGGCTATCTGATGAGATTTTATTAAAGCAGGTGTATTTGGAACAAAGTATTTCAAATCTTGCCCAAGTAATGAATTTCCTGTATTTAGGAATCAAAGGGACAGTTAAGTAGCTTTCTGTAAGAGAGTCAGTTTTGTTACTTCTGAACCACATATATTGCCTCTGCTTCTTTACCACGTACATTTGTTTTGATTGACCAATTGCAATTAATTTATTTTTAATGATATCCTTAAACAAGGGAGAAATTGAAATGCTCTTTCCAAAATCTAACCATAAATGTTCCAAAGATGTTCTGGTTATAATTACTTTGAAGGTTTTTAACCATGGGGATAGAAACATAGAAACATAGACTTTGACGGGCAGATAAGGATTGCTTGGCCCACCTAGTCTGCCCATTTCCCTACCTAGAGGATAAGCTGCAGATCCTATTTAACCAACAGCCTATTTCTTCCTACCCCTCACAAAAGTTGCCTTATGTCTGTCCCATGCATTCTTGAATTCTCCCACAGTTTTAGACCCCACAACCTCCTCAGGAAGGCTGTTCCACACATCCACCACCCTCTCTGTGAAAAAATACTTCCTCACATTGTCCCTGAGCTGTCCCCCCTTTATCTTCAAATTGTGTCCCCTTGTTCTTGCACATCTCTTTTTCTGAAAGATGCTACCCTCTTGGACTTTGTTGATTCCACTGAGGTACTTAAACATTTCTATCATGTCCCCCCTCTCCCTCCTTTCCTCAATGGTATACATATTAAGCTCCTTTGGTCTCTCTCCTCGTATGGCTTCTCTTGCAGACCCTGCACCATTTAAGTTGCCCTCCTCTGGACTGACTCCATCCTGTCTATGTCCTTTGCGGAGATGGGGTCTCCAGAACTGGACGCAGTACTCCAGATGGGGTCTCACTAACTGTCTGTACAGGGGGATAACAACTTCCTGTTTTCTACTGATGATGCCTCTCCCTATACATCCCGGTATCCCCCCAGCCCTCCCTACTGCCTTCTCACATTGCTTGCTTAATTAAGGTCATCTGATATGATTACCCCCAGGTGCCTTTCCATTTTTGTTGTTGTTACTACCTCCCCCTCATTGTGTAATCTTCCCCTGGGTTTTTGTTTCCCCCGTGCATTATTTTGCACTTCTTTGCATTGAATCCAAGCTGCCATACTTCTGACCATTCCTCCAACCTTGTCAAATCCCTTCTCATCCTTTCCATGCCTCCTTGTGTATCAACCCCATAGCAGATCTTTGTGTCATCTGCAAAGAGGCATACTTTTCCTTCTAGTCCCTCTGCAATGTCACTTATAAAGACATTAAAAAGGACTAGACCCAGTACTGAACCCTGCGGTACCCCACTAGTAACCCCTCTTTCTTCAGAGTGGACGGCATTTACAATTACTTTCTGTGTCCTGTTGTCCAGCCAGTGTTTTACCCAGGCTACCACCCTGGGACCCACTCCCCTATTAATCTTTTGTGTGGGCTGTGTCAAATGCCTTGCTAAAGTCTAGGTAGGCCATGTCCACAGCCCCTCCCTGGTCTACTACTTTGGTCACCCAGTCAAAGAAATCAATTAAATTCATCTGACATGACCTTCTCGCTGTGAACTCATGCTGCCTTGGGTCCTGTGCCCCACTGGCCTCTAGGTAGTCAACAATTATTTCCTTCAGAAGTGATGCCATCTCTTTCCCTACCACAGAGGTCAAACTGACAGATCTGTAGTTTCCTGCCTCTATCTTGGTCCCACTTTTGTGAAGGGAAATCAAGTCTGCCTTCCTCCAGTCCCCAGGTACCACACCATCATCCCATGATTTGCTAAAAAGGGTAGTCAGTGGTGTCACTAGTTCTCTGCTTAATTATTTTTGAATTCTGGGGTGAATTCCATTTGGCACCATTGCTTTGTCCACCTTCAGTTTTAAGAGTTCTTTCAGAACCCTTTCTTCTGTGAAAGGACTGAGATCGACCCCCCTATCCAGAGTGCTTCTGTTAATTGGGTTAGGCATCTCCCCCACCTCCTCTTTTGTGAATACTGAACAGAAGTATTCATTCAGTATCCCTGCTTTTGCACTGTCCCTCTCTGCCCACCCACCGTCCATTCTATTCAGCCTCACTATCCTTCCCTTTGTCTTTCTACACTCCCTGATATACCTGTAAAAGGTTTTATCCCCCTTCTTAACTGAGTTGGCTATCTTTTTCTCAGTTTGGGCCTTTGCTATTCTGACTACCCTCCCTGCTTCCTTCTGCCTTAACTGGTACAGTTCTCTGTCCTGCTCCTTCTGCATTTCCTTATACTTCCTAAATGCTATCTTTCTCTCTCTAACTTTCACCGTCACCTCTTTTGAGAACCATAGTGGCTTTTTCTTTCATTTTGATTTGTTTATCTGCTTCATACAAAGGCTTGTTGCCTCTGTGATGGCAGTTTTGATATTTCCCCATTGTTGCTCCACTCCTCTTTCTAGCCTGTTTGCTAGTGCCTTTCTAAGGCACTCTCCCATCTTGCCAAAGTCAGCCCCCCTGAAGTCCAGAAGCCTCACTTTTGTATGGCTTGACTCTGTAGCTGAGTTTATTGTGAACCACACTGTTTGGTGGTCACTTGTTCCCAAATGGCTACCCACTTCTAGATCTGAGATCCATTTGAGAGTATGAGGTCTAAGATTGCTCCCTCATGAGTAGGTTCCAAAACTAGCTGTCTGAGGCAAGCCACCTGAAGGGCATTGAGAATGGTCCTGCTTTTGGATGTGGCTGCAGCAAAGGTGTTCTAGCTAACATCTGGCATATTAAGGTCCCCCATCAATAGTATTTCCCCTTTCTCTGCCATCCTAAGTATGCCTTCTATCATATCCTTGTCCATTCCTTCCCCCTGATATGCGGATCTGTGCGGATTGTGGTGCCATTTCCAGTCTCTAAGGTGACCCACAGTGCCTTCTGTCCTCCCTGTTTACTCTTTTGTTCAGTTGCTTTTATCCCTTCCCTTAGATAGAGAGCTACTCCACCCCCTCTTCTCCCCTCCCTGTCTCTCCTGAAGGTTGTGTACCCTGGTATGTTAACATCCCAGTCATGGTTCTCTGTGTACCTTGTTTCTGTGACTGCTATGATATCCAGGCATCCTTCTTCCATCAAGGCCACCAGTTCAGGGAGCTTGTTGCCCAGACTACGGGCATTGATACTCATTACCCTCCATTTCTTGATGGCCTTACCCCTTTTTGCCTCATCCCTGTCCTTATTGCGTTTGTCACTTTCTCCATTTACCCCTGCCCTTCTCCCTCTCGACATTTCTATGTTGGTGTCTATCTCACTTAGTACCCTGATTGAGATGTAAAGTTTTATTCAGGCTACCTAATTTTCTCTTTTAGACAGGGTAGCGGAAGGATATTAATAGGATTGTTTATAATTCTAAGCCAATAACTGGCCATATGAACTTCCATGAATGTAGCAATAGGCACTCTGCCAAGTAGGACCTGACAATAACGTTAGATGTTGATAAAGGAACCTATAGCAATGATTTGTAATAAAGGCATAAAGATGCTTCCAGTAAAGGCGAGTGTGTAGACCCCCAGGCTTCAGCTCTGTACAATAAAATAGGGTTCATTTTTGCTTCACCAGCTGAGAGGGCTGGGACAAATGTGTGCCTACCATATTTAGAATTAAATCACAATAAAGCTTTAACCTCTAGTTTAGCCTTAAAAATGTTCTTTCCAATGGGATGATCAAAGGCTGTTAGAGGTAAATTTAATGCCTAAATATACGTAGGAAGGGACAACTTCAATCAACTCCCTATTCAAACATATCCTTGGGAGTGAACTATTAAAATTTTGTGAACTAAATATCATAATTTTAGTTTTTTGAAGATTAATTTTTAATTCTAACTTATCACATTTGTGTTTAAGTTGGTTTATTTTAGTTTATAATCCCTGTCTAGAGAGTGATAGAAGTATTAGGTTGTCTGCATATGCTAGAATATGAATTACAGTATTATTAATTTTGGGGGAGTCTAAATTGACTGAAATGTCAAACTACAAAAGGGAATCAATATAGATGCTGAATAAGAGGGGTGCCAATAAGCATCCCTGCTTAACCCCCACTGAGGTTCTAAAGTACTCTGGAATATTTCTACTATTATCATACCTGACTGCTGTTCTAGTATTCAGATGTAAAGGATGACTGGGAATCAATAAATTCAGTGGGAGCCCTCTATATATCAATATTTCCCATAGTTTTTCTCTTATTACTAAATTGAAGATGGCCGTGAAATCAAAAAATGAGAAATATAGCTTAATTTTCCAAAATAATTTAGACTTTTCCACTAAGTGGGCCAACATGAAACTATTATGAATAGTCAAAAAATTATGTCAAAAACCTGCTTGGTATATAGATAAAGGAGAGACTGTTTCTATCCAATTCTGCAGTTTTTGTAACAGTATTCTTGCAAATATTTTGCCACTAATGTCAATCAAACTGATTGGATAAAAATCAGAAGATGGTATTGTCTCTTCTTGTGGATTGGTACAATTATATTTGTTGTCCAAGAGGGGGGACAAATCTCTCCTTCAAATAGGTATTGAAAAAGTTAGTAAAAAAATTACCCAATAATTTAAATGAGCTTTATAAAGTTCTCCTGGAATGGAATCAGGACCCCGAGCCTTATTATTTGAAAGTTTTATTGTCTCAATGTCAGAAAATGTAAAAACCAAGGGAGAATAGTCCTCCTCAAACAGCCTTAAAAGGGAGAGTTCTTGGGTTGGCATAGGCTCTTATAAAGTATGGATTTGTAATGAATATCCAGGTATCTATATATATATATATATATATATATATATATATATATATATATATATATATATATATCTATATATATATCTACAGGGAGTGATGATGCGTAACATTGTGTTCATTTTGCAACTAGTGCCCTTAAAGATTTAATATCTTTAGAATTTATAACCTGAAGCATAGTGTCCCATTGTTTAGAAATTAAATCACATTTTTTCTGTATGAGAAATGTTTTGTGTTGTTTCGGGCCTTATTTAGCTGTACCAGGCTAGTATTAGAAGGGGATGTTTTAACTTGTCTGATAAGCCTTCCAAGCTTTCTTTTTTCATAATTACATTGTGCATCAAACCAGTAAGATGTCTTTTAGGGGCTGATTATATTAGAATAGAGTTCTCTACTTATTGATAGCAAAGGTCCAATTGCTGGCTAAGTTAGCTGATGTTAGGATCATCATAAGCAAGTGCAAAGAGTGATGCGAAGGGGGAGAGTAAATTAGCTTTGTTACTCTATTCAGAGTTTTGGCATTAAGAGTCAGCTTAGATTTGTCATGTATGGAAAGTGGAGCCAAAATATTATTTGACTGGCCTGAATTAGATTTCTCGACCATAAAGGTCAATAAGATTGCCACATGGTCACTTTCCGGTCTCATAATGACCTCTAGTTTTGTAAATTGATCATAACTGTGCAGAGAGCAAAGGACAAAGTCAATAACACTCTGCCCTATTGGGGAGAAAAAGATGCATGCTCCAACTTGATATCATTCAAGTCTCCCATTTAATATTAATAAACAGTTCTTCAAAATAAAGCTTCAAAAACACTTTCCTGCATCATTCAACACTTTATCAGATGTTTTCCTAAATTCAAGATCCCTCAAATAAAATTGTTCCTGTAGAATAGGCAAGTTGTCAAAATGTTCTATTCTGGAGTTAAAGTCTCCTGCCAAAATAATTGTATCCACCTGGTATAACTTTGATATGGTATCTGTTTCCTTAGTTAATTTTGACCAAATGTTGTACTCAGGATAAGAGTGAAAACTTAGATGAATACAGTATAAACATTAACTATCAGGGCCACATGTGCATCCCAAGAAACAAGTGTAAGAAGGAATTCAGAGGTAGGAGAATGGCTAGCAAGTACCCGAAGGCCCTCCCTAATTTTGACCATAGTAACAAGACCTCCTCTGCATCTGCCATAGACCTTAACTTTAGCAGCAGGGACAAAAAAAGATTCAAAACAATTTACATAGGGCTGTGTCAGAGCCCAGGTTTCTTGAAAAACCATGGCCTCAAAGCCAGAGACAAAACTTATCATTGAGGGTCTGAGAATTTGTTGCCTAACCCAGCAATATTCCATATAAGGATATTGCGATTATTTACAGGGGAAAAATATAGGAAGAAGTATAAGATAAACTTCCTTCTAAGCTGAAGGCTGTTGATAGTCATGATAGTCATGAGAAGTTAGGGGGAACCCCACCTGAGTGTTCCCAGTTTTTAAATGAAACCAAACAAATTTCCACATCGTAGAGTGTGTTATTCTTTTCTAATAAAAGAGAGGATAATTCTGCTGAACGTATATGACAAATTATTTGGGATCCCCTGACCCTGTAAAAATCCTTTCTACTAGGCCCGAATCCTGAGAGAAAATCTGTAACTTAGTAATCAATGACAGAATCACCCTAACATGAGTGGCAAGGCTGTCCACCTTTTCACCTTCAAAAGTGTCTCTCCCAAAGATAAACAAGTATAATATTGAGGGTTTGCTCCAAAATTCCAATTAAGTTGGACTATTGTGGAGGAAAATATATCATATGGAAGAATCCTGCTGTGAAATACACACTGCACGTAGGCAGTAGGGAATTAAGTGTAAAAATACATAGAGGGAGGAGACAGCAAGCATTCAAAGCAACAGGAGAGGGGGACACAAAATAAGTCAAGATGGGAGTGGTGCAGTGCAATGGCTGTGGGGCAGCAGTGTTCCAGGAGACATTCTGGAGGCTGTGATGCTGCCCTATTTGCAGGCAACTCTCTGGTCTGAGGGGAGGAGGTTGCCCATCTCCAGGCTGACCTGGCTAGGATTCATGAAACCTCTTCCCCCACCCAGGGACCACCAGGGCCACCACCGTTACCTCAGAGGTTGCTAAGAAAGAGGAGCAGTTGGACCAAGGTGGGCTCAGGGAGGGAGAGGGTGATGGAACAGATGTGCATCCCTCCAGTCATACCTCTCCATGATTCCTATGCTGTTCTGGCAAAGAGTGGTCCCTCTATGGAGGCACCTGCAGTGGAGAACAAGGAGGATGCTGGGAACCTCCAAAAAGAAGACTCACAGGAGGGTGGCACAAGACCCCACAGGGGAAGGAAACAACTCCTGGTGGGGGACTTAATCATTGGGGGGGTAGAAGTGGGGGATGAAGGGGATAGGGAGGTAAGGTGCCTACCTTGCACCATGGCTCGGAGGGACAGGAAGTGAATCCTGAGGATTGTGGGCACAGCTGCACGAGGGATGGAGCTGGATGTCATTGTCCACATAAGGAGAAATGACCTGGCTGTTAATGGGATCAGAGCAGTGCAAGAGGAGTTTGGGGAGTTGGGGAGGGGTCTTAGACAAGTAGCATGTATGATAACCTTCTCGGAGGTGCTACCTGTCTGTGGCAAGGATGATGCTAGGGTATTCCACACCATGGGATTCAACGTATGGTTGAAAAACTGGTGTGGAGCTCAGGGTTTTGGCTTCATTGGGGACTGGGGAGCCACCTGGAGGGATGCAGGCTTATACTGGTGTGATGTTCTGCATCTGTCCGGGGGGAAACCAGAATCCTAGGTAACAGGTTTAAATGCTTCATTGGCAAGCATTTAAACTAGCCAAGGGGGAGGCACTGAAAAGGAGCAGGGAAATCCCAGCCTCCCCCCTCAAAACACAGTAGTTAGAGAGGTGAACAACAAGGTAGAGAAGTCAGTAGGGAGCAGGACAAGGGTAAATGCAGAAAAAGGCAGTAAGGGCAGGGATTGGGCTAAAAGGGGTAAGGCCATAAAAATTATATGGAAGGTGATGAGTACCAATGCCTGTAGTCTGTGCAACAAGCTCTCTGAACTAGTGACCTTGATGGAAGAGGGATGCCTGGATAGCGTGGCAGTCACTGAAACATGGTACACAGAGAACCATGACTGGGATGTCAACATACCAGGATACACAGTCTACAGGAGGGACAGGGTGGGTAAAAGAGGAGGAGGCGTAGCTCTCTATATAAGGGAAGGGATTAAAGCAACAGAACTAAAGAGTAAACAGGAAGTTGATGAGTCACTGTGGGTCACCCTGGAGACAGGAAATTGCACCACAATCCGCATGGGGGTTGTGTACAGACCCCCATCTCAGGGGGAGGAACTGGACAAGGAAATAATAGATGGCATCCTTAAAATGGCAGAAAAAGGGGAGATATTGTTGATGGGGGACCTGAATATGCCAGATGTTAACTGGAGTACCTTTGCTACAGGCACATCCAAGAGTAGGGTCATTCCTGATACCTTACAGGGGGCATGCCTCAGACAGCTAGTGTTGGAACCCACTGAGGAGGGAGCAATCTTAGACTTGGTACTCTAAAATGGGGAAGGAGAAAGGATCTCAGATTTAAAAGTGGGTAGCCATCCGGGAACAAGTGGCCACCAGTGTGGTTCACAATAAACACATGCAAAAAGTTTGTGTGCCCAGGGAAATCACCAGTCTTGTACAAACGATTCAGTAAGGTATCTGGTGGAGCTCATCAAGTTTCTGGTACATTCAAATCCAACAACAAAATTCTGGCCTGCTCGAGCAATGAATGCTGCTACACACGAAGTCTTTTTAAAGTTCGTTATTTTTATTTATAAAGTCACAACATTTCACCTAGTATTAGGCTTCTTCTGGGGAACTGTAAAAAGATTTATAAACAAATATTTACTATATTTCACATTTGAAAATAATATTCAATTTTTTAATTTTCAATTTTTAATATCTTTCCATATTAGACCATGTTAGTCAAAAATGACTGGGTGTACCATCTTTCTAATGTAGTTATTAAAGCAATATTAAAACCAAAATTATATTTTAACCACCTGGTTATCCTTTACATTCATTAACAGTCAGCATTCTTATACATTTTTCCCAACTAGATGCCTTTTTATTTATTCTACTTTTGATTTCAGATATTTTTCTTCAACCAAACATTGGGACTTTATAAATAAAAATAACAAACTTTAAAAAGACTTCATGTGTAGTAGCATTCACTGCTCGAGCAGGCCAGGATTTTGTTGTTAGATCACAATAAACACAGCCATAGAGTCAAGCCATACAAAAACAAGAGTATTGGACTTTAGGAAGGCTGACTTTGGGAAAATGAGAGAGTGCCTCAGAAAAGTACTAGCAAACGGGCAAGAAGGAGGGGTGGAGGAACAATGGGGAATAATCAAAACAGCCATTGCAGAGGCAACAAGCCTTCGTGTGAAGCAAATCAACAAAACAAAATAAAGGAAAAAAACACTATGGTTCTCAAAAGAGGTGGCAGGGATGGTTAAGGAGAAAAGGATAGCATTCAGGAAATATAAGGAAATACAGAAGGAGCAGGACAGAGAACTTTATCAGTTAAAGCAGAAAGAGGCAGGGAAGGCAGTCAGAATACCAGAGGCACAAACTGAGGAAAAGATAGCCAACTCTGTTAAGAAGGGGGATAAAACCTTTTATAGGTACATTAGGGAGTGAAGAAAGACCAAGGAAGGGATACAGAGAATTAATAAAGGGGAAGGAATGTGGGCAGAGGGTGACAGTGAAAAAGCAGGGATACTGAACAAATATTTCTGCTCAGTATTCACAGCAGAAGAGGAGGAGAAGGAGGTACCTAAAACAAACAAGGGAGAAACACTAAATAGGGGGGTTGATACCAGTCCATTCACAGAAGAAAGGGTTTTTAAAGAACTCTTGAAACTGAGGATGGATAAAGCAATGGGACCTGATAGGATTCACCCAAGAATTCTAAAAGAACTAAAGGTAGAACTAGTAACACCACTGACTACTCTCTTTAACAAATCATGGGAGAATGGGGTGGTACCTGAGGACTGGAGGAGGGAAAATGTGATTCCACTTCACAAAAGTGGGAGCAGGGTAGGGGCAGGAAACTACAGACCAATTAGTTTGACTTCAGTGGTAGGGAAAATGCTGGAATCACTTCTAAACGAAAGAATTGTTGAGTACCTAGAGGCCAGTGGGGCACAGGACCCAAGGCAGCATGGTTTCACAGCAGGAAGGTCATGTCAGACTAACCTAATAGATTTCTTTGACTGGGTGACCAAAGTATTAGACCAGGGAGGGGCTGTGGATATGGCCTACCTAGATTTTAGCAAGGTATTTGACACAGTCTCACACAAAAGCTTAATATACAAGTTAGCC
This sequence comes from Neoceratodus forsteri, assembly GCA_016271365.2. NCBI lineage: Eukaryota > Metazoa > Chordata > Ceratodontiformes > Ceratodontidae > Neoceratodus > Neoceratodus forsteri. The sequence goes on from CM057456.1 coordinate 1,536,161,780, forward strand.
AGCCTTGGAGTGGGTCCCAAGGTGGTAGCCTGGATAAAAAACTGGCTGGACAACAGGACACAAAGGGTAATAGTAAACGGAGTCCACAGTGAAGAAAGGAAGGTAACTAGTGGGGTACCACAGGGTTCGGTACTGAGACCAGTCCACTTTAATGTCCTTATTAGTGACATTGGAGAGCACCTGGAAGGAAAGGTATGTCTCTTTGCAGATGACACAAAGATCTGCAACAGGGTTGATACACAAGGTGGAGTGGAAAGAATGAAAAGGGACATGGCAAGGTTGGAGGAATGGTCAAAAATGTGGCAGCTCAGATTCAATGCAAAGAATTGCAAGGTAATGCATCTGGGAAACAAAAACCCAGGGGAAGAGTACACAGTGGGGGGTGAGTTAATAACAACAACAAAAATCGAAAGAGACCTAGGAGTAATTATATCAGATGACCTAAAGGTGGGCAAGCAATGTGAGAAGGCAGTAAAGAGAGCTGGGGGGGGATACTGGGATGCATAGGGAGAGGCATCAACAGTAGAAAACAATAAGTTGTTATCCCTCTGTACAGACAGTTGGTGAGACCCCATCTGGAGTACTGCATGCAATTCTGGAGATCCCATCTCTGCAAAGATACAGAGTGGAGGCTGTTCAGAGGAGGGCAACCAAAATGGTGCAGGGTCTGCACCAGAAGACATACGAGGAGAGACTGAGGCAGCTTAATATGTATACCCTTGAGGAAAGGAGGGAGGAGGGAACCTGATAGAAACTTTCAAGTATCTCAAGAAATTAGCAAAGTACAAGAGGGTAGTATCTTTCAGAAGAAGAGATGTGCAAGAACAAGGGGGGCACAATTTGAAGATAGAGGGGAGACAGCTCAGAGGTAATGTTAGAAAATATTTTTTCACAGAGAGGGTTGTGGATGCATGGAACAGCCTTTCTGAGGAGTTTGTGGAGTCAGTAACAGTGGGAGAATTCAAGAATGCATGGGATAGGCATAAGGCAATTCTAGTGGGGGTAGGAGGAAGTCAGCTGTCGATTAACTAGAATCTGCAGCTTATCCATCAGGTAGGGAAATGGGCAGACTAGGTGGGTCAAGCAGTCCTTATCTGCCATCAAATTCTATGTTTCTATGTTTCTATGTGTTTGGCACCAGGGAAGGCTTATTTCCAGATAGCAGCCCATGTCACAGGAGATGAAATTAAAAATCCTAAAGAATTTATGGTTTGTTGCTTTGCCCAAATAGATTTGGCAATTTCCATATTAGGTAAAATTATATATACTGAATGTCGGGGATTAGACCTATCTCTAAAAACAAAGTTTACCGAGCTAGCTGATGTAGGAAGTCCTAGCTCTGCTTTGAACAAATGGACTATCAAATCCATCAGGGATTTATTAGTCTCATATGATTTAGTGAACATATTGTCCAGTTTAAAGACAACTTCCTGACCTGAAATAAATAATTGGTATGAAGTACTGTCCTCTTTGTCAGTCTGCTTAACCTCATCCAGCAATATATCTTGTTCTGTATTTGGTGGTGGTATAATTTGGGCTAAGACTGAAGCGCTCCCAGGAATAGCACATTTGTAGCAAGTAGTATTGGGGGTATCTTTCACAATTAACTGATTTGTTACTATGATATTACTACAAATTGGCTCACTATTGCCTTTCTTCTTCCTAAGGGCCAAGTTTTTTGCAGTGGTGAGGGATAGTAATATAAAAGGTGGTAACACAGGGGTCTCCAAATCAACAGGATCATTCCTAGAGGGATGTTGCTGGAGAATGGGATTGTCAGACCAGCAGGTGACTGTGACAGTGATCCAGTTGAACTTCCTATGGTGGTCAGACAGCAACCCATGGTCCACAGTGTCAAACACTGAGAAGTGATCGAGGAGGATTGGAACTGATCATTTTCCTCTGTCCTTCACCCTGAGAAGATCGTTGTGCACCCTGACCAATGTGGTCTCATTACTGTGACTGAAACTAAATCTGGACTGCAGAGGCTTTTAGATAGAAACATAGAGACATATACTTTGTTGGCAGAAATGGCTCCCCAGTCTGCCCAGATGATCCCTGCCAAGTATATCACCACAGACCCTAACTAGTCTCGGGTGACCCATCCTCCCTCCTCCCTGTCTATTTACTAATAGTCCCCTATGTCTGCCTGATGCATACTTGAAGCCACTTCCACTGGCAATCTGTTGCAGGCATCCACCACCCTTCCAGTGAAGTAGTACTTCCTCACATACCTCTTAAACTTTCCCTCTTCCAGCTTCATCACATGCCCTCTGGTCCTGATGCTGTTTGTCATTTGAAGGAGAGTCCCCTCCTGTACCTTTTTCACCCCCATGATGTACTTGTAGGTCTCCATTATATCCCCTCTATCTTCTCTATTCTAGGGTGTACATGCTGAGATGCCTCAGCCTTTCCTTGTAGGGGTTTGATGTAACCATTGCACCATTTTAGTTGTCCTCATCTGTTCTGCCTCCACCCTCTTTATGTCTTTTCTGAGGTGTGGCCTCCAGAACTGGACACAGTACTCCTGGTGGGGGTCTCACCAGTGAGCGATAGTGTTAACACCACCTCCATCCTCCTGTTGGTGATACCTCTCGCTATGTATCCCAGCATCCCAGTAACCCAGACCACTGCTTTGTCTCACTGCCCTGTCACATTTTAAAGTCATCATATATGATAATCCAAAGGTCCCGTTCCTGCTTAGTGATTGCCATAACTCCCCCATCCTATACTCATTTCCTGAATTCCTTTGTCATAGGTGTATGATTCTAAACCTTTTGACATTGAACCCCAGCTGCTATTCCCTTGACCACTCCTTGAGTTTCCCAAGGTCCCTACACATTCTCTCCACCCCCTCCTGAGTATCCACCGTTTTACAGATTTTGGTGTCATCTGCAAAAAGGAATACCTTCCATTCCAGTTATTCTGCAATGTCACTTATGAAGATATTGAAGAGGACTTGTCCCAGTACTCATCCCTGTCAAACCCTGAAGGTCACTCTCCCCTCATTACAGTAAGTGAGTATCACTGACCACCACCCTCTGTTGCTTATCCATTAACCAGTTTATGACCAAATTTCCCACTCTGGATCCTACCCCTTTTTTGCTCAGTTTCCTGTGTGGCAAAATGTCAAAGGCATTGCTAAAGTCTAGATAAGCCATGTCCACTACCCTCCTGTGATCTATTTACCTGGTCACCCAGTCAAAAAAATATCAATCAGATGTCATAGGCATTGAGATGTTCTTTAAATTGCAGCATCACAGTCTTCTCAATAACCTTACACAGATACGGGAGACTAGAGACAGGTCTATAATTTGCCAAGCAATCTGGGTCCAGAGAATGTTTCTTCAGAAGGGGCCTCAGAAGCACATCTTTCAGTGAACTTTGAATGTCCCCTTTGAGAAAAATCACTGGACAATCCCAGTGAACACCGGACCCTGGTCCAGTTTATAGAAGGTGGGCTACAGCTCAGAGATTACCTCACAAACCTTCTCCACCTTCACTGGCCTGAACTCTCTCCAGGATAGAGAAGTGTGATTGTTAGATACATGCTTGACTATGCCAGCTCATGACAGCCTGATAGGGGTGATCTGAGATGGAATAAAGGACACCCAGTCCAAGAAGAAATTAGTAAACGCTTCACATTTAGCAGTTGAACTTACTGTCACTGGCTTTAGACAGGCAGGATGAAGCAGCCTGTACACAGCTCAGAAGAGCTGAGCTGGTCAGTTCCTCCAAGCAGCAATCTCCCTGCACAGAAATACTGTCTTCTTACAGATGATTGCCTTTTGGGCAACATAATAGTGAGTTTTCAAAGCCAGTCTATCCTCATCAGTCCTAGATCTTCTCCAACAATGCTCTAACCTCTGACCCTTGGACTTCAACTGCTTAAGTTCCCCGGCGAACCATGGGGATCTCTGGTGTGAAGCCATGGTCATACATGGACTGGTGCTACCAAGTTGAAGGCTGAAGCAATGGCCCTATTATAGGCCACCACCACCTCCTCTGATCCCATCTCATACTCTGTCATCACACCTGAGAGATCCATTACTGCCTGAAGTCCTTCTGGGGAAATCTGCTTAGAGGGCAGTAGTGGACCATCTAACACAGGAGCTGGCCAATAAGGAGGGGTCCCAAACAACAACTTCAATGTGCAGTGATCAGACCAACTGACTGGATCAATCTCAAAGTTGTTAATCTCAAGACCCAGGGGGAAAAACAAATCTAAATCATGTCCATGTTGGTGGAACACAGAATTAACCACTTGTGCTAGGTCCAGTGATTCCATCAGGTGGAGGAACCCGTGACCACACTGCAAGAGTTCATCATTGATGCAGGCATAGAAGTCACCCAGAAGCAACCATCTGCATGATTCCAATACTATGGATCTTCACCTGAATGTTTCCCTGCACATCCCGAATGTCAGGAGGGCAGTAAGTGTTTACTTGGCATGGCATATTGTGCCATGGGCATTCTGACTCTGGCCCCTTGCCTAGCTGTTTCCAGAGGAGTTCTTACTTCCTGCCTTTAATTATGTATGGCACTCTTTTAGTCATACTTCTAAGTCTCTGTTGGCAAGATGGGACATAGCATATAATAATGTTTGCAGATTTGCCCTGTCTCTGAGCTGTCTCACCCACAATTGTGAACTTTATAGTAAATGTAGATGGCTATCTCCCTCAATTCATCACCTGTTTGCAATGAGATGTTTTACAGTCAAACATACTAGGCATGGTTCCTCTGCTCTTCTTGCAGACCTATTTAAATTCTCCTCCTCGCATATCCCCCTTAAGTTCAATGACAAGTGTTCGCTGATTGTCCCGAAAATCTATACTAATATGCAGTAGGTGATCAGGCCTTCACTGACACTGCTCCTAATCTCCACAACTCATTTCCACTGCCTATTTTCTAGCGCTTTCTCACACTCTTTTTTTAAGTGATCTTTTGGGGAAAATTTAAATGATAATTCTCCCTCTACTTCCCACTTAATTTTATTATGTAGCATATCATTGTACTCCTTATCCTACTGCTACTGCACCACAAACTGTTAATCAATTACACATTTTAATGTTTTGTTTTGTACTTTATTTTTAGATATGTTCTATGTTAAGATGAACAGTTGCTACATTGTAATGCTTTTATACTCCTTAGCCTTGACTATTGCACTACCTTTTGTTATTTAACTGAGTATTCTATTGTTAATTCAAATTATTGTTCCATGATTCGACTTCTTATAATCTGCTCATTGTGTTACCTCCCTGGTCATACCAGAAAATAGGCGCAAAGTTGTCTAGTCTGCGGGCTTCCCAAACCCTGCTCCTGTGGCCCTGGCTCTCTCCAAGCAGACCACAGCTAACAGACCACGCGACTGACCCCCAGACAGATTAAGGTAATCACCAGACCTCTGAAACTCGTGGTTTTGAATGCCACTGTTTTGACTGGATGCCCAGTGGAAGAGCCAGGCACTGATTAGCAGTTTTGCTCCTTGGCTGATTTTCCAATGCCTGGTGCTTCCTGATCTCAGGGAAATCTCTTTCTGTGCTGTGTTCTGGACTGATTTTTTTCACCCACCCCCCACCTCTTCACAGTATTAAATAGACCCTTACTCTTCCCCTTTCCTCAGCCTAGCAGCTGATTGGTCACTCCACTGCTGTACATTCTTATGCTATTGGCCTCCCTGTCTTCAATACCTGACTTGACCCACTTTCTTACCACCCTTTTTTAAAGCAGTCTCATCCACAGGGTTGCACATTTGCTCTCAACTTTTTCCCCAACCACTCCAGTTAAATCTTCTCAATTTCTGCTCTAACCTGCCCTATTGTTAGGGACCTCACCCTAATTCGACTATATACCCTTTCAACTATAAACCAGCTACCAGTTAAAGCAGGCCAGCAGCACCAAACAAACTACCATGGGGTGCAACCACTTACTACTACTCCTCACTACCTCTTTTGGCATTGCTGGTACCATATCCGAATTCAGACCCCTGCCTCCCCACTCTGAATCCTCACTGGGTGCAAGCTGGAAGAAAAGCATATACATGGCCACTACCACTTCCGATAACGATAGGCTCTTTATCCTCCTACACCTCCCATACACAGTTATCACCAAGCCAACCTCCCAAACTGCAACCTTAATGGTTAGCTTTCCCCCCTAATTTAACACAGGCATATAGACACCTACCCCACCTGAAGCACAGGCAACAGAAGACATGAGGGAAGATAAACATTACCCTTTCTGTCAGAAAGGTTATCTTTCTGCTACTGCTACTCTCTGGCAATGTTCACCTAAACCCTGGGCCAACAACCCTGAGAAGCAGGGGGGTCCATACAGTGAATGCCCTAAAGATAGCATCGGTAAACATCTGCAGCCTAACTGCCAAATTCAACCAGCTCCAGGCTTGGATGACTATCCATGCCCCGATATACTCTGCCTAACTGAAACCTGACTGTCGGGTAGGATCAAAGATGGTGAGGTGGCCATCAAAGGATTCCAAGTGTTTCAACTTGATAGAATAGGAAGAAAAGGCGGTGGCTGCCTCTTATATGCCAGAAACTCACTGAGTTGCTCCATCCTCCCCAACTCCAAAGTTGTAGAGGATTATGAGCTACTAGTGGTAAAAATACAAGTTGGCCTAAAAGGCAAGACCCTTACCATTGCCACAACCTACCTGTCCCCCAAAAATGCCAAGGAAGGCATTCCTCTTGTTATGGAAAACATTAGCACACTCGAAAATGGCTCAGAACTCATCTTGACTGGTGACTTTAATATTAACTGGTTATGTAAGGAGGTGACACCCTCCAGAGACCTAATCACCTCCCACAATCTCACGCAACTCATAATTCACCCCACCAGGCAGAACTACAAGGCTGGTACCAGCACCCTCATTGAATGGGTCTTAGCTAGCTCACTGACTTGATTCTCTAAACTCAGGGTTCTCCCAGATGTGCTGAGTGACCACTCCCCAATCTCCTTTATATGGACCACTAAACTTGCCAAAAGCCGACCCCGCCTCATTGAGAGCAGGGTTCTGCAGAAAGGCAAACTTGGATCCCTCAAATTGGCACTGTCTGCTTACAACTGGTCCCCCATCAACAAGGCACCTACACTGGACCAGGCCCTTAGTATTTTCACTGAGGGCTTCAATTCCATCTGTGAAGTCTATGCACCACACATGAAACGGAAAATTCGGAGGGAGGTAAACAGCTGGATTGATGGCAAGTTCCTCTCCCTCCTAAAGGAGAGGGACTGCCTCTGGGAAATATCCTTAAACTCAGGTAGAAAGCATGACCTACAGTGCTACAAAATGGCTAGAAATCGGTGCACCAAACTTATCAGGCTCACAAAAGCCGATTTCCATAAGACCCAACTTAACAACACATGGGGAGATGGAAAGAGGTTTTGGGACAACACCAAAAACATCCTTGGTAAAGATCAAAAGCAGCACCCTAAGATGCTCAACATTAATAACTCATCCTCCTCAGATCTGCTAGGCACTGCTGTTGCCTTTAACCAAGCCTTTATAGACTTGTCCTCAGTGCTGCCTCCCTACTACCTTCTGCCTGCAAAGGACCAAGGTTGTGCCAACCTGCCCATAACTAACCACCCAGCCTTCTACTTTAAGAAGGTGATGGTGAAGGAGGCCCTAACGATGGTCAGGAAAGTCCTAGGCAAAACCAGACTGGGGAGTGACGGGCTGGACATGAAGTTATTATCTCTTACCCTTGATGTTCTTATCATGCCCATAACAATGCTATTTAATAAATCCTTGGCTCTAGCTCAATTTATGGAGGTATGGAAGCAAGCCCTGGTAACCCCAGAGCATAAGAAAGGTGATAAGGTGCTGGTGTCAAACTACAGGCCAATATCTATCCTCTCCCAACTATCCGAAGCTTTGGAAAAAATCATGGCAAGTCAACTCACAGAATACCTCAATAAGTACAATCTGCTCTGCCCAAACCAACATGGTTTCAGGCAAAAACACAGTACCACAATGGCACTACTGGAATACACTGACTATGCACATAAGGCACTGGATGAAGGCAAATTGCTGGGGTCCTTCTTCATTGACCTCACCAAAGCCTTCAACACCGTCAACCACCTTCTACTTGTACTCCAGCTCCAAAGATTGGGTGTGGCTTGGCAGAAGACACCAGGAGAAGGACTGCTGTGTGACTGAACTTCTCTGCTGGGACTAAAATAGAAGAACTTTTGTATTTGGACCTTTAATTTAGGGTTAAAAAACTAACATACACAAAAAAAAAAGTGTGTGTGTTTGGGTTAACTGAACTGAATGGGTAACTGAAAAGTCATCTAGGTGTAAATCTCAGGTGATTGCAATGACTTAACTGCTGTGAGGTTTAAATTACTTGTAGAAAGATCTGGTAAGTAGTGGGAGTGGCTTAGCTAGAAGGAAGCTACATTTAAAGACTGCCTTAGAAAGATTCTGCTAATAGCTTGGCAGAAGACACCAGGAGAAGGACTGCTGAGTGACTGAACTTCTCTGCTGGGACTATATTGCCCTCCTTCCCTCCCCTCCACCCCCCCCACCCAAAGCTAGTTCTATTTTTATAGATACAGGATTTGACTGACAACAGGAACTTCCTGTTAGGGGCAGGAAGTGAGTGATCACAGAACCACCAAGGACCCACCATCCTAGAAGGGCAAGAGTAGCTCTCCGGCCCCCTCTAGCTGCTGGAGGTCTGCCTCTGAACAAGTAAGTGGTCTACTGAGAAATATAGGATATTCTTGTCTCAGAACAGGACAATCAGGAGCTTAAAGGCACACAGGCAGAAAGTAAGGAGAGAGAGAGAGAGAGAAAAAAACAGAGGAAAGAGTAAGGATTGGAAACAGTTAAGGGGCCAGAAATAAGACATGATTGGAGTGGTGCAGTGCAGTGGCTGTGGAGCAGCAGTCTTCCGGGAGATGTTCTGGAGGATGCGGTGTTGTCCCATCTGCAGGCACCTCTCTGGGCTGAGGGAGGAGGTTGCTCATCTCCAGGCTGAGTTGGCCAGGATTTGTGGGACCTCCTCTTCCATCCAGGGACCACCAGTGCCACTGCCGCTGCCTCAGAGGTTGCCAAGAAAGAGGAGCAGTTGGACCACAGTGGGCCCAGGGAGGGTGAGGTGGTGGAACAGAGGCACATCCTCCAGTTGTACCTCTCCACAATTGCTATGCCATTCTGGCGAAGTGTGGTTCCTCTATGGAGGCACCCACAGTGGAGACCAAGGAGGATGCTGGGAACCTCCACAAAGGAGACCCACAGGAGGGTGGCAGGGGACCCTGCAGGGGAAGGAAACAACTCCTGGTAGGGGACTCCATTGTTAGGAAGGTAGAACTGGGCAAGGAAGGGGAGAGGGAGGTAAGGTGCCTGCCTGGCACCATGGCTTGGAGGGACAGGGAGATCCTCAGGATTGCCGGAGCAGCTGCACGGGAGGGAGCTGGATGTCATTGTCCACCTAGGGACAAATGACCTGGCTAAGAAAGGGATTAGAGAAGTGCAGGAAGAGTTTGTGGGGGGGGGCCTTAGTCAAGTAGCATGCACGGTAACCTTCTCGGAGGTGCTACCCATCTATGGCATAGGAGAGGCTAGGGTGTTCCGTACCATGGGATTCAATCAGTGGTTGAAAAACTGGTGTGGAGCTCAGGGATATGGCTTCATTGGGGACTGGGGGTCCACCTGGAGTGATGCAAGCCTATACTGGCATGATGGGCTGCATCTGTCGAGGAGGGGAACCAGGATGCTAGGTGATAGGTTTAAATGCTTCATTGGCAAGCTTTTAAACTAGCCAATGGGGGAGGCACTGGAAAGGAGCAGGAAAATCCTAGCCCCCCCCAAACAATCACAGTAGTAAGTGTGGCAAACACCAACATGGAGGTGTCGATAGGGAGAAGGGCTGGGGTAAATGGAAAAAGTGACAAAGGCAAGAAGGTCAGGGATGGGGCAAAAGGTGGTAAGGCCATCAGGAAATGGAGGGTAATGAGTACCAATGCCCGTAGTCTGGGCAACAAGCTCCCTGAGCTGGTGGCCTTAATGGAAGAGGGATGCCTGGATATCGTAGCAGTCACAGAAACATGGTACACAGAAAACCATGACTGGGATGTTAACATACCAGGGTACATAACCTACAGGAGAGACAGGCAGGGGAGAAGAGGGGGAGGAGTAGCTCTCTATGTAAAGGAAGGGACAAAAGCAACTGAACAAAAGAGTAAACAGGGAGGAGAGGAGGCACTGTGGGTCACCTTGGAGACTGGAAAGGGCACCACAATCCGCACAGGGGTTGTGTACAGACCCCCATGTCAGGGGGAAGGAATGGACAAGGATATGATGGAAGGCATTCTTAGAATGGCAGAGAAAGGGGAGATACTGTTGATGGGAGACCTGAATATGCCAGATGTTAACTGGAGCACATTTGCTGCAGCCACATCCAAGAGCAGGGCCATTCTTGATGCCCTACAGGTGGCAGGCATTAGACAGCTAGTTTCAGAACCCACTTGTGAGGGAGCAATCTTAGACCTCGTACTCTCAAACAGGGGCAGTGAGAGGATCTCAGATCTAGAAGTGGTTGCCATCTGGGGACAAGTGACCATCAAACAGTGTGGTTCACGTTAAACTCAGCTACAGAGTCAAGCCATACAAAAGTGAGGTACTGGACTTTAGGAGGGCTGACTTTGGCAAGATGGCAGAGTGCCTCAGAAAAGCACTAGCAAACAGGCTAGAAGGAGGTGTGGAGCAACAATGGGAATTATCAAAACTGCCATCACAGAGGCAACAAGCCTTTGTGTGAAGCAAATAAACAAATCAAATGAAAGAAAAAGCCACTATGGTTCTCAAGAGGTGGCTGTGAAAGTCAGGAAGAAAGATAAAGCATTCCGGAAGTATAAGGAAACACAGAAGGAGCAGACAGAGAGCTGTACCAGTTAAGGCAGAAAGAAGCAGGAGGGAAGTCAGAATAGCAAAGGCCCAAACTGAGGAAAAGATAGCCAACTCAGTTAAGAAGGGGATAAAACCTTTATAGGTACATCAGTGAGCGTGAGAAAGACAAAGGGAGGATAGTGAGGCTGAATAGAATGAACGGTGGGTGGGCAGAGGGGGACAGTGAAAAGCAGGAATACTGAACGAATATTTCTGCTCAGTATTCTAAAAAGAGGAGGGAAGTACCTAATCCAATTAACAGAAGCACTCTTGATAGGGATCGATCCCAGTCCTTTCACAGAAGAAAGGGTTCTGCAAGAACTCCTAAAACTGAAGGTGGACAAAGCAATGGGTCCTGATGGAATTCACCCCAGAATTCTAAAAGAATTAAGGAAGGAACTAGTGAAACCAATGGCTACTCTTTTAATAAATCATGGGAGGATGGTGTGGTACCGAGGACTGGAGGAAGGCGGATGTGATTCCCTTCACAAAAGTGGGACCAAGACAGAGGCAGGAAACTACAGACCTGTCAGTCTGACCTCTGTGGTAGGGAAAGTGATGGAGTCACTTCTGAAGGAAAGAATAGTTGAGTACCTAGAGGTCAGTGGAGCACAGGATCCAAGGCAGCATGGGTTCACAGTGGGAAGGTCTGCACAGACGAATCTAATAGATTTCTTTGACTGGGTGACCAAAGTAGTAGACCAGGAGGGCTGTGGACATGGCCTACCTAGACTTTAGCAAGGCATTTGACACAGTCCCACACAAAGATTATTAGTCAAATTAACCAGCCTGGGAGTGGGTCCCAGGGTGGTAGCCTGGGTAAAACATTGGCTGGACAACAGGACACAGAAGGTAATTGTAAATGGAGTCCACTCTGAAGAAAGGGCGGTTACTAGTGGGGTACCACAGGGTTCAGTATTGGGTCCAGTCCTTTTTAATGTCTTCATCAGTGACATTGCAGAGGGACTGGAAGGAAAAGTATGCCTTTTTGCAGATGACACAAAGATCTGCAACAGGGTTGATACACAAGGAGGCATGGAAAGGATGAAAAGGGACTTGGCAAGGTTGGAGGAATGGTCAGACATATGGCAGCTAGGATTCAATGCAAAAAGTGCAAAATAATGCACCTGAGAAACAAGAACCCAGGAGAAGAATACACAATGGGTGGGGAGGTAGTAACAACAACAAAACAGGAAAGGGACCTGGGGGTAATCATATCAGATGACCTTAAGGCTAGCAAGCAATGTGAAGGCAGTAGGGAGGGCCGGGGTATACTGGGATGTATAGGGAGAGGCATCAGCAGCAGAAAACAGGAAGTTGTTATCCCTCTGTACAGACAGTTGGTGAGACCCCATCTGGAATACTGTGTTCAGTTCTGGAGACCCCATCTCCGCAAGGACATAGACAGGATAGAGGCAGTCCAGAGGAGGGTAACTAAAATGGTGCAGGGTCTGCAAGAGAAGCTGTATGAGGAGAGACTAAAGGAGCTTAATATGTATGCGCTTGAGGAAAGAAGGGAGAGGGGGGACATGATAGAAACTTTCAAGTACCTCAAGGGAATCAACAAAGTCCAAGAGGGTAGCATCTTTCAGAAAAAGAGACTTGCAAGAACAAGGGACACAATTTAAAAGATAGAAGGAGCGGTTCAAGGAAATGTGAGGAAATATTATTTCACAGAGAGGGTAGTGGATGCATGGAACAGCCTTCCTGAGAAGTTGTGGGGTCTAAAACTGTGGGAGAATTCAAGAATGCATGGGACAGACATAAGGCAATTCTTGTGGGGGGCAGGAAGATATAGGCTGTTGGTTAACTAGGATCTGCGGCCTATCCTGTAGTTAGGGAAATGGGCAGACTAGATGGGCCTAGCGGTCCTTATCTGCCATCAAAGTCTATGTTTCTATGTGGCACCTAATGCCCTGAATTGGTTCAATGACTACCTAACACACAGGAGCCAGTGAGTCAAAATCAGACAGACATTATCCAGCTCCAGAGATGTACTCCTAGGAGTCCCTCGAGGATCAATTCTAGGGCCCCTGCTTTTCAGCCTCTTTGTAAATGACCAACCCACAGCCTGTGACACCAAACTTATCCTGTATGTGGACGATGCCATGTTGCTGAGCAGCAGCACCTCTCAGGTTGCCCTACAAACAGAACTACAGAACTCCTTCAATAAACTCAAGGACTGGTTCAGTAGGCAAAAGCTGCTACTAAATAACAAGAAAACCAAGGCCTTGCTACAATCCAGCCCCTACAACAAGCACAGGCATGCTCCCCACGTAATCAACAATAAGGCTGGAGAACAGATTGAGCAGGTGCACTTGTTCAAGTACCTTGGAGTCACCATTGATGACTCTCTCACTTATACTCACCACATAGACTCCCTTGTCAGAGTGGTAAACACAAAGATTGGGGTCCTCTATAGGCATAAGAAATCCCTCACCCTGGAAGCACTCCGAATCTCAGTCTCCAGCTCCATACTCTCCATGATAGACTATGGGCTGGGGGTCTATGGAGCTGCTACTGATACAGTGCTCAAAAGGGTCCAAATTGCACTCAATAAGGCATGCTGCTTCACCCTGTGTGCAGATCACTACACTCATACTTGCACCCTGTATGAGCGTACAAACTGGCTTAACCTAAAAGACAGGATAAAATACCAAACTTGCCTCCTGGGAAAGAAAGTACTCTCGGAAAAAACCCACTCTGTATAGAAAACCTGCTCAAGGCTTCTCTCTCATCACACATCACCAGAGGGAGGAAGAATGGAGCACTGTCCATACCATTCCACTGAACCTCACTAGGGCAGTGCGCTTTCTCCTACAGGGCCCCACTCTGGATAAATGAACTTCTGATGAAATTACAAACAAACAACAGCCTGTCTCAATTCAAAGCAGGCCTCAAACAGCACCTAATGCCTAGCTCAAAATGCACCTGCTTCTCAGACCCCACTTGATAGACAGGCCTTCCCCCCAAGGTAGCACCCAGCAGGGCTACCTTGAGAACCCTGCCTCCATTCCAGCCTAGCCAAGGGCTTAAGTAAGCTATTAGTCATCTTTAAACACTCTTAGTACTACCCCTCCCTAACCTCCCCACACACACCCTACTCGATAAAGCCCTCTGGAGTTCTCCCCCATCACAGCCCCCATTTCACTATCCCCCCACCTCTCACTCTGTGTGGTAGGTTCAAACCCAGTCCATCTTGTGTCAAAATTGGAGTCTGCACCTTTTCTTTTTTTACCTTCTTTTTTTAATGATCTTTGTCCCTTCTACTGCCTTGGTCTGTTTGGTATCCATGCACTTTAGGGAAAGCAGTTTATGAGTTTGAAATGCAGTACTTGTAAATAATTATTTTTGTTTTTACTTTTTACTGTCTGCATACAATTCTGATGAACAAAAAAGTCAGAAGTGGGAGGCATCCACAAAGTTGTTTGTACTGCTGGTGGCCTCTGTTGAGGCATACCATCAAGGTTCTGAGAGTTTTGTCTTGCCCTGTCTGGACAGCTCGGTAGACAACCATTCTCTCACATGTCAGCTGGACCACCATTAGTCCATGTGGGTGCAAGGTGCAGTGGTGCTTCATTTGCAGCAGTTGTCTGTCTAATGCATTTTAAGGATTCTCCCCTTGAGAGGGGCATGTTAAAACATTTAAAGGAGAAGAATCCTGTATATGTATGATTTGGATATGTCTGATGTATTTATTACACATTACATCAAGTACTGTACATATGTCAATAAGAGATCAGCCATTTCTTCTGTTGCAACACATATCTAGAGTTTGAGGCTCTGACACAAGGTAGTAAAATGTCAAGCGAGCCTCCATTTACATGCAAATGAGTCACTTGTAATACATCCCCTCCCATTCCTTGATGTCACTGCAGCAACAGTACAGAACAAAACATAAGGGTATCAATGCTGTCTAGCCTGATTTTAGTTTAAGTTTGCAATGGCTTAAGGCAGTTCTATCATGCAACTCACACAGAGAGTAGTACTTGTAGCCTTAATACTGTATGTGTAGAGCAAATAATACATCTAATAGTATTTCATTCACTGGAAACAAAAGCTGTTTCTCTGTACTGCTCATGTCTCTCTGTGAGACAGTTGTAACATGTTGTGGAAAGCAGTAGACTGAATCAGTCAATCAACCAATCAATCAATCGAGCAGTCAGTCAGTCACTCTGTATTGAACCAGGTGAACACCCTTGAGAAGATTCATTACAAGATGAGCCTGGCCAGTTTACCAAAGGATCACACAAGACTGACTTATACACATCCCCTTTCAGCAGCCTGAAAGTGGAGAGCTAGATCATTTACTTTATAAAGTGTATTGGTTTACATTTCCAATGCTCCTTAACTATGAGTTTCTGACTGGAAATACCAAGACACAGAATGCATATGACATGGGAGGAGTGAGCTAAGCTAATACAGAGCACTACAAACAGAGACTGATTAGTTTCTTTACCTACAACAGCTGAGGTGTAGATTTGTGAGGGACATCCTACTTCAAATGCTGGCATTATAAAGCGGGGGGGGGCTGCCACAGCTTATCCTTAGTACCTTGAAAGTGAAGTGCTGTAGCTCTCACGTCACTACTAATGATTTATAATGGGAATTGGGATGCTTTTAAAGTCATGGACCTGAGGAGCCGTTATAGTTTCCAACGAGGTTGGGGAACTTCTTAAGGGTTAGACAGTAAGGGACTCTAGTAGGATTTGAACCAGAGTTCCCCAGTGCTTGTGCCTGTGTTTTAACTACTAGATTACGTTTCTTCCATATGCTGCAGCTGATGCTTTCCTCATAGATGAATTCTGTATTGCCTTACAGCAGCCATCCAATTACTGACTGCCTAGTTACAAAGGGAAAGGGGCCTATTTGCAAGATTATTTCTCACTGCTGGTGTCAATAAAAACAGAGAATGTTAACACACACTCCATAATACAACAGCTGCATAATACCACTTAAAACTCTTGTTGTACCCAGAGTCATTTATTGGTAAACTTTTTTTGCTAAAAGAAACAGTACCACAACACATGCAGGCACTTCCTTATATGAATACTGTGTATACCTCAAATCAGTGCTGCATCACATTCACATGGTCCTAGTCCCTATTTGACCTGCACTTCAGGATGTGCACAACACTTAAATGGTTCCTCCATTACTCAAGTGGGGAACCAAACACTGTGGGTTTGGTCTACTGGTGAACTGCATTTAGTGCAGCACCATTATCTGTTGCTCCGATGACATCATCCTCCAGCAACATTGATGGTAAAATGGAGGACAAACACATTGATAACTTTTGGGGGCTGTATATTTTTATTTATAATCTAGATTTGGACAGCAATAGGACTACTGGCATCTGGAGGAAGCACACAACAGTTACACATAAGGAGTTGGGAAAATATTGGTGTGGAACTATGGGAGACTTCCCCTTTAACGTTTTAGGCTGATAAAAATGCATTATATTTGCATCTTTGTAATGGAAATGCGTACAGGGGTTTGCATAGATTTTATTGTACAGACATATTGTACTGAGAAGTGACAAACACAAAGTGAGCTTTTGGAAAAGGAAAAATATATTAAGTTAAGATTCTCCTATCAGGTTGACAGTTTGTATAAAAAATGAAATCATTTGGAATTAACTTTGGGTTTGCCACTTTAAGAACGTGGTTTTGATCTGAATCCATTTTATGAAACTCTTTAGAGTACATAGCAAACTCCAAATGGCCAGAACAGAGTACTAGTAGCTAGTGAGTTGTAAAGAGATAATAACCTGGTTTCCAGGACAACACACTACACTTAGTGTGGTCACACTGCTGGTTGACATCATCACATGATTATGCAGTGAACACATGGCGACACTTGGCATGAAGACATCATTAGTGTTACATGTGTTTCAAACTGATAAGGGAAATTCCCAACTAATATTATTGGGCTGTAAAAGGGCCCTTTCAAATGTGCTTCACACACTAAGAGTGATGGTGGCTTTAGGTTGCACATGAGATTACAGAGAGCTTGGTGAGTTTAAAACTCTCGTTTTTTACCGTTTGCTGAAATGGACTGTGGTAATACTGAGAGAACTTAGATTTAAGACTGTCCATTTTGGTTCACAGACATATCTTCAAAATGACAATAAACCCTAGAAACAAGGGAAAGAAAAAAGGTGGGGTGAGTTTATAAAGATTCAGTTTTATATAATAAGGGAACCAAGTTATTTTAAATCAAGTAGGATAACACAATTCTGTTGAAGTTCATGTATTTATGAGAATCAGAAAAGTTTTTGTTTG
This sequence comes from Neoceratodus forsteri, assembly GCA_016271365.2. NCBI lineage: Eukaryota > Metazoa > Chordata > Ceratodontiformes > Ceratodontidae > Neoceratodus > Neoceratodus forsteri. Next base: position 1,536,178,976 of record CM057456.1, read on the forward strand.
TTTGTTTGTGAAATAAAAAGCTAAATAGTAAATTTTGAGCCATAAGCATGTGGATTATACTCATTTGGCAGGAGCGACCCCCCAAAAATTGTTTATTATGTATAGTTCTAAATTAATGCTTTGAATAGAAGTGCAACATGAATGTTGCAATGAACTCTATCAAAAATGTTTTCTTGTGAATCTTCATAATATTAGAATATGCCCCAAAAGAATGTGAATTGGAAAAGACCATTACCAATATGGGACTGTGGAAATATTACACTTATCCTGTATTAAAGTTTTGCCAAGTGGCAAGAGGCATTTTAAGTTTGTATTAAATAGCACCACTAAGAACATGGTGTATTATTATTATTTATGTATTTATTTATTGAATTTTGTTGACCAGGAAAGTCCACTGGGTCTCAGAGTGTCTGTTTTTCAGGGACAACCTAGGGTTAATGACATAAATTTGATACAGGAAAACATAGACGTGTACATGAAACTGACAGTAGGTTGGGAATTTACATAGACAATAATTCAATCCAGGTTAGCAATACATTACAAATGGTAATGCAGTCAAGATACAATTCAAATTAAGTGCTATACAACATACAGGTACAGCTATCAAGTAAACTTTAGTAGGAAAGGGCATTCCATGAGCTAAGCAAGGGATCAGAGATAACAATTGTATTGGTTCTGTATCAAGCGGTATGCTTTAAGGCCCTTCTTAAATCGCCACAGGACCGATAGTGTCTGCAGCTCATTTGGAAGTAAGTTCAAGATGGTGGGGCTAAGTAAGCAAAGGATCTGATACCCATGGCAGTTCTAATCTTAGGGACATGGAGGAGTGTCCTACTAGAGGACCTGAGGGTTTGTCTATCAGATTTATGATTTAAGAGACCTATAAGGTCAGGAGGGGCATCAGGGCCTAGCAGTTTGAAGGCCAGGCTTAGTGCCCCATATTCCAGCCTATCAAAGAGTGATGGCCATTGGAGGTGGTCTAGGATGGCACAGTGCTGTTCTCTGGCAGGGGCACCAGCTGTGTAGCAAGCAGTTATGTGGTATAGGGATTTGAGTCTTTCTAGTTCCAAGCATTTGGCAGACAGCAACATGGGATCACCAAAGAGGAGGGTTGGAAGAAGAGTGGAGGAGGCTATATATAGGTGTGAGTCTCTGGAAAGGTGGGGGCTAAGGCAATACAATAGGCCAACTTTTTGATGAATTGTTTTGGTAAGTGAGTCTATATGGACTTTGAAGGAAATATCCTGGTCAAGGTAGACCTCATGATATTTGAGGAAGTCAACTGCCTTGATGGTTCAGTCATTTGAGAGGGGAATTATTGAGCAGATTGCCCCTTTGTGGTCCTAGACTTTTCTGTCCAAAGAGGATAGCTTTAGTATTGTTGGTGTTAAGTAACAGTTTGTTTGCTAGAAGCCAGTGCTCTGGGCAGTGTAAGTCTGTGGAAAGTAGATTAGTAATTGTAGTGTTATTATTGGAGCAGTGGTAGATGACTGCATCATCAGCATAAAGTAGAAGTTTTGCCCCACCACAGTTTGTTGTCATTTCATTGATGTACAGGGAGAACAATAGGGGCTGCAGTATTGAACCTAGGGGCACACCGTCTTGGATTTGGTGCCTGTCGGACAAATCCCACTTCCTTCTAATATATTGAGACCTGTCTGAGAAGTAATCAGTGAACCATCTCAGGGATACAGCTTGGTGAGGAGTAATTAATGCCATCAGTTGCTAAGGACACCTATAATTGGAGTAATTTATGGTCTACCAGATCAAAGGCTTTTGTGAAATTGATTATAATCTGTATATAACCATTTTTTGGTTTTGTTTATCAGAAATATTAATTGTGTGAAGCATCCCATATAATTCTGACATTACTGACATCCATTTTGAAAGACACAAGGTTGATCAACTTGTAAATCTGTGATTATATAAAGTACAGCCTTTAGCAACATATACACATGTAATAATTTAGCTGTTTAAACTGATTATTTGGAATAAATATTAATATGTATATGTTCTTTGAATGATTCAGAATAAGCCATATTCCTTATGAAGTAACCAAATGGTTATGAAATGTTGAAAAGAGGATATTAATTATTTATATGTAGCTGTAAAAATAAAATTGATACTTAAAATTGATACTATGGGTGAGTGAGATGTTCTGTTTTGTGTATCTACACAGTCAAACAACAAACCTCAACTCAGCCAAGTGCACTCATACAGTGCAATTTCAAATTTATTACAAATTCCAAATAAGCAGCCTCACACAGATAATTTAATAGCGATAATCCAAACCTGGCAAGTCAGACAGCACCCCAAAGTTTTGTGAATAGCAGTTTGATGAGGGTGACATGTGATCAGAAGGTCTAAGCTTTATAATTATCATTTAGTGTGGTAATTCCACTTGTAGGTGTCCTTAGCAATTGATGGCTTAAACTTAGAGAAAAGTAAAATTAGTTGCAATAAATTGTGACTACACAAATATAATCAAAGTACCAATGGTACTAAATGTGCCACATATAATCTGTAAAGTGTAAAATAACTATGTGTTTAAATGCAACATACTGTATTGTGGGTTTACTGAGTTCAAATCACTAATCCTTTTCCTGCTTAGCAAACACATTCAGAGTGCAATTGAGCTGCAGGTATAGGTGTTGCAGTTCCTGTGGAGTAGAAATTAAGTCACAGCCTGGAAACAGGTGACCGGGGATCCAATCCCAGCAGATGATTTGCCTTCAAACATTGTTGTTCTTAAATAAATTTACTTCTCATATAATTTACTATTCTAACTCCACACCACCATGAATCACCACTCATGTGAGTTTCCATCTTAAAAACAATGTTTAAGTCCCTGCTCAGATTTGAATTACTGACCCTTTTGCTACTGAACTACAGGTAAATGAGTTTTAGTCCCTATGATGTAGGGGTCATATCACACCTGAAACATAGATTACTGGGAATCTAATCACATCAGGCAATTTACCTTCACAAATTGTTACTTTAGCTAAATTTACTTTTCATATATTTTAATATTCAACTCCACACCGCCATGCATTGCTACTAAGGTGAGTTTCTGTCTTGCAAAACATTGAAATAAATATTTAAGTCCTTGCTAGGATTCAACTGTCTATCTGAATTTAAACCACTGATCCTTTGCCTTCTGAGCAAAGACACATTCAGTGTGCTACTTCGCTGCAGGTAACTGAGTTGCATTTTCTATGGAGTAGAGGTTATGTCACAGACTACAAAACAGGCAACTGGGGATCTAATCCCAGCAGGCAATTTACCTTTATAAATTGTTGTTCTTAGCTAAATATACTTGTCATCATTTACTATTCCAACTCCACACCATCATGACTCACCACTTAAATGAGTTTTCATCTTACAAAACAAAATGTGTAAATACCTGCCATAAATTGAACCACTGATCCTTTGCCTAATAAGCAAACATGTATTATGGTTGACACTGAGCTACAGGTAGGTGAGTTGCAGTTCCTATGGTAGAAAGGCTATGCCACAACCTGCAAAACAGGTGACTTGAGTTGTAATCAGACATAGACAAGCCTCAGCTGGGATTAATTTAATTGACTACAACATGCTGTAAAACTAAGTTCAATTATCTGAAAGTCTGCTATTCTGTTGAAACCCTTCACTACATCTATAAATGACATATAACAATTTCTCTCATTCAACAAAAACTGTAGTGAGAAAGAAAATAATGTGCAATACAGAGGCTCAATCCCAGGCTTGTGTAGGTCTGAAACTCTATTTCAAGACCTAAAAGCCCTATCACTGACATCATCAATGACATCATGTAGCCAGTCACTCATACTGAATATAACCTTAAACTTGACTAATTGCTCAACAGAGTATGCATGACCACACAAGATGCTGACAGCTATGCTGTCGGCAACTAAAAAGTAAAATATAAACCATTAGTAGTATGAAAATTAAAATGACAAAAAGGAACAACTAATACAAGTTGGAATTGTGAAGGATGTGAAGTCAGAACAGAATGATAAAGGTAGGACATAAGGAGGTGAAAAAATGGAAGGAGTAAAACATAAACTGAAATGAAAGGAAGGAAAAAGGCAAAAAGAAAAAGGAGCTTAAGAAAGAAGGATGGGTGTGAAGGCTCCTAGGGGAAAAGCAGAATGTCAGAGGGGTCAGACTCTTCAACATTGAGATCCTGTCTTACAAATCTTACAGTTACAAGAGGTCGGTTAGACTCAAGAAGCCCTCAATGGGAGTTTGAGATAGGAAAGGCCACCAGCAGCTTCTGCCAATCACTTCTCAATCCAGTATGGGAAATATTAAAATAATTAATTAATTAGAGAGGTGGCATATCATCTAGCAATCACACCACAATTCAATGCAAAATAAAAATTGTAAAGAAATAGAATATGCTACATATAGTTACTGAGTCTGAAAGAATAGAGTGCCTGTAGGTAACAAATCCATCATTTCTATCCATGGAGCAGGTCTCTATCACCGCTTTTGAATTATCTGTGTAAAGTTGCTTATTCTGAATCTGCATAAACATACAATTGCACTGCTTGAATGCAGTGCACTGACCTTGACAACAAACCATGATTTGTGGTGTCAGTGCATCCCTCTGGGATTCAGTAATTTAGTGGATGTGTGGCTGTAGGGCAGGGAAAAATTTGCGAATTATGATTTCATGGAATTTTCATGAAATTTCATAAAATTTTGCATTTTCCAACAGTTTATAACTTGTCATAAGTCGGTCACTGTTATAGCTAGAGGTCTGGTATCTGGCATGCATATTATGGGGAAGAAGCCCTAAACATTTGACATGGTTCATACCATTTGGATAAGGAGTGGGTAAGTTATAGGGGTTCAAAATCTGGCAATTTATTATCCATGTAAACATTTTTGAAAACATTTCTATGATTACAGCATAGCCACCTTTGGAGCAAGATAATAGAAAATGTATATGCATACTTTCTTGGAAGAGTCATAGAAACTGCTAAACACAGATGCAATTGGTTGTGCAAATTCTAAGTTACAGGATTTCAACATTTTGCAGTTTAATTATTTGTTAAACTGCATGAAAATTTTGGAAATATTTGGATGTTTATAGCTTCACTGCCATTGTAGGTATATAGAAACATAACACAGAAACATAGATTTTGATGGCAGATAAGGACCGCTTGGTCCACCCAGTCTGCCAATTTCCCTACCTAATGGATAAGCTGCAGATCCTAGTTAACCAGCAACCTACTTCTTCCTACCCCCACCCCCTAGAATTGCCTTATGACTGTCCCATGCATGCTTGAATTCCACCACTGTTTTTGACTCCACAACCTCCTCCGAGGCCGTTCCATGCATCCACAACCCTCTCTGTGAAAAATACTTCCTTAAGTTACCTCTGAGCAGCCCCCCTTCTATCTTCAAATTGTGCCCCCTTGTTCTTGCACACCTCTTTTTTTGAAAGATGCTACCCTCTTGGACTTTGTTGATTCCCTTGAGGTACTTGAAAGTTTCTATCATGTCCCCCCTCTCCCTCCTTTCCTCAAGGCTATACATATTTAGCTCCTTAAGTCTCTCTTCATATGTCTTCCGGTGCAGACCCTGCAACATATAAGTTGCCCTCCTCTGGACAGCTTCCATCCTGTCTATGTCTTTGTGGAGATTGGGTCTCCAGAACTGCACGCAGTACTCCAGATGGGGTCTCACCAACTGTCTGTACAGAGGGATAATAACTTCCTGTTTTCTACTGGTGATGCCTCTCCCTATGCATCCCAGTATCCCCCCAGCCCTCCATGCTGCCCTCTCACATTGCTTGCCCACCTTTAGGTCATCTGATATGACTCCCCAGGTCCCTTTCCATTTTTGTTGTTGTTAGTATCTCACCCCCCATTGTGTACTCTTCCCCTGGGTTTTTGTTTCCCAGGTGCATTACCTTGCACTTCTTAGCATTGAATCTAAGCTGCCATACATTTGATCATTCCTCTAACCTTGCCAAGTCCTTCTCATCCTTTCCACCCCACCTTGTGCATCAACTCTGTTGCAGATCTTTGTGTCATCTGCAAAGAGACATCTTTCCTTCAGTCCCTCTGCAATGTCCTTATAAAGACATTGAAGGACTAGTCTAATACTGAACCCTGTGGTACCCACTAGTAACCCCCCTTTCTTCAGAGTGGACTCCATTTACTATTACTCTCTGTGTCCTATTCTCCAGCCAATTCTTTACCCAGGCTGTCATCTTGGGACCCACTCCCAGGCTGGCTAACTTGTATATTAATCTTTTGTGTGGGACTGAGTCAAATGCCTTGCTAAAGTCTAGGTAGGCCATGTCCACAGCCCCTCCCTGATCTACTACTTTGGTCACCCAGTCAAAGAAATCTATCAGATTTGTCTGGCATGACCTTCCCACTGTGAATCCATGCTGCCTTGGGTCCTGTGCCCCTCTGGCCTCTAGATACTCAACAATTCTTTCCTTCAGAAGTGATTCCATCATTTCCCTACCACTGAGGTTAAACTAACAGGTCTGTAGTTTCCTGCTTCTGCCTTGCTCCCACTTTTGTGAAGGGGAATCACATCTGCCCTCCTCCAGTCCTCGGGTACCACTCCATCCTCCCATGATTTGTTAAAGAGGGTAGTTAGTGGTGTCACTAGTTCTACCCTTAGTTCTTTTAGAATTCTGGGATGAATCCCATCAGGCCCCATTGCTTTGTCCACCTTCAGTTTTAAGAGTTCTTTCAGAACCCTTTCTTCTGTAAATGGGCTGGTATCAACTTCTGTATCCAGAGTGTTTCTGCTGTATGTTTTAGGTACCTCCCCCTCTTCCTTTGTAAATACTGAGCAAAAATATTTGTTTAGTATCTCTGCCTTTTCACAGCCACCCTCTGCCCACCCTTGCTTCCCTTTATTAAGCCTCACTAACCCTCCCTTGGTCTTCCTTCGCTCCCTGACGTACCTATAAAAGGTTTTATCCCCCTTCTTAACTGAGTTGGCTATCTTTTCCTTGGTTTGGGCCTTTGCTGTTCTGACTGCCTTCCCAGCATCCTTTTGCTTTAGCTGATACAGTTCTCTGTCCTGCTCCTTCTGTGATTCCTTGTACTTCCTGAATGCTTTCTTTTTCTCTTGAACCTACACTTGCTTCCTTTGAGAACCACAGTGGTTTCTTACATCATTTTGTTTGTTTGTTGCTTCACACAAGGCTAGTTACCTCTGTGATGGCAGTTTTATTATTCCCATTGTTCTTCCACCCTCCTTCCTGCCCATTTGCTAGTGCATTCCTTAGGCACTCACCCATTTTAGCAAAGTCAGCCCTCCTAAAGTCCAGTACTTTTGCCTTTGTAAGTTGACTGTATTGCTGTGTTTATTGTGAACCACACTGTTCGATGGCGCTAGTTCCCAGATGGCTACCCACTTCTACATCTGTGATCCTCTCTTCATCTCCATTTGAGAGAACCAGGTCTAAGATTGCTCCCTCTCGAGTGGGCTCCAATACTAGTTGTCTAAGGCATGCCCCCTGTAGGACATCTAGAATAACCCCACTCTTTGAAGTGGCTGCTGCAACTGCACTCCAGTTAACATCTGGCATATTCAGATCACCCATCAGCAATATCTTCCCTTTTTCTGCCATTCTAAGTATTCTTTCTATCATTTCCTTGTCCATTTCCTCCCCCTGAGAAGGGGGTCTGTATACAACCCCTGTGTGGATTGTCGTGCCATTGCTGGTCTCCAAATTTACCCACAGAGCTTCTTCTCCTCCCTGTTTTCCCTTTTGTTCTGTTACTTTGATTCCTTCCCTTATGTAAAGAGCTACTCCTCCTCCTCTTTTACCCTCCCTGTCCCTCCTGTAGATAGTGTATCCTGGTGTTACATCCCAGTCATGGTTTTGTGTACCATGTTTCTGTGACTGCCATGATATCCAGATGTTCCTCCTCCATCAAGGCCACTAATTCAGGAAGCTTGTTACTCAGACTACGAGCATTGGTACTCATTGCTCTCCATTTTTGATGGCTTTACCTTCTTTTCAGCATCCCCACTGACCTTTCTACCTCAGTCTTTTCTCATTTAGTACCCTGTTTTGTGATGGAGGCTGGGATTTTCCTGCTGCTTATCAGTGCCTCCCCCATTGACTAGTTTAAAAGCTTGCCAATGAAGCATTTAAACCGACTGCTCAAAAGACTTGTTCCCTTCCTGGACAGATGCAGACCATCCTGCCAGTATAGGCTGGTGTCCCTCCAGGTGGAACCCCAGACCCCAATGAAGCCAAGCAACTGTGCTCCACACCATTTTTCCAACCATTCATTAAACTGCATGGTGCAAAGTACCCTCGCCTCACTCATGCCATTGACAGGCAGCACCTCAGAGAAGGATATTGTGTGTGCTACTTGTCGTAGGTCCCTCCCCAATTCCACAAAGTCCTTCTGCACTGCTCTAATCTCATGATGAGCCAAGTCATTTGTCCCTAGGTGGACAATGATGTCCAGCTCAGACTCCCGTGCAGCTGTTCTTGTGATCCCGAGGATGCGCTTCCTGTCTCTCCAAGCCATGGCACCAGGCAGGCACCTTACTTCAGTTTTTCCTGCACCCCCAGTTCTATCCCCCTAATAATTGTGTCCCCCACCAAGAGCTGCTTCCTTTCCTTCTGGTGTCCTCTGCCTCCTTCCTGTGGGCCTCCCTTGTGACAGTTGTCCTCAGCCTCCTTAGTCTCCTCTGCAGGTGCATCCATAGGGGAGTTATGCTCCCCCAGAATGGTGTATGGATTGTGGTGTGGAACAACTGACTGTGTGTGCCTCTGTTCCGCCATCCTCACCCTCCCTGAGCCCACTGTGGTCCAACTGCTGTGCTTTCTTCACAACCTCTGAGGTAGTGGTGGTGGCTCTGGTGATCCCTGGATGGGGGAGGTTCCCTTCCTACCGTACATTGTGGCCTGGGAGAAGGTTCCCTTACTACTGTCCAGAGTTGCCTGAAGACGGGCAACTTTCTCCCTCAGGGCAGAGAGTTGTCTGCAAACAGGGCAGCATCTCAGCCTCCAGAAAGACTCCCGGAAGACTGCTGCCCCACAGCCATTACATTGCACTACTCCCCACATTTTATTTTTCGTTTTTTTTTTTTTGTGTGTGTGTGTGTGTGTGTATACTCAAGATTTCACAAGCATACCAAACTAAATGTATCCTGGAGTCTAATTAAGCTGTCTAAATGTGGTTTACTAGGTTTAAATTTATTGTGGACACTTTAGAAATTACTAATTGGCAACATTTGCTCAAGAATTCATGGATGTATAATAGGTAATGCCACTAGAATTCCACTTGTGGATTTTAACTTTCACAAAGTACTTATCACCATGGAATCACCTTACCTGCACTTGCATCATGGCCTTGCAATACTCTTTCAACACTTCTGTGGCAGTGATGCTGAGCATTGTGCTCCATCTTTACTAAAAGCATCCAGATACTTCTGTCACAATGACCTAAGTCACAACTAGTTGTAAGGCTTGGCATTACTTGGTGCCACTGTTTTAAAATAGTAAAAATATACATTGTTATTTACAAGGTTGTTAAACAGTCAGCAGGTGGCATTGTACAGAAACAATGCGACACGCACATGTGCTTCCACAGTCATTGAGCTCTAGTGGTTATCTATTTTAGTTATAAGCAGTTATTGATTTTAATATTGTACTTTATTATATCAAAATGAGAACTGCCATTTAAGTACAGGGTCTGATGTTGTTAGGGTTTAACTATGGGAAGCAAAACAGCAAAATTGTTGCTACAAATTGATTTAGTAAAGCTATGTGTTTTCTTCCCATCTATAGCCTGATTCAATCAAAAGAAAATACCCATGTACAGAGGAGAAATAAATTTACAAATTAATGGAGACAATTACAAAAAAAATTATTCCAACAAAAAAAGGAAATTTGAGGAAGTAGATTTGGATCTGACAGCTGATCTTTAGCTGTTTTATTAGCAGTTAGTGGGGATATTACACATGCCAGTGGATCTATCACACATGTCTTCTCGCAATGAAGATCTGTCTAGGCCTTACTCCCCCATTCACTAAAACCTTTATCATGTCAGCACCTAAAATAAAGTGCACATGGCAATATTCCAAGCATTCCTACCTCATCCCCTTTGCCAGGACCTCCCTAGCCCAGCGTACATTCACCTATAGAGCAGCCACCCTTCTTAACTGCTTACTCCCAGATCTTAATGCTGAACCAAAACTGGGCACCTTCAAACTTAAGCTTCATAATCACCTGATTGCTCAAAGCCGCTATGACTGCTTTACCTAAACTGCTTCTCAGCAATCACCCTTTAACCCCTTCTCTCCCTCCCTCTATCCCCTTGCTCTGTCCTGCCTACACAACTCCCCACCCCTTCTCTCCCTCCCTATACCACCTCCCCTATCATGTCCACCCCATGAATTTCCTCTCTTCCTCTCCTCTGCCCCTCCCCATCCCCTCCCTCCTTCTTCTCCACCCTAAGTTCTGCACTTATACCCCACCCTCTGCATTCACCTTCCTGACAAGATCTTCCTCTGACTGATTTTATGTTTATTTGAACTATTGACTAGTCAGTCTTCTCCATACTGACTTATGTTTATGTACTTGGAATTATCTTTTTTAACCTGGTGTTATCGGAACTGTACCACCAAGTATCTACCTTACTTGCTAATGAATTATGCGAACATCTTGACTTGTCTTGAAACCTGTGGCTTATTTAGTGTTTAATGTGTGAAGCTTATCTAGTCTTTTGTAACTTCATGACTTAATTATGAGTTGTATCACTCCTGTTTAACATGGAACCTTTGTTAAAGAACCTCTGGTTCAAAGGTATTGTAATCCTAGTCATCAATAAATAAAAATAAATAAAAATATTGAAACTAACCCAGGACCAGCTACATCTAGAGGAATAAAAGTAATACATGAAAATGTGCATAGCCTGGTGTATAAAACTGACAAGCTCAGAATCTGGGATGAAGATGAAAAATCAGATAAATTAGCAATATATGAGTCCTGGTTACATCAAGGGATTAAAGATAGTGAAGTACAAATAAATGGGTATGGGTTGCAGAGAACAGATAGGAAAAGTGTATCTGGGGGGTGGCATTGTATATTAAAGACAGTATGAATCCATTTGGAATAATTCTGTAAGAAGATCTGGATGGAATGGACTGTTTGTTAATAGATTCCATATCTATCAAACTAATAGCAGGAGTAATTTACGCCCCTCCACGAACCAAAGTAAAATATTTTGATATATTGGCAAATACATTAAAGGACTCAGTGAAAGGAGAAACTACAATATTGACAGGAGACGTCAATGCAGACTGGACCCAAGAGAGAGGACAGAAGTTAGGAGACAGTTTGGAGGTTTTAGCACTGAAACAAATAATCCAGAGTCCAACAAGATGAACTAAAAACATGAACCAGGGTTTATAAAATGTAGTGTAGATTTACAGAACCCCCTCCTCCCCAAGTGAAACAGAAACATATTGGGTTACTAACTTAAAATATTTAATCTTCAAGCTTTTAGGAATAGCCTATCGAATATTAGATGGGATAGGCTATTACTAATCCCAGATTTGAATTTGGCATTCCAGGATTTCACCAGTACTATAGTGGACATAATTAATCATCATGCACCAAAGCCATTACAAACAGTAGATAAGAGTAATGTCTTATGGTTAACAGATAAACTCAAAACTCGTATAAGAATTTTTAATTTAATTCATTTGATAACCTGGTTGGGGCACTGATTCGAAGACCTTTTTTGGCCTGGCCCAGGCCAGATACTGATAAACACAGAGGTAGTGGACAATTACAGTGCATACAGTGCAAAAATAATCAGAACAACATCCAAAATAAAAATAAAAAAATGAAACAGGGTTCAATAACAGGCATAATACAAGAAGATAGTTCATAACAGTAGTGGGAGGGGGTACAGTGGACAGCACCAGTCCAGTAATGCATTGGAATGTATGATTACACAGGAAATTTATGGGAAAAAAAACAAGGATGATTGGATTAAGTTTAAAAAATGGCACAATAAATGTACAAATGAAATAAAATTAGCAAAAAAACAATGTTACATGAAAATATAGACCAAGCAAAAGATTAAAAACATTTTTGGAATTGTCTTTAAAATCTCAAAAATTCAAAAAAAGCAAGAGCACCAATACAGTTGATAAAAAATAACATTTTGGTAGGGGAAGAAATAAAAGTAGTTGACATACTGAATAAATATTTTACTGATCTACCAGATTTTACAAGATCCTGTAACTGAAACGTCGAAATGTCATTACAAGAAATAATAAATGAAGTAAATCAAGAAAAATTGAGTTCTTTTGGTGAAATACCCAGACACAGTTTTAGGTTTAAAAAGTTTTAATTAAGCATGTGGAAAAAGGACTAAGTAAATTGAAGATGAATAAGGCTGGGAGTTTGAATGGTATAGAGGCAAGATTCTTAAGACTGGGAGCACACATTTTGGATCCTATGATAACGTATTTTTTCAGTTGTAGTCTATGTAGCTGTACCTTCCCTGAGATTTGGAAGGTGGGGAAAATAGTTCCCATATTTAAGGGAGGTGATAACACTATTTTATCAAACTACAGGCCAATTGCTTTGCCTTCAATTATGTCACAAGTTCTGGAAAAACAAGTGCATAAACAATTTTATCAATATTTAGAACAAACGGCAGCCATCTTCGTCTGTCACCACCCGTAGCTCTGTTAAGGCCACTTTCAAGGTGCCCAGAACCAAGACCTCTCTTGCCCAGAGATTCTTACTCTATTAGCCCCCACATGGTTCAACTCCCTCCCTAGCTGCATCTCCAACTTGCCAAAGATTGGCTCCTTCAAAACAGCCCTTTGGAACCATATCTTTAATACCCACTGTTGTAGGTGCAACTAACCCCCTGTTGTAACCTGTGGTTCCCGCCCGCCTTGTTCCCTGGCTTGACAACATCCACTTGACAGCCTCTCCCTTCCCCAGACCTACTCCTTCCCTACTAGGTCCAAACAGGGATGTAACCCACTGTCTTCTCTGAGGACCTACTATATCCATGAGTGTAACTCACAATTTTGTAACATTATGTAACCTAAGTAACATACAAACTACTACACTATGTAACCTAAGTGTATCTATGTTAAATGTTCCTTTTACTGCACCTGTAATGTTATCCTCTGTTTTGATCTGCACTGTAATAACTGTCTTGATGTCTGCCCCCGCCTGCGATGAGGTGCCTTTGTAAATGAGTCTCTGACTCAAAGGTTGTAAACCTGATTTGTAATGAATAAATAAAGAATAAACAATATGAATTGATATGAGAGCTTCAGCATGGATTTAGAGCTGGGAGGTCCATGGACACTGCTCTAATTGACTTTAATACTCTAGTAACAACATCACTGAATTTGATTAAGAGTGCTGGGGCAGTGTCCGTGGACCTCAGTAAAGCATTTGATTTGGTAGATCATAGGACATTGTTGAAAAGATTGCATGGGATTGGGGTCCAAGAAGAGCCACTACAATGGTTTAAATCTTATTTTTTTGAAAGACAACAGTATGTGATGCATGGAACCTCTGTGTCAAAATTAAAAGATGTAAAAAGAGGAGTCCCACAAGGCTCGATACTGGGCCCACTGATGTTTAACGTGTACATCAATGATCTGACTAAGAAGATCTCTAAAAGTGGGGTTCATCTTTATGCAGATGACACAATACTGGTGGCATCTGCGGATAGCCATGCCTCCTTGGTGTAGAAACTCCAGGAAGATATGACCTCAATGGAAATCTGGTTTAGTGATTCCAGCCTCTTACTCAATACAAAGAAAACTCAGTGTATTTCATTTTTATTGGGTTCTCAAGTGAAACATGAAACAGAATTGAACATAAAACTTTTAGATGGTAGTATTGTAACCAATGTTAAAACTTAAAAATAATTAGGTGTTTTGGTTGACAATAGAGTTATTTTACTGAACACATAAACACAATAGTTAAAAAAGTAAACCAAAGATTAGGGGCTTTGAGAAGGGTTTCTAGTTGTCTCACAAAAGAGGCAAGGGGTAAACTGGTAAAACAGTTGTTAATCCCAGTTTTAGAATATGGCTCTCAACTGCATATCAACTCGCCCCAAACATTATTGAGAAAGACAGACCAGATGTACTACAGATTAGCTAGAGTCGCAACCAAAAGTAAATATGGGATTTACCTATGTAGGGCACATGAAATGTTGAACTGGCTGCAACCTGAAAAAAAGACGATATAATGGGTTGGTCTGGTGTCATACATTTATAAATATTATAGGGACTCATTCGTTATATAATCTGGTAATACTTGAGCTACCAAATGATAGAAAGCACGATTTAAGACATAATTGCTTAAATGTACCTGTACATAGATATTTTAATAGACTGGGGGATGCCACTTTTCAGATGAGTATTGCTAGGTATTGGAATGCATTGCCCAATGATTTAAAGTCTTTGAATACACACACTAATTTTAAATTGCTTCTGAAGAGATATCTGCACTTTAATTGTAAATGTTTTTTTTTATGACTTGAATTCAAATTAGTTATGTTAGGATTAATTAATTAGGATTTGTCTAGTGCACTTACCCGGTCAACAAAAACTAAAAAAAAAAAAAAATGTATGTAACAATGTGTAGCAGCAAAGCATAATAACAATGTACTGTATGTGTATTGTTATTTGTTTAATTTATGTGTTGTACAGGACATTGTTGAAAATTGGGATAAAATCCAAACAATTTGTTTCCTGTATAAAAATAAAATGTTATCATTATTATCATCTGGCATGTTACAAGAGGTCAGACTAGCACACAATGATTTCCATGACTCTTTTTTATGGTTCATCACTCAAGACAATGACCTGACACTTGGTACTACTATAATTTTACTAAGGAGCCTCCAATGAATGCTACCTTTTTGCCATTTTACCCAGCCATTACCTTCCTCTACAATGGCAACTCAAGTGTATGGCTGTGTGAAATATATGAACATGGTTTCAAAAAAAGTATCACAACATTCTACAATTTCACAAAAGCTTGTGAAATTCAACTTTACTTACTCATGTTGTTTTGGAATCTTTGACTGCTTGTAACTTGGCCAACCTCTGGGCAAGAGATTAGAGAGTTGACAGACACAGCCTCTTTTTTCTTTCATTATGTTTTTTCTCCAGGCCAGCACCTCACCCCTTAAGGATATATCCTGATCAGGCAGAACCCAGCCATCATTCAGTTGGCTACCAGGTTTTCATCAAGTACCTATCTCCTTCCCATCTCCCCTGATAGGGGTGCTTCCTCTGTCAGCCTTGCACAGCCACAGCTTCCCCTCTGGTAGGAGTATGCTCCTTGCCCCAACTGCAGGGGATGTTGTGTTGAAGAAACCTGTCACCAACCCTTCCTGACCAAGATGCACTACTGAGTGGCAGCTGTCTCAATGATGAGCAGCCTCCCGATATGACTTCCCAGGTTTGCTTCCATACCTGAGTCATCAGCATGGCAGTGTGGTACTCTGCTGCTGGTCCATGGGAGTGCCCCAAAAGCCTGATATTTAGGGTCAATAAACCTACCATAATTGGTGATATTTTATTCTCTAGTTGTAAAGTTATAAGGGTGTAATATTCTGCAGTTTACGTAATTGTGAAATGTCATTTTAATATTTCTGAAGGTTTGGAGTCTTAGAATTCAGTCATCTTTAAAGACAGAGATCTGACATTTGGTGCATACCTGTATGGATATTGGGAAAGTCATCATACAAAAGTAGGTGCACTTTGGATAAATACATTTTAAATTAGATGAAAATCACTGAGATCACAAGTTCTGGTGAAATTTCATGAATTGTTTATCGAAATTTTGTGAAATTTTGCTGAAGCAAAATCATAATTTTGCAAGAATTCTGCTGGCAGAAGATACATTATGCCCAGCCCTAGTGATCTGGAGCTGGACACCAACACAAAATAAAAGAACTCCACCAGGGTACAGTAGGTGTCATTGTTAGGGCTATATTTTTGTCATTAAAAATGTTGGAAAAATTGTGGCATTGTCATGTTTGAAATGACAAAACCCATGGAAATCATGTTAAAAGTCATAAAGAATCACTTGTCAACTGAATTATTTTTATTTTGACACATATTTTGTGCACACACATTAGCAAAGATTTAAATGTTTTTACAATTTCATTTTTAAGCTGCCCCAGTGGCAGGAGGCAACACTTTGTGATGTCATGTCAGAGATGGGTGGCCACACTGGATACAAAGGGAGACCAAGAACATTGTGGCGGTGAGGCACAAAACTATGGGTGAGTCATTTGTAAACACCAAAACTGTGGTGCTTGCATGGAAAATTCTCAAAAGCATGCTGATTCATGGAAATGCAAAAAATCATGGCTTTTTCATAAAAATGGCAACATTGGAATTTATGACTTCCATGACTTCTATGACAAAGGTACCACACTTGTAACTGTGGGATTTACAGATGTCTCTGGTTCCCTTGTTGTTTAGTCTACATGAGAGGAGATAAATCCCACACTGGCACATACCCAGGAGTACCTAATTGTGATTATAAAATGGATTCCAGTTTGCATAAGTTAAAAAAATATTAAAAGGAAGAAAATATAATTTGATAAAGGAAAAAGCAGAATGAAAAACACAGTGCTACTGTATATTTCACTAATGCATTTCTGCTGAGATTTACCTAAAGGTTCTAATCTACATTGGCAAATTAATGCGCTACATACAAATAAGCAGTTTTATAAAATATATTAATTTTATCCAAAGTATTTTTTTTTTAAGAATTATAAAGTTTTGCTTTGCTTGGGTAGTTTGTTGAGTATGCATGATGCTATAAATAAAGCAACATACTGTAGTATTGTGATGATTGATGTGATTTAGGGACCATCTTGTCTGCCCGCCCTGCCATATACAGCACATTACAGTATGTGACTATACCTAGTTCAAGTATTCTTTTGGTAACTGGGTAAGGCCCACTAGGCACAATGCCCATTTTAGGGCACCCCGGGTTAAGTGACTTGCTGAGAGTCACAAATATTAAAGTGGAAGCTGTGGGAACCATCCCAGGTCTGCTGGCTGTACCAAGCTCATTCTTAGTTTGTTACTCTAACCTCTAGGCTAAGCTTAACAGATGAAATGTTACTTCTACTAATACCATGTATAACCCTCAATGCCAGTCTCCATCAGTATTCTGTCTAGTCCTGCTTTGAAAGCTTGAAGAGTGCTACTTTCCATAGCTTTTCTGGGTAGGCTATGCCACAAATTATACAAAGAACAAGCACAGTGATCAGGCAGGCTCACAGCTGTGCTGCATGAAGAATGGCAAAGGCTGACAGGAACAGAAAAATTGCCATGGCCACGCCCCCAATGAAGAGCTGGGGAAATTGGCTGTTAACACTATTTGTATGTGTGCTATTTAATAACAATCTCAGTTTGTCTTGTTGTCTCTGCTGTGCACTTTTCTTCTGTTCATGTCAGACTATGCCACAAATTTACCACTCTCTGTGTGAAGTAATACTTTCTAATATTTTCCATTATTCTGCCCCCTTCCCCACAGTTTGAGAGCATGGCCTCTAGTTTAGCTTGCACTGACCAACTCAAACATATCATATATGTTGCCCTTTTAGTATTTGGAAAACTGTGATCATATCTTTTCTCACCCTTCTATTTTCCAGGCTAAATAGTTTGAGTATGTCCACTCTCTTCTCATAGCTCTTCTCCCCTACACCACTAATCTGTTCGGTGGCACTATTCTGAAACCTCTTGATCTGTTTAATGTCTTTTCTATATTTTGGTGGCAATAAATAGGGCCAGTATGTTACATGGGATTTATCCAAGGCCTTGTACAGAAGAATGATCTCCTCTCACCTTGACCTGCTCCTTCCCCCTCCTAATGCATCCCAGCATTACATTGGCTTTCTTGACTGTGGAAGCACACTGGCTATCTGGCTTCAGATTATGGCCCATAGTTACCCATATATATCTTTTTCCTCAGTTGTGCTGACCACTGTTGCACCACACTGGGTATCTGTTGAGCCCTGAATTTTCATGCCTTGGTATCATACCTTGAACTTTCCCACATTAAATCTAAGACAGTTTCTCAGCACACATCCATAATGTGTGCATTCCCTCTGAAGTACACCTGAAATTGCTGTGTCCATTTTTCTAATCAGTTTACAGTGGTGCCCAGTGACAGGTTCACATATGTCATGAGATTTCATGACATTCCTGTCACAGTGTCCTCAGTGATTACAGTCATACTGTTTGGAAACACTAGACAATTAAACTATTAGCAAGTGATAGCTCTGTCTATTCTCTCCAGGTCTTCACTGAAGATCCTGACTGACTTGGCTAGATAAGAAAGAACCTGTCACTTTGCACCACTATAGTGTCATCTGCAAATTTCCACAGCTGACCCTGTCCTCTAGGTCATTAATAAACATTTCTAAAGAGAAATGAACCCAGTACCAACCCTGTGGTACTCCATTTAGCACATCCCACCACTCTGAATGCTGTCCATCCTTCCTGCTTGTCAGTTAATTTGCTGTCCACCTCCTGTACTCTTGAAGGACTCCATATTGTGCTACTTTCTTCATGAACTTTCAAAGTGGTACATTATCAATGGCCTTGCTGAAATCCAGATAGAAAACAACCACCAGTCAGCCCATGTCTACCTCTTTAATTATCTCCTCAAGGAAGGCAATCAGGTAGGTATGGGAGGGATCTATTTTTTGGGGAAAGCATATTGTGTGCTGCAACAACCCTTTTCCTGGTAAAAGAAATGAATGAGCTGGGCAAACCCATCATTTTTGAATGACTCAATTACTTTGCCAAAAAATCTTAAGGCTCACAGATCTGTAGTTAACTGGGTCTGACCTTGCCCCCTTCTGAAAAAGGAGATTACACTAGTTGTAGTCCAGTCCTTTGGCATTATGCTTGCCTATAAATAGTCATGAAAGATGTGAGTAAGAGGCCCAGCCAGAACCCATTTGTGACTTAACTGTTACCCTTAGGCAAATACCACTGGGATCCTGGACTCTTTCTTTATTCACTCCCTCCTGATACATGTCAACTAATTCTGGTATAATCAGTATTGCCTCCTGTTTGGCCTACACATCTCCCATAATTTCCACCCCATTTGGTCATGCCCTCTGATAGACTGGTTGAATACTAACACAGATTAGCCATTCAGTGCCTCTGCTATTCCCCCAGCCTAGCTCAGTGGTTCCACCTTCCCCCTTATCCATGACTCTCTGTTAGTTTCCTTTGTATTGTAAACATGATTGAATAATTTTCACCCTTGATACTCTATGTAATACTATCTTACAGACCAACCTTTACATGAACAGTCTTCACCATGTATCCCTTTTGTATTACCTATATTATACCCCATTGCTTTGTCATCAGAATGCTTTCACTTAACATGCGCCCTTTGCTATCCAACTCAGCACTTGCAATGTCATTAAATATGCTATATATCTATGCCCTAACCCTACCCAGTCAGAGCAGTGCTACAATAATACCATTGCTCAGAAGAGTGTGGTCTACACAGTGCTTCCATGGACAGCGATGGGGGAATAACAGCACTATGTAGTAAGTGCTGTCCATGGTGCTACAGGAGGGCACAAGGGGATGGGAAATCAGGAGGCCAGAATGGTGGTGGAGGCTCAGTTCTACTCCTGGGCTCCAAAATTTTATTTTTTCCCCAAAATCCAACTCTGACTCAGAATTGGTTATTTTAAGAATGGTAGTGCGGGAGGCAGAGCCCCCCATCTGCAAAGCTACAGTTTTTGCAGGAAACAATCACAAACCAGACTTGCAATTGCTACCAGTAGCACTGTGTTTGTTTGTGGCATTTGTTCCTACTGCTTTTGTGATCAGCACTGTTTGGACGGTGCTGTTTTTGACAGCACTGTCCATACAGTCACTGTTCTGACCTAGTGCTATATCTATCTGTCTATACACACACATGTATATATACTGTATATATATATATATATATATATATATATATATATATATATACTATACTTATGGTATATAGCATGTCTTGAAAACTGTTAGATGATGGCCTTTTTCTTACAGTACCACTTTTACAACACCCTTGCAGATGGTCATTAGAGCAAAAGAATACCAATTTGAAACAGTCACCCTTTGCTATCTGCAAAGTAAAACCAGTACTACTTTAGAAGAAATGCTCAAACTAAATACTGTACAATGGTGAAACAAGTCAGTTTTTGTTATAATGATTTTTTACATGACATGATGTGATAACTCATGTTGGCTTACTGCAGCTACAAGCCACAATTTCATTGATTCAAAACAGACAAGAAGCTAGGGGCACATACAGAAGCGCAGTACACTTAGAAGCAGTTAGCACAGCCCAATCATAACAACAGAAGGGAACTCAGAAAAATATATAAAACATCGCCAAGGCAAGGTCAGCATTCTTTATGCTAGGTTTCATCAGTGTATGTTAGTTGAATAAATGACATTTTTTCACTGCAGCTTTCTTAATCAATGTTTTATACCAATCTCCCTGATTGCATTTTTTCTGTTCTTCCCCGTATTTCTCTGGTGAAAGATTAAACAGATGTAATTTTAACAGTCATACTCCCTTTCAAAATAAAATGTAAATTTGACTAATAAACCAGTAATGAGAAAAATGGAGCTTATCAGCACAGTACAAATGCCATTATAATTAGTTAGGATTAACAAGCCAGTTTAGTAATGAACCTTAAGAAAGCAATATCCTAAAATACTTGCATTTTTATCCATGTGATGTTGGCTTGAGGTGAAATGACTGCACCATTTTATACTGACCTCATGACATGCAAATACTTCATAAGAAAAAAAAAAGAAATCCCCACTAAAAATAACTTGTATTTAAAACCATGTAATTCACTGTTTGCCTAAGTAAATTCAATAACTGTAGCAGCACTTTTGTATACACATGTTCTGTGATCAGCCATTAAGCACACCTATATTATAAAGGGTGCAATACCAACACATGAGTACACTGATCTTTCATTACAGGAGATTTAGTAGCAGGTGAGTATTTCTACTTATGTGATATAGTAACACGTTTCTTGTTGCATGATAGAGCTCATCATTTTATCCTTCCTGCCTAAAAGTTAAAGGTTTTACTCAGGTGCTACATTTTGGACATATAAACCATTTTTCACAGAAAGGGAAACACGGAGAAATAAATTAAGCTCTAAACAGGATGATTACAAAATGCAGTGATCACAGCAGTGTTAAGTACAGCAGTGTATCCTACTTCAGTGTTCTACATAGAAAAGCAGCTTCTTGCTAAGCATCTTATATCATGCTCTTTATGTGTGCATTTAAATTACTATTTCATACAATCTTAGAATTCATTGAACTTTTGCTTTAGAGTGGGAGAATCTGAAGGTGAATCATTTTATAAATTAAAACTACCCTGTACTTCAATGCATGCTCATGAAAAATGTTTAACAGTGGTAATTACCTAGCAATGTAAACAATTAAAGGCTAATTTGATCAAGTAAAGACATTTGAGACTTTAGTCAAAAATATTTTTCCATAGGTACAACATGGATGAAACTATGGTTTAAATCATCATCATCATCATCATATTTAACACCCCCTTCCCCTCCTCTTCCCCCTGCATGCTGTTTTGCACGTAACATATATTCTGAAAAGTGCTGTAGAATTGAATGACAAAGTTCATTGCCAGTCAATCTATAATGAGAGTTGCGATAGTGTAATGAAATATATTTATATTTAAAAAGCAAGTGGGAAGAGAATGAGGGAACATTTGTAGAGCACAACATTAATGTCCGTACAACTACGGTATTGTTCCTTTCTGTTGGAGGCATGGTGGGGAGAATGGTAGGAGGCAATGTACATTTACACTTTGTCTGCATGTTCAGCTCTTAAGCCTTTTTGGAAACTGTTATTGCAAGTGCTCTCAGTTATGATTTCTTACTCTTGTTTTGTTACATTGTAGAATGTTCTGTTTAAGCAATAATGCATAACAGGGCATGTGTTGTTGTGGGATTTGCACACGCCTTGTGTGGTGGGTCACGAGGTGCAGCAGAGTGACTTTAACCATGCCAGAAGTGTATAAATCCCACTACTACACATGCCCTGAAGTGTATTATTGCAATTATAAAATGAATCTGTTACTAAAAGTTAAAATAAAGATGGATTAGGTACAAAGAAAGTAAACATTTGATTACTGTGATCTTTACCAGTTGTCTGTTGCAGGATTTATGCACAGTCATGTGACATGTTTTGACCAATGAGGTTACATGATCTTTGAGACCCATTTTATAATCTTGACTAACCCCTTAGGCAGGCATGATAGAAACCAAATTTATTCACATGGGACTGGCCTAGTGGTGCAGAAGGCTGAGGTGCTAGGTGCCTTACCTCTCTCTCAGGCTGGTAAACTGAGTTTGGGAATAAGTTCAAGGCACTGGTGATCAGAGGGGGGGGAGTGGGAGAGGACTGAGAGGCTGATTGGCAGCTCTCCTCTCCTGGATGGAAGGGGTGAGTTTCACCAGCTCTTGGCTGACACTGGTTAGAGACTCAGTGGTAGCATCAAGTTCAAGGGGGGCTGGCGCTAGGTTTTGTGGGTGGAGCTGGGTCACTGGTGCCAGAGTGTATGTGAACCTCCATGTGCATGTGTGACCATGCTTGTTGTGGCCATAGGGTGTTAGGGAAAAAAGCCAGGGAAACCTATGTCCCCTGTTGCTGAGGATGACAGCGCTTGGCACTCTTGGGTCCCACACCATGTGGATTCTGACTGGAGTGATGGCAGGGGGAGTGGCAGACAGGAATGTGGTTGCCCAGGTCTTGGCCTGATGAAAGGCGCAGGTGGTGGTAGAGAGCAAAAAGCTATATGAAAAAAATTATTTGCATAGGCTTGTAGTGTTAACTGTGTTGAAGAAGCTAATAATAAAATGTTGGTTATTTCTCTCTACAACCACACTTTTACACTGATGCAAACAAATAAATCACATTCACATAATGAAAAATATTGTTTTTCACCTTGGAGATAATGTTCTGCTTTTCCTTAATATATGGACTGGATGTGTGCTTGATTATATGAGATCTGATTCCTTTTCCATTCCATAATGCTTCCCATGGTGGCCACTGGGGATGGACCATTATAATAGTGCTGATATTAGGTAATGCTCTTCTTTTTGGCTTTTTAAATTATTATTTTCCTCCCATCCACAACCTTCATCCACCCTATGTGGGTGAGATGATGCCAAATTGGAGTTTGGTGGAAGCGCCAGAATACAGCACTTTGGACACTGTTGAAGGGGATCTGAAGTGACTTAGTTTCACATTAAGCTTTTGGCACTTTGATGTCACAACATTACATTTCTTTTCAAAGATCACTCACTGAGCTTGTTCAAGCCACATGATGTGCAGCATCTAAGCAGCGATGCAGGAGTGCTAGAACTCTTTGTGCTGTGCATGTGTTTGTGCCATTTCCATCTCTCTCTCTCTCTCTCTCTCTCACTCTCTCTCAGTGGAGAAGGATGCGGGTTCTGAGAGTTCATCATTTCTTTGTCAAATGAGTGTGATTAGAAAATGTTATAAATCATCAGGGATCATACATTATCATTCTAGTTAGCTAGTGAACAGCAGGTATAGTGGAGCCTGCCAGGATGGGATGCTGTATCCTCTGACACTACATGACAAAAGGGACTAACTGCCATTGAAATTGCTTTGTCCCCTGAAGTAATTCTGCTGCAGAATTCTGCAATGTTGCATTGCATTCTGGTGAGCTGTACTGTAGATGTAGTTTCAGGCAGGCAGGCCAATATAATTGTGTTCTGCTGAAGAGCAGAAGATAATGAAGTGTATTCTTGATGCAGCCTTTGAAATGAACAATAACTTAAGCAGACAGGGAAAGAGGAAGGTAGGATTTTGTTTTTTTAAGGTTTTGACAACTTGTTTTTATTTTACTGACTGATGGTGATGCAAAGCACAGACATCTAACATTTGGCTATTGTTCTGGCCTGTTTGTGAGACAGCCAGCCAGTCAGAGAGTGAAAAGTGTAGTAGGCTTCTGAGTGAGACACTGCCAGGCTTTAATTTCAAAAACAGCAGACCTAGATTCTCCAGGTATACACGTTTTAGATTAAACAGAAAGGAATGAAAATGTAAGACAAATGGAGGGGTTATACCCAAACTGGGACTTTGTAATCAGTACAGAAAACAGATATGCTATTTTAGTAGAAAGGGAAGCTTAATTAAGGAAAAATAAAGTAGGGGAAAGATCCCAGGCCTCACCCACATCAAGAACAAAATTTAATTTTGAATTTTCAGTCATCTCCTGGAATATTTCAGGTTTAAAAGACAAGCTTGGAGACCCTGACTTCCCGGGGTTTCTAAAACATTTCCAATGCATTTGTTTTCAGTAAACATGGGTGACGGAGAAACTTGACTTCAGTGGTTACAATTCCTCTCACACCAAGGCCAAGATAAACAAGAAATACAGAAGGAATATGGGCAGGCTTCTTACCCTGTGGAAATTCCAGGAAAACATGGAAGTCACAAAAATTAATTCCACAAGAGAATATATTTTGGGAATTAAAATAAGAGGTAATAAAGAGTCTTTAGCCATATTCAACATCTATATACCACCAACTACTAATGTCAAAGATGTCTCAAAACATTTGAAAGTCCTGGAATCTCTAACTGAGAATCTTAGTGATGATAACCAAGAGACGAGCATACTAATACTTGAGGATTTTAATGCAAGAATGGGACAATTTTTAGAACTAGAAAGCAAAACAGGTACCTTGGTAGAAGCCTTGGAAAACCAGAAAATATTCTATACAAGAAACATAAGGGGGGAAAAAAACTTCTAATACAAAGGGTAAAATGGTGTATGTCATGCTAGTAGAGAAAAATGTTATTCTCTTAAATGGTAGAACTCCCTCAGACAGATAAGGTTAATATATTTACACATCCGCCAATGGGTTCTATGTTATCAATCTAGCATGGATCAACATTAACCTAATCCCAAGATGTTTAGATCTAAAAGTTGAAAATATGGCAGAAAGCCCCCATTTTCCCATAGTATTAAGGCTAACCTGGGAACAACCACGGCAAAAAAAACGAAGAGGGGAATACCCCAGTAATTATTAGAAATAGGTTCAGTATAGACTGATCTAAAATAGAAGGAAGAAACCTAAGGCAGAAGATGAAGGAGATAGGTACAGCTGGGAAACTTGCTTCTTTTATTTCCACTGAGGATGATCTTACTTGTATAAAAATGTTTGTGGAAATTTTAGTATCAACTTCATGTTTGATCTTGAAAATTGTCCAGATCCTTAGAGAAAAAGGAGCTACTTGGTTCAACCAGGAATGTGAATAGAGATATGCAAAACTGGAAAATTTCACCCAGTGAAATATTTCACATAATTAGCGCATTTTGCAAAATATTCCACTGGGTGAAATGTGAAATTTCCCCTGTGATTGGGCACAAAATTTCACCCCCCAAGCCAGCGAAATTTCACTTGCGGGCAAAATTTTGCACCCATGGGTGAAATTTTGCCACCTGCAGCAAAATATATCTGTTTGTTGGAGTAATTTCACCTCCCACTGTGAAACCCTTTTTGGCCCCTTGGCCAGTGGCCACTGGCCAGAGTGCTCCCTGGTGTCCAGTGGTCCCCCCAGCCGATTACCAGCTAAAATTGCATAAAATAAGTCCCCCAAGTTACCCTGCCTCCTCCATTTGTTTAATTTTAAAAAAATCCACCCTCATCTCCCTGGTGTCTAGTCTAGTGGTCCCCCCACCCCTGTCTGATCACTGGCCATAATTACTTTAAATAGACACCCCAAGTTACTCTCTGCCCCCTCCATTTGTTTAATAAAAATAAAATTCACCTCATCTCCTGGTGTCTAGTGGAGCCTCCACCTCTCACCCCATCAGTCACCACAGCTCCCTCCAGCTCCCCGATCGGGCCACTGGCATAGCCCTCCACTTACCTCTATGGCCAGCAGCCCGACTGAGTGCCACTGAGCACTTTAATGAATGAATGAATGAATGAATGAATGAATGTGGTACACGCTCATTCATTCAAGCATTCAGTGATGCTCAGTGGAGCTGCCGGCCATGGAAGTGAGAGGAGGGCTGTGCTGCTAGCCCAATTGGAGTACAGGGGAGGAAGCTGGGTGGGTGCTGCTGTCTACTGATGGGGTGGGATTCCACTAGACACCAGGGAGATGAGGGTGAATTTATTTTTAAACAAACAGAGGTGGCAGCCAGGGTAACTTTGGGGGGAGGGGAGTGCTTATTTATTTTATGTTTATGGTCAGTGATGGCTGGGGGGGAGGGACTACTAGACACCAGGGAGGGAAGGGTGAATTTATTTATTTTTTTATAAAACAAATGTGAGGGGGTGCAGGGCAACTTCTGTATGTGTAGAAGGGGGTTCAATTTACAGACTTGTGGTCAGCGGCATGGGTCAAATTGCAGGTGAAATTTTGCAATTTTGCTGCAGTTTCATGACACATTTCATCCAGTGAAATTGCCGATTTCACGGCAATTTCGCCGGTGAAATTTCTTTTCATTGCATCTCTAAATGTAGATCCACTGAAACAGAGTTAAATGCTCAATTGAGAAAAGTAAGAAGGGCCCCTAATAAAAGTAATAGGAAATATTTGAATAAATTAAGAAAATAATATAACAAGAAGCTGGTTAAAAATAGACACAATTATAGGAAAGTCCTTTGGAAAAACCAGACAATGCAGTTTTGGACAAGGATGATAAGAAATGTTGTAAATTTGTTGCAAAAGGTATGGAGAATTACTCAGAAGACCTTGAGACACTGTTCAAACCAGAAAGATGGGTTGAGTATTTTAAAACATTATTTTATGTTGCAGAAGCAGGATCAGATGCCGCCCAAATAACCTTAGATAACAGGTCAAGACTACAGATGAAGTTCACAAGAGAGAAAATACATAAAGTCATTATTTCTTTCCTAAACACAAAATGCCAGGACCAGATGGGGTCCCTATAGACATGTTATCCAACACAATAGACATGTGGATCCCATGCTTACATAACTTGTTCTATAACATAAATACTGTACAACAGCTAAACTCCTGGATTCTTGGATAATAAACATTTTAGTACCAATTATTAAGAAAGGTAACAAGTGAAACCCAAGTTGTTATAGTCGTATTAGTCCTATTGACTGCACTCAAAAGATCTGTACCAGAATCATCAACAATATGCTACTAAAATGGATAAAGGTCAACAAAATCATTGATGAAGCACAGGCTGGCTTGATACCTGGACATTCAACAATCAATGAATGTTTTGTCTTAAGTCGCCTAATATACAAATATAGAAATATTAAAAAACAGAAATTGTACTGCATATTCATCACAGAATCACAGAAATCCAATGGCAGAAATGGACCTCAATGGTCCATCAAGTCTGCCCTTTCCCCCTCCTCTATTCCTCTCCACTCTTACGGGCCTTCCCCTTCCCCTCCCTACCCAATCCCATATGTCTGTCTCATGCCCTCTTAAATTCCTCCACTGATTCAGCCTGTACCACCCCCTCTGGCAGTTTATTCCAGGTCTCCATCACTCTCTCAGTGAAGAATCACCCCCTCACATTGCCTGTATATCTTCCACCATCCAATGTTAAGCTATGCCCTCTAGTTTTAGTCCCCTCCTTCTTCTGAACAAGCTCCCCTCCTTCACCTTATTGATCCCCTTCACATATTTAAAAGTTTCAATCATGTCCCCCCTCTGCCTTCTAGTCTCCAATGGATACAGATTCAATTCCCTACACCTTTGTTCATATGGTTTCCCCTGCATGCCATGCACCATCTTTGTTGCTCTTCTCTGAACCCTTTTCATCCTATCAATGTCCTTGCATATGTGTGGTGTCCAGAACTGGACCCTGTATTCCAGGTGTGATCTCACCATGGCCTTGTAAAGAGGCATCAGCACCTCCCTCCTTCTATTAGTTATGCCCCTCCCAATGCATGCCAACATTCCATTTGCCTTTCCCACTGCCTTGCTACACTGGCTACCCACCTTAGGGTTGCTTGATACTATAATACCCAGATCTCTCCTGTTCTGTTTTTTTTATTTCCTCCCCTCCTAGAGTATAAACTGTTCACTGTTTTTTGTGCCCCAGATACATCACAGCACATTTTTTGGCATTGCATTTTAGTTGCCAAGTTAATGACCACCCTTCCAGAATTCTTAGGTAATCATTCATGGCCTCTAACCCCCACGGGTTGCCACCCTTTTGCAAATGTTCATATCATCCATGACTAGGCACACTCTTCCTTCCAGACCTTCATGGATCTAAAGGTGGCATTTGACAGGATAAAAAGAAAATTATTATGTAGAACCCTAGAAAAACAAGGGATAGATAATGCATTAATCAACCTAATACAGTTATTGTATCAGGAGAACAGGACACAAGTAAGCTACAACTCATAAGGGGGAAAGCAACTTTTTTACTACAAACAGAGGAGTGAAGCAAGGCTGCTTCCTTTCCCTGATCCTATTCAACACCTTTTTCAGTGGTGTTCTGACTAAAATGTATGATGATAGTTTTCATATGCCCTAAACAGGTGACAATCACTGCCCATATTTAGCATATGCTGACGACATGGTCCTTCTTTCAATTAGCTACCTGGGGATTAAAAGACTGGTCCATAAATTTCACACATAATGTAAAAAGGCAGACCTGGAGATTAACAATGTGAAAACTAAGGTAATGGTATTTGGAGGAAACAATAGGCATGACAAATATATGATAGAGAACCATGAATTGGAAGTGGTGAAAAGTTGCTGTTACTTGGGGATAACTTTCACAGAAAACTTAACCTGGGGAAAACACATAAAGGAAATCAAAGCCAAAGTAAGGAGATTCCTCCCAGTAATGGACACTTTCACATATAAATTCAGTGGGAGCTCCATAACAGTATGTCTTAAGGTTATTAATGCTAAAATCAAAACCCAGATTCTATTTGGTGCTGAAATTTGAGGCAGTCATATGAAATTAAATATAGAAAAAGTTCTGAATATTTATTACACAAAGTTACTTGGTTTACCAAAAAGGGGCACCATATCCTCACTGACCAGAGCAGAACTGAGAAAATTACCACTGGAATGTCTCGTACAAGAAAATATGTCCATATAATGACTGAAGGCCTACTCACAGAGGAAGGCTAATTAAAATTTAAACTAGAGGAAAATCTTAAAATGAATAATTATAAGGATACAAAACAGTATGGTTTCCAGCAAAACGGGGCATGAATACCCAACCGGTTGTGCTTTATGAAACATTTAATAAGAGCATTAATAACAATGTACCAGCTGATGTGTTGTATTTAGATTTTCAAAAGGCTTTCAATAAGGTGTCACACAGATTACTGATTGAACAATTAACAAAAAACTGCAAATAGATGTAAGAATAGTTACTTGGATTCAAAATTGGCTGAATAACAGGAAGCAAAGGGTCAGAGTAAGGAGATCCTACTCAAATGATGGAGATGTTACCAGTGGAGTGGTCCAGGGGTCTGTTCTGGGCCTTGTGCTATTTATAATATTTATTAGTGATTTATATCAAAATATTGACAGCTGGATTGTGAAATTCACCGTGATGTCAATCTGGGTAGACCTGTCAATTCCCCTCAAAACATAGCAAAACCAATCAGGCATGTGGATATATTTGAGAGATTGGCTGAGGTAAATGGTATGTTACTTAGCACTGATAAGTGCTGTGTTCTACATCTAGGGAAGAACAATAATAAACATGATTATTGCCTGAAGTAACTAAAATTAAAAAAGTGGAATCAGAAAAAGATTTCGGTATTTTTATTGATCAAGCTTTGGTGGGCAATGCACAAAATTGATTCAGAGGACCAAATATGTAATTAATGATATAAAAATAGCCTTTATAAGCAGGATTGCAGCCTGTATACTATCCTTGTATAAAGCTTTTGTTAGACCTCATCTTGATTATGGTTCTCCTTTGCGGAGCTCTATTTGAAGAGGTGCATGGACCATGTGGAGAGAGTGCAGTGTAGAGTAACATGAATTATTCAGGGAATGGAAAAAATGCCATATGAGGATAGGTTGAAGTCTTTGGGTTATATAGCCTGGAACAGAGAAGGGTAAAATGTGATCTTTTAATGATTTGATTTAAAATATGCCTGGCAGGGGCTGAACTGCACTGAGAAGTGGTCTGTTTGTATTTCTTATATGTTCCTATGTTGCTGGATTACACAACACACTTGAGAAAGGAATTTGTGTGGATTTAAGGAAAGACCTGAAGCCTGCTAACTATGTGAGCCCATAGCTCAATGGTTAGAGCACTGGAATGGCATTCCAGGGGGCTGAGATTCAATTCACAGTGGGCCACACTTTTCCTTTCTCATTTCCATCCTTGATTTAAAATATGCCTGGCAGGGGCTGAACTGCACTGAGGAGTGGTCTGTTTGTATTTCTGATATGTTCCTGATTTGCAGGATTCTGCAACACACTTGAGAAAGGAATTTGTGTGGATTTAAGGAAAGACCTGAGGCCTGCTAACTATGTGAGCCCATAGCTTAATGATTAGATCACTGAAACAGCATACCAGGGGTCTGAGGTTCAATTCCCAGTAGGCCACACTTTTCCTTTCTCATTTCCATCCTTGATTTAAAATATGCCTGGCAGGGGCCGAATTGCACTGAGAAGTGGTCTGTTTGTATTTCTTTTAATGATGTACAAATGTATATACCGATTAAATTTTCATACTATTAACTGTTGAATGCCTCATTGCCATTTTTATACACACTATGTTTGAAGATTGAACTAAATGTAAGGGATTCCTTATATGCCATTATATAATGGCATTAACATATGTACTTTTGAAATTTCCATAAAAGAAGTTTAAAAAAAACAAATTTATGAAAGAACCAGAATTAATGGTAGAACTGGGTATTCAGATTCAAAATAAACCAGAAGTTCTGAGATCACATAAGTCCTAGATTAAACTAGATAACACAGCTAGAAAGGGGAGCTTTAATACTTTTTTACAGTGCACAGGCAGGGTCTGGAACAGATTACCAGGTGATACAATAAAGAGTGAACATTTAAATGCTTTCAAAGGTAAACCTGATAGTTATCTTATTAATGAAAGGTTTGGTTGGACCCGCTAATTTGGGTGGATCTGCCTTCTACTGTTTGAAACCCAGTGTAAACACCCAGTACGAAACATTACCCAGAAAATGCATTAAAGAAACAATAAACTTTCCCAAGTATTTTAGCTTCAGGGTCAATCCTAAAACCATATGGATTACTACAGTGAGTAGCTGATATATTGAGGAGACCACTGGCTGAAGTATTTTTACAAATAAACATAAGGATCAGAGATATATTTAAACAAAAAGAACTCAGCCTAGGCACACAATATAAAACACATACAGTAATTGGCTTTCAAAAAAACAAATGGTACTTTGGGTCTGAACCTTATTTAAATATTGTAAGGGATCAGCAGAGAAGAAAAATATTCACTAAATATTGGTTTGAATATCATGACAGTAAAAGGATAAGGAGGATTTTCAAATCAGTTAATACTGATGGTGCATGCAAATGTGGGCATGGGACTGATGTTCTAACCCATCTGGTAATTTTATGTCCATTATATACCAAATATAGAGAAAAACTGTTAGGCAATATCTTAGTCTTCATGGCCCTGGAGCCTCAACATATTACCACTGTGTTATTTAAATCAAGATCCAAAGAAATATTGGAACCTGTGGTCTCCTTTCTTAAGATAACTTCACAGAAACAATTGCAGTTTGTGAATAAGGATATTAGGCACTAACATGATAACCTATTCCCTGGAAACAATACTCATCTAGTCTGTACTACTAGAAAATTTTATTGTGTAATTTTAGAATCATGTATTAATGTTTTGATTTATGATAATGTCTTGTAGTGTTTAGACTGTATTTATTTATGTTTTGTATGACTGTCTTTTAGTTTTTAGAATGTATTTATCTTTATAATGTGATTCTATGTTTTATTTTAACACATGACAAAACTTGTCAGTCAATAAACTTTAAACTAAAACTGAACTGACTGAGAAAAAAGGTCTCTCAGTATCTCTCAGTGGGGTGGTGAGAATGCATGTCAGAGGGGTGTGGTCAGGTGGTGTCACTGTTAATCATCACCCTCAATGCCCTCTCACCTCACAAGTCATGCTGTGGCTTTAACCCATTGTGTGGGTATCTAAAATTGTTAATGGCTATTTTAAGTCATTATAGTTATCAGTGACTGTATAACTATATTGACATCTGTCATGCGTCATCATGTGAAAAATACGAGGAAATGGACGACAGGAGAAAGCCATGTAGAAGGTGCTAGTTCCACCAAATACAAGTTCTGCAATCAGTGGTGGTGGCGAAGGAGATGGTCATGGTGGGACTGAAAGTTGGGGATTCAGAACTGTGAGAACTAGAGCTTCTTGTCTCATGATAGTATTGCTAAAAAATACAGTCAGGATCCCATGTTTGCCACTGCACTTCAGTTTTGATTTCTCAGCAGGACTCCTAGGTAGAGTTTACTCATGCCTGTGCATGAGCTGTTCAAGTGTGTGGCAGAATGCTGGTCTGCTGGCACAGAGGCAAGGCATCCATCTGCAGTGCCGACATCCCAGGTTTGGGAACGGACTTGGGAGTTGGAGTGCTGGCCAGTGAGAGAAGGACTGAGCATCTGAAGGACTGATCTCCTTCTCCGGGGGATGGGCACTGAGTGTCCGGTGCACTACGGATCCCTGGTGTACGCCGGGGTTCAACAGTGTCTGGCGCCATCATGTATGGGGGTGGGGTGGATGCTGGATGTCATTGCACGTCCGCACCCCCAGGCTTTAGGATTAGAAAAAATCCAGCCCCTGTGTATGATGCCAGCTCCACCACAGTCCCTGCTGCCCACCAGTGTTCACTGGGGGAGTCCCACTTCCATGGCCCCAACCCGGGGGAAAGTTGGGTCTTGCCTACCCCAGTGTCCATTGGGAGGGAGTGCCTGCCTGGCAGCCTCACTCAGGGGAGCAAGCCTGAGCATGGGGGAGTGATTGGTGGAGTGGGGCTAAGCACTGATCAGGGGTTAAAAAAAAATTGTGTGGCAGAATATGGTCCTGCCAATGGCTAAAATATGTTGTGATGTCATTGGTGGAATCAAATTCTGAAAATAGAGGGTGGGCTTCACAATAAACAGAGAGGAGAAAGGACTCAGGTAACATGGTAAACTGTGTATACAATGTATGTAGTGATTCCACTACTTAATTAAATGCATTATTTTCCCAAGACTCAGAACCAAGTGAAAGATAAATGTTGTCATTTGCCCAATGAGTAAATAACACTGATTATTTTTCACTTGCCTACATCACAATCAACTTGATTAACAGTCCATTCTGCCAATCCCACAAGTAATCTGCCCTCAGCTGTACCACAGACATTGTATACATAGAATATACAGTGGCCTATGTTCAAATATGCCACTAATTTCCATTTGTGAGGTGGCAGAACTTTCATAACTCACTCACGACTTCACCATTCATGAGTTATGGTCCCACCCCCTCACTCTAGGAAATAAATGGCATATTTGAATATGTGCCATTTTATATCCTCTGTATATTAGAATGAAAAGCCACAAACAATAATGAATTTGGTGGCTCTACATATATTCTGCAGAACATTCCATGGCTATGAAATTGCAGAATTCCAGAGGTCAGGACCATAGTTTATTAGTCCTCAGAAGTTCCCCAGTTCCCCTCCCTCTCCATAAAGTTGCACTCCATGTGAGTGCCGGGAGCATCCTGCAGGAGTTATCACAGGGAGAAGAGTTACAGAATGCACTTTGTAAGCCATCATCAGAATGCCAAGTTAGGGGAAGGTACTGCTAGTTGATGACTTCAGTCTGCCTGACATGGAATGAAGCCTTCCAACTGCAACTTCTGCAAGAAGCAGGGTGTTAACTCCCTACAAGGGACTTTTCTCAGGTGTCTAGTCAAAGAACCTATCAAAGATAGGAAGTGCTGTATCTAGTGCTTACAAATAGGGACAGTATTGCAGATGTCACAGCCAGCATTACCCTGGGTGCCAGTGATCACTGTATAGTGTGGCTTAATATAAAAATGGGAACAGAGGCTAAACACATGAGGACAAGGGTCTTGGACTTTAGGAGGATATATTTTAAAGACATGGGAGCCTGCCTCAGAAACTACCTGGGGAAAGGGGACTGCAAGGGAGTTGAAGAGACACAGTGGGAAAAATAAGAGTGGGCATACAGTAATTAAAGCAACCAACCACAACATAAGAAAGTAAGTAAAAGCAGAAGAAAAAAAGAGACCGTTATTGTTCTCTGAAGAAGTGGCAAAAACAGAGGGATGAGTCCAAGGAGGTATACCAAGTAAAGCAGTGAGGAGGAGGCAAGGTGGTGAGGGGAGCAACTGTCCAGAGGAAAGGATTGTTGAAGGGGTCACAAAGGGGTATAAGACTTTTTTCAGAAACATAAGTGAAAAGAGGAAAGCAATGACAGTGATAGTGAGGATCAGAAGGAGTGATAACACAGACTGAGCAGAAGAGAACCAAGTAAGAGTTGACATCCTAAATGGGTACTTCTGCTTAGTCTGGACAGTGGGGGGGGGTGGACCACCTGTGCATAGCAGGCTCAGAGGGAGGGAAGTGAACACATGTCCATTTTTAAATGAAAGAGTCCAGAAGAGACTTGAGGCTTTGAAGGTGGACAAGTCTATGGGACCATATGGGGCACACCCAAGGGTTCTAAAAGAACTCAGGGAGGTGCTAGCTGCCCACTGACAGCCTTGTTCAACAGCTCACTGGAAACAAGTGTAGTTCCAGAGGACTGGAGAAGGGCTGATGTGGTTCTGCTACAGACGAGCATCAGCAGGGAGAGACTAGCAACTACAGGTTGGTCAATCTTACTTCAATGGTGGGGAAATTGAGGGACACCCTACATAAGGAAAGACTGGTAGAGTATCTTGAATGAAAAGGGCTGCAAGACCACTGGTAGCAGAGATCCACAGGGTTAAGATCATGCCAAAAGATTCTATTAGATTTCTTTTGATGGGGTGATGAGGGAACTGGATCTGGGGAGGGCAATGAACATGGTCCATCAAGACTTTAGTGAGGCCTTCAACATTGTACCACACAGGAGGCTGATATCAAAATTGAGCAGCCTATGGCTGGGATCCAAAGTGATGTATTGGGTTAGAAACTGGTTAATGGATAGCAGGCAGAGGGTTTCATAGTTTCATAGTTTCATAGATCTATAGGAGTTCAGTGGTAAATTTTACCCATAATGGACTCACCACCATACTCATTGGTGGAATTTGAACTTTTTATCTTCCATGAATAAGTCTAGATTGACCTTAAATAGATCAAGAGTTGCACTATACACTACTTGGGGAGGTAGTTCATTCCAGATATTAACTACTCTTTGATTGAACCATCTACTTCTTTTAATAGTATTATTATAAGTTCCATTTAATCTTAAAATGTGTGATCTAGTATTTACTTCAGTTTGTAGTCTAACTAGACCTATAATTTCAAAAATTGCTGGATCTTGGAAAGCTTTGTATGTTTGGCATAGATCACCACATGTCCTTCTATAGTCCATTGAACATAGGTTAGTTTTTTTTAATCTAGTTTCATAATCAGATGTTGATAAGGTAGAGATTTTTCTTGTTACTTTACGTTGAATCCCTTCTATAAATTTATTATTTGTTATTAGATTCGGAGCAACTATAGGAGAGCAGTATTCTAAATGTGGTCTTACAAGTCCAGAATACGGTGGGATAATTACATGTTTTTCCCTACTTTTAATATTTCTTAGAATGCAATTTAATACTCTGTTAGACTTTTTAACTGCATTTGTTGCATGGGCATCAAAGGAGAACTCTTTCGTTAAAGTAACACCAAGATTTTTTTCCTAGTTAGTTGTCTGAATTGTAACGTTATTCACTGAATAACTATAACAAGGGTTATTTTCCTCCAAGGGCATAACCTTGCACTTTGATTCATTGAACAATAGCTCATTGTTTTTTGACCATTCAACCAGGTGTGTTAGGTTGTTTTGTAAATTAACAGCTGAATGTACATCAGATATGATACTTCCTGTCTTGCAATTGCCAGTGAATTTTGCAAACCAGCTTATAGTAGATTTTAGGCTCAGAGAAGAAATTAATATATTTAAAATTGGGCCTAAAACTGAGCCCTGGGGTACCCCACTGCTAACTGGACCCCAATCAGACATGTAACCTTTAACTGAAACTCTTTGTAGGCGACCAGTCAACCAAGCATTTATCCAATTAATAATTACGGGATAAATTTTCAACAATATAAATTGGTTAATTAGTATATGATGTGAAACAGAATCGAATGCCTTGGCAAAATCTAAAAATACTATATCCACTGATAACCCTTTATCCAGTGCCTCACTGACAGGTTCTAGAAAGTAAAGGAGATTGGTTTGGCACAATCTGCCCTTAACAGAACCATGTTGGTAGATGTCTATATCACTTATTTCTGCTAGATGGATAGTAATTCTATTCTTTATTATCCTTTCTAATACTTTACAGATCACTGCAGTTAGACTTATAGGTCTATAGTTTTCAACTTGACTTTTTTTACCACCTTTATGCAGTGGAATAACTATTACTTTATTCCATAAGGGAACAATAGTACTTGTGTCTAATGAACGACTGAATAATAATGTCAAAGCCCCTATTAGAGATTCACTTAAAGTTTTGATAAATAACAGTGGGATGCCATCAGGGCCAGCTGACCCATTTGATTTTAAAAGTTTGACACTGTTTCTTACTTCCTGTTCGGATATTAGGACAAATGGACAATCTGTAGTTGTTTAATTAGGATTACTAGTATATTTAGATTTAAACAAATTAATAAAATATTTGTTTAGTTGAATAGCAATTTCAGTTTTGTCAGTGATAATACCTTCTGAAGTATGCAACGGACCTATAGGGGAATTGTTTTGTTTCAGGGACCCAATGTAGTTAAAAAAATATTTTGTATTATCTTTAACATTCATGGCTAATTTTTCTTCTTGAATTTTCTTTTGTTTTCTTATCAGGTTTTTACATTTGTTAACAGAGTATTTATATTTAGACCAATTCGATGTTGTTGGATGTTTCTTACATTTATTGTAGTATTTGTGCTTTTTTGCCAAGTTTCTTTTAATGTTTATGTTCCACCATATAGGAACTCTTCTATTTTTATGATATTTTTTCCTAGTAGGAACCCAGGTATTGATACAGTGTTGAATTTTATTGTTAATTTTGTTCTAAGTTTCTATTAGGTTGCAGCAAGAGAGATCAGTAGGCCAGTTCCAGTTTTTAAAATATGCATCAATGCTATTGTAATTTGCTATATTAAAGTTTTTGATAATGGAACAGCAGGATAATAATGAGGTGTAGTTCAGTTTCATGATAGTAAGGATCATATTGTGATCACTATTGGACAATGGATGGATAACTGTAACCTTTGAATTTGAGTTTTCAATATTCGAGAAAAGGAGGTCCAGTATATTATTACTTCTTGTGGGTTTATTAACTAGTTGATCCATATTATTTATTGTCATAATATCCAAAAATAATGTATCAAAACTGGAAATTCCTTTACTGGTTTTCCAATCAATGTTTGGGAGATTAAAGTCTCCCATAACAGTGCAGTCTTTATCCAAGAGGTTGTCCTCGATATTAGTTATAAATAATGCATTTTCATCTTTGTTTAGGTTTGGTGTTCTATAGCCCAGACCTACTTTATTTGTATGGTTGATTGTAAGTTTTATTTTAACCCATATTAATTCACTTGTATTTTCCTGATGATGAGTATTGTCAAGTAAATAACTTTTAAATGAATTTTTTACATATAGTGCAATTCCACCTCCTCTACTACCTAAATACTTTTTTCAAAATTAGTATAACAAGGAATATGTGTAGCCCAGTCATCATTTTTAAATCAAGTTTCAGTTACTCCACAGATGTCTATATTATTAGTGTTCAAGAAAAGTTCTAGTTCTTCAATTTTGTTCAGTAAGCTCCTAGCGTTTAAAAGTAAAATATTTAAGTTATTTTCTGTGTGTTGTTTTAAATGTTTTGTTGTCCCCAACTTAGATTTGCTTGACTTGAGGCAAATGTTAAGAGAATCCTCAGAGAAAGGGCTCTCCCCCTTTTGTTCTAGTTTAAATTATTTGAATATATGACAATATTTGTTCTCCCAGTAGATTATTTCCTCTTCTACTTAAATGAAGTTCTTCCCATGAAAAAAGTTCATCTCTAAAGATGAATTTCTCCCAATGAGTTATACACCCAATCTGCTGTTTCATACACCAACTTCTCAGCAAATTATTTAATCTTTTTATTTTGTTGTTATTGTATTCTGATGCTTTAGGAATAGGTAAGATCTATGAGAAGGCAAAACTGCACTCTAGATTAGTAAGTTTATTTGCCATACCTACTATATCTTTTTTGATTTTCCCAAGTGGTTCTTTTAACACTTTTTTTGCATCTGCGTGTATAATCACAAAAGCTTGGATAGTATTGGCTAGAATGTTGTCTAGCATTAGTGTGATGTCATTTAATTTTGCTCCACTAAGGGAAGAAAGAGTTCTAGATGCCTTATCTGGGTTGCAGATTTGCATATCTAAATGTTTGACTATGGAGTCTCCTAAAACAAACAGTGTTTTTTTTTGTTACTCTCTGACTCTAGATCCATTGAGTCAGAATCGCTAAGTGGAAGAGGTAATATATTGTCAATTAGTGGTATTGAAGGGACAATAGTTAATTTATCAGTGCTTTTTGGGATTTCCTTGCTATGTTGGTTGTCAATTTGGTTGGTTTCTTGTATATCTAATATACTATATTGGTTAGATAAAGGTATATCAAAAGTATTGGTTCTCCTGCCTTTTTTACATGCCTTTGAAGTTTTTACTGTGAACCAATCATTCTCTGAGTTAGTAACAGGATCATTTTCTCACGGTCTTTTTTATTGTTGCTTTGTGTTATAGCTAAGGGTACTGGGTCAGGTGTTTTATTATTTGAATCAATTGTTTCTGGTATAGGGATTGCTGTTTGGAAATTTATTTACATTTATTTATTTATTTAAGAGATTTACCAGATAAGCATACTGAGTGGGGACCGCTCATTTCCAGATGCAACCTGGGGTTACATAGGTCCATATAGGTACAGAAGACAAAACACTACAGTGGTTTGACAACGGGTTCAGTATACAACACAATACAGTAGTATGTCAACAGAATGAGAGTGGATACATGCAGGGATAGATTACAACAGGTACAGAATAGGTGCAGGCTGGGTTGACCAATATTTGTCAATTACAAAGTTTGGTCCTCAGATCAGAGTGCATAGCTTGCTGTGACATGGTTAGGCCTAGACTTCTGGGTGAAACAGTAAAGCAGTAGAAATATAGTAACACAGTAGGAATTCTAGGCTTGTTACTTTAATTATAATTTAAGACCAGGGCCCCTGGTGTTCTGCGCAGAATTTTCTGATTTCTGCAGCATGATTTATTCATTTCTCTGGCAGAATGCAGTCCTGTCATTGTCTAAATATAATGTGATGTCATCGATGACATCATATGCTGAGCACAGAGGAGGGGCTTCAGGATAAAGGAGGAGGAGGGAAAGAATGCCTGACACTATGGAAAAACAGTATATTTATATGAAAATTCACCAAAAACAATGAATTCTGTGGCACTATATATATTCTGCAGCATGATGCAAATTCTGAGGCAAATTCCACAACTGCAGAACCACAGAATTCCAGGGGTCTTGTTTAAGACCCGTTTAGATGCCCCTGGTGGCAGGTCTAGGCTGTAGGTTGCAGTTGCATACATCTGAGAAGTGGGCATGTAGGAGCGGTTTGAGAAGCCATGGGGAGGTGGAGAGCCTAATGTCTGCTGGTAAGTCATTCCAGAGTTTTGGCAGCCAATGTTTGAAGGCCAATTGGCCCTTCGAAGTGCGCATGAAAGGGACTTGGAGTTGTTTTGAGTCCGAGCCTCTGAGGGAGTATGCCGGGGGGGTTGAGTTGATAGTAGGCAGCTGAGATGGGGGGAGGGCATTGGTTCAGTATTTGGCTATGAGATTAGTGCAATGTAGTTGACGCCAAGACTGCAGCGATGGGAGGGCAATGGCACTGTACAGGTCACAGTGATGGGTGGAGTGTGGGCAGTCTAGGATGAACCGGCAGAAAGAATGAAAGAGGGGGTCCAAACTGGCCAAGGTGGATGGGGGGGCTGCACTGTAGACCACGTCGCCATAGTCAAAAATGGGGAGGATCATTTTGAGCACTAATTATCTCTTGACCGTGGTTGGAAGGTTGCTTTATTGCGGTATAGTGCGCCTAATTTAGGGTGTAGTTTTTTCTGTAGCGAGTCAATGTGGGCATAGAAGTCTAGGTGTTGATCAAGCCATACCCCCAGGTACCTAAAGGAGGTGAAGGATTCCAGGGTGAATCCGTCCAGAGTGTAGAAGATGGGGGGGGCATCTAGATGGGAGAGTCTCAGCTGCATGCCGAAGGTTAGGGAGATGGTTTTCTTTGCCTTTAGGACAAGTTGGTTGGACCTGAGCCAAGCTTCAACGGCATCAAAATCCCATTGAAGAGTTGAGTGTGTGTCCCCAATGGAGGGGCCGGAGGCGTACAGTACGGTATCATCTGTGTACAATTGTATGGCTGAGTTGGAGCAGACCAGAGGTAGATCATTTAATAATATGGAGACTAGCAGGGGGCCCAGGACCGATCCTTGGGGGACCCCCATGTTGACTGGGAGTGAGGTGGATACATGGGGGCCGATTTTTACTGCCTGCTTCCTGCCTGTCAGTTAGGCTTGGAACCAGCTGGGGGCGAGATAAGAGAGGCCTGCATCTTGCAATTTTGTGATTAACTTTGGGTGGGATACAGTATTAAAAGCTTTGGCTAAATCAATGAATATGGCTGAGGTGATATGGCCCTTGTCCATTCCCGAGGAAATATCATTTGTGAGCCTTAGTAGTGCTGTGATGGTGGAGTGTGTTTTATGAAAGCCTGACTGAAACGGGGTAAAGAAGGAGGTGGAGTCAAGGAAATGTGTGAGTTGGGAGAGGGCTAGGTGTTCTTGTAGCTTGGCCAGAACCGGTAGGAGTGAGATTGGGTGGTAGTTGCTGGATGCAGAAGGATCACCCCCCTTAGGTAGCGGGATGATTACTGCTTCCTTCCAGGCTGCATGAATTTTTGCCGTGGAGAAAGAGTGGTTCAAGAGGTCGGCTAGGGGGGTGGCTATAGCAGGGGCTGATAAAAAAAGGAGTTTGGCATCCAGTCCTAGAGGGCACTTGCCTTTGTTGGGGTCAAAGAAGCGTAGGGCGGCTAGAACTTCAGCTGAGGAGACAGGACGAAAAGAGAATGTGGTTGCGTGGGGGGTAGGCTGGGGTATTGCGAAAGGGCTGTTTGTGGGTGTGGAGAATTGTTGGCTATCTAGGAGAGATTTGGCACAATTGGTAAAGAAAGAGTTGAAAGCTGAGGCAACTTCACTGGGGGCTGATATACTGTTGCCCTGTATGTTTAGGGTAGGGGTGGGTGGTTGGACAGGGGGAGAGAGCAGGGTTTTAACGGTTTTCCAGAATTTGGAAGGGTGGCTTAGATTAGTGGAGAGAGCCCCCCGGAAGTAGCTTTTTTTTGCCTGTCTTATGGCTTTAGTGCAGTTATTTTAGAGGGTTCGGTAATAGAAACATAGAAACATAGAAGTTGACGGCAGATAAGGACCGCAAGGCCCATCCAGTCTGCCCATTTCTTTTTCTACCTTATAAATGTGCCATCGGCCTTTGCTCTGTCAGTGGCCTATCTATTCATACTCATTTGTATTGCTCCCTTTTGCCTATCCCATGCCTGTTTGAAGCCCTGCACTGTATTCATAGCCACCACTTCTTGAGGTAGGCCATTCCATGCATCCACCACCCTTTCTGTGAAAAGAATTTCCTCACATTCCCCTTAATCGCCCCCTCTAATCTCATGCTGTGTCCTCTTGTCCTGCTATTTTTCTTATATTTAAACATGTTAGACTCTCTCACCTTGTTAATGCCCTTAAGGTGTTTGAATGCTCGATCATATCACCTCTTTCTCCTCCTTTGCTCAAGGGTATACATATTGAGCTCTGTTAATCTGTCCTCATATGTCTTCTGATGCAGTCCCTGCACCATTTTGATTGCCCTTCTCTGGACTGCCTCAATTTGGTTAATGTCCTTGTGAAGGTGTGGCCTCAATACTGCACACAGTACTCCAGATGGGCCTAACCAGTGTCTTGTAAAGAGGGATTATTACCTCCCTCTTATGACTTGTGATACCCCTACTAATACACCCTAACACCCCCCTAGCCTTACCTACTGCTTTAGAGGTCTGCTTGGATGATTTCAGGTCATCAGTGATGATGATGCCAAAGTCTCTTTCTTCCTTTGTGACTGCTAGCAACTCCCCTCCCAGCCTATAGGTGGCTTCAGGGTTTCTCTTCCCTATGTGCATGATCTTGCACTTCTTTGCATTAAATCCCAGTTGCCACTCTTCTGACCATTTTGCTAGTTTATCCAGATCTCTTCTCAATCTGCCCACCCATCTGGATCATCTACTCTGTTGCAGATCTTGGTGTCATCTGTAAACAGACAAGCTTTACCTCTAGTCCATCTGCAAGGTCACTAATGAAGATGTTGAAGAGGACTGGCCCCAGGACTGATCCTGAGGTACCCCACTTGACTAGCATCTCTTCTGACTGTATACCATTTACCACCACTCTCTGTTTTCTGCCCGTCAACCAGTTTGCCACCCAGTTGACCAACTTCTGACCCACCCCGAGCCTACCCAGCTTATTTATCAATCTTCTATGTGGAACAGTGTCAAAAGCTTTGTTGAAGTCAATGTAGGTGACATCAACTGCTCCCCCTTGGTCCACCACTCTGGTTACCCAGTCAAAGAAATCTATGAGATTAGTTTGACAGGACCTTCCTTTTGTAAACCCATGCTGTCTTGGATCCCGTGCCCCTATGGATTCCAGGTGTACTATCCTTTCCTTAA
This sequence comes from Neoceratodus forsteri, assembly GCA_016271365.2. Classification (NCBI taxonomy): domain Eukaryota; kingdom Metazoa; phylum Chordata; order Ceratodontiformes; family Ceratodontidae; genus Neoceratodus; species Neoceratodus forsteri. Next base: position 1,536,222,111 of record CM057456.1, read on the forward strand.
GGAGTTCCTCCATAATCTTGCCCACTACTGAGGTAAGACTGACTGATCTGTAGTTCCCTGCCTCCTCTCTGCTACCACTCTTGTGGAGCGGGATCACATGAGCCCTTCTCCAGTCTTCTGGGACCTCTTCTGTGCTCAGAGACTCACTAAACAGTTCTGCTAATGGCTCTGCTAGTTCCACCTTTAGCTCCTTAAGTACCCTGGGATGTATGCCATCAGGTCCTATTGCCTTATCCACCCTGGCTTAGCAAGCTCTTGTAGGACCCTCTTTTGTGAAGGGAGTAGTGCTCACCTCCCTCCCCTGTGTCCATGGTGCTGAGCTGTGGGCCCCTGCCCTACCTTCTCTTCAGTAAATACTGAGCAAAAGTATCTATTTAGGATAGATGCTTTTACATGGTCCTCCTCCTCACATGCTCCTTTTTCTCCATTAGCTTAGCAATACCCCCTCTGGACTTTCTCCTTTCACTAATGTATCTATAGAAAGTCTTGTCACCTTCTTTTACTGTTCATGCTAGTGTTTCCTCAGTTTGGGACTTTGCCTGCCTTACTGCCTTCCCTGCTTCCTTAGGGCAGTTTGGTATGCCTCCCTATCTTCATCCCGCTGTGTTCCCTTATATTTCCTGAAGGCCAGCCTTTTGGCTCTGACCTTTACTGCTACTGTATTTGAGAACCAAAGTGGTTTCCTTCTTCTTTTGCACTTCCTTTTCTGTCTAACACAATGGGATGTTGCTTCAAGTATTGCATCCTTAATGCTTGCCCACTTTGCCTGTACCCCCTCACCTATGTTTCTCTTTTGCCAGGGCTAGCTTAACTCTGTTGGCCATCTTATCAAAGTCAGCTCCTCTTAAGTTCCATATTTTGCCTTGGAATGGATGATTTAGATGTAGTAGCCAAATTGAACCATACCATGTGATGGTCACTGGCCCCAGGTGACCTTCTACCTGGAGATCTGTGATCCCTTCCTGTTAGTCAGTACTAGATCTAGGATAGCCCTGTCTCTTGTGGGTTGTTGTACCAGTTGTTTGAGGCACTCCCGCAGGAATCCACTATGTGTCTAGTTCTGGCAGATGTTCCTGCTGGTATTGACCAATCTGTATCCGGCATGTTGAAGTCTCCCATTATCAGAACCTCCCTTTAGCTGTCATGTTTTGTATATCCTCTAACAGTAATGTGTCTATGTCCTCCCCTGGTCTGGGGCCTGTAGACAACCCCAGTTCTTATGGCTGTCCCATTTCCTGTTTCAGGGTGACCACAGTTCTTCTGGCTCCTTATGTGTATTCTGAATTTCTGTAGCTTTGATATTTTCATTGACATACAGGGCTACTCCTCCCACTTTTTGCACCTCAGTCTCTTCTGAACAATACATAGCCAGGTACTGAAGTCTCCCAAGTGTGGTTACTGGTAAACCACATCTCATTAATTGCTACTATGTCCAGTTTAGCCTCTGACATTATTGCCTGCAGGTCTGGGATCTTATTTCCCAAGCTGTGAGCATTTGTGTACATGATTTTCCATTGGGCAGATTTTGGTGTGTTAGTTGTTGGGTGAGGTTTGGCATTACCCCTGTGCGTCGTGGGGGAGACAAACCTTTTTTCTTACCTGGTGATGCAAATGAACTGCAAACATGCTGAATCCCTGTTTGACCACTAGCTGAGGGGGGCGGTGTTCTTCCCATTCGACATATGGGGTGCTGCATCCCTCTCCCCATTTGCTAGTTTAAATATTCTGCAAAGACGTCAAACTTCTGCCCCAATGCACTGACTCCCTCCTTAGTCAGATGCAGTCCATCAAATTTAAAGAACTTTCACTCCCAGAACTGTTGCCAGTTCCCTAAAAATCTGTGTCCTTTTTCCTGGCACCAGCCCTTGACCACATGTTTAGCTCCCCTATCTCCCCTTCTCTGACCTTCCGTCCATCTGCCCCCTCTCCCAGACTGGCAGGATCTCAGAGAAGGAGATTCCAGATGAAATGGATGATAGTTTGTCACCCAGCCTGGTCAGGTGTTCCTTGGTCTCCACAAGTGACCGGCTGGTGAGATCATTAGTCCCTATGTGTACTAGGACATCAATGTTTTCTCCTGCTTTGTGAACAATTTTAGCAATGCGGTCAGTGTCTCTCCATGCTGATGTATCTAGGAGACATCTGACCATTACCCCTGGCTGGAGATTGGTATCATCTCCCCAAATCATGGAGTCTCCTATGATCAGAAGTTTTTTGGATTTCCTTTTTGCTTTTTTGTTTTGGTTCCTGATTTGGGTGAGTTTTGTTGTGGTAGTTCCTGTGCCGCAGTGTCCTGCTCTGCAGTGTCTTCTGCCTGTTTGTTTGATGTCAGAGATAGAGGCAGATACCTGTTTGTAGTGTTTATGTGGTTTTTGGAGGTAATATGTTGGAGAGCAGAGAGTGATGGGGCACCCGATTTGCCCCTCCTAACCACCTGCCAACCTCCTGGTCCAACTACCCTCTGCGGTTGAGGTTTTTCTGTTGGATGCTGGGGAAATGACGGGTGGTTCTTATAATGTATTTCCTCTTGAATATGAAATTTGAGGCATGCAATCTCTGCCCTTGCTGCCAGGAGCTGAGCCCTAAGATCTCCAATGGCCCAGCATGTACGACGGTGTCCTAAATCCTGTAAGACTGTCCTTCTGAAAATTGTTCCACAGTACCTGCAGTTAATGATATCCATTCCAGATAAGTTGCTGGGTTTATAACCTAGTCAGAGTAATTAGAAGGAAAAAAGTGCAAGTAATGGTCTGATTGTGTTTTGTTTTTGTTTAACTTGTTATAACAAGTTAAATTACTAGTGCCCCTGTAAATGAGCTCACCCTGTGGATGCCCCACTGATTCACCCCTTCCTGCTTTGCCACAGGAAATGTCACAACTGTGGTACCTATAAAAGGAGTGTAGTGTGGGGTGGTTGGGGATGGGGTGGGTGGCTGGGCCTTCCCTGCCGAAAAGAAGAACCACAGATGAAAGAACAAGGAGGTAAGAGCAGAAACAATCAGTCAACAACAAATGCAGTAACCCTGAAAGCTTATTCTAATGTTAGATAAAACTGTAAAACTGTAAAGCACCACCTGTAATAATTTCAGAGAAGATATACTCTGTAAGAAACACTTTGCTACAGAGAAAAATAAAGCAATGAAATGTTAGCAACAAACAGTAGCAATCCCTGTGAGTAAAAAATAAAAACAACACCACACAGTAAATCTGCTTAGCCAAAATAAGTCTTAATCCTTTTCCCTTGCTCTGGTAAGGTTCTCTACTCTGCCTTTCAAGCAGTCTTGGAATGAAAGAGCTCAGGTGAAGCTAGGTGCCTTGGCCAGCAAACCAAATCTTCTACCTCCAAGATATCAACTAACCTGACCTTTTAACCCTTCTTTCTGTTGGAAATTACTGACAGTTTGCCAGCTCCACCCCTCACATACACACCTAATCCTTTGGAAGAGCTGTGGGAGAAAAGCAATTAGCTCCTTCAATGTGAGAAGGAGACTGAAACACCTCTGAAACAACAAACCTTTTCAACAAAAAAATAAAACAAGAATAAAATAAAACCGTGTCAAACAGTAATTTTGCTTAGCCGAATGATAAAAAAGTCACAAAAATGTAAGCTCCACCTGTAATAATTTCAGAGAAGATATACCCTGTAAGAAACACTTTGCTACAGAGAAAAATAAAGCAGTAACAGAAGATATACCTTGCAAAAGACAATTTGAATCAGAAGATTACAGCAATAATCTGTTAGCACACACCTGTAGGCACACCTTGTAATAATGCAGAAGAAGGTATACCAGCAACAACAATTTGAATCAGAGAAAAATAAAGCAATGAAATGTTAGCAACAAACAATAGAAATCCCTGTGAGTAAAAATTAAAAACAACACCACACAGTAAATCTGCTTAGCCAAAAGAAGTCTTAATCCTTTTCCCTTGCTCTGGTAAGGTTCTCTACTCTGCCTTTCAAGCAGTCTTAGAAGGAAAGAGCTCAGGTGAAGCTAGGTGCCTTGGCCAGCAAACCAAGTCTTCTACCTGATACAGAGATTTAGGGGAGTCTGTTAGCCTGTGTTTTTTCCAGGCCTGGTCCCTAGCCCGACATCTGCAGATAATGTCGGCAGAGAGCCAAGGGAGATGGGATTCCCTGACCCTTTTGTTTCTTAGGGGGGCGTGATAGTCCCAGATGGCAAGAAGTTGTTTTTTAAACATTTCAAAAGCATGGTCTATAGTGGGCGCCAAATTAATAAATGACCAATTGACGAGGGAGGGGTCATTTAATAGGGAGTGGAGGCAGAGGGATTTGTATGCTCGCGTAAGGATTGTCCTTGGTGGGTGGTGGTTTGTGGGTCTGTGCACCTTCCTGATCATGTAGACCATATGGTGATCGCTCAAGGAATCAGGTAGGAGGCCAGCTTTAATTATCCTATGTGGGTGTGTAGTGAGAGCCCAGTCCAGGAGGGAGTGGTTTTGTGTTGTAGGGTTTAGACGTGTGGGTTGTTCTATTAGTTGGGAGAGGTTTAGAGATTGAACCCTGCCACGTAATTTGGAGCAATCTGATGCTAGCCAGTTATAGTTTAGGTTGCTGAGGATGTGTAGCTCACCGGCGGCAGACGTAGCTTTAAGAGAGGCTAGATGGTCAATGATGGAGTTCCCAGGTGTAGCAGGGGGTGCAATATATCTTGGCCACATATACTGGGGAGGTGTGTGGCAGAACTAGTTTAATCATCTTAGTTTCTGTTTGGGGAGTCTGTCCAGGGATTTGGACAGGGGTGAAGTGGAACCTATTTGATATATACATGGCTATGCCGCCGCCCTTTCTTAGTTCTTTGGTGGTCCTGCCTAATTGCAGTGTACCCTGGGATGGCTATTTCTGCGTCTACATGGTGAGGTTTCAGCCAGGTTTTGGATATGATACAAATGTCAGGTTGCAGGGTTTGGGCAGCGACTTGCAGCTCTGGGATTTTATTTAGTAAGCTGCGGATGTTAAGGTGGATTAGGCTTAGTCCCTTTGGAAGGGTTTGGGGTGTGGGGTTTGGCAATGGGCCAGGGTTTGTTTCAATATCGCCTGCCAGGAGAAGCATCAAGGTGAGATAGCGTATGGCAGTGTGCCATGTATTTCTAGGCTTAGGTCTGGGACAGGAGATTTGTGAGGTGTGGAGAGAGACAAATGCCCATAGGTTATGTAGGGCAGATAGGCACACGGGGAAAGAGGTGGGGATGACTGAGGAGCTTATGAGCCAAGTTTGGGTGGTCGTGTGAAACTGGTTCACCGTGGGAGTAGGTAGGGGTGGAGGGGGAGGTGAGATCGAGATAAAGTGGAGGAGGTCTGGGTTGTTTAGGGGCTTATTTGATGGAGGTAGAGATATGAGAGGCATAGCAATGGTTAGCATTACAATTAGGAAGAGGATCATGTTTGTGTATGTGATGAATTAGTAAACAAGCTGAAATTTGGTATAGCGGCCTCTACTGGGGGGATCTGATAACCTGCAAACCTGAAAGTGGGCTGATAGGTTTTGGCAGAATCACCTGACCTCACAGCTGCCTATAAATTTGAGTGCCAACCAAGGGCGGTGGTGGGGGCGGCGGGGCCAGAATCACGGCAGAGCAGTACCAGCGCGATGTACTGAGCTCAGCTCAGCCGAAGATTCAAAATGCAGAAACGGCGCCAAATCAAACAAAGGAGCCCTGTCCTGGCTCAAACGATCATTGCCTCATACCTTGTGTGGCTTCAGGGGGGGTTCCAAGTCTGCATACAGGGAGAGCTCCAGCAAAGCCCTTGCGACCTCGTGGTGGTTTCAGGGGGAGGGCAGCAGTCCCCTACCCTCGCGACCCACTGTGGAGGAGAAGAGGAGAGGATTAATTTATAACAGCAGCAGGAGGGGCGGAGTTGCGATCAGGTTTGTCCTTAAGCGTTACTACTGTTTGGAGCTATAGTTTGTCAGATTGGGTTCCCAGTTCATTTTTCAGAGCATAGTACAAAGCTTACAAAAGGCAGGCAGTGCGCTGAAAACAGCCCCGTTCGTAAATCAGAGCGTAGCCTGCAAGCCCTATAGGAATTCCTTGTGTGCAGTCTCAGCAGTGCACTCCAATCAGCCCCCAAATCACTACCGCAGCCCTTGGTATATGCTTTTAACAGAAATGCTGTTTGCAGTTCCTAAACTGAGAGCCTATTACAGTTCAAACGTGCAGTGAGCAGGTACACAATACTTTAGCGCTCTGGCTGTAGCCCCTTACATACAGTGCTTAGTTTAAATCTTTGAGCAACAGCAGGAAAGGCACCTTGATTAAAGATTTGAAAGCGCAGACTATAGCCTTTTGAATTCTATGCTGTGCAAGGAAATGAGAACAGTGCTCGGTTAAAACTCCTTGCACAACAGTGCTCGGTTAAAACTCCTTACACAAATACAGGGAAGGTAGAATGTTTTAGATGCTTACATCACTGACTAAAGCCTATGAAATTCAAAGCTATGCAGATAAAAGAGTACAGTGCACAGTTAAACTCATTTGAACAATACAGGGAAGGTTATAGGGCTTTTTTTTGTTTTTTTTCATCGCAGTCTAAAGCATATGCAATTCAATACTATGCTGGAAAATAAATAGATGGTCACTCTTAAAGCACAGTGTCTATTTGCAATTTTTTTTAAATATTTCAGGGGAAAAACAGTTTAAGGGTAAATTAAAAACAGTCTGTGGATGTACGCCGACTGCAGTGCCTTTAAGAATCACGCCAGAGCAGTACCAGCGCGATGTACTGAGCTCAGCTCAGCCGAAGATTCAAAATGCAGAAATGGAACCAAATCAAACAAAGGAGCCCTGTCCTGGCTCAAACAATCATTGCCTCATACCTTGTATGGCTTCGGGGGGAGGTTCCAAGTCTGCGTCCAGGGAGAGCTCCAGCAAAGCCCTCGCAACCTCGTGGTGGTTTCAGGGGGAGGGCAGCAGTCCCCTACCCTCGCGACCCACTTGTGTGGCTTCGGGGGGGTTCCAAGTCTGCATCCAGGGAGAGCTCCAGCAAAGCCCTCACGACCTCGTGGTGGTTTCAGGAGGAGGGCAGCAGTCCCCTACCCTCGCGATCCACTTGTGTGCATTCGGGGGGGTTCCAAGTCTGCATCCAGGGAGAGCTCCAGCAAAGCCCTCGCGACCTTGTGGTGGTTTCAGGAGGAAGACAGCAGTCCCCTACCCTTGTGACCCACTGTCACTCAATCAATCAGATCTGTTTGATTTGGATTATTGATTTCAATGAAGGTATTTATGTTTTGAGTTTCATTATCAACATTAAGCTGCAGTCTACTTGCCATGTTTTTTTGACTTTCCTCCAACATCATCAATCTGTCCCCAAATAGATTGATTTCCATTTATGATTCCTCATTTACTATGCATTTTGTGCATTTATAATTTGGATTAACTTCTAAGACATTTGTAAGTAGTGAATACATGCTACAACAGTTGCATTTAATTCCCTTTTCTCCACTGGTAAATGTTAGAGTTTCAGCCATGTTGATTGATATACTACAACATTATTTATTTATTTATTTATTTTTATTTTATTTATTTTTATACTGGTAAATCTATGGGACAACCCCATTTTCACAAACAACCAGTTTATACAACAAACATACACATAACTTTAAAACAGTTTACAATCCATAAATATACAGTATGTAAAATATTTACAAATTGACTTCTCCAACAATATTTTTTAAGTTCTGTCTTAAAAATAGATAACTGCTTTTGGTTTATAACATTGCAAGGAAGCGGATTATACATCATGACAGTGGTAAAGTTCAAAGAGTTTTGGCCAAAAGATGTATGAAAGAAAGGGACCAAAAAGCCTTCCTTACTCTGTAGTCTTGTACAGCCAGGTTTTGTATTCAAGGGAAACAAACTAAGAATAGTTTGTGGCATTATACCTAAATGAACCTTATGTAAAAACAACAATGGTTTACAGAACATACAATGGTTTACAGAACAGTCTTTATTTGTATATGTTATAGACAAGAACTTTTTATTAGGCCAAAAAGCAAGCAAATGTGTCACAAGAGTACTATAATTATTGTTTCATACCTTTAGTGGTTATTGCTCTGAGTTTATCCCAAACTGTCGTACTCGGGTAAACTTGCTGTTATGCTTTACCCACACTACCATGCCAAACACGCTTAACACACGCTAGACACAGGTGTTTTTGTTCGCGCAAGCACATGCTCACCCTGCTCGCACTCACCCTGCTCGTAGCAGGGCACGTATTAATAGGCTGGGCAACCCAGAATTAAAGCAGGGGTTGGCCAATGCACTCGCAAGTTGCACAAAATAATGAAAAAGGTTCAAAAGCCCCAAAATAGTGCTCGTGGCTCTATCAGCATTTAGTGAGTTTAAATATTCAAATTCTGTGCCAGAAGATTGAAATTAAGAGCATGCTATCCTTTTGTTGTAGTCCTAATGAGTATCAGGACTACAAGCCACTCTTCCTGCTTGTATTGTAGGGCTCCAGAGCACTCAAAGAGAGTGTAACTCACAAATTGTATCAGGTATACTCTAAGCAGTACAAAAACAGTCAAGTTTCATTCATCAACAGTTTGGAGCTAGTTTGAAAGCAGCACTCCTTGCAAGTTTTTAGTGCACAATGCAGCCTCTCACCGGCTCATAGCAGGGCACTCACAAGTTGCACAAAATAATGAAAAAGGTTCAAAAGCCACAAAATAGTGCTTGTGGCTCTGTCAGCACTTAGTGAGTTTAAATATTCAAATTCTGTGCCATAAGATTGAAATTAAGTGCTTGCTATCCTTTGGTTGTAGTCCTAATGTGTATCGGGACTACAAGCCACTCCTGCTTGTATTGCAGGGCTCCAGAGCACTCAAAGAGAGTATAACTCACAAATTGTATCAGGTATACACTAAGCAGTACAAAAACAGTCAAGTTTCATTCATCAACAGTTTGGAGCTAGTTTAAAAGCAGCACTCCTTGTAAGTTTATAGTGCACAATGCAGCCTCTCACCGGCTCATAGCAGGGCACGTATTAATAGGCTGGGTAACCCGGAAGTAAAGCAGGGGTCGGCCTATGCAGTCGCAAGTTGCACAAAATAATTAAAAAGGTTTAAAAGCCCCAAAATAGTGTTCATGGCTCTATCAGCATTTAGTGAGTTTAAATATTCAAATTCTGTGCCAGATGATAGAAATTAAGTGCATGCTACCCTTTGGTTGTAGTCCTAATGTGTATCGGGACTACAAGCCACTCTTCCTGCTTGTATTGCAGAGCTCCAGAGCATTCAAAGAGAGTGTAACTCACAAATTGTATCAGGTATACACTAAGTAGTATGAAAACAGTCAAGATTCATTCATCAACAGTTTGGAGCTAGTTTAAAAGCAGCGCTCCTTGCAAGTTTTTAGTGCTCAATGCAGATCATAAACCATACTCATTCTAATAATGGGAGAGCTACCAGAGGGGTACAAGGGCTCAGTGCTGGGACCAGTCTTCTTCAATGTCTTCATAGGTGACATTGCAGAAGAACTGGAAGGAAAGGTACAGTATGCTTTTTTGCAGATGATACCAAAATCTGCAACAGGGTGGACACTTGGGCAGGGATAGAGAATGAGCATGGATCTTGGGAAATTCAGGAGTGGTCAAAAGCATGGCAGTTGGAGTTCAATGCCGTAAAGTACAAAATCATGCACCTCGGGCATAGGAACCCAGGAGCTGAGTATAGGATGGGGGATGTACTGACAGTCAGTAAACAATGAAATGGACCTTGTGATTATCATATCTGTCGACCTCAAAGTGGCAGGGCAGTACAACAAAGCAGTGGGTAGGGCTGCTGGGATGCTGGGGTACATAGGGAGGTTATCCACCTGGAGTATTGTGTCCAGTTTTGGAGACTGTACTTCAGAAAGGACATAGACAGTGTGGAGCTAGTTCAGAGGAGGGCAACTAAAATGGTGCAGGGCTTGCACAAGAAGCCCTACTGTATGATGAGAGACTGAATTATCTCAATATGTACACCTGCAAGAGAGAAGAGAGAAAGAGGTGACATCATAGAGACCTACAAGTACATCAAAGGGATGAACATAGTGCCAGAGGAGTCTCCTTCAAATGAGAAAGAGCAAAAGGGTTAAAGGTATGTGATTAAACTGGAGAGGGAGAAGTTCAAGAGAGACATGAAGAAATATTTCTCCACAGAAAGGGTGATAGATGCATGGAACAGGCTGCTAGTGAAAGTGGTGGTGGGTAAAACAGTTTGGGGCTTCAAGCATGCATGGAATAGACATAGGGGTATATTATAAAAGAGACAAGGAGGCAGGAGGGCCACTGGAGACTAAATGGTGTCTGTGGAGTTAAATTAGGCAGAGAACATCTGGGCAGAGTGGTGGGCCAAGCATTTCATTTCTACTAACAAATTCTCTGTTTCTGTGTTTCTATGAGTCCACTGTGGCAGATACACCAGAGGACAAGATACTGTTTACTAGGTGTTACTGCTTGCCATCAGGTGTGCATTTGGGATGAAGTACAGTAACTGTATTTTTTATCATTGCAGTACACCACAGTAGTCAATTACTATTTTCAATTGCTAATTCATATTGGCAGATACTTTTGCTACTATTAGCTTTCTCATTAGTGGTAAACTATGGGAAACTGGACAAAGCAAATACTTTGTGTTCTTTAATGTCACCAAATGGCAGAACTCATTTGACCCAGACAAGAATTAATAATAATGATATGCATGTTAGTGAGTCTGGCTATTTTTTGATTGAATTGAATTTCATGTGTTGACTCAAACCTGGTCATCCTTTTTAAGATTTTAGTTATTACAGTTTATGTTACTATAAAGCTTAATTGTGCCCAGAATATATTTTCTGTTAGACCTGATTTTATTCGGTGGCTGGCATTTTGTCAGAGGCATTTAGTGGTTACCAGGTCATTTTTGACATATAAATCTAAGGTTAAGTACCTAGTAAAAATATCTATTATCAATCCTTTAAAAGTTGTAATTGTTTAGGCTTTATACTGGAATTGACATCTGTGGATTGGGGAGACTTTCTTTTTATTTCATTGCTTGGTGAAGACAGTAAATTCTTGTCTAAAGAATTTCTCTTGGTATGCCTCTGTCTTACCCCTATTCGATCTAGGAGGGTAAAAACTATTACATCTAAATTGTATTCTGTAATGCTAGCTAGGTTACAAAAGGATATAGGTAGTGTTTAGGCAGCTACAAAACTTTATTTGACATCATGACTGGGATCTACATTAGGACTACATACTGTATATTTAAGCTATTCATTAAGCAAAGAAAAACGTATGCAGGGATAAGATGACTAGTACTGTACTTGTAATAAAATCTCTAGAGCCTAATACTAATACCTTAGATTCACAACAGATTGATCCCTTGACGTGGTAATTTGATATAAATGGTACTATGCTAAATGACTCAATCAAAATAGCTAATGAGTTTAATAAATCATTCACCTAAAGCTCTAATATTAGACAGCCTGGACAAAGATGTGATGATTTCTTAAACCTGAAGATTGGTCCTTGTGTTAAATAGGCACATTGTTTTTCATTCAGATTGATATCAGTCTATGCTGTTATGAAAGAGTTAAATAAATTAAATACAAATAAACCTTCAGGTTTGGATGGAATAAGTTATAGATTTTAGAATATGTAGCCCCCATTATTTGCCATCCATTAACCTATCTTTTCAATTAGTCATTATCATCTGGTGTTTTTTCCTAGCTTCTGGAAATCTGATTTAGTCAAGCCAGTCTATACCAATCATTTGTCAGTGCTGAAAGTTCTCTTGCATGGGTAACACTTTGATTGTTTAGGGAAAGGGGGGTTCTGTTTTTTATAAATAGTATTTGTACTTTGTTTTGTAGCCTGCCTTATCACCTGCTTTTAACAGGTGGTAAGTCTGGAAGGGCACTGCTGCCAGCTAGCTGGAGTGTGAGGGTGCCAATGCAGTTTAAGGAGCCTGTGAACCATTAACACTGCAGCCCTGACTTATTGCCTGGGTGCTTATGAATGACTTTATGGCACTCAGAAAAATAATTTGCCCCATGGGCACAATATGGTAATCAAGCCCTTTTTCCACCTGACATTGCAAGTAAGTATCAACTGCTAAGTTTTTAGACCTGTCAATTGTGTTAGCCTCCCCAGTTCAAGCTGGTATAGCTTTACACAGCAGATGTATGCATGTTGTGTGAAAATTGCCATCTACAAGAAAAGCAAAGTGTGTAATGTAGTGTAGTGTAGCGTAATGTAGTGTAGTGTCACCGACATATAATCACCCTCAGTGAAAGATCAGAAAAACATTAAAGGGCAGTACAGGTAGACACCTTAAATTCAAGTACTAGTTTATGCAAGCAATGCAAACTACAATAGTGTAAGGAATCACTGTGGAAGAAATCAGCTGATGCTAGCTGAGCCATCAGTGTTAGGTTATCAAAATAGCATTTTGAATAATGACATAATGAGAAATAGTCTTAAACTAAATAGCAATTTTATCCTTCCAGACTCCTAAGGCATTTATTCATTTTCGGTAATGAAGCACCACAAACTCCTTTATTCACTTGGACCCTCTCCTAGCTGAAGCTACCAGACAGTAAATCACTTTCAAAACAATGCATTGCTACATAACGATATAAAGGTGTTCAGACATACTACTATGCATGTGAAATGAGCAAGACTAAATCACTTTTCAGGAAAGCACAGATGCTTTGTAAGGGAAAAAAAAAACAGTGTAAAAGGGTTTGATATAATGAAAGGCATTTTATCACTACAAATACAGTACAATAACCCAGTGGGCCCTGGCATTGCTTCTCAATTAGCACATCATTATTTTTCCAGGGAACTGCCATGTGACCTCTCACCAATTTCAAGTAGTTTATCGCTGATTCATTTTTGAAAGTTTATGTGGGATGGAAAGTGTAACTTAAATACACTCAGAGTACTATCCATGACATGCTTTTTGCTGTGGTTACTTCTGAGACAGCAGATAGGATGGAAAGAGTTAAGTCCATTAGTTCAGCAATCCCTCTGCACTCTGTCATTCCAAAACGAATGATAACATAAGTCCTTTACTGTGCCCCCAACCTTGCAGCAAAATAATATAAAGAATATGTTTTGAAACTTACAATTAAAAAATGTTATGGACCTTAGTACTACTCTGGTCAGCCAGAATCTTCCATACATGGACTCAACAGTCTCCTCACTGTGTATTTTCACTTAATGTGTTCATTACTAGGGGTTTCATTCTGGTCACTGTCCAGTTTGGGCCCCTTTGACACAGTACATCTCTATCTCAGTGAGCTGCCTTCACTTTCCTCGCTTGCTAACTGCTGCATGGGTGCTATGTTTCCCTCACTCAGAGTGGGAGAGAGCCGTCCTTATTTCAAATTCCCCCAGTGTGCCTCCTCTTTGATTGGCTGTTACACAAGTATCCTGACTGGCCAGAATAACATTTCTCTGATTGAATGATGGAGCACTCACATTGCTAATTGACCCACTTTCTATCCTGTGGCTGCATGCATTTTCTCCTAAACTAATGCCTCTCCTTCTAACTGCACTGAAGACCAAGGTGCCAGTGTCTTCCCTTGTCTCAGTTAGTCCACCTTACCCAAATGCCAGCCTCCCATATGCCCGCTCAGTCACCCCAACAGATGTGCACACCAGCATGTTAATGAACTTGTTTTGATAAAATAAAAAGAAGCCTGGACCGGAAGGACAGCTTGGTGATGGGACTGGCACAATTGTTGTACTAAGGGTGCAGAGTGATTGGATACATCACATAAGGATGGAGATACAGTTATTGGTTGGATCTGGGGGGAAGGAACAAAAGTAATCACTCCATGCACCTATTTTCCCCTGAACTGATGCAAGCAGTACTGCACAGTGGGTTAAGGCTCTGAGCTGCAGATCTGGAGACCTGAGTTTGAATCTCACAGCCACCTAAGTGCATACTGTGTGATCCTGAGCAAGTCACTTAACTTCCTTGTGCTCCCAGGTCACATCTGGAAACAAGCTTTGGCATAGTGTGCTATTCCTGGTTAAACAATGTTCTCTTCCCCCTTTTCTTTCCCTGATGCCCCTCCTTCTGACCACATTAAGATTAAAGGGATCAGTGTCTTCCTTTGCCTCAGTCTGTCCTCCCAACTTAAGTGGCAGCCTCCCATGTGCCCACTCATTTGTCCCAATGGATGTACACACTGGTGCATCACTGATTTGGTTCTGATAAAATAAAAAGAAGTCCGGAACCAAAGGACAGCCCAATGATGGGACCAGTACAATTTGTTGTGACAAGGGGGCAGAGTGATAGCTTAGCTCAGAACAGGGGCAGAGTGATTGGATGGGGGGTAGTAATTGGTCACGATGGGGAAGTGAGCATTTGAAGAGTGATTGGTCTGGACAGGGGACAGAGTGATGGGCCAGGATGATGGACAGAGTGATCAGACAGGATGGAGGATGGATGATGGAGTAATCAGTTGGGAAGTGGAGCAACAGTACAAGTATTCATGTCTCCCATCTGGACCCAGCTGAAGCCACAGTCTGAACTATGAAGGACAGAGGAGGACATGGGCACAGAACAGGACTGACACTGCATGGATGGAATGGAAAACAAGAGTGTGCACAAATACCATCCAGAACAGAATACAAACACACAGTCTCAGGCCCCATTCCCCTCAGTAGTTCTCCTGATAAGATACTGAGTGGGTGGGCTGCTATGCTGATCTGCTTCATAGACTTAACATTTTGCTGTGTGTGAGTACATGCATTATTAGATTAAATGTAAAGCTTCCGCCAGTGATGGCTGCAAATGGAATTTGAACTGTGGTGGTGGGTAGACAATCGGCTCTATGACAATCATCAGTTCCTGAGAATTGTGACCTGGACACAGAAGATTTGAACATTAATTTTAATATACTGTTATTAATATATACTATAATAAAGGTTAGGCCATTTTTTTAGCTCAGAGATGTTACTTGAGTCTACTAATCAAACCGGGCAAGCGGGTGTGCTTTTGTGTTAAGTGTCTGGGACTTTTAAGTTGTTTGTTTTTTGTCTGTGTCTATTAGTTTAAACGTTTATGAATTGTTTGAACTGTGATAACTCTGAACCATATCTGGGTTAGGAAAAACTTCTGTGCACAGACCACAGCCATCTGATATATGTTTCTGATGATTCAGTGATCCTTTATGAAATGGGCAGGCAGATGGGGCATGCTGCTGAGCTGTGAGATTTAAAGTTGTTTTGTGATGGGATGGAAAACAGTTGTTTGGGGTGGAAGGGGATAAGGAGCAGGCTGATCATGATACTGCTCAGCTAGCTGTTGGGCGATGGCTTGTACATGGAAGGTTACATCCACACTGTGACAGGTGTGGCTGCCTTCTTTGACATATGCAAAGTTTACACCCATCAACCAGGCTAAAAATCATCACTATCAGCCTGCTTCTCATTAGACTGTCATTGTCAAGCCTCATGCAACCTGAGCTGCATTGGATGCTACACTTTCACATCTCTGTAGCCTCTACTCTCTGAGCAAACACAACAAGTTCACTTTGCACGTGCACATGCAAGCAAACATAAAAAAATATGCAACCAATTTGATTACCAATTACTGCTTACATCATTGTCTACAAATATTAGACAAAGTGATTTTAGTGCAGTTGAATTCACTTATGAATCATTACAATCTTTTTAGCCCAACTCAATTGTTCTTTAAAAAAAGACAAAGGCACTACCTCTACTCTGATTAGATTCACAATGATTTGCTGACCTTTGTTGACAACGGTAGATGCTCTGGTGCTATTTTTGAGGCACTCTCTAAGGCCTTTGATTCTTTCAACCACTCATAAATGTTGTCTAAACTGTCTGCCTTGGGTTGTAATGAAATCACATGGGCCTGGTTTGATTGCTATCTATCAGATCCTTATTAATTGGTATCACATAAATCAAATCTGATAGTTCTCTCTTGATTAAAGGGGTTCCTCAGGTCAATCATGGGACCAGTCCTCTTCATTTTATTATGCTTTTAGTAAACATGTTACTGAATTGCTAAATTTGTTGCAAAATGGCTTTGAAATTCTTCTGAATTTTTTTGTTCAGAATTATCTTGCACTCACTGTAAATAAAATCCAGTGCATGATATTTAATCAAAACAAATTTGACAGATCATTTAAAAATTCTCTGAGAATAATGTCTCCGAAAATAGGTCATTAAGTTTTGTGAATCAATGTAAATATTTGGGCCTCTAGCTAGAGTTCAATTGTTGTGAGAAATTTACTGTATGCAAATTATTTAAAGATGATTGGTGCTAAGATTGGTTACCTTTTAACACCATCAAAGAGGAAACATATAGTTATGAGCATGTATTTTGATTATGCAGATTTGATTTTTCGAAATGATTCTCCTTTTACAGTAAACAAATTAGGCATTTTTCTAATTGTATAGTAAGAGTTATCTTGAATGCTCCGAGATTCACTTATCATTGTTCACCTTATAGAGATTTAGATTGGCTATCTAAACAAGCAAGATATTGATTTTACATTATGCATTTGATGTATAAATGTGTGGATCATAAAGTTCCAATCTATATTTCAGATTTATTATCTGTAATGATTCTCCAGTGAAATCTTACTTTTCATTTGATTTCCTTTATGAACCCTGCTATAGGTTAAATTATGGTCAACATGACTTTATGTACAGTGCTAGCCATTGCCATCTTGAATGCCAACTTGTGTTGCTTTGACCCTAACTGGATCATTAACAACATTTGTTGCAACATATATATATTATAGGGGTGTGGTCACGCCCTTATAGTTAAGGTTGAACGGTCACTTCTATGTTAAACCCAAATTTTGCACTTTAATAACTTTGCAACTGTTCAAGCAATTTGCTTGAATGTTTGCATGCATCATCAAGAATCAAAGATCTCTTGATGTGGTAAGTTTTGTTCTGGTCAGACATATGGATGTGGAGATATGAAGTGCAAATAAATGTGAAATTTACCATTTAAAAAAATGCCTTTGTCACACTACAACACAAGAGCTGTTTACAATTCTGGTCTGAAATCTTTAGGGGAGAAAGATATTGCCTCACAGATGCTCCTTTTGAAAGTTTGGTGAAAAATAGTAATCCATTCCAAAGTTATTAAATTCTAAAGTTCCCATTATTGTCAATGGGAATTTCAATCTCCAGTTAGATGTCCTGCTCAAAAAATGATCCTTTGTCACAAATGGGTAATCCCTTTTTGCAAATGGGTCATTCTGTGTTGCAAATGGGAAATCTTTTTCATGCTGCCACCATTTTATTTTATAGTTAGTGAGGGAAACAAAATCAAATAACTCAAAACAGTTATGTGTTGAGTAGAAACCAACACATGTAGTTTACTTATTGGGACCCCTCAGCTGGATTCTGCACTTATATGTTGAAGAAATGCTCTTTAATTTTTTTCCAGGTTATAAATCTTTTATCGTGACTCATGATATGATAAAAAATTATTTTCCATATCACAAGTCATGAAAAAGAATCATTTTTTGTGATGGGAAATCCTTTCCCTGATATTTAGTGGCACCCCCACCCTCAAATCACAATTCCCATAGTTTCTCTGGCAGCTAGTGGAACCCACCCCATTCCTATCGCTGTCCCTGTTGTTTCCCTGGTATCTAGTGGCACCCCTCAAAAATAGTGAAGTTATGCACAAGCATTTAAATTTAACTCCAATCTCCATTCCCGTAGTGTCCCTGGTGTCTAGTGGCACCCCAACCCTCAGATCACCATCCCCATTGTTTCCCTAGTGTCTAGTGGTACCCACTCTGATTGCTGTCCCTGTTGTTTCCCTGGTGTCTAGTGGCAACCCCCACCGTCTGATCACTGTATTCATTTTATCCCTGTTTCCCCGGTGTCTAGTGGCACCCCCCACCCACCAATCACTGCCTCTGCCTGCAAGAAAGAAAATGGTCTTCAGTGTTTTTTTTCTAGAATGTCCCTTGGCAATCTGGACCCCCCAACCCCCACCTCCCACTCGGCACCCACCACCACACACACCCCAGTACACCCCACCCACCCTCACTTAGGACAGGTGACATGGCAAAGATCCACTCTCCAATCAAAGACATGTCTTGCTGCTGGAATTGGTGACTGCAATATGAGAATCTAAGGTGCATGCGGTTCAATGTATTTCAATGGAGTTTTCAACTTTGATGCATACCTTGGCCATTTATGCATATTTTTTTAATTAGTACTTTATTGTTTTTTTCCCCTTTTTCTCCCCTATTCTCGAGACCACAGTGCACAGGCATTGTGCGTGCATGGAGGTGCATGCACACCCCATGATGCCAGCTCAGCCCCTTCCGCCCCTCCCTATGACTAGCACAGGAGCTCTCTCCAGTCAGCACCACCATCTGGTCTCCACTGGGTGAAGGTAAAAGACTGGGGAGCCCAAAGTTCCTCCCAGGAAGAGACAGCTGCCTTGCAGCAGCTTGATCTTGCTCCTCACCCTTCCCTGGCCAAGCCCTGACAACCCAGGCTTGTTCCCAAACCCAGGTCACCAGCGTAGCGCAAAGTGTGGCATCTTGCTCCTGAACCCTCAGCACTACTGGGCCAGCCATTTATGCATATTGTGACATCAAATCTTCAACATGGTCTTTTGGGGGCACCACCTCATTGACAATGTCACTGGAATTTCACAAATCAATCCTGAAAGACGATATCATGGGCAGTTGGCGAAATCACTTTTCAGGTAGGATTTGAGAATTTTTACTGTCTTTGTTCATGAGATGGGGTCATAAGAGGTTTTGAAAATTTGGGGTCAAAATATGTAAAAATGGTGAAGTTATGTGCATGCGTTTCAATTTAAATAAACTCGCTCGTAACTTCAGTAATTTCAAATATTTTCACCCCAAATTTTCAACTTAGCGTTATTTTAGATCACCTTCTGAACATACAGTAACAGCTATTAGTTTTCAAATCCTAGCCAAAATGTGCTTTGTCACCTGTGGTGCAGAATGAAATTTTGACTGGGATTTGAAATTTCTCAGCCCAGCATTCATGAGGTGGGGTAATAACAAGACTATGCTAACAATTTGGTTTCTGTTTTGGCTGAAATGCTTCCATGGCAACATACATGTATACATCTATGGAGGGATGGGAGTGCAGGGTCCAGAAGGCACTGTGCTCTGGCAGCCAAATGAGGATATGATTATACTATCTAAAAAAGTAAGTAAGCTCTTTGTAAAAAAAAAAAACTCTTTTAATGCATTAGTCAGGGTTAAAGTGACAAAAGTAAAGAAATGTGTCCTTAGCATTTCCAACCCTAACACCCCACCACCACCCTGCAGGCAGCAACTGGCATGGTGTGTGCCTTGGGGTTGTCAACCCTAACGACGCTCATGCCATTTTCATACTCTGCACTCATCTCATCTTATTTAATCATGGAATGGGGTGAGCATTAGGGCTGACAACCCCAAGGCACACCCCACACCTGTTGCTGCCTGCCAACACCACATTTTCCTACTATTGTCACTTTAACCCTAACTGATGCATTAATCGAGGTTTTTTTTTGCAAAGAATACATATATATATATATATATATATATATATATATATATGATATATATATATATCAAATCTGGAGATGCCGCATCAATGGGATCAGCCTGTTAAAAGGCTTTGTAAAATAATCTAAACACTTCAGAAATATCCCACGGCTTCATCTCAAGTGGAGCATCCAAACTAGCTCGAATACTGGGGATAGCCTTGGTGGAATCCAATTTTTGCAGGTGAAGAGCAAGAAGCATCCTGGCTATTTCTCCAGCTTCTAAATAGCGGATATTTGTCCTCTTGAGAAACAGTTCTGCTTTTTTGGCCATTAATCCTGCATACTGAGTATGGAATAAATTTAGATGGAACCAATCGGACAGTGATGTACTTGCAGATAGATGAAATTCCAAATGCCATATTTCCTGCAACAACTGGGTCAGTTTTGCATTGTGGATATTTTTTTGGGATGAGGTGAATACACTCACCTCAGAAAGCACATTTTGAAGCACCCCATAAAATATCCAAGGCATCTACAGAGGAAGCATTGAGCTGAAAAAAATATTGAATGCAATCCTTAAGAACTTGGGTAGCATGTCGATCTCTGAGTAGTTGGGAGTTAAACCTCTATGCTCTGTCACGGTCAATTGGGCCCTGTACAGAGTGTGATAAAATGACTGGGGCATGATCTGAAATTATAAGGGCCTGAATCTCACAAGAAACTGAATTAACAAGGGATTCTTGACTAATCAATAAGTAATCGATACAAGAGAAAGTACCATGTGAGATTGAAAAAAGGTATAAAAGGTATATTGTTGCTGTGCTGGATGGAGGACCCTCCAGGGCTCTATCAGTCTGAGTGAATCCAGCAACTTCCGCAGACTCCACTGACCTAGAGTAAGGTCTTTATGTGGGGTAACAGATCGGTCCAAATCAGTCTGATATATCAAGTTCCAGTCCCCTGTTAGGAAAAGAGGAATATGGGTGTATTGGGCAAGCTTAGTGATCAGCTTCACAAGAAAAGTGGGATAGTCCATATTCAGACCATAAATTGACCCTATAATTAGTTCAGTAAGACCAAGCCATCCATGTGCAAAGATGTATCTGCCTTCCTGGTCCCCCATTCTCATATGGGCTAAAATGATATCCTATGGGCTACTAAAATAGCAACTCCCCCACCATTTTTTATGATTATATCCAGCGCCATATACCAGACCAACCCGTTGATGCCTGAAATAATGGATGTCTTCTTTCTGCAGATGTTTCCTTTTTTTTAATAAATCATTTTTATGAGAAAAAAGAAAATACCATACGTGTACATTCCAATATTAATACACATTAACAGGTCGATAATATATTCAACTTCTAGTAAGTTTATGCAGTTAATATTCTACTGGGGTTATCAATTTAATAAAGTTTATGTCCCTCCCACCACCACCACCCCCCATCAGTGGGGATATAAATATATATGTTTAGTTCTTATTAACATATTTTATAAATATTATGTGTAATATCTCCAAGGACCTGAAACATATTGTCTAGAAGAGACTGTCTTTAATTTGTTTCCAGATACTACCAAATATACCATCCTCAGTTTCATCCAATATATATATTATTTGTTCAAATGACATATTTTCATTAAAAATATTCCACCATTTATTAATTTCAAAATCAGGGAGGTTACTATTATTCCAGTTATTTAATGTTATTCTTTTTAAAACTAATGTAGGTTGAGCAAATATATTTTTATGAATTTGATTCTGAATCAAGTCTCCAAAATTATTAAATAAAAATAGATCAGGTTCCGGGGTAGATCTATTTTTAATATAGTTTCCAGGATTTCTTTTACTTTGGACCACCATGGATATATATATGGGCTTAACCACAGGCAGTGATACAGAGCCACTCTATGTCCACATTTATGCCAACATAAGTCACTATATGAAGGATTAATTTTAGATATTTGTACAGGTGTAAAATAAGCTCTTTCTATGATTTTCCTTTGGATTGTTTTATTTCTAGCAGACACATATATTTTATTTGTCTGTTTCCTGGGGCTAGTCCATTGTGGTTGAGTCATATCTTTCCCAAGCTCTTGGTTCCACCTCTTGGGTATATATATATATATATATATATATATATATATATGTATACTTATATCTATATAAATCTCTCTCTCTCTCTCTCTCTCTCTATATATATATATATATATATATATATTCTCAATAAAAGGCTTTTAATGAAAAATATATCAATCAATCAATTTTAATTTATTGTTTGGCTAAATAGCCTTTACAATCACAATACCATAAAAACATATACAAAACACTAAAATCAATCCGAGGAAGTGCAACAGATCTTTACATACATTTCACTTAATAAAAAGTTCAGTTATATACATCCAAAGTCTTTGACCAAAAGAGAAATAGAATAATAGATAGGTTCTGGTATATTACAAGGTAACAATTCCATCGAGAGGTTCTGGGGACACAGAGAACCTCGAGAGCGAAGCTCAAGAGGTTTCATGTGTCCCCAGAACCTCAAGATGGAATTACTACCGTGTTATGCCAGAACCTGTTTGTTATTTTTTTTAATATATGGATACGAGGTGAATTGACTCACCTCCATTTAAACAGTGGAGTCAGTGGGTCCATGTGAGTGCTGGCAGGGTTCCCCAGTGCTGTGTGGATGACCGGTGCTGTAAGCTTCATTTACCACTGCTTTTTTTAAACTGTTTGTTGGCAGCGGTATCCGGCGAGCAGAGGAGCTCAAAAATTTTTTTCAAAAGTGAAGAAAAACAGTTGTAGCAGTTGTTGACCATTCACTCGCTAAGCGAGCGAGCAAGCCTCCATGTTTTCCTACTCGTTGTGCCTGCCCACAGAGCAAAAGCGGCCAATCAGAGGGCAAGCTTTGTAAAATGTCGGGGATACACTTGTGCATGTGCTCTTCAGCTTTCTTGATAATACTATCGATTGGGTGCTGAATGATACTATTACGGCACCCGAACGATAGTATTATCACTTAGGAACAGTAGTATTATTGCTCCAGGAGCGATGGTATTACAAGGATTTTTTTTGTATGCTTTTCAACCATATTATTTTCACAATCCATATATTAAAAATGAATTACAACCCACAATCAGGCTAAATACAGCAAAACAATTACACAGGAAGCAGCAATTTTAACTGGAGCAAACATTAGCAGAACTATCATAACACTTTAAATTACTCTTATTCCTTTTTTTAATCTGCATAATGGCATAAATGTATTTTGCCATCCTATCCAATGTCCAGGCATATTCTGTGTGGATTAAAATATTAGTTAATAGTACTCTGTCCACATTATAGTAGGCAGGGAGAAAGGGACTAAACCAATATTTTCTCTGTTTCTCATACCATTTACAGTTCTATAATATATGGCTTAAATCTTCCCGCTCACCATGCCCACAGTCACATTCATCTGAATGGACACCCAATTTATTATATCAGAACACCAGGACATTGCTGCTAAACTGCTCAAATTTTTAACTCATTAATGTCAATCTGAGTTTTAAATCAGTAATTATATCAAGATAAGGTTTATACCCATGATATAAATTGTTTGTAGAGAACCACTGAGAATAATGAGAAGCAGCAATTATTCCCATATCAGTCTTGTCCCAATGCCTATCTATCCTTGTTGAAATATATTTATTCTATTTCAAACTAATTATAATACCCTGCTCTACAGCCCATCTGAGGTTAGTCAGTTTATATTTTTCAAGTAGTAAATTTATACCATTATACCAGTAGACCTGCTTAAATCCCAAACTGTGCCAAACTTCTTTTTCTTTAAGACACTGTTTTTCTAATCTACCATCTTCCATCCTCATTAATTTTATCCAGTAGCTCAGTTTTTTGGTTTCAATTGATGCATTGATATTTGTAAGTCCTAGTTCTGACCTCAGATAGGTCACAGGGTAGGAATGACCCAATCTTAATAAATTCCAAAGAGTATATATATATATATATTTTTTCATGGCAAAACACTCCATTTAATGCATCAGTTAGGGTTGTTCCACAGTGACAAAAGTGAGGAAATTCAGTGTTAGGGTTGCCACCCCTTGCACCTCACACCCACCGGCCCCCACCAACAGGCATTGGGGTGTGTGTTGGGGTCATCAGCCCTAACTCTCACCCCATTCCATGTGTAAATAAGCTGAAGTGGTTCAATATAGGAGAATGTGGTGAGAGTTAGGCCTGACAACCCCCAATGCACACCCTGATGCCTGTTGGTGGGGCAGGGTGGGTGTGGGGGTGCAAGGGATGGCAACCCTAACACCGAATTTCCTCACTTTTGTCACTGTGGAACAACACTAACTGATGCATTAAATGGATTTTTTTGCCATGAATTTCCCTTATTTTTGAGGATGTGCACTATAAATAGTGAATGATATGTGGTGGTGGGATCGTAGCTCCGGCCCCACGCTCCCACTATGCTGCCCATGTCTGTGTTAGAACTGTAACAGTATCGCTAACACTAACAGTAATGGAAACAGTGAGAGAAACACAAACACTAATGGTAACTGTAACACCAACATAAATGTGAATGCAAACACAAGCGGTAACTGTTATGGTAACGCAAATGGAAATGCAAACACAAGTGGTAATGCAAATGGTACCACAAACTGAATTGGTAACGATAACAGTGACGCAAATGAAAGCGTGAAACACAACATTAATGGTAACAGTAATGTAAGTGTAAATGCTAACAGTAACAGTAACAGTGATGCAAACATAACTAGAAACACAAATGGTAACGGAAACGCAAGCACAAACTGTAACGCAAACGGTGAGGGAAATGCAAATGTAAACCCAAATGGTAACACAAACAAAAACAGTAACAGCAAGCTGATGTAAGGCAACAGTAGCAAAAAGTCTGTATCTCGCTTTGTTTGCAAGATAACGGCACAAAGGCAATGTGATCCAACAGTAGTGAAAATGCTGTATCTTGCTTCATTTTCGAGATCACGGCACAAAGGTGATCTGAGCCAACAGGATCAAAAAGTCTATATCTCGCTTCGTTTCCGACATAACGGCACAAAGGCGATGTGAACCAACAGTATCAAAAAGTCTGTAGCTCGCTTCGTTTCCAAGATAACGACACAAAGGCTAATGTAAACCAAACCATTGAAAGGCACCTCCATACCACTGGGGCTACCTACGGTATAAATTTCAAGCCACTAGCACCATGCATAATGCTATGCACAAAACAATAATGTGTCACACTGTATCTCCACAGCAGATTATTTTCCAAACATGAAAACAGCGTAATTCACACCTCCAGGGCATCCACTCAGCGCCCTCCAAATTTCATGTGAAAAGACCAAACTGTTCCAGAGATATTCAATTTTTAATTTTCTGCACCTTCAAGAAGTCTTCCACCACAAAATGGCGGAAATTGCAGCCAAAAACGCAGTTAAATGGCAGAACTTGCAGCTGAAAAATCTATGACTGCAAAGGGGGGCAACTTCAAATGCTTATAACTCTGGAACGGAACAACATTTTTCCACCAAACAAAAACTGACATTTTCCTTGAAGAAAGGACTTTCTACCTGCCAAGAGTCAGACCAATCAACAACACAGTGGCTGCGCTATGCTTCATGAAAAATAGTGCAGGAAAATAGCAAAAACAGAATGTTTTGCACTGCACTGCACTGCACTATGCAAAAAACATATGTATCAGTGAAACATGAATTGGTAAATAAACAGATGCACCATTCCACTGCATGTATACCAAATGTTATCCAAATCTCTACAACAGCTGCAGAACAGCACGAGTGTAAGACTTCACACAAGTGGCAAAAATTAAATTTGTGGGCACTTCATTTTGCAAAAAACATATGCAGATGTCAAATGAAAATTGGTAAATGTACAGAAGTACCATAGTAGACCAAGTATTACAAATGTTACAGACATGTATGAAAACTCAAGTGTTAGCGCAAATGAAAACAGTTACACAGCTGGTAACATAAACACAAGCACAAACGTCAACACAAACACAAATGGTTACGCAAACAGTAACGAAAATGCAAAAACAGAAACGGTAACATAAATGCAAATGGTAATGGCAACAGTGAGGTAAAAGTAATTAGTAACATTAATGGTAACACAAATGCAAGCACAAATGGTAACTCACATGATGACGCTAACAGAAACACTAACTCTAGTGGTAAAACAATCGCAAGCGCAAACATAAATGCATACACAAATGGTAACGCAAACAGTAATGCAAATGCTAACAGCAACAGAAACACAAACAGTAATGAAAACGGTAATAAAAACACAAACAGTAACACAAACGCAAACAGAATTGCAAATGGTAACAGCAATGGTGATGCAGAAGGAAACAGTAATGGAATCGACAATGGAAATGCAACTGAAAATGGAAATGCTAACAGCAAAGGAAATGCAAATGGTAACGAAAATGCAAACGGTAACAGTAACACAATTGGAGATGCAAACGGAAACGGTAACACCAACAATGACGCCAAAGGAAACAGTAATGCAAATGAAAATGCAAGTGCAAGTGTTCCAGAGATATTCAATTTTTGAGTTTCTGCACCTTTAAGAAGTCTTATACCACAAAATGGTGGAAATTGCGGCCAAAAATGCAGTAAAATGGTGAAACTCATGGTCAAAAAATCTCTCACTGTAAAGGGGGGCAACTTCAAATGCTTATAACTCAGGAACGGAAAAACATTTTGTTCACCAAATAAAAACTGGCATGTTCCTTGAAGAAGGGGCTTTCTATGTGTGAAGTGTGAGACCAATCAACGACACAAAGGCTGTGCTATGCATCACGCAAGACAGTGCAGAAAAATAGCAAAAACAGAATGTTTTGCACTGCACTACACAAAAACCATATGAACCAGTGAAATATAAATTGGTAGATAACTAGATACACCATTACACTGCATGTATACCAAATCTTATCCAAATCTGTTCAACACTTGCAGAGCAGCACGAGTGTAAGACTTCGCACGAGTGGCGAAAAATACACTTTTGGGCAGTTCATTCTGCAAAACACATATTATTTATTTATTTTATTTATCAAGTCTAGGATTACAAATACCTTTGAGCCAAGGCTCTTTTACAAAGGTTCCACGTCAGAGAAATACAAATTATGGGGAACATCAAGACAGACATTACAACAACGTGGACATTGCGAACAGAGTACAGATTAATACAATTCAAGGGTAGCATTGTAAGCAAGGCAGCCAGTGGCATTTGTCAGAGAAAACAGACAACAGATAAGAAGTGCCAGAGTCATAGGGAGAGGGAAGGGGGGGAGGAATATAGGTAGGGTGGGGAGAGGGTGAAAAGTGCAACATTGGGTATACCAAGATGTGAGGGTAGAATCCAGTGAGGAGGGGAGGAGGGACCACTAGAGCAGGCAGGCAAGTGGAGAAACAAGGTTAAGTTGGGCAGTTGCAGGAGGTGTTGGTAGTGAGATAGTCCTGGAGCCTAGTTTTAAACATGCCAATTGTTGGGGCAGAGGAGATGGTGGGGCTGAGGCCATTGAACCAGAGTGGCACTCGATAAGCAAAAGAGCGTTGTCCCTGTGAAGTGTGACAGTGGGGGACTTTCAGTAGCTGTAACGTGGATCTCCAAAGGCACCATTTGTTAATTCGGTGTTGTAACAGAGTTGAGACCCCAGGGGGTGCAAGGCCAAGGTAGATTTTTTTCACCATGGAGCAGGTGAGAAACTTTATGCGGTTTGATAGTTGGAGCCAGCCGGTCTAAGTGTACAGGTCACATGTGCGGGTGAGATGGTGAGCGCCAGTGATGAGCCGACATGCCTTATTTAAGGCAGTTGAGAGGCATCTAAGGGTTGTGGTTGTGGCCAAGCCATAAATGATGAGACCATAGTCTATTACAGAGATTACAGAGCTCAGGACTGCAACCTTCAAAGCTTCTGGCATGAGGTGTTGTCTGTGTTTGTAGAGGAGACCAAGCCATGTATTAGCAGCTCTAGCTACATTATCTACGTGAGGTCCATAGGAGAGATTAGGGTCAAGCTGTATCCCTAAGTATTTGAAGGACCCCACCTGATCTAGAGTGTTCCCCTGGGTGGTGGAGATAACCAAGTGGTGTAGCTTGTGTGGGTTATGAGAGCTGCAGAAGAGCATAGATTTGGTTTTCTTGTCATTGAGAACCAGTTTATGATTAAGAAACCATGTCTCTACAGAACTGAAACCAAGTTGAAGGTTGTGTTGAAGAGTTGCAGGATCTTTGTGAGTGGAGAACACGACAGCATCATTGGCATATAGCATGATCTGCTCAGAGCAGTGGTAAGGGAGGGAGTTTAAGAAAAGTCTAAAAAGGAGGGGGCCCAGTATGGATCCCTTGGGACACCCGAGCGAACAGGCAGGGTGTCAGAAAGAGCGTCTGCAATTTTTACTCTCTGTGACCGATTTTCTAAGTAGCTTTTAAACCAGAGAGAAGAGTCAGGTGATAGCCCAGCATTCAGTAGTTGGTCAATTAGTAGTCCATGGTGTACTGTATCGAAGGCCTTGGAGAGGTTGATGAAAACGACCCATGTGAAAAGGCCGTTGTCAAGGGATTTGTGCAAAGCTCCAGTGAACTCAAGAAGGGCTGTGGTGGTGCTGTGACCTTTCCAGAAACTGTGTTGTTGTGGACAAGGTATATTGTATTTATCCAAGTGGTTGGTAAGTTGATCAGCCACGATGCACTCGAGTACCTTAGAGAGTGGGGGCAGTATGGAGATAGGGCAATAATTTGAGTGATTTGTCTTATTCCCATTTTTATGGACGGGCATCACGGTCGCTGTTTTCCATAAGTCCGGGAATTTTCCACAGCTGAGAGAGAGGTTTAGGATTTTTTGTTAATGGATGCAATAACTCATTGAGGGTGAGCAACAGAAGCTTAAGGTCCAGGATGTAGCTACTAGATCTAGATCTAGAGATAGCTGCAGTGACATAGCGGTGAGCTTCATTCAGCCTTACCTCCCTGAAGTAGAAGAGGGGATGGTTAGACAGAGGGGCCTGAGGTATTTGGGGAGTAGGCCCTGTTTTCGAAAAAGTCATGGGGTAGGACAGCACTAAGGTCTGAAAAAGCCATGTTAAAGATGTTTGCGATCACCTTGGGGTCGAGGGTTGAGGATCCATCAACCATTAACATAGCCGGAGAGGTTTTTGGCTGATTTCCTGTGACATCTTTGATATTGTCCCAGAAAGCACGACCATTTCCCCATGTATTGGTGAGAGCGTCTTTGTAATAGGTGTATTTCATTAGCCGGATGGCTTTTGTGCAGGCATTTCATGCTTGTTTGTAATTTTGGATGTCCAGTTGTTTGCCAGTGACCCTGGCAACTGCCCAGAGGTGGTCCCTTAGTTTCAGCTGTGAGAGAAGAGCCGCGGTGAGCCATGGGTTAGAGAGAGATTTTGTTTTGCGCCTTTTAGCAGGGGCAAAGAGGTTGCAGGCTTTGTTGAAAATTGAAATGAAGTGATCAAGAGCCAAGTTAACATCTGTTGCTTCATAGATGGGTAGCCAGTTTTGTAGAAGCAGGTATTGTTTGAGATGTGGAAGTTTTCCACAAGGAAGGACTCTGCTAGTGATAATTTTGGGAGGGGTCTTAAGGAATTTGTTAGACCATGCACACATGACTGGGGAGTGGTCACTGAGAGAGTCTGGGAGAATGGTCTTACTAGAAATCCTTGTGGGGTGAGTGGTGAGGACCCAATCCAAGAGGGTACTGGTGCCAGTCTTGCAGTTAATCCTAGTAGGGGAGTTTACCATTTGTGTGAGGTTAGCAGCTGAGATGGAGTCTTTATAGGCACTGGCACTCAATGCTAACCAGTTTATATTGAAATCCGCTAGTAGAATAAGTTCAGCTTCAGGAGGATGAGAGTTGATAAAGTTTAGGACATCATTGAAGCCATGTTTAGGGTCCCTGGGTGGGATGTATATGGAGACAATAGTCAGGGCTTTATGGTTGGGACCTAAGACAATTTTTATTGGCAGAATCTGGGCCAAGGCAGAAAGTGATGGAGTTGCTACAGGGTGCCATGACAGGGAGTCTTTGATATAGATTGTGCAACCACCACTTTTTTTGTATATCCAGTCCAGCCTGTGGACATTGTAGCCCTGTATTATTACTGCTGAGTCAGGAACTTTAGGTGTCAGCCAAGTTTCCACCACTGCAAGGATGTCAGGGTTGTGTTGGCATATAAAGGCTTGACGTGCATCCAGCTTTGGTAGAAGGCTGCAGATATTAATGGTTGCAAGGATAAGGGCACCTGGAGTTTGTGTGTGGCCTGAGCTTCTAGGGCCAGGATTGAGATGGACGCTGCCTGAGATGAGAAGGAGGAGGAATAGGAATTTTAAGGAGCAGAGTCGCAGCTGTTTGAGGGATAGTTTTGATCATTGTTTCCAGGAGTAGAGGTTGCAAGTTTCCAGGCGGTATCCCATATGGACTGCAAGGTGGTACAGTGTAGAGAGGTGGCCACACTTGTTGAGAGTAGTGGTCGGGGTAAGTAACCAGGAATATCCAAATGGTGCACCCAAGCACAAGTCTCAAGTGGAAGTGGAAAGTTCCCTTGGAGTAGCAGTGGAAACCAGAGTAGAGGGTGGCAGGGGCAGGGTGGGGGTGGCTAGGACCAGGGCAAGAGAGAAGAGGGGGGCAGGGCAAGGAGAAGAGGTGAGAGAAAGGCAGAGAGAACCCACATGGCTTGCGTACTAGATAGAGATAGAGATAGATATAGAGATAGAGATAGAGATAGAGATAGAGATAGAGATAGAGATAGAGATATAGCCCTCTAGTGGTGAGAGGATATAATCTGCTAATGGAAAAGTCAACAGTTAAAAAAAAAGCTCAAAATTCACTTTTTAATATCAACTCAGAATTTAAAATGACTGTAAGGATTAAACAAATTATTAAACCCTGGCACAAAAATTCAACTAGAGACACAGAGGAAGATACAGTAGTTAGAAATGTGATTCAGCAGGAGATAGTGTGGGCCACTTGGAAATCAGCTTCCACTGGTACCAAATCCAAAAGTCAGGGCAAGTACCTTGCAGTATAGAGGATTTCCAAAAAACTGTTTAGATTCCAGAAATTGAGGGGTCCGTGGCCTGGTCAAGGCACGCTGGATCCCTGAAATAAAGTAGAAAAACAGGATTTTTAAAGGCTGGAAGATGAGGCTTGTTACATCAGAACAAAGAGAATAATAGAAGTGGGCAGGGTCCGAGAGCACAGCTGACCATTTGGGGGTTGGGGAGGAGACAGGTTGCAGGCCAGAGAGCAGAATAAGGATTTACACAGTCAAGGCTCAAAATTCACTTCTAATATCAACTCAGAACTTAAAATGACTGTAAGGATTAAACAAATTATTAAACCCTGGCACATAAATTCAACTAGAGACACAGAGGGAGATACAGTTGTTAGAGATGTGTTCAGCAGGACATAGTGTGGGCCACTTGGAAATCAGTTTCCACTGGTACCAAATCCAAAAGTCAGGGCTAGTACCTTGCAGTATAGAGGATTTCTGAAAAACTGTTTTGGTTCCAGAAATTGAGGGGTCCGTGGCCTGGACAAGGCATGCTGGATCCCTTGCAGTATAAAGGAGTTCTGAAAAACTGTTTCAGTTCCAGAAATTGAGGGGTCCGTGGCCTGGTCAAGGCACGCTGGATCCCTTGCAGTATAAAGGAGTTCTGAAAAACTGTTTCAGTTCCAGAAATTGAGGGGTCCATGGCCTGTCAAATGAAAATTGGTAAATGCATAGAAGTACCATAGTAGACCAAATATTACAAATGTCACAGACATGCACGGAAATGCAAGTGTTAATGCAAATGAAAATGGTTACACAACCAGTAACATAAACACAAGCAAAAACATTAACACAAACACAAATGGTTATGCAAACAATAACAAAAATGCAAAATCAGAAACGGTACATATAAACGCAAACGTTAATGGCAACAGTGAGCTAAGAGAAAATAGTAATGCTAACGGTAACACAAACGCAAACGGTAATGCACACGGTGATGCAAATAGAAACAATAAGTGCAAATGGTAAGACAAACATAAGTGCAAATTTAAATGCAAACACAAATGGTAATGCAAAGGGTAATGCAAATGCTAACAGCAATGGAAACGCAAATGGTAACACAAACGCACACAGAAGCGCAAATGGTAATGGCAACGGTGATGCAGAAGGAAGCAGTAATGCAATTGACAATGTAAACGCTACTGAAAATGCAAACACTTTCAGAAACGCAAATGCAAACAGTAAACGAACACACAAACATTAATGGTAATTCAACTGGAAATGCAAACAGTAACAGTAATACCAACGTTGACACCAAAGGAAAAGTAATGAAAATGGAAACGCAAAAGCAAGTGCAAATGTCAACAGACATGGTAATGCACACAGTGATGCAAAAGTACACGCTAACAAAAATGGCAACGGAAACGCAAATGGTAACAGTAATGCAAATGCAAGCACAAATGCAAACACAAAGGGTAACACACATGGTGATGTAAACGCAAACACAAATGGTAACGGGAAACACACGCAGAAATGCTAAAGGTCACAGTACTGCAAATGCACACACTTTTTTTCCTAAAAAGGTGCATTCAGAAGCACAGTAAATACAAACAACGTATGCATAATAATGGCCCTCGCAGCAGAAAATGAGCACTTGGACTACTAAATTGTTTATATCTCAGGAACCATACAAAGTATACATATTATTTACAACTTTCCAGGATAGTTTTGTACTTAGCCCCCCAGCAGGGGACTAAGAATTTTTGTGACGAAAAGTCCATATCTCGAAGCGTTTTCGAGATACCGGACTCGAAAAGCACGGCAGATGCCGTAATGTTATCCTATGGGGAAAATGGTGAACTTCAGAGTGCCGTAATTTTGCAGCCCTGTAATATTTTTGGCACCAAACCACCAAAAGGCACATCTGTGGGATGTTGACTTTCTTTCCTGCAAATTTCAGCCAAAAGACCAAACTGTTGTTTTGCAGCAGGGTGGCAAAGTTTCCTATTGTTTTGGGCATAGTGCTGCAAAGTGCTGTCGCAAATCACAACCGTTTCGCGAAAGAAATTACGAAAGTGTCGCATATGCAAAAGTACTTTGTGACACTACTTTTTATAAAAATTAAAAAAAACATTCCTGGGGTGTTTTACCCCCCCCCCCCAAAAAAAAGAGACATGGCTAGCATCCTCAGGGGATGGTTAGGTGAACACAACAAGAATTGTGTCCCTAGAGGGTCCCAAATTTAAATGCCAAGCATTTCTCTGACCACCAACTGAAAAAAAATGGCTGAATCACAAAAGTAAAGGGGTCATTTGCAACAGCAAAAACTGCATTTGCGACACTTTCGCATAGTTTAACTTTTTCCATAGTCAATAATGGGATTCATTGTTTTTTGAATAACTTTTGAACCGTCAACTATTTTTTCACGAAATCTTCAAACAGCACATCGGGGACCCTGGCTGCATGTTTCTTGAAGTTTTTGGATTGACCGCGCAAAACATGTGGGCTGTAGGCGCAAGCAAAGAAATACACAAAAACCCATAATTTATGCATTGTTTGCCACTCTGTAGTTCCTCAACCGTACATCCGACCATAATGCAACTTGCCAGGTCCAGACAGCGATGGTACCAGACTGTGCATTCTAAATTTCAAGCAAATCTGTCATACGGTGGCAAAGTTATTAAGGTGCCAACTTTCAGATTTAACTTTAAATGGGGTACTCAACCCTAGCTATAGTGCCACTACCATGGCACTATAAGATATAAGCATATTAGTCCATATATAATATATTATATATATATATAATGTAATATATAAGCTTAATATAAAGCTTATTATAATATATAAGTGTATTAGTCCCTTTGTTTATACACTTACTATGGTTTTCCATTTTTCCATCTTTAAATCTATATTCTTAATATCTGTATTGAATGACTTTTTCTAAATTTATAATATAATGCATAATAATTAATTAATGACAATTTTTAATGTGTAAGTCTTTGTTTCAGTAGTGGATAAGTAATAAAATCTCCTTCTATCACTAAGTCACAGCATTTATGTATTTTGTGTGACTGCAATTTCTTAAAAATTATCTCACTTGAGTTATTCCATATTTTTTTGCTTGGCCCAATATCTATATATAACCAAGGAATATTTAGTACTTCATAGATGTTTTTCATTATTCCTTTGATTGGTTGGAATCATGACTCTAGTGGATGTTTTAAACATTTATACGAGGAAAAATTAAGAAAAATGATTTTAATATTTCCCTTTTTCTGTAGAATTCAAATTTAATAATTCCTGGAATAATAATACACCTCCTTCTTCAAGGAAAAACCATCTCCAAAACATAGTTATCACATGTGCTTGCTTATATTTCAAAGGATCTAGACATTCTAAGCTACCTTCATTTCAAGGGATAATCAGCACAAGCCATGCAATTCTTGGCTTCTCGCCTCTCCACAAACAATGTTTTAAGTATTTGCCTAAATGAGTCATATCAATCTTTGGATGGTGCCCCCACAATATTTTGCATGACATAAATATAGTGTGGAAAACCAATCACTTTGATGGTGTCTACTCTCCCTCATAATGATAGTGGAAGCTTTTCCCATTTAATGAGTGCATCTTACATTTTTTGTTTTGCATTATTAAAGTTAAATTTGATTCTTTTGTTTTGGTCTGGAAATAAGGTGATACCCAAATACTTAATTAAGTGTTCTAGTTTAAAATCTTTACTAATATCAACATCAGATTGAATATTTTTTTTAAATTCTCATAATAGCTGATTTATTTTTATTTAATTTATACCCAGATAAAGCAGACAATTTATCAACTTCTTGTAAGAAATATTTTAGAAAAGCATCAATTTTTTTCAAAATGAACAGAATATTGTCTGCAAAGACACTCATTTTCACCTGTTCCCCATGTAGTATGAAACCATGTATTTCTTGGTTAGACCTAATAGTTTGTAAAATGGGTTCTAGGCATAAAATAAAAATAGTGGAGTAAAGTGGACACCCTTGATGTGCACCGTTATACATTTCAAATTCCTTGGTTAAATGAGAATTGATTTGAAATCTCATAGTAGTTTCCTGATATATTTATTGTATCAAAGTTAATAAAGATAAAGGCAGATTCCAAGCCTTTATAATTTCCAACATGTAAACCCTGTTAATTGCATCAAAAGCTTCATTTGCATCAAGTGTCATGGAATAATATGTGTCTTTTTTAAAGTCTTGCTGTGAATTTATCAGATATAAAATTACCTGAACTTTTCTAGTAGCTTGGGGGATTGAATGGCCCTTTATAAAACCATATTGACTTTTATGTATAAATTGATGCAAATATAGTTGTATTCTATTATTCACTAGTTTAGCAAGTAATTCATAGTCGGTGTTAAGAATTGATATTGGTCAGAAGCTTTTGGCTAGTTCTTTTTGTTTCCCTTCTTTGTGTATTAAAATTATTTTAGCCTGTTGCATAGATTTAGGTAAATATGTTTTTTTAGTTATTAATTCTTCTAAAAGATGGTTAATCCAGGGGGCAATATCTTCTGCAAATGCTTGAAAAAAGTAATGTGTTAATCCATCTAGACCTGAAGTTTCATTTCTAGGAAGTGTTTTTATTGCTTCTGCAATTTCTTTCTGTGTAAAGGGGGATAGCTATAAATTTTATTGGTTTGAGCTTTGCTCTGTGGAAAAATACTTCCAACTGCTGGAGATTTGTATCTGTTTTATTTTGACATCTCTCTTTATAATGATTTTTAAAGACTTTGGCTATTTCTTTATCATTAGTTATACTATTTCCATGTTCCTCTTTTATTTTTGTTATGCTATTATGCTATTTAACATTTCTCAAAAAGTTGGCAAAGAACCTCTCAGTTATATCCATATGAAAATACTTGGCTTTTTTAATTGCTTGGTAGGCTTGTAATGTTTCTTGGTTAATTATGTCTTGTTTTTGTAATTTAGCAGCATTTCATTCATCCATGTATTTGTTACAGTTTTTGCAATATCAATAAATCAAATATGTTTAAATTCTTATCAAATAAGTTAATTTCCTGACTTTTAATCCTATTAATTTTAATATGGAAGGTTATTATAGCTCCCCTTATTGCAGTTTTGGAAGCATCCCATAAATTACTAATTAGGGAGTGGCTGTTGTAGTTATAAAACCAAAATTCTTGAATTGCTTTTTTAATATAAAGTTGTGATCCTTTAACAAAATGTTATCAAAATAGCATTGCCTGTTAAAGATCCTGTCAGGGTTTATTATCTTAATGGTTAAACTAACTAAACTGTGGTCAGATATCACTATTGAACTTGTTTCAGTTTGAAGTATTTGCTTAAACTAAACCTTTGAAATAAGAATGTAGTCTAATCTGGAAAAATCTTCATTTTTTTATCAAAGTATAAGTATTCTTGTTTTAATGGATTAATATATGAACATTCATATGAAGAAGCCAACAGAAGAAGGCCATTTGGTCTATCAAGTCTGCTCATGTTGCAGGATCCATAGCTTGAGCTACTGTCCCTGCCCCCTCTCCTCCCATCCTCCCTACCCATGACCCTTACCCTCCCCCATACCTGTCCTAGCCTCTCTTAAAGCTGCCCACTGTCTTCAATTTTATTACCTCTTCTGGCAGCACATTCCAAGTGTTCACCACCCCCTTTCTGTGAAGAAATGCTTCCTGACCTCCCTCCTAAACCTCGTATCCTCCAGTTTAAGACTGTGCCCCTTCGAGTTATGGTTGCCACTCAGCTTAAAGAGACTCTCCTTATCAACCTTATTTATCCCTTTCAAGTATTTGAAGGTCCCAATCATGCCCCTTCTCTTTCTTCTGCCTTCCAGGGAGTACATGTTCAGTTCCCTCAACCTTTCCTCATATTCCTTACCCTGCTGACCAGCTATCGTCTTTGTAGCCCTCCTCTTGACCTTCTCCAGCAGGTTAATGTCCTTTTTGAGGTGTGGGCACAAGTACTGAACTCCATACTCTAGATGTGGCCTTAACAGTGACCTGTACAAGGGCAGTATAATCTCCTCTCTCCTACTACTGAGCCCCCTAGATATGCATCCCAGCATCTTGTTTGCCTTTGCTGCTGCTTTCTTGCACTGCATGGAGTGCTTCAAGTCACTAGTGACCATCAATCACAGGTCCTTCTCCTCCTCTGATGCAGATACTCGGACTTCACCCAGGCAATACTCTGTCATAGGATTCTTGGCTCCAATGTGCATAACTTTGCATTTATTAGCATTGATGCCAAACTGCCAGACCCTGGACCACCTCCCTAGCTTTTCCAGATCTTCATGTAGGTCTTTTATCCCTTCAACTGTGTCCACTTTCCCACAGAGCTTGGTGTCATCTGCAAATAGGCACATTTTGCCCTTAATGCCATCTCCAATGTCATTGATAAAGACATTGAAAAACATCGGCCCCAGCACTGAGCCCTGTGGGACCCCACTGGTTACCTGTCTTGTACCTGATAATTCTCCCCCCACAACCACCCTCTGGGTTCTGTTCTTCAGCCAGTTTTCCACCATCCTGCCATCTTTTCCCCAACCCCATGATCAACTTCCTGATCAACCTTTTGTGGGGTACAGAGTCAAATGTCTTGCTGAAATCAAGATAAAGGGTGTCTACCACTTAGCTGCTGTCTACTGTTTTAGTGACAGTCAAAGAAATCAATCAGATTTGTTTGACAAGCTCTCCCTCCCCCTATGAACCAATGCTGCCTTGCATCCTGGAGACCATGCTCCTCTAGATATTCCACCAACTTTTTCTTTGGTATGGTCTCCATGAGCTTGCCCACAATGGAGGTCAGACTGACTGGTCTTTAATTCCCTGGGTCATCCTTGGGACTGCGTTTGTGGAGTGGCACTACATGTGCTGTTTTCCAGTCATGTGGTACTATGCCTGTCTCTAGTGAACTATTAAATAGGTCTGCCAGTGGCCCTGCCAGCTCCTCAGCCAGTTCCTTTATCACCCTTGGATGTACTCCATCCGGGCCTGGTGATTAGTCCACCTTCAATGCCAACAGTCCCTCCCTCCCTCACTCTATCCTCCTCTATTACTACATCTGTGTTCCCTTCCCCCACCCCTCTTTTCCCTCTTGAAGGCATTGGTCCATCCTTCTCCCTGGTGAAGACGGAACAGAAGTATTCATTTAGTATCTCTGCTTTTCACCCATTATCCTCCACCCACTCTACCCATTTTTGTAATCCTAACAATCCCTTCTTCTTGTCCCTTTTCTCACTTATATAATGAAAGAAAGCCTTCTCCCCCTTTTTAATTCCTTCAGCTATCTGCAGCTCCTTCTGTGCCTTTGCTCACCTGACTTTCTTATTTGCCTCACTAGCCAAACTTAGGTAATTTTCCCTATCCGCCTATCTCTTGGTCTTCCTGCATTTTCTATAGGCCAACCTCTTTTCACTTACTATCTGGGCAACCCCAGAACTGAACCAGCTGGGCACTTTGGCCCTTGTGTTCTTACCCCTGAGCTTAATACACTCATCTGTGGCAACCAGTATTCCATCCTTAATGATGGACCACCGTTGGTCCACCCCCATATCTGCTCTGATACCCACCAGATGGGTCCTTAGCACTTCACCCGTTTTCCTGATTGCACTCTCCTGAAATCCAAGGTTTTGGTTTTAGTCAGGATGCTTTCCCTGCCCATATCCAACTGGAACCATGCTGTGCAATAATCACTTCCTCTCAGTGGCTCTCTGACCATTATTTCCTGTGCATGCTCCCCATTTGTGAGCACCAGATCAAGTAGTGCCTCAGCTCTTGTTGTTTCAGTGATGCC
The DNA here is from genome assembly GCA_016271365.2 of Neoceratodus forsteri. Classification (NCBI taxonomy): domain Eukaryota; kingdom Metazoa; phylum Chordata; order Ceratodontiformes; family Ceratodontidae; genus Neoceratodus; species Neoceratodus forsteri. Next base: position 1,536,260,485 of record CM057456.1, read on the forward strand.
CTGAGTCAGCAACCCACTCTGCAGTCCTTCTAGGATCACCTGACTCCTAGCACATGTCATGGATGATATACTCTAGTCCACCTTGGGCAAGTTGAAGTCCCCCACAATTACCACCTCTCCTTTCTCTGCAGCTTTCAACATTTGTGAGCCCAGTTCCCTGTCCCTCTCCTCATCCTGACTGGGTGGTCTATAAACCACCCCCAACCTCACCTCTCTCTCTCCCTCTGTTGGACCTTTACTGAACCCATAATGCCTCCACCTCTCCTTCCTCTGACTCTTCCATTGCCTAAGTCTCGGTTACTGCAGCTATGTCCACCCTTCTGTCCACTAATAGTGCATGCAGGTCTTCCATCTTGTTTCCAAGACACTGTGCACTCAGAGACACCACTCTTCACCTAGAATGTGACCTTCCTTCTCATCCATCTATTCTTCTATTCACATTTATCCCCTTTGTGTGCACCCCTCCACATGCCCTTATGGGTTCCTCACCCCTACACCCTTTACTAACTGTGTTCTTGCCCCTTCCACCTCCTCCCTCCAGACCTCTTCCATCGCTGCACAGGGGGGAGGTACACTGACCTCCTCATCTTGGAGTCTCTGGGCCTGCACATCCACTGCCCCCCTCAGTATTTTAAATTAAATGTAGTGGTTATGTATTCCCCAGTTTGTCCCCAAGTACCCTGAAACCCTCCCTACTGAGGTGTAGCCTGTCTGGTGAAAAGAGTGCTTTGTTTGACCAGGTATCTTCTTAGTCCCCAGTACAGATGAACATCTCCTCCCTGCACCATTTCCTCAGCCAGTCATTGAAATCTTCTATTTTTCTTTCCTGGCTGTGCTGGCCCTTGGTACTGGTATTGAGAAGGCCAGTGAACTTCCTTCCTCCCTGCAGATCTTCTCTAACTCCCTGAGCCTACTTTGCACTTTCCACCTCCTCCCCAGCTAGGTCATTGGTTCCCAAATGTATAACTAAATTAGGTTTTTCTCCAACCTGCCTTACTATTTCCCTTAATCTTGGGCCCACTTTCCCTGTTGTCATCCCTGGCATACAAACCACCTTCCTGCTTGAATTTGGGTCCCCATTCTTTCCCAAGTGAATACCCCTAATTATGGAGTCCCCTATGATTGCCACCCTTCCATCCCCTGCATCCGTGTTCCCCGTCCTTCCTTTCTTACCTTCAGTACTAGCTGCTTCCCCACCTAACTGCTCCCTCTGTACCCTGATAAACTTATCTCCAGATCCACAATTTATCCCCTTAACTGTTTTTCCATCTCCCAATCTGCCCCTCCCATTTTGACTATCTGTTTCTACTTTCAGTTTTTCCTCCCCTCTTCATTTCCTTTTCTCTCCCTCCCCCACTTCCTCTGTTTTGCCTGCCTCTTCTTCCCGGCCTACCCTGATTAGTTCCATCCCCATCCCCTGTACTCCTACTCTCAACCCTGGCCCAACATGACCTCCTACCTCACCTCCTGCTGCCCTTTCCCTCCTTCCAGACAGTGGTAAAAATCTATTCAGTAAAGGGGCCCCTTTCGAATTTTCCACCCCTGATGCTACTCTCACATTCCCACCCCTTCTCCTCACCACTTGCCATTCCTCCACTCTGGGCTCCCTATTCCTCTGAGGAAGAGATACTCCTGTATACTGGGTGCTCTTCCCCATTCCCATCCCCTGCCTGATGCCGTCACTCCCTGGGCATCACCCCTCTGCCTTTCCCTCCACTGCTCTGCCCTTCTGACTTACCACACCATCCTCCTCAGCTCCCATCTGAGCAGCCTTATTTCAGCCCTTAGCAGCTCCAGTCTGTTACATGCAGAACATCCCCCTTTACTCCACATCAACCCCAGAAAGACTGCTGCCCCACAGCTATTGCAGTTTACCTCTGTCCTGCTTCCCATACATGTACCTATTCCACCACTTCCTCCAAGCCCAACTTTTCCTATCATCGAGTTATACATAACTATAAAATGACTATAACATTCAAAAATATATAAATTTCTCTTACGTTACCATCAAAAGGTAACAACAATCACAATAATCTACCTTCTACTAATACAGAATCTATCACAGAACCAGAACACAATGCAAAAACATCTGCTACTTAGCAACAAACAGATGACAACATACCAAGCTAATGTAGCCTTTTTTAAAAATAGAAAAAACATGTAATCTTTTAAACCACTAGAAATCAGCAGTCCCCAAAGCACCTTAAACTACAAGAAAGAACACAGTGCCACACCATTGCCACAGTAACTAAACAGCTATAAAAGATAGGAGAAGGAAGAAAAAATCAGAGATAGCACAAAAAGATATAATGTACTGTAAAGTATTATACAATAGGTATATTCAGTTGTTTAACAGAGAAAATAAAGTACTTACCAAAACAGACAGAATACCCACAAATTACATTTAGATTCTCAATATCAGACACCACCAAAAGCACATACAGAAAGGGTTTACACTATAGTATTAAAATTAACCACATCAGATATATCTCCAGACATCTACCAGGTTTTCAGAGTCTAAGAAATGATTTATTTTATTAGCTAGATATTTGTTGCTATTAGTTACATTGGATGTTTTATCCAATTGAGAATTAATTAAATGATTGAATTCTCCCACTATTATTATGTTTTTGGCTATAAGTTTATACAGTCCTTTAACTATGGAAGCTAGGAATGAGTCGTAGTTAATAAAGTGAGCACAGACAGAACCTAATATTACCTCAAATTTGTTCATTAGTAATTTACAAAGTAAGATTCTCTCATTGGAATCTTTAAATTCTTCCAGTAATTTAACATTCATTCCCTTTGCTATTATTATTGCAACTCCTCAACTTTTTTGTGCCCACATTAAATATCAAATGTGACATCCATTTCTTTTTGAGTTTTAACATTTCTTTCTTTTCTAAATGTGTTTCTTGTATACGTTTTATATTTGCATTCGATTTTTAATATATGTCAAGATCCTAGCTCTTTTGATTGGGGAAATAATCCCATTTACATTGAAGGCAATCTTAATATCATATTTACTAGCCATCCTATCTTAAACAGTCTTTCACAATGTTGCATGGTTTCCTTTTCCTTGGAGGTGTTATTGAATTGTGTATTGTACAGTTTTCCCTGCTGTATTTACACACAAACCCAAAAAGTGAACCAAAAAAGAAAAAAGTAGTAATTAAAATAAATAACAAAGTTTAAACTTCTTGCACACAAGGTTCACAGTTAACTCAAGTGAGTTGTTATTATAAGTCATTTAGATGCTGCTAAGTAATCCCCCCTCACAAGTTCAAGTTGCAGCAGTACTATATCCATATATAAACATTCTATCAACAGAAAATCTGAGGGAGCCTTTCTTGGAGCTCTTATAGGGCCTCTTATGGATTTTCATAAACATAGCTCATGCCTTTGATCATCACACCTAGTTTAGCAGGTAACATATTAATAGTCTTGATGTTATTTAACCAAAGTTTAATTTTGATGGTTAAATTTTTTCCTTTCTTGTACCAGATCGGGTGGCAAATCATTAAATGTCAGAATGATTGTGCCCATAAGTTGGATTTTCTTTTTCTTATACACAGCAGTCATAAAGATGTCTTTGTCTCCTGATTTTAAGAATTAAAAAAAAAAATCGGGATAGGTGGGGCAGCATCATCTGGCCATGACCTGAGTCCTCTGTGTATTCTGTCTATTGAAAATGTATGTCATTGGGATCAGTATTGAGGTACATCGCAGCTATCTGATAGAATGTTTCTCGTAGACTCCTCATACTGTCCCAGGATTCCGGTACTCCTCAAATCCTTATATTTTTCCATCTCACTCTAGTCTTGAAATCTTATAACTTCATTTTTAGTTTGTTATTGGTTTTCTCCATCTGATTCATTTGACATGCAGTGTAATTGGTTAGTTAGGATCAGTTAGATGATTTACAGTTTGTTGCAACATTTTAACTTCTAATTTTAATTCTTAATTTTCTTTGATCAAAGTTTTGATCTGAGAAAAAAGGCTTCACATTTGTCTTGTAAGCCCATAAATTGTTTCATTTTCTGAGTTAATGTATTAATTTGTGAGAGCATAACAGTGACCCAGCTTGGCATATCACTTTAAATAGCTTACTCCAGTTACTAGTTTTGGAGTGTTTAAATTAATTAGAGGGTGTGTTGCTGCTCCAGTGTCTTTGCTACTCTGTTTCATTATTGAATCAGTTAATTTGGTCTCTAATTTAAAGGTTTCAAGACTATTTATTGTCAGAACAGTTGTTTGAGTTGAATTATTAGATAATATTGTATCAGCAGAAGTTCACTCGCCATTTTGTATTTTGGGGGATTCTTCTGTTGGTGGTGTTACAGACAGATCTTCTTTGCCCATCTCAGACTCAAACAATGTTCCTAATTCCTCTTCTTGGGATATATTAGGTCCACATATGTTCTCATTTGCTGAAAAAGTGTCCACAACCAGGTTTTCCTATGGCATCTTATTACTTTTTGGCATATCATCAACATCTTACCCAGATGCATTCCTTTGCTGGTTAGGGACAAGTTTAGGGACAGTAGTCAAATTCTTTCTGCAGATGTGTTTCTTGTAGAAAGACAACATCAGCATGCAATCGATGCAAATGGAATAGCACCACATGGTACTTACGTTTGTCTTCTGCCCCCTTGATATTCCACAACTTGAACATATAAGCATTACTCATTAGTTACACACATTCATATGAAAATCATATATGGTCTTTCATCATCTAAAAGACACAAAGAAGCAGGAGTAGACCGCTTTGAAACCCAAAACTATAACAAATCAAAGGTTCTCTAGGTCCTCCCCAACCCCCGACAATTCAAGCAACTAAAAAACAATCTCACTAGGAAAAAAAAAAACAACAGAAAAAACTGCAACCCCAAATCCAAATGACCAACCTACTAACATATCCTGGTCCACAATGCTAATCATTTTCTGTGAAGAAAGACTGCCCATCCCCTCTCCCCCCAGTCCCCACCCCTGTATACAGAACTATTAATGTACCCAGGAGTAATACTACATTATGGCTATAGTATATACATAAAGATCTTAACTATTAAATACTAAACTCTAAACCAGATTACTAATACTCAAATACTTGTCTCAAGGGTAAGCAACAATTGTATAATATTAAGACATCCTCAAATTTGCCCATACAATATATTATATATAGGCATTCCATCTAAGGAAAGGAAAAAACATAAGGAGGGGGGACATAAGCAATTAGAGACACCTGTAAGTAATAATCAATTCCAGTCCCCGATTAGTGAAACCAAATATATTATTCAAGAAAAAAATCATTTTAGTTTTCCTTTTGGCTTTCCCTTTCTTCTTATTTCCTTTTTTCATTTGGTCTAGAAGCCCAGAACATTAAAGCAGATTTGAGAACAAATAGTGCCACCAGATAACAAACATTTGTCAGATTAACACCATATGGCCAAAACTAAAAAGGACATGAAGTCCTTGTGTGTCATATGCCCAAAAAGTAATAACTATTGCCCTGAGACGTGCTCCGAGGACAAAGAAAGAATAAAGCACATTAATATTCCATAACACATGCATTGCAAAACAGTAAATATTTCAGTTAGTAATAATCAGATCCTTCTAGGGTTCAATAGGGCCAAGATATAATGAAATAATAAGAGGGCAGGTTTCACATCATTAAAGCCCATCATAAGAAAGTAAGTTTTAAAAATCAAAAAGCGTAGTCAGAGAGCTGTTGTCTTCCTATAACAATGAATTTGCAGGTGTCTTCAGCAAGAAAAAAAAGGAGGGGAAAACAGAAGATCAAGGGATCAGGGTAGATCAACAAGCATGAACACCAAGCATCTATGACTTAAAAGAAGGTTAAACCAGTTTACACTTACAAAAATCATGCAGACGTCTCTGATGATTGGCAGTGAAAAACAAAATCGCTATGAGCACTTTAAGGAAATAGGGAGTGCAGCACCTAATTCTATACAGCATTTAAGGTCATTAAAAGCTGGCATTCAGATTATTAAAAAGTAGAGTGCTGTAATCAAAAATCAGTAGCTCAGCATGAAACAAAGGTGTCTAGGCATCAGAGCACAACCAATAATGGGAGTAAGACAGTCACTTATGAAATCAATTAAGCACACAGAGACATTGCATCCTCATCAGGTAGCTAGCTAATTAGGTTGGTACTTTAGAGACCCAAAAAATCATTGGGAGCCCCTCGAGTGCCCATGTTGGGCAACAGACAAACAACAGGACAGCAACACGAATAGGCGAGGACTACCCACTGCAACATCGGGAATGATCCCGGCTCACAAGTCCAGCCTCAGGGGAACAGCCAAAGAACAGGGCATATAAAGTTCTCCAAAAAACAGATCACTGCAATCTGGAATTAACAACTTTGGCAACAATACACCAGGCTACAGTTGGCACAGGAGCATTGGCTTAGCAAAAGCACAAGTACTTATCCCATGGTTCACAAAGCTAATATAAAAATATTTAAACAGGTCCAGATAACAGAAACATAGACTTTGACAGCAGATAATGACTACTTGATCCACCTAATCTGCCCATTTCCCTACCTTTTGGATAAGCTGCAGATCCTGATTAACCAACAGCCTACTCCTTCCTACTCCCCCATCAGAATTACCTTATGTCTGTCCCATGCATTCTTGAATTCCCCCACTGTTTTCAGCTCCAAAATTATTAATTTAGGGGAAAGTACAATACAAAAATTAAAGGCTATTTAAAACCATACAGTAGGCTACAGTTGGTGCAGAAGTTCTGACCAAAGAAAGCAGATGCATACCCCATATATATCAAAGCTGATTCATGGAGATTTAAACAAGTCCAGGTATAATTTGGTCAGCTCTAAAGGTATTTGTTCAGGGGAAAGAACAATCTGGAGATTAAAGGCTGTTAACAGCCATACAGCAGGCTACAGTCTGCACAGAATCTTTGACCGAAGAAAGCAGGTGCTTACCCCATTAGCATCTAGGCTGATTCATGGAGATTTAAACAAGTCTAGGAAGAGTTTGGTCAGCTTTAAGGTTGTTTGTACAGAAGAATCAAAGCTTTGCCACACATCATGCAAGACTCGCAAAGTGGCTGGGTATCTGACCCTAAACTTGATGCCAACCACTATAAGTTTGGTCACTGCTGGATGAAACATGGCTCATTTCTGGTTGACTGAAGCTGAGAGATCCTGTATGATCCTAATGCAGACACCCTCCCAGGTGACTTCCTTTTGGTCCCATACTCGGGTCAGCAGGTGCTGACGATCATGAAAATTCAAGAATTTAAAAGTAAGTAGCCTGGTAGGGGAGCCATCCACTGGCACTGGGTGAAGTGAGTGGTGCACCCTCTCAATAATGTATCTCAGGCCATTGGGGGAGGGTCCCACAATTTTTTTGTATAGTTTCTAAACAAACTGTATTACTTGGGTACCCTCAGCCCTCTCCAGTAACCCCAATATTACAGCATTATTCCTACAATAGCACCCTTCAAGATCTTCCAAGCACATTTACAGCCTACTAAATTTATGCTGGAGGGACACTAGCTTGGGCTCTGTTCTGTTCCTCCAATCTTCACATGAGCATGTGTGGGCCTCATTATCACCCATCTTCTACAATAGGGTATCAAGAGAGGAATGGGTACCCCAATGTCATTTGTAAGCTCTTGTGATGTTGTCTGTAGGATTCCAAACTCTTGGAGAAATTTATCCTCTGTTAGGAGTACCAGTGGAGCACTGCCAAGGGGTGCTGGGGTAGACTGCTGCTCGTAGCATTTAGAGTCCTTCTCTCATTTGAGCATTTGTGAAGGAGTATGTCTTAGTGGGGCATTTTTCATTTCTGCCTCCATTTCCACACAAAATAGCTCCAAATCTCAAAGATGTCCTTGTTCAACACCCCTTAGGACAGTAAACAGCCACAGCAAGTAAATTTAATATGCAAAAGAATCCTCAATTTAAAGAGAAGGGATAAGGAGAGAGCTACAAGTGTGTCAAGCCAGGCAGACAATCATGTGACCCCCATCTGCACTAGTTTTTTTGTTTATTTTAATTGTCAACTGAACCTGGGCAAATAGTCTGAGGACAATTTTGCAACTTGAGGGTTTCCTGAATCATCCTAAAGGCTGCTGACATTTGGCTGAACAATTTCCGAGGTAAGTCGATCCACATTTCTTCTGGTTACGGCATATAAATGGATTCACATTGGATATTATAGCCCTCTGTGGGTACAGAAGTCCAAGTGTGTTTTATCAGCAACACCAGGCTCTGCCATTTCTGTACATTAGCTGACAAGGAACATGACCATTGCATTTTATCGTAAAGCACTAGTAATCCCAGCCGACAATCAGACAGCAGCAGTGCAGGTGGTGTCAGACTTGTGTAGAACAGGATTAATTGAATACAGTTTGATGTTTTAAGTATTGAGCATATCAGTATTTATTTCATTAAGCTCCATGGCTCTGCTTTTTTGTTGGGATGTGGCATTGGTTAAACAACTGAAGGAAGCTTAGTTGAAAACAGTGTGATCAGCTGCTAGTGTCAAAAGCTCAGCTTGGAGCATCTTTTAAGGGGGTTATGGACGATGCCCCTGCTGTATAATGTCCATTTCCATACCCAGGAACACCTATTTCCCTCAGAATTTGGTTTTATACAATGTTTTACAAATACAGGACTTTGCAACCCTTATGACTTTGGTGAAAGGGCTTTTAACCACTGGTTAAATGGGGCTTTGAAGTTTAAAGCAGAAGTATTTGTTGGCAAAAAAAAATGTTATCTTTTTTTTGGCAAAAATGTATTTCTGACATCCTTATATTCATGCCCAGTTCATTTTTAGTTTTTGCATATATTGTTAAATTAAGCAATAACCCACGACAGGGTGTGTGGGTACTGGGGATTAATCAACACCCCGGGTGCATTGTGAGGCATGAGGGTGCAGCCTGAGTGCCCTCACAGCACCCAGGATGTTGATTAATCCCCACTACCTGCACACCCTGGAATGGGTTATTGCGTTTATAACATCGGGTATGTTTAAACAACAAAAAATATCTGAAAATGTATTTTTTTTTTGCTGTTTAAACAGCAAAAAAGCTACTGTATCCTGCCACTTTACAAAATAGTCTCTAACAGAAAAATAAGATATCCCTGTAATTATGAATACAGAAATGTGACAGATACATTATTGAGATGATCTGTCACATTTCTGATCATAACATCCTCTGCTACCATGCACATGCTGTAATAGTCTCCCCCTCCACACACACACATACCCCCAAGATCCACTGTACTGCAGAATAGATGAGAAGTTACTTTGTAGTAGCAGAATCACACAATCCTGGTACTTGTGATGCATTATAAGTAAAAGGCCAAGCGACTACACATGTTTACCAGTGTTAAGAATTACAGCATGGCAACAACGGCTTCTGCTGTGGTTTGTGTCTTCACTTGGTGCTGCCTCTCACTCTTTCACCTCATCTCCCTCTCTCACTACCCCATTGCACTGCTCAGTAGCTGTTGCCACAAGTTCACAGTATAGGCAGAAATTATGCAGAGACATGGAGAGAGAGAAAATTCATACTGTTTTGCACCATACAAGCAACCCTCAAAAGCTCACTGATTGACACTTACTGGCAGCTCATCTCTACTTACTAAAATGATTGAAATTAGCTGTGTTACTGTTTCTCCCTCACTGTGCACAACTCACTCCTCCTGTACAGCTGTCACTCTCTCTCTCTCTTCTTTTGGTCTCTCAGTTTGTCTCTCTCCAGTTAGGTCTCCCTCTCGCTGCATACCTGTTCTGTTGGGGAGAAGATCCAACGGGAAGTGAGGATGGCAGTCCAGCCTCTGCTGGGAGGGTGCATTTCCCCAGTTCCTGCAGGATTGCAGATGGAACACTGCTTTTTTCCTTAACTGGTACTGTGCTTCGTCAGGGTCCCTGACAACCTGGGGACACATACTTATGTGGCTGCCAAGATATGAGTACATTGCCTACAGAGCAAGTGCATGGGAGGAGTACACGATCAGCTCAGTGGGTTGGTTCTACAGCATTGCTCTCTAACACTAAAAAAATGTCTGTTTTTACATTCACTCCATTGCAGCAAAAACCAGAACCAGCACAGCTCATTGATTTTCCCTGACACCTTGTCACATCAATTTTCAAAATATCTTTCATTAATGCATGGTCAGGTGCCAGGGCTTGACCAATCAACTATACACTCTGTATGTCCCCATGTTATAAACAGCAGTAACAGCTGATTTTGTAATGCATTTTGTAACTCCGCGGGTGTGATCCCCCGGAATAATTTGAAAATTTAGGATTTAAATGGTACACTTTAGTGCATTTTTAGGCAATAACTGTTATCAACATTTATTGCCTAACAATGCACTGAACTGCATCATTTAACTCCTGCATTTTCAAATTTTTCCTGGGGAACATGTCCCTGGACTCATCTAGAAATATTTGGAACCCCTCCCCTACAAAATTATGCCTATGTCTGTCTGGCTCTTTAAGGCTAAGAATCTTTTCCTTGGTTGCTGTATACTCTCCTCTTGATGAGTTTAGTTTCACTCAGCTTTCCCTCAGGTTGGAGATCCTCCTGCATCACAGAACAGTTTCATACTCTCTCTAACTCTCTAACTCTCTCTCTCTCTCTCTCTCTCTCTCTAGGGCTCTCTTTGTATACATCCCCAGGTGTCAGGTGATCTGCCTCATTGTACCTCATTAACATTATTAGTGCATTTTATCATTTTTATGACCGTATTCTCATAAACAAACATGACACTAATACATGAACAACAGTAAAATCCACATGTGAACACCTTAAAACATCAACAACAAGCTCAAATGGGCAGACTGGGTGGGCCATAGGCCCTTATCTGCTGACACTGTCTATGTATCTATGTATCTATGTATCATCCATATCACCAGTGTTATGATAAAGGAATAATGCACGACAGGGTGTGTGTCGTGCTGGGATAACGCCACACCTGGAGGGGGTTGGGCACGAGGCCACAGGCTGAGTGCATCCAATGTCCCAGGCATGGTGTTATGCCAAACGACACACACCCTGGAATGCATTATTCCTATTATACAATGGCTCATTGTTATACAAAATAAAAAAAAATAATTTAAAAGATGTTTTTGTGTGGAAAAATATTTTTGGTTTTTAAGAGAAGATGAAGCAATCAATCAAAAGCTCAATCAAATGCTCATCTACAGGTTCACAGTGCTGAGACTAGACCTGTGGCATCGTGCTGGAATAACGCCATGGGTCCAGCCCCAAACTGACCAATCACAGTCCAAGATTCTTTCTTGCCATTGTATAATTAAGCAATAATACCTGACAGGGTGTGGTATATCATGGGATATCATCACACCTCAGGTGGTTGGACACGAGGCAGCAGGCCGAGTGTGTCCAACGACCCAAGAAGTGACGATATCCCATGATATACCACACCCTGGAGTGCATTATTGCTATTATGAATTGGCTCAAAAGTTTAATCAGTAAAAAAAAAGAAAATAAATAATTCAAATCCTTTTGAAATGCATTTTTTGTGGTGTTGGAGGAGTACATTTTAATAAAAAAAAGTTACTGGAGGGCTCTGGACAGCAGGTGGCGCTGTTATAAGTAGAGTCTATGTAGTTGCTGTCTCTGTACTACGCCAGGAAATTAACTGTGTTGTTGCGCTTGAGTTGTCTGGCTGCCATATGAAGATGTGTGCAAGTTTTTATTTTATGTTCTTTTACTACTGTGAACAGGAATAAGAATGATGTGAAAGAGAACAATGGCGGTTTTCTGGTAAGTCACCTTGAGTGGTTACTACAAGTTGAAGACAGGCAGAAAAAGACACTCATAGCGTGGTCAGTTTGTGAGTTAATTTGTTCGTTTTAAAAGAGTCGTTTGAGCCACGCCCCAACTCGTGCCATCCCGCCCAATATTAAAAGTTGCAGAGTTTTCCTTGTTGTGGCCCTTCAACAGCCCTTTTGTTGTTGCACTGTTGACTGTTAGTGCTTTGCTGTTATTTTTTAACAGCTACTTGCAAGTTTCCTTTGCTTTGTGCCATGGGTCCTGGGCAGCATTAGGATCGGAGGATTTTGTTGCCAGTGAGGAGGCTGGTAGCTGGAGGTTTTCTGAAGCTGTGATGATGTAGCCCGATATCATCATGGCTTCAAAAACCTCTCGGCCAATCAGCTTGCTGTATTTATGATCCCAAGTTCATAATATATATTTAGTAATATGTTTCTGTGAGGGGCAGATCTTAGTTATGAGCTCCTCACACCTTTGTACTGTCCGTAAATCAGCCTTCAATTATACTAAGTCTGCCGCTGACCATTGCCTTGAAACAGCACCAGCTGCAGGTGAGTAAACTGGAATTACTGAGGCCATGCAGTGAAACAGTTTCATATTTTAACTTAACCCCTTCTCTTTTGCATTTCAGGGGAACCAGACTATCTACTTGCTTCAAATGTGAGATAACAGTGTATCATAAAACATATTAACTTTGTTCTTTTGTGGCTGTTTCTATGTTAGTATTTATTCAGGCAAAACTAAACAAAGGTTAATGTATGTAACCTGCATTTGCCCTGCACATATGTCTCTGTCTTTATAGGTCAAACATCCTAATATAGTATGTAAAATAAATGCTAGGAAAGTGTTGTGTAAGAGGATATAATGCAATCTCAGGGGCTAAGTAGCTCAAAAAACCCACTCACCCTTTGGGCTCGAGGTTATTGGTAACTTAGCCTTCGAGATGGCCTTATATCCTCATATACGACACTTTCCTAGCATTTATTCTCTCTCTCTCTCTTTACACATATATTATAGTGGTGCGGTAGCACCACTTTACTTTTCACTTTAATGACTTTGCAACAGTCCAACAGATTTGCACAAATGTTTGCATGTACAGTCTTGTGTGGTAGGTCTCTTGATATGCCAAGTTTTGTTTTGGTCGGATTTGTAAATTCGGAGATGTGCCTAGTACTAAAACATTAAAAATCATTGTTTTTTGCACCTATTTTGGCCATCTTGCTGCGTTCAGATGGTTTGGAATTTTGGTCTGATATTTTCATGTTAGAAAAGGCTTGCCTTACAGAAGTGTTTTTCATTGGTTTGATGAAAACATTTTAATCTGTTGCAAAGTTATATAATTTTAATGTTTTGAGTTCTGAGCATGCTCAGTTCAGTCTTTTGGATAGCTTCCTGGAATGGCAAAAAAACTTGGTCTCATGAAAAGGATTCTTTATTGTGAGGGATCTATCCTTTTTTGTGAGAAAAATCTCCTTTTTCCTGAGATGCCATCTTTGCACGTTAATATTTTTGCAACTGTTCAATGGATTTGTACAAAATGTTGCATGCGTGCTCTCAGAGGGTAGATTTCTTGACTTGCCAAGTTTCCTTCTGGACACATGTGTAGATTCTGAGCTGCAGATAGTGACAAAAGTTTAAAGAAAATCACAATTGTTTGCTGTTTTTGTCATCATCTAGCACCCAGACCAAATTCAAAATTCTAATTCAAATTGAAAATTTTAGACCAAATTCCAAACTTTCTGGGCTGTAGGTTACAAAAAAAAAAGACAAAAATACACAATTTTTCCTTTTTTTTTCCTGCCATAAAGATTTTTATTGATGTTTTGCATAACAGAACAACAAGAAACTTAACAAGAATAATCTGAGACATCATATGAACAATCCATATAGGCGCTGTAAGAGAAAAAAAAAGGTCAATACCCAATCATTATGCACAGCAAGGTGAAGTAAGGTGCTCATAGAAAATTAATGACCAAGTTACAGTTATGGGTCCCTATGCACATAGGGGCGGGAATTACATGCCAGAGGTGCATATCCTGCCTGCAGAGCTCCGCACCTGTGGACAGGTGCATACTGGCAGCATTCATGACTGCTGGCCACCTGTCCACAGCTCCGCCCCCGGCATGCAGGTTTGCATGGGGCAGACAGGGGTGTGGTTGTGATCCCAAGTGGGTGGCCAATCCAATGGCCTTTCTGGGACCTAGAGTGGATCCCCCACACATGACAGCATGGGACTGGGTTCGTGAAAGGGTACCTGCACAACGTTCATTTGGTCACCATTGGTAGAACCCCCTTCCCCCAGAACACAGGGGGCCACTGGCTCTGGGACTGCAAAACCACCACAGGCTTGCAGAGGAGATGCACCCCCACTGCACCATCCACATCAACCCCAACCCTTGGAGTTGCCACAGCCATGGGCTGCCGGTGGCAATGCCCACTGCACACCTACCCCACTGCCTGCACTGGGGCTTATGTGTGTAGGGTGGGCCTGAGCTTCAGGGGTGGAGGGACTCCTACTGTTAGAGGGAGGGAACTTGGGACCAGTTGTGTTGGGGGGACCCTGTGGGTGCATGGCCATGGCCACGTATGGCCATTACAGCAGGGTACCCCCACCATAGCCTGCATTGTCCTCTACACCCCTGCAGACAGGATTGTGCATGGTAGTTAGTGATGCATAGTGCCACCACATCCCCCCACCCACCTCCGGCATGTTGCTGTTCATGCAGCCAGGAAATAGGGTGCATATTGGCTGCACACCACCAGTTATGCATCCCACATGGGGGGGCATAATGGGTGTGGAGTGGCTCCGCTCCACAGATATGTGGCACCCCTTCATGAATAGGGGCCAGTATGCGAAAACAACATCCATTCATTAACAAGCCCTCTTATGATCCCAAAGCAATAAATTACCCAGTAAAAGAAAAAAGACTAGACCAGAAAAGAGGGAGGAGGCAGGCAAGAGGGTTAACTGCAGGGGGGGTGGAGGAATGGGGCAGGAGAAAATTCGCTCTGACAAGGGAAGGCTGTCCTGAGATACGGTAAACAGGGAGAAAAGCAGGAAGGGGGTTTCAACCATTGGGGCACAACACTAAATTAGGCCTATTTGGCAAGAAGGTGTTGCCATATCCCATCATACACATGAAGTTTACCTAAGATCTGATATGATGTTTTCTCATAGCGAGTGGTCAAGAATAAAAAATTAAACTGCTTCTTGTAGGAAGGGGGATCAGAGGACTGCCAATCTCAAACCAAGACCCTTTTAGCCTCAATCAATGCACAATTCAACCAGGAGAGTTGAGATTTAGACAAATATGAGGTTTGCTGGAATATCCTAAGGACTACCAACTGAGGATCTCAGATATCAAGGTGTGGTATAATTAAGGAACATGTCACCCATATTCTAGACCAATACAGGTCAATGCTGGGGTATGAACAAAGAATATGGGTGAGGTACACCTGAGGGGAATTACATTACAAACAGTCACTGTTAGATAAAAGGCCCACCTTGTGCAACCATTATGGGGGTGTGGTATGTCTGATGTAAAATCTTATACTTAATAGTCCTGGCTTGTAATTCCTGGGAGGAATGAAAAGCGTTGACCCAGGTTTGAGACCATTCTGATGACGAAAGCACAATACCAAGTTCCAGCTCCAATTTCTCTTTTGGGTCAGTAAAGATGGGGGGAATATTCAATTCCAAAAGGTTTTCAGCTTTGTGGTCAAATGACAGGAGTCTCAAAGAGCAACAGTCCATGCTTCAAAGGCATCCGCCTGAGGGAGAAGAAGTTCTCTGGAGACCTTCTGTCTGAGTAAATCTCAAATTTTAAATACTTCCAAAAATGTGTACCGGGGAGGTCAAATTTAGACTGAAGATCGGTAAAAGTAAGAAAAATATCTGTAAGAGGGTCAAACAAATCTTGGCCAGTAACAATTATCTATTCTGCCCAGTCCTTCCAGAGTAAAGGTTTATTGCCAGTAGTAAGACTTTTATTGTTCCAAAGTGGTCTATTTGGGGAAGTATGAGGATTCCAACCCAGGTGGCCAGCAAAGCAGGTCCAAATATGTTTTGTATAGCGGGCACATGGTGAAATATCAGAATGAAGGGACCAATCAGGGTAGAGCAAAGCAAGTGCTGAGGGCAGACAGCTTTAAGCTAGCTCTAATGGGATTCAATCAGGTATAGTAGGGGCAAGGCCTGGGGCATAGCACAGTACTGCCTAGAGAAGAACTGTAAAATCGTGAAACTGCTTCATATCATGTAGGCTAAGGTCTCCCTCTTTCCATAGCTGAAGTAAAGTCTGAAGTTTAATTTTAGGGGATTTACCATCCCAGATAAATGTGGACATCCTGGATGACAGCTTTTTGAACAAATCTCCTGGAAGCACCAGAGGCAAATTAGCCAAAATATATTGTACTTTTGGGAGAGCCACCAGCTTCAAAGCAGTGACTTTTCCCCTAAAACAACAAGATTAGGGGCTTCCAATGTTCTAGGTCAGCATCAAGGGAGCCTAACACCTTTTGGGCATTATCCATAAGGGTAGCTGAGGTTTTAGGCTTAAGAATAATACCCAGACAAGTAATACCACCGGGGTACCACTGAAAAGGGTAATCGGTGAAAAGATGTGCTGCACAAGAAGCATTCAGAGGTAAGGGTTGTGATTTCCCCTCATTTAACTTATAATCAGAGAGGGAGGAGTATGAAGTAATAATATCCTGAAGGGCAGACAATGATGATTGTGGCTTAGAAGTAAAAAGGGTGACATCATCATCGAATAAAACAATCTTGTGGACAGTGTTACTCACAGTGAAGCCATGAAACTGCACCTCCACTCTAATTTTGTCAGCAAGGGGTTCATGGCTAAAAGAAAAAGAAAGGGTGAGAGAGGGCCTTCCCACCAGGTTCCTCTGCTAAAGTAAAGTAAGGGGAGAGAACCAAATTAATGAGGACTGCAGCCATGGGAGAAGTGTAAAGAATTTTCACTAATGAGACAAATAAAGGTGGGAAACCAAATCTACACTGGGTTTTGAACAAAGAAGCCCCCTCCACCCTGTCAAATGCCTTTTCAGCAGCAAGAGACAGGGTGGCAGTGGGCTGAGGACAGGAGTGAGCCACCCATAAGCTGTTCAGGGTCCGGCAGATATTGTCAGACTCCAGCCTACCTGGGACAAATCCCACCTGATCTGTGTGGATTAAAAGGAGAATAATACGCTACATCGTCTTGGCAGAATTTTGGCAAATATCTTAAAATCCAAATTCAAAAGGGAGATTGGATGGAAATGGGAGCAGTGAATACTGTTCTTACCGTTTTTGGGGATGAGAGTGATAATGGCTTTGGTAAAAGTAGGGGGAAATTTTTCAGTCTCCCAGGACTCTTTGAAGACCAGAGCAAGCCTAGGTGACAAGAGATCCACATAGGTAACATAAAATTCCTACTGGAAACCATCTGGGCCTGGAGACTTGCCCTGAGACATGCCATGAATCACCTGGAGGACTTTTGATGTTTGAATAGGGGCAACTAAAGAAGGGAATAAAGCACTCCAGGACCGAGAAGAGAGCCAAATCCATATAGTGGTCAGAAGAGGGATTGACCTATGAGGAATAAAGAGCATTACAGTAATCTTGAAAGGCCTGGTTAATTTTGGAGGAAGTGGTCAGACATGCACCTGAGTTGTCTACAGTACTAGGAATATACTTTTCATGGGCATGGGCTCGGAGCCTGGAAGCAAGCAGTTTACCTGAGCATTCTCCTGCCTCACAATATTTCTGATTAAGATTATACAAAGCTTAGTCAGTGCAATATTGCATAATATCATCAATTTCTGTCTTAAGCTGCATGAATCAGAGTTTATTGATTGAATCACCCTGAGGATTTCAAATAACAAGAAGCTCTAGAGACTTACATTCAGCCTCAAGGTTTTTAAGTGTAGACGTTTGTTGCCACTTAAGACTGATGGCATGGGCTAACACCTTGTTTCTCAGTACAACCTTGAGGGACTCCAACAAGGTAGCCTTGGTGCAGCCATAATGATCATTCAAAGAATACTTTTGAATGGCCTGTTAAATCCAAGAGGTATTCAAATTCCAGGTATTATGCCTGCCCATAAAACTGTCCCAGGCCAAGGAAAATGTAACAAGGGCATGGTCTGACACCAGAATGCTACCCAAGGAGGTCCCCCAAGTCTGAGAAAGCAGGTTAGATGAAGTTAATATTACATCTATCCAACTGTATGACCTGTGGGAGGGGGAGTAACATGAAAAGTCAATGTCTGAAGGATGGGTCACCTGCCAAATATCCAGAAGGCCAAAATCTCATAGGAGTGTGGATACTTGTGGGGCCAAGGAGGGTTCATATTGTGGGCCTGGGCCTGTTTTGTCCAGGGAGGGATTTAAGGCCAAATTCATATCCCCCAATATGATTGAGGCAAGGGGTTGGGGAATTTCAGTAAGAAGGGAATGATAAAACTGAAAGTTGGGGGTGTTGGGGGCTTAGAAACTGCACTGGATGATTGGAGCACCCATGTAAGTACCCACTATCAACACATAGCTCCCAGCAGGATCTTTATACTCCCAGGAAACACCCAAAGGTAAGTTATTCCTGCAAAGAATGGCCACTCTCCTTAGCCAAGCTGAAAGGTACGATAAAAATACTGACCCGCCCACATTTTACCAAGAGACTTAGAGTCTTCTTCCAGTAAATGTGTCTCCTGTATTAAAGCTATATCACACTGAGCATCATGTAAATATTGGAGCACAGTTCTATGCTTCTTGGGGTCATTTAGACCTCTAACGTTCCAAGAGATAATTTTTAAACACTTTACATTCAACATTGTAAGTGACAATCCTGATGGAATACAAAGTACAGTATCCCTAGACATATAACTTCTTGTTCTCCAAACCTCCCCTCCCACCTCTAAACTCCACAAATTCTCCCACCCCACACCCAACTTCCTCATGTAAAACAAAACAATAATCCACCAAAAAGATACCAGTTAGGACTCATGAGAGAAAGGCAGATATTCCTGCAAGCCATGAACAACACACAACAGAGGAAGAAACTAGAACAAATAAAAGAAAGAAAAAGAAAGCCCCAGAAATGGAGGAAGAAAAGAGAAGAAAGAAGAAGAAACCCATAAAACAAATAAAATCAAGAGTAAGCATTCCCAAACCCAGTGGAGGTACACTGGTTGCTTCACTAATTGAAGACAATGAGGGGCTATTAAGCCTTTGCTTCCACAGACCTGAAGGAAGCAAGAACAGGGAAATGGGACCCCACCACTCCCCTGCTCTTCCTTCCAGTTTAGCCAATTGAAGCAACATAGTTACCCTGATGGGCAAAGAAAAAGGGAGGACAAGGAGCAGTAAAACAAAAGGGAGAAGTAGAACAGCCCTGATTCCAGAGAAATGACAGGGACAAAAGGAAAGAAAACAGATAGCAAACTAAGAGGGACCAAGAAGCTCACAAAGGGTAAATTCACATTGATAAGTTGAAAAAATTAATACAAAGCAGAGGAAAAAGCAGCAAATACAGAAAAGAAGGGCAACAAATACATTGAAAGCATATAAATAGTGAAACAATAATTAAAAGAAAAAGAAAACAAATAATCATTTCTTCCCTTTATAAGCTAATACTCTGCAAAAATGCACATAGTATGGAAGCAGGAACAAAGTTAACTATAACAAACCTGAACAATTTAAGTAATAACAAACCTAGCTAATACAGACCATAATATAGAAACCAGACCAGGTTCGAAAAAGTAGCACACAATAAAAACTTTAGCTCAGCTGAAGCCTTGGGAGAATCTAATCAGAACTCTGCCAATAAAACAGCCTCCCAAAAATAAATATTACTCGTCAAATAAAAAGTTAATTTAATGTAGCATTTAAACAGCCAATGGTCCTACAAAATTAAAGGTAATTCTCTGAAAAAATAAGAGTTAGGTGTATGACCAGAGTATCTCTGCAGATAAGCAACTAGAGACAACAAAGGCTGGGAGCACAAAAGGACTCAAAAGCTTTCAAAGGACCAGCTGAATGAAAAGGAAAAGGGTCTCCCAAGCACCCACATTTATGGGACCAGTCAGTACTATGCTAATATCTGAGTCAAAAAAAAAAGGATGTAAAAGATAAAAAAAGCTTTTAAGGGCAGTTTGCAATAACTATTGATGTGCTGCCCTTATACTTATTTCAGCTACTATTTGCTGTTCATCACAGGAGTAAAGGGCTATCAATCAGGCATAAAGCAGCTCTAGACAAAGTATCTTCTCCAACAGCATAAACCTAACTCGCTACACAAAATACATAAAGGCAATAGCAGCAAACACAAAAGTAAAAGAGTTATCACGTTAGTCCATAGAAAGTCTTGAAAAGGAAATGGGGGTTTCAGATACTGGTGCTAACTTAGACGGGGAACATGGTACAGAAGCGCTTCTCAGAGTACTGTCTGTAAGCTCAGCAAAAGTGTGAGTCATGGATAAAGACTCTACAAACAAAATTAAAGTGGGCTGGCAAAGATAAAGAAAAGTACTTGCCCAGTTAAGCTCCAAA
The DNA here is from genome assembly GCA_016271365.2 of Neoceratodus forsteri. Classification (NCBI taxonomy): domain Eukaryota; kingdom Metazoa; phylum Chordata; order Ceratodontiformes; family Ceratodontidae; genus Neoceratodus; species Neoceratodus forsteri. The sequence goes on from CM057456.1 coordinate 1,536,280,829, forward strand.
ACTTCACAGCATCAAAGTCTGACTCTCTTAAAGTTCATAAAGTCCATAATGGGAGAGCAGAAACAACAAATCTGCTGATACACAAGGCTGAAGCAAATCCAACTCACTGCATATGTCTCAAAACTATGTGTGACAGAGTCCATAGACAGCTATGCTACAGTTGAAATAAATGTAAGAGCACATTCAAAGTCCAATCAAAAGATACATAAAGTAAAAAAAAGGCAGACAACTTCTCCAGAGGATCAATCTATAGACAACACCATTAGAGACATGTGTAGTGCAGGGGAAAAGGGAAATAGGTAGTAGAACAAATCTGGGCTGTACTAAGGATGTAAAAAAAAAACACTTGTACTCATCACTCCAGTCAGGGCTGTAAACCCATCAAGCTATTATTCCACAAACAGCCAGCATAGTGCAAAATGCCTCTCAGGCCATCTCATCTCAAAGCAAAAGACACAGACACATAAAGAGAGCTCTCCGGAGTCAGACCATTGCTCCCATACCAGGCTGAACATCTGTGGCAGCCGATGTCTTCATAAAATCTCCCATTGTCTCCGTGCCTACTGGTATGGTGTTGGGGGAAGCAGACGGACTGAGTTGTTGCTGCAAGTATCAATCTGCATCTTCTGGGGAATGGAAGTGCAATGTCTGCCTATGTAATGCAAAAAACAGAGTGGCTGGATAAAGTAGGGCATATGTAATGCCTCTATTGCACAGAACAATTTTCTCTCTATCAAAAGATTGTCTATGCTCCAATATGCTCGTAGGATAATCTGGGTAAAAAGATATGCAAGCCCCTCCAACTCAAACATCACAAAGCTCCCATGACTTATTCAAAATTAGCTCTATGTCTTGGTAATGAAGCAGTTTGAGGATAAGAGGCCTCAGTCAGGCAGGGGAACAGGCAGGCTGTGCCCTAGGGATATGATGAGCCCTTCTTTGTAAAAATCGAAGTCCTCCAGAGGAAGATTAAGCCATCAGGGAAGGTGCTCTCTAAGGAAGGTGATTTTTCCATCTCCTTCAACCCTCCAAGTCCTCAAGTTTGGCTGTAAACCAGGATAGTTGAGTGTCAAGCATATGAAGATGCCGGTCTTTTGTCAGAGTGCACTTGATTGTTTCTGCCAGGGTTGCTTCATTTTTTCCACCCAGGCACCAGTAAGTAGAGAAAGGCTGTTTGGGATTTCAGTCACAGTATTGGTTCTACTGATGAGGCTATTTTATCTGTAAGAAGAGTTTGATGAATATGGTCTGGAGAGGGAGGTTGCCAATCTCCAGTAGCAGCCATTTTGGAGTCAGGCAACGGGCTTCTTGGAGGAGAATTATTAATCGATTTTTTTTTTGAGTAGTAGCTGGTCAGAGATCAAAACATCTTCCATTTGTCTAATGAAAGAGGTTCACTGTCCCACTAATGAAAAACAGTTCCAAAGAAAAAATAATAGTATGGAGAGAGAAAACACAGAGAGTGGCACAGAGCTGTTGAATTAGGCAGCCATCTCCTCCAGATGCACTCGTGACCCCAAAAGCCCAGTTTTTCCTAAAAATGTACTATCTGGATCTTGGAATCCTCACATCTGACTGGAACAAAACTTGACAAATCAAGACACCTTGACCCCAGACTGTGCATGCAAAATGTTGTGCAATTCCATTGAATGGGAGCAAAGCAATTAATATATTGATACACAGTGTATATCTATATTTGTTGCAAAAAACTTTGTTAATGCATCAGTTTGTATTCCAGAGATAAAAGCTGGGAAATGTGACGTTAGGGTTTTCAACTCTAACACCCCGCCCCACCCTGCATGCAGCAACAGGCATGGGGGTGTGCCTTGGGGTTGTCAGCCCTAATGCTCACCCCATTCCATGAGTAAATAAGCTGAGATGATTACAGTATAGGAGAATGGGGTGAGCATTAGGGCTGATAACCCCAATGCACTCCCCCACGCCTGTTACTATTGTCAGGGTGGGGGTGGGTTGTTAGGGTTGGAAACCCTAACACCACATTTCCCAACTTTTGTAACTGGAACCCTAACAGATGTATTAACAAAGCTTTTTGCAACAAATAGATAGATAGATAGATAGATAGATAGATAGATAGATAGATAGATATAGATATATCTTCATAGCAGAAAACTTCATTAATGCACTAGTTAGGATTAAAGCAACAAAAGCAGAGAAATGTGGCATTACAGTTTACAACCCTAACACCCCACCCCTACCCAACAGGCAGCAATAGGCATGGAGAGTGCCTTAAGGTTGTCAACCCTAACGCTCACTCCATTCTCATATACTGTACCCATCTCAACTTATTTAATCATTGAATGGGGTGATCATTTGGGTTCACAACCCCAAAGCACAACCCATGCCTGTTGCTGCCTGCAGAGTAGGAGTGGAGTGTTAGGGTTAGAAATCCCAATGCCATATTTCCCTACTTTTGTCACTTTAACCCAAACTAGTGCATTAACAAAGTTCTTTGCAATGAATTTCCTTACTTTTTGAGATAGTATAACAGCATCATCTCTTGCCTGTGGGAGTGCAGGGCCCATCCATCCATACTTTTTCAGATAGCCTAATCATATCATTATTTATAGGGCCCTGCACTCCCATCCCTCAACACAATTGTATCTGTATGTTGCTGTGGAAGTGATGTGCCATCCGGGCTCTGCCCTTCAAATTTGTTCAAAACCACAACCAAATTGTCACCATAGTCTTCTTATTACCTCAGCTCATGAACCCGGTACTGAAAATGTCCAAATCCCCACCAAAATGTGACTCAGTGCCACTGCAACATCATTCCACACCACAGGTGTGAAAACACATTTGGGCCAGGATTTGAAAAATGACAGCTGCCACATTAATGAGGTGATGTAAAAATAAGTGTATATTGAAAATTTGGAAAGAAAATATTTAAAATTACCAGAATTATGAGACAGTATAGCAAAATTTCAACGTATGTGCATAACTTTGCCATTTTATTATATTTTGACTCAAAATTTTCAACACAGCCTTCTTATGACCCCACCTCATGGACAAGGGCATTGAAGTTTTTGAAATCCTACCTAAAAGGTGATTTTGCCAAGTGATTGCAAAATCACTTTTCGGTCCACATTTGCAAAATTCCAGTGACATTGTTCATGAGGTGTGGTCCCAAAAAGCCCATGTTGAAATGCTGGTGTCAAAATACAGTATACAGAAATGTCAAAATATACAGAAATGACCAAGTTACAAATTAAAGTTGAAACCCACATTGAAATACGTTGAGCCGCATTTATCTTAGCTTCTCATATTGCAGTTGCCAGTTCCAGCAGCAAGACGTGTCTTCGATCAGATAGTGGAACTTCCTTGTGGGACCAGTTCAGGTGAGTGTGGGTGTGTGGGGGGGGGTCTAAGGGGTGTGATGTGGTGGGTGCATAGCGAGAAGTTAGGTGTGGGTGCAGGTGCATCAGCAGTGGACTTTGTTTTTTAACAGATGCAAAAAAAATAAAATAAAAAACATTGAAGGACTGTTTTCTTATTTTTAACATCTGACGGAGCTGGGAGGGTGGGGGTGGAGCTACCACTAGACACCAGGGCAGATGAAAACAAGTAGCAACAATGATCAAAGGGTGGGGGGGCACCACTAGACACCAGGGATACATACAAGAAAGCACTAAAAATCTATTTATTTAATCTTGCTTTTGTGAATAATTCCTGGTTGAGTACATTGGATTTTAACCTTTGTTTTAAAGTTTATTATTTATATCTGTACAGCGCTTTGATATTTGAATTGCACTTGATAAATAAAAAAAATATTATTATTATTGTTATAACATATTTAAAGGAGATCAGGGCAGAATCAGAGGCAGGGAAGCTAACAATTTACAGAGATGGTGACTGGAAGGTGGGGGTGCCACTAGACACTGGGAAAACAGTAGCAATTTATGGGGACAGCAATTGGAAGGTGGGGGATGCCACTAAACACCAGAAAAATAGTAACAGTTTATGGTGAAATGGTGGTCTTAGGGTGGCGGTGCCACTAGACACCAGGGAAAACATGCACTCAACAGAAAAGCATTTTCCCCTTACGAAAAGGGTTCTTTTTCTGAGTCGTGATACAAAAAAGGAACTTTTTTCATATCATGAGTCACACAGAAAAGATTGTAAATCTTAAAAAAAAAAATTCCTAGGAAATTTCTGCAACAATTAAGTGCAGAATCCAGCTAAGGGGGTCACGATAAGCAAGCCACATGTGTTGGTCCCTCTCCTGAATGTCATCTTTGTGGTTTCCAAAATTTTAATGTTCAGGGAAAAACAGAAACAAAGATGGTGGCAAAGAAAAAAGCATTTTCCCCTCAAGGAAAAGGGGTGATGTCAAGCTCGAAAAGGGATTGGGCACACACAAAAAAGGATGATGTAACCTTGAAATAGGATTCTTTTTTGCATGACACATATATCCAACAGTGATACTACGCAATCTCAGAACCAAGTCTTTTAAATTTCATATCTCTGGAACAGATTAATATTTTTTCACCAGACTGGCAAAAGGCACATCTGTGAATCAATCCCTATGTACCCTAAACATTTCAGACCTCAATTCCAAACCATTTGGGAAATACAGGTGGACAAAGAAACAGCAAAAAACAAGTAAATTACACCATGTTTCGCACTGTGCATCTCCGTAACTGTACAACCGATTGGAACAAACTTGCCACATCAAGAGACCTTGGGTCTCTGACAGTACAAACAAAATTTGATACAAATCCATTTAACAGTTGTGAAGTTATTAAAGTGCAACAATTGGGGTTTAACATTAAACTGCCTTCTGAACCCTAACTACATTGGCACTACCACGCCAGTATAATATATACATATTGAGGAATAATACATGACAGGGTGTGTGTCATGCTGGGATAACATGATGCCTCAGTTGATTGAGTACGAGGCCACAGGCCAAGTGCGGCCAACACCCGAGACGTGACGTTACCCTGCACGACATGCACCCTGGCATGCATTATTCCTATTATACAATGGCTAATTTGTATATAGAGAAAAAAGAAAATAAAAAAATGTCAAAACTGATTTTTTTAGTCATTTTTTTGGTCTGTGTAGGTATATGTAATGAAAAAAAAAAGTCCTTGTTTCCCATGCGGACTGTAGGTGACACTGTGTATGTATGTATGTGCCTTTGAAATGTGCTTGCCTGTGTTAGCCCCCTCTACCTCATCCTCTACAGACAAGTTTCTTGTTCTCTTTCCCTAGAAAATTTGTTGCCCCCCTCCACAGACACATGTTTTAATTTCCATTTTACTTATGGTAACTGACTACTTTTTTTATTTTTTATTTTTTTTCCCTTGCACTCCCAGTTCAGGCTTGGTCTCTGCCCTCATGCTGCTCACTCACTCATAAGGTGCAGCTCGGTGTCAATGATCAGTAGGTCAAGCCGACAGGCATGCGTGTCAGGATGTGCTTCTAAATTATAAACTTTGAAGCCACATAGAGTTGCAGTTTGTTTCTGCACTATTATGGGGAGTGGCAGGAGAGCAGGAGGGAGTTCTGTAAAGCTGATGACAGCTTTCAAACATAAGCTTGCCATGACTGTGATCAGGTTACCTGTAGAAGAGCAGGGAATTCTTTGAAGCCGCACATAGTGACAGAATAGCGGGGAGTGATGGCATTCACTTTTTTCGTTTTCATGGCATGTATAGTGATTTTTTTTAATGCTGTCATTTGGTAATCTATGTGCTGGGACTAGATCTGTGATGTTATATTGGTATAACATCATGGGACTAGCCACAGACTAACCAATCAGAGCCCAGGATTCTTTCTTGTCATTGTATAATATACACACACACATATTCATCTATATATACAGAGATAGACAGATACAGTAGATAGATAGATAGATAGATAGATAGATAGATAGATAGATAGATAGATAGATAGATAGAGATAGATACATAGATACATAGATACATAGATACATACATACATAAACAGATAGATAGATAGACAGACAGGCAGATAGCCCAGACATGCCCTAAACACAAGGAATCATTGTTGCATGCAAGAACCCTTAATCTTAGATGTGAACGAGATCCACACAAACTGATATTTTGATACCTTTTATTGGACCAGCAGAGTTGTTACAAAAGAAAACAGATTCTTAAATGCAAATTCAGATATGTGTTTCATGCATACTGTATCTCATATGTTCATTCCTATTCACCTCCATATACTTAGGTATGGAAACCAACCATGCTAGGGACTGGCCCCATAGTACATCAGGAGTGTTATTGCTTACTACACTGATGACCCAGATTCAGGAATGTACAGAAGTTGTTTGAATGCCAGCTGGGGGAGGGAGGGAGAATAGAACATTCCATGGATAGCTCTCAGCCCACGGGAAGGGGGCACTGTATCCTGCTATTTGACTGCCACATGGTTGAGATAAGGTAGCAAAACATTGGGGACATGACACTGGGAGGGGTCACTGTCAGATGCCATGCTTGCATATGTACCACTGTATGCATGCACATATATTATTGCATCCCAAGACCCTCGGGAAGAAAATTTAAGAAAAAGCCTTAATTTGCCAGTGGTTGTTGCTGGCACCCCCTGCAGACCCACACATGACTGACATGGCTGACTATGCACCATTGCTGTGGTCATGGGTTCGTGAACCAGTAAGTCTATAAGAAGGTTGGTGATGGGGCTGTGGAGTGCTAGTGTGAGGGAGACCAAGGGCCAAGGTGCAGAAAATACTGATGGAAGACAAACAAACCATGATTCACTTGACTATTGCCTGCTCTGAAAATACATTGCATTGTATTTTTTTGTATATGATAACTGGCGGCATTGTGAGTACTCACAAACTTAATGAAGTGCTTACTCACATACCAGTTTAAAATAGATTTCTAATACATTAGCAACCATATCATGTGTGGTATGCATCTCAGCATGCCTGCATTTAATCAGGTGATTTTATCTCATTTCTGATGAAAAGCTAGGCACAGTAGGGATATCATCCTGTTACATATCTGCAACAGAAAACGGTATATAATATGTTGTACAGTAGCTAACGTCTTAAGAAGAAAAGTATATGATTCTGCAACAGCAGGGTGTGGTCTGTATCAAAACGTATATTGTATTCCATATTGCAAACATCGATAATATTTACACATCAGCAATTCAGTTGATACTTTCTATTTGTTGCACAATTCAGTTGATACTTTGTATTTGTTGTAAGACTGCTAAGCCTTCCCTTTTCTTATCCTTTATCACATTTAATTTACCACCACATGGTTTTGCCAAAAAATCGTTTGTTGATAATGTTTGCTCTGACAGTTTTACATCCAAGTAAGCGCTAGCTAGGCATTATTCCTTATTGCGTTTAGAAAACAGTGCCTAGTGTCATGTTCTACCCATAAAATGGGAGGGATATATTTTTCATTTTATATTAAACTGGCATATAGCAAGGAAGGTTTAAGAAGTATTCTACAAGTTGAATTTGCTGAGACTGATGGATTAGTGAGGGAAAAGGTACTAAGGATTTCCCTTACCTTCTGAATTAAAGTATCATAACAGAAGGACTGGTGGACTCACAAGCCACTGAGAAGTGACTTTTCACAAGCTATATGCTCTTTAAACATGGAATGGGTTGCCCAGGAAACAGCTCTGGTAAATTTTCACATGCTTAGAAGGACTAATAGGGGATTTAGACTGAATGTTCTAAAATTTCAATTGTACGAGAAAGCGCATTTAGGCTCTAAGGTCGAATGTACGTAGGGAGGACTTCTTGTATATGGAGGGTACAAAGGGTAGATTACTGGACTTAAAATTAACACTACCATACTGTTCCATCAGAATCTGAAGTCACTATGCATAACAATTCTTGTTCAGAAAATGACAATGGAAATCCCAATCTCCTGATTGGCTAGCAATATTCCATTGCCATGCATCTATTCCTCAACAGAGCCCACTAAAAAACAATCACCAGCTGTGGTCTAGGTAGGTGTCACAGCACCCATCAGTATCACTTTGCCGCCTGACTCAGAAAGTTCTCAGCACTAGCTAGTATTTATCTCAGTAACCCTGACAGAAAATACAAACCATGTCTGACTACATACCTTTTGAATTTGACATCCTGGCAGACAAGGACATCAACATTCTCTTTAGTGATGAGTAAGAAGAGCAACACCCATGAATACCAGCTACAAAAAAAGTAAGAAGTGAAAAACATGTAAGTATGGAAAACTGGCATATCTCCTGTATGGCTAATCGCCTGTTTCAGATCAAAGCTAACTGCAAAGAGCCTAACACAAAAAAAGCGCAATATGGACAGTTTCCCTTATTGAGGACTGCACAGCCTAAAAAAGAAACTTTAAATTGAACTAGAAAACAGACTCCCCTGAAGTTTTTAACAACATTCTATGGCAATTTTATGCCAAATTCCATACGGGTACAGGTGAACAATACTCTGTATTAGCATACTGTGCAATTAGAGCTGACATCAACCATTACATTAACAGACCCAAGACTGCCAGAAACATAAATATTATAAGAGATCCAATATTCAAATCCTGAAGCAGTTTTGAAAAGAACTCAAAGATACTGCCTGCCGCCATCCACCAATAGCGGTTGCCGACTTAAAAACCTCAGAGAGTTTCCCCGCACTTTCTCCCAACACCACACCTGGCCTAGTGCACTGAGTCTGGTTCAAAATCCAACTTCATTTGGCCAGGTACAGGAGGAAAAGCCTCTGGGAGTTAACTCCACAATCATTCAGCATCGAAAGGGACTAAGCGGGTCAAGAGTACCTGACCCTCTCATACAACCCAACAACAAAAAATCATAAAGGCCCCCTCAAAGTGAATAATGAATTCCAATGCAGCTGCATGTACTCACAGCCTGGAAACCCAATGTATCCATTAGCAGCATTTAAAAAGTACATAAGCAAAAAAATGCCACAGCACTGTACTGCCACCTTCACCACCTCCCTGATTCATACCTCAAGCAAGAAGCCGTCTGGTACACCAACGAGCCAACAGGTAAAAACTATCTTGTCACCCTATGGAAAAGACTTGGCATCAAAGCTGAGCTGAGTAAAACCTACACCAATCACAGCATTAGATCTTCCTCAGCTCAGATCCTGTTCAACGCCGGTCTCAAAGCTAAAATGATCATGATAGTAACCAGCCATCACTGCAAATCCATTCTTGCTTCTTGCAGGTGTTCAAAACTGAGTGACTGAACAACATGGAGCACCCTCCTAGCAGGTAGCAACCAGAATGAGGAAATATTGTGTCAGTCAACAAATGAAGTCAGCACAAGCCGAGCTGCAGCAGGAACCTCTCCATCAAGCCCTTCCCTGCCACCTAGGGATCCCAGTGAAACAATCACTCTCCACAGTCCCTTCAACTTAATGCACTGCACATTTATGGCTCCTGTGAATTTTACTGACTGCAAAAAAGTAAAGTGCTATGTTTATTATTTTGCTCATGGCCAATAGCAGTGTAGAACATGAGTTCAGACCATTTTGTTGTTTTATCTATCCCTCCCAAAAGGGGACTATTTTATCTCACAAATGGTTTAAATTGTTAAGAAATAAATATTGACTTGTTTCTGGTTTAAACTACTTTTCAGTCTATTTATTTTGTAAACAATTATCCATTTTCTAAGCACAATAATATCAAACAGGGTGGGCAGTATTGGGCAATACTGGACCTTCCAGGAGCTATAAAGCCCTCCGCTTGTGACATTGGGCCTCATTACGCCCATGGACAATTCAATATTGCCCAATACCACCCACCCTCTAAGGTATTATTGCTTACTTAACAGCATTTGCACTGTGGGTTGAAAGGATGAATCAAGATTTAAACTGTAGTATTTTTTTTAATTTCCTATTTTGAGAAACCATGAAAAGAACACCAGATCATATCAAAATAGCTGTTATTGTTAAATAGGATATACAAGATGATGTTTTAAGATATTTGAAATAGTCCCCTGTCATCTTTAATAAACACAAGAGATATGATAGCTGATATAAAGTCCGATGGAACATAAAGATAACAGGGGTAATAATAAAGTATGGTCTGAATTCAAAACTGAGCCAGATCCTAAAAAGAGAAATACTGTATGGATGAACTTCAGCAAAACTAAAATGAAAAATAAAAAATGACAGAGGAAAATGAAATGTGTGAAACTGACATAGGAACTTGTTAGGCCAAACATGGAGTAGTGTGCCCTGCTGTGGAATTTGAAAAAGTGCTGTGCTGCACAGCAAAAGCATTTAGGACATTTAATGGGCTTACCTGTGCAAAAGAGAAATAACTGGCTCAGATTCATGAGGAGAAAATGGTGACTAAGCAAAGCTTACAGAATGAGTGATTTACAGAATGCCGAGAACAACAGCAAAAGCAGATGCCACAAACGTTTTCAAGCTAGTCTGCAGCTGAAAATAAAACCTAGAGAGCACACATTGAACTTGAACAAGAAACAAGACATGAATGCACGCACTCTAATTTTGTCTTACAAAAAGAATAGTCAGTGCCATATATGGTACAGACCTCTGGTTGAGGCTATAGAATTTACGCATGTGAACAATTAGAAAATGACTAGCCTGATTATAGTCTGAAGAGTTTTTAAATGCCATCACAATCTTTGTATAGTACAGCATCTATTTATGAGTTATAGTAGGTTCCACTTATATGCATTTCAGTTAGTAACTTTTCAGGTTATAAGCCTTTGTAACATGGTTAAAATGAAAGTGTTGAAATGGGGTCTATTGGATAACAGAGACCAAGCAGGCATGCATTAATTCCCAGGTAATGCATGCTTGGTCTTGTAATACAGTTTCTAACCACCATAATCTGTCTAGCACTAATCTTAACCCACCCACCCACCCAGTGGACCGTCATTCTCTGAGTGAAATCCACAATGGAGAGTTGCACAGTAACGTCTTCTAGCAGTGTACCTCCACAGAACAGCAGTGGCTTAATGGTTACATAACACAAGAAGTGCTGTTGTATGAAAATTATTTACTGATGAGATTGGGAGAAAAAAACACAAACTATCATACTCTTTTCATGTTTCATTTTAACGTATGATTGGAGCAATGCGTTACAAATACTGCTACATATATCGTGGGTGTCATCTTCTACTCTTTCATTATGTTGAGCTTTAATACTACTGGTTTACTATTTCTAGAAATGCAGTTAAACATTTTATAAGACTTACATGCTGTTGTGTGCATTGCTCGAGGAATACTGTGCACGTTTCTCACAACTGCTGTAATGCGTGATGGGAACGGCAACATCACCATGATTTACATACAGGCTGTGTTCATCCCATGCTGTAAACCTACAATACAGCACTGCAACTATTGATAACTGCTCATGGCATGCCTCGAGCTGCAGAATTCAATATCTGTAAGCATTCTAAATGTTTTATTACCATATTCCAGTTTAGAAAGGAACTGTTAAAGAAAGGTTGCATACATTGTTTTTTTGGTAAGACAGCAACCACAATGTATCCTACCTGTTTTCCCTGTGTGAAAAATTTTCTTCATTGAATAACAAGTAGAACATGAAATCCTGTGTCTGTGTGCTTTGTGTGTCATGTTAGCAATGTCTTACATAGTATTTGATTTATTTGTAAAGATAGTAGACGTTTTCCACAGCACTTGCCATGTTACAAGTGCATTCAGCCACTCCAAAGGAGTGATCTACTATAGAATTAATGCATGGTTGAGGGGGTTGGATAACTCCTTTGTCATGGCTTAATGCTTACTTAAACATCATGTCCCAGTTCCCAGCAATAGATGTTAATGTTAGTTTGTCCTGTTATACTTTGGTACTTTGGTACTTTGGTAGTATGGGACAAAAGAATGCGGTTTGCCCATCGTGATTTGTCCTCCACGTGTGTGGATCATTGAGTACATCCCTGATTGGCTAACCATTTGTCCAATTTATTTTTAAAAATCATAATGTTGGGTGAATCAACTGTTTCCTGAGGTAATCTATTCCATATTTTAGGAGCTCTTATAGTGAAGTAGTTCATTCTTTTATTTGTTTTTGCTTTCATAATCTCCAATTGTTTATTGTGTAATCTTGCAACTATTTTTCTAGTAGAATATTTTAGTCCACAGTTTTTCATAAGACTTTTTGTTTTCTGTTTATATGCCCGTCTCTGCTTGCCGTTTAGTGTGCCCGATTAGTGTTGTCCTGCTCTCCACATCTGCCAGAGTGGATTTAATTAGACTGTAATTAGGTGCTAAATGACTACATTACAGTACACTTAAACAGCTCACTTCCCATTCTCCATTATCCTACACTGACCCATGTACCTGTGTACCATGTTAAAATGTAAAGTACTGCGTCTGGCTGATAGAGTTAGATTAATAGAAAAAACTGATTCACCTGTTTGTAATCACGAAGATCTAGTGGCCAAGTTTGGAGCTGATATGTTGATTGTTGGCCAGTATGTCAGAGTGAAAGAGTCTGTCCTAGCCAAAAGGGCCCACGGTGGTAATGAGGACCATAGGCGCTGACAAGAATGGAAAGATGCCACGGGGTCTCAAGCTCTGCTGCTTTGATTCACAGCATCCAGTAGATGTGGCATACCAATTTCTGGCCCAGTGCTTCTGGAGAAGTCAAAGCAGCTACAGTAGCTGATGAAATGGGCATACATGTTGAGCCATTCTCCAGGTGGCTATTGAGATGGAAAGCATTCCACTGTATAACTTACCACAAGCTACATGGAGAGAAGGTGGCCTCTGACTTTGTAGCAGCTAACAACTGTCAAGAGAGCATCCTGCCAGGACTATTACAAAGATATGCTCTCAAGGACATTTAGACTGCCTTATTTTTTCATGCCACACCTGACAGCATGTTCACGTTTAAAAAGGAGCTCCCATGCAGAAACAAAAAGGAAATGTAGCAAATCTGGCTGATGGTTTGTGCCAGTGCTACAGGGTTGCAGAAGCTACCACTTCTTATTGAGGACAAATCAAAAAAGCCCCACTTCTTTAGAGATGCCATTGCAGATGCTCTGCCTTCCACTTATACAGCTAACAACAATGCATGAATGACAGGCAAAAGGTTTCACCACTGGCTGTGGGCCTAGGCAAACCAATGCAGAGGAAACAATTGAAGCTCATAGTGCTGGTGGACAATTATTCAGTTCAAAAGGACATCCAGCTCAGAAATGTTAAGCGAATTTTCCTCCACCCAGACTGCATGGCCATAATTTAACTAATGGATGAAAGAGTGACCTAATGCTTAAAGACACATTATCACAAGCAATCATGTCTAAGGTGCTGGGTGACATCAGTCACATTGAAGAAGCGTATGCAGACTTGGCAGAAGGGCTGACAATGCTGAATGCAATCCATGTGGTCCACATAACTTGGGATGCAGTTTTGTCAATCACAATAAAGCATTATAATAACTGGGGAGCATTTTCTCCCATAGGGAAACACGGTTATAATTCACCATTATAACCTGTGAGTTATAACAACATACGTGCATCAGGTTTCTCTCACTCCATGCCTGTGCAAACCTCCACTTTTCCATTTCTGGGTGCTTCCTACTTTGCTGCCAGCAGTACTCTGAGCAGTAAGTAATTAAAAAAAATCGCCGCTCACCAGTAACCATCGTTCTTTCTTAAACAGTTGGCTCCTTGAGTAAACCTAAAAAAATAAAAATAAGACAGAAAGTTTCCAGAAGCCAAGGGATGGCGGACCACCCTTTATGCCATCCTGATAGTGGCTGAACAACACTGATGTATTTTTATTTTATATAATTGCTGTCATGAGAAAATGCTCCGCAGCAATTATATAAAATAAAACATCGCTCTCAGGGTTTATGTATCATCCAACACCTCGGGGTGTGTGTAAAATCTCATTAAACACACCACCCCCTGCATTATTCTATATGTTTTTAAAAGGCAGGAGTGCTGCCAAGGGATAACACCCTCACAGAATTCGAACCTGCAGTTGAGCCACTGAGTGATACACCACATTTAGAATTTGAATTATGCATGGCTAATGATGAAGCCGAACCTGTAACTGGTGAAGTCATTGACACTGACATCTGCAACTCAGGATCATGAATAGATAGCACACAGGACAAAAAACAGGAAGAATGCTATGAAGAACCACCACTAATAACAGCAAAAGAAGTGTGGGTTATGCTGCAGTGAATCTGAAGATATGCTGAACAGAGGGAGAAAAAAGATTTCACATGGTTTTACTCATTTGAGAGACACATTAAGACACTGTCTTGTGTTTCAGCATGGCACACTCTAATGAATGAGTTCACTGAGCCCACAAAGTTCAAAAGTTGATAAAGATTCAGTGGCATTTTAACTTGCCATTTTACCTGGCTTAATAAAAGTAACCAAATTGATTTTTTTAATTAAATACTGTATTAGAAATAAAAACAAAACAATCTCAAGTCTCTTCATTACTTGTACTGTATTAGAACAAATGGCAGTATAGTGCTATTTGGTATGTGACTTCTTGTTATATGTCATTTCGGTTAAATGCCATCTGGTGGTCCCAACCACAGGCATATGAACGGAATTGACAGTACATAAGTATATTTGTTACTTACATAAGGGGAGAAGATCAAAATAGACTGCATAGCCTCCAGCCATCCCCACAGTTCTCACGTACCTAGCCCAAGAACGGTCGTGCATCTAGCAAAGCTAGAATTGTTTTTAATTATCTTCCTTTCTGAAGATTGATTCTCTTTAAAGTTTCAGATTTATCCCTCACACCAAGGTGAATGATATTCCTGTACTTCTGAATGGTTCTCTAGGTTTAATACCTAGTACATTACTTTCTTACTTATAATCTCCCAAATGGCTTGATGCCCAGCAATACTAAGTGCTCAGGCACCATGCAGGGTGCCAGCATGTCTTAGCAGCAGCTCTTTAATTAAGTCACTTTCATTCTTGGAAAAAAGGTGTCTCTTTAATTTTACAGGTTCACAGAAGGTAGCGTTTGATTGTGCCATTACTAATAACAGAACCATATTCTGAAAGCAGCCATTTCTAAGGGCCACATAATAACCTCTGTAGATTGCAGTTGGTTTCTAAAGCCTAAAGTGAGGCCTTCAGAGGTAAAGGAAACACCAGCCTACAGAGTAAGAGAGGAAGTTTGCACTGGAGATTTAGTGACAAACAAGAACTAACAAGATTCCTAGGAAAGCAACAAAATGGAAAGGAAAAAGATATGCAGTGTTGGAAAGAATAGGGCAAAACACAAAATATTATCTGAACTTATATCTGTATTTATTTAATTGTTTGAAAGATGCATTAATTTGATAATATCTTATTTCTGTGAGGATCCCTTGCTACAAGTGCTTTGCTTTTAATGCACTACATAGAGAATGATGCCTGTGCAGATGTGTTTTATGAGATTATCACACACTGAGGTGTGTGAAAAAATCATGAAACAAACTATGCCAAGGCATTATTTTTTATAATAACTGGTACAAGGTTTCAACAGACAGAAAAACTAAGCTGTATTTGTGCGAGCAAGTGCATCTCTGAGCAGCTGCTGTACTCACACCAATACTTTGAAGTGAGAGCGCCAGGAGGAAAATACTGTAATAACTCGCTATAAAGTCATTATGCAATTTTGTGGGATATTATGGTATTTTATCAGGAATACTTTTCCTTCCATTATAGGAGTCACCAGTTGTTATAATATGATACACAAAAGTTACTAACTGTATGAAAAAGTTCATGGTAACAACAGAGGACAAGTACTCTTAAATCAGGTAAGGGTATGATAGCCACATGTTTTCAAGGTTTCCCCTTTCTGCACACAGGCATATCAGAGACCTGAGGGGAGGAGAGTGTTAGTATTCCATTCAAATTAATTAGTATTGATGGGGTTGATAAAAATCAGGGTTCAGGTTGGTGGGCAACTACATCAAAATGTATCATAACACCTTTGTCCACCATGTGGCATACTATGTGCCCCACACCCATAAATTTACTACTCGGGTGACTCTACATTTCAGCAACAGATCATACAACTCCACAGCAGAACAGAGATCAGGAACAAATGTCACACTGCTGCACACAGCACCTATGTCAGACAATACTGTGACATAAAGTAACTGCAGCTGCACACCCTTGGACACCTTAGAGGGAGATCACAGCATCTGCAGGAACAGGGCACACTGCTAGTTGTTTGGAGCACCATGGACTCCCAGCAAATGCCAGCCCCAAAGAAGGTAGAAAACATAGATTTGGACACCTTTTATGTCTCTGAAATCAGATGCAAGGACCACCTACCAATTCCAGGGTAGTGATGAGAACCACAGTGTTGCTGCAATACACTACATGAATCTTCATTTGCTATCTGCCACTTCTTCATGCCCAAGAAACCCAATAGGTTTACTGGTAGGTTGTATACACCGGGATCTGTCTGGAATGTCTTCTTAGGACTATGAGTCCCCTGACTGGGGGACCTCACATTAGTTCTCATGAACATTGTCACTCCAGAGGGTTTTCTTTATCTCATGGCTCCATGATATTTTCAGGCAGTGGTAACTGATGCCTTACTACCACAGTTTGGCACATGTAGCATGTGACATTCACCCTGGACGCTTTCACTGGTGCCAAAATAAATTTTTTTCATTCAGTCCAGACACCATAATCATAACTTCTAATCTTCAGGGCATAAAGTATGATGATGTAGTTCCAGAGGAGTAACAAAGTAGTTGGCACTAATACATGCAATGCACACACAGTGGTACACATATATTTCTTTGCCCTATACAAAGTACCCATCCAGTTACTGATGCCTTGACAACTCTAATTTAGATGTTATCCTTGCTTTTCCTACTGTATGTTGCTACAGACTGTAGGTACACATTAGTCTGCAGCCTTGTGCTGCCAGGACAGTTTGTTGATTGTGCTTACTACTAGACTATTTTGCAGGGAGGAAGGGTCTCATGTCCCATGTAAGATGCTTGCATGTATTGTAATGCAGCACAGTATAAATCTCTACCTGCACAGCTGCTCTGTTGGGTGTCCTTCTGTCTAAAGTTCTCATGTCTGTAAGGTAGGTGAGCAATATTTCTGTTTTTGCACAAAAGTCACAGTCATGTCAAGGCAATGTTTGACTGTTGCCAAAGCATTTATATAGCACTCCCTTGCAATTAAACTACTGACATTCAAGATCTGGTTGAGGTCCTAATGGACTATAATTGATAATTTTCCATGTTTGTTGTATGTGTCATAGATATTACTATGTGTATGACCTCTGTCTCTTTTGCTATATGGTATTTGAGGGGTAATAGATTATTCCTAAAAACAACAGCAGTGTATTTTGCATTATAGATCTTAAACTAGGGCTGTGTACATGACTGATTTCTAGTATTTTTTATTTAAGTTTTGTATTATTAATAGAACAGTTTTAGACCATTTTTGACTTGTTAAATTGTTAATGACAGTACAATATCAAGAGTTTTTTAATTATCATCAACAGCAATGTGTTCACTGATGTAATATAAAGAACTTTCATCATTAATAGGAAGCAGGAAAACTTTGCATGCTATAATACACAAAAAAAGACAACATTGAGGTGAGTGGTGAGCAGATTGTCTTTACATTGTGCATCTTGGATACTATATGATTTCAGACCTGTCCCTTTTCTCTCTGGCAACAGCTGCTCATAATGTTTAAACTGAGAGAGTCGATCAAATCAGCAACCAGTGTCAAACTCCAAAGAAATCAGAATGAGACTCCATCTCAGTATCCACAATTCCCTTTAGCTCATGACGTGCCTCTTGCAAGATTTTGCCTCAGTTCCAGTGTAATCATGCATGGCTCTGTCTCTTAATTCATTGATACAGAGCATGATATGAGTTTTGGTATGAGCATCTCTCTATTCTTATGGGCATATCTGTCACAATGCCTGGCTCCCAGTATCAACTTTACATGTATAGTGAGAGGAAAGTGGTATGAGATCACACTGTTTGTGTGGAGTGTACACCGGAGCCAGGCATTGAGACAGAAATGCCTTTAAGAATAGAGAGATGATCATACAAAAATGCATTTCTTGTTCTGTAGTCTTTGAATTAAGAGTCAGGACTATGCATGATTAAACCAGAATTGAGGCAAAATCTTGCAAGGGGCTTGTCGAGAAAAAAAGGAATTGTGGATACTGAGATGGAGTCTCATTCTGATTTCTTTGGACATTGTGCATCTTGTCCAGTGTCAAACGCTGTACTGTAATTAGTTAAAAAACAAATCTGATACACACTTTATGAAAGCAGACTCTGCCTCACAGTGCCCTCCCATTATTTTATATCATTGTGAATGATACAACTGAAACAGTTTTGTAAAACTATGCTCAAAGCATGGATGGTGGTAAATTTGCCACCAAAATGAGTTGCCTCACCTAAAATTACTATCAGAACCATATCCTAAGCAAACTTCACCACTGTCTTGTGTGTCACACTGGCCACAGTCATGGTTGAAAATAACATATACAGTGGCACCAGCCAGGATGCAAAGCAGTGATGCTGCAGTATATCACAAAATGCTGCAGTATACTGCAAGGAACAGTGTAATTTATTGGACATTAAGCCCTTTTGTCATGCAGTATTTTGTGACATGTCATGTACTGCAAGTTACTGTTTTGAATCATGACTAGCTCATACTAACATACTATTTGCCAGCAGATTAGGCCTTATAGTCTATCGAGTCTGCTCGAAACCTTAGATCCTTAGTTGGGTGCCGAGACCCTACCATCCCTTGTGCTCCAGAAACCCCCATCATCCATCCCCACCCCCCTGGGACAGGCCATCATCTGATACATCCACTTTCTGTGTCTGTCCCACCCTCTCTTGAAGCCCTCCACTGTGAATCTCTGAACCAGCTCACCAGGCAGTGCATTCCAAGGGTCCACCACCCTCTCAGTGAAAAATCTCCTCCTTTCCCTCACCCTTCCACCTTCCAACTTCAAACCATGCCCTCTGGTGATACCTCCCTGCTTTAGTCTAAAGATCCCCTCCATGTTTACCCTATTTATTTCCTTGAGGTACTTGAAGACCTCAATCATGTTCCCCGTCTCCTCTTCTCCAATGAAAACAGGCAGAGCTCCTCCAGTCTGTCTTCATCACGTCAAACTCTAGCCCTCGTATCATCTTTGTTGCCCTCCTCTGTACCCTCTCCAGGAGCTGTATGTCCCTCTTCAAGTTTGGTCTCCAGTACTGTACACAGTACTCAAGGTGTGGTCTAACCAGTCCATTGTACAGCGGCAGAATCACTTCCTTGCTCCTAGAGGTATCCCCTTACGTTGCATCTCAACATCCTGTTTGCCTTGCTAGCCGCCTCCTGCACTGCTCAGAGTTATTCATACATGCATCCACCATGACCCCTAGGTCTTTTTCCCTATTGAGGCCTCCAGCGCCTTCCTCCCAGGGTGTACCTGTGTTTAGGGTTTCCCGACCAAGATGCAACACCTTGCACTTGGTGATATTGAAATTTAATTTCCATGTGTGAGCCCAGCTTTCCAGGGTGTCCAGGTCCCCTTGCAGGGCCAACCTCCCCTCTTCTCCCTCAACTACTGCTCCCATCTTGGAGTCATCCATGAAGAGACTCATTTCACACCCTGTACCCTCCCTGTGTCCGATATGTATGCATTAAACAGGATCGGACCCAGGACCGAGCCCTGCGGTACCCCACTACCAACCTCTCTAGGGTGTATGTCATTTATTGTGTAAATGAATGTTGCTAATGTCCTCCTCTAGTAATACCTGATTGATCAAACAGGTGTTACTATAGGGGCTGGAAGACATCTGCATCCATTCATAAGTTAGGAGACAAGACTAGACTCCTATTTGGCACCCACCCAAACTAATTTTGGGTAATTATTTGAGTCCAAGAGGGTAGCATATTTCAGAAAAAGAAATGTGTAAGAACAAGGGGGCACAATTTGAAGACTGAGGGGGAATGGCACAAGGGCAGTGTGAGTAAGTATTGTTTCATGGAGAGGGTGGTGGATGCATGGAACAGCCTTCCTGAGGAGGCTGTGGGGCCAAAAACAGTGGGGGAATTCAAGAATGCATGGGACAGACATAAGGCAATTCTGGTGGTGGGTAGGAGGAAGTAGGCTGTTGGTTAGCTAGGATCTGCAGCTTATCCAATAGGTAGGGAAATGGGCAAACTGGGTGGGCCAAGAGTAGAGGAGGAAATCAGGGGCTAGTGGATGTGTTGGGTGGGGGAAGACCTATTAAACACATAATGCTTAGTTGTGTTATGGAGGAGGGTGAGCTAGGGAGGTGACCTGTAAAGTGCGGGTGGGAGCAGAATTTTAATTTTTTTTGTTGTAGGAGGCTTTATTATAGGACAAACTTTTAAGTGTGTGCCATCAATAATTTCTTTACTTCAGGGGGGAGGTAAGGTAAGGTAAAATGTATTTCTTGAGAGCCTTTCAGGATATCAAGGCTCATTACAATAAAGTCCAATATAAACAATAACAGAGATTCAAATCATCCACAGAAAGCTTGATAAAACAAATAAGTCTTAAAATCTGATTTAAAACTCAAGACGGTCAGGCATTCTCTTAAGTGATGAGGTAGAGAATTCCACAGGGTAGGTGCAGCATAGGAAAAAGCGTGTGCCCCAGATGTTTTCAAACGAACCCTGGGAATCTCTATCAATCCCACATCAGCGGATCGGAGTGAATGGCAAGGGCAGTAGGGAGTCAGGCACTCTTGCAGATATTGGGGTCCCTGCTCATGTAGTGCTTCATAGGTCAGCAAGCCGACCTTAAAGGTGATCCACCACTGTACTGGCAGCCAGTGCAGTTCACACAGCACAGGCGTCATATGACTAGTCCTAGACATACCAGTCAGAAGCCTGGCCACCGTGTTCTGCACCAGCTGCAAGCGGCGGATATCAACCCCAGGAAGCCCTAGGTAGAGGGCATTGCAGTAATCAAGGAGGGTGGTTATGAAAGCATGGACCAATATAGGGAGGTCAGTCGGAGGGACCAGGTGTTTCACCCAGGTGATATTCCTTAGATAGTAAAATGAAGATTTAACGACAGTGGAAACCTGAGATTTCAAAGTTAAACTGCTATTGAAAATAACACCCAGGTTATGCACCCAATCTGAGGTCATGAGCTAGACACCATCAATCCATAGACCAGAAGGAAGCCTAGACCCAAGACCCACCTCCGGATGACCCAGGTCCCTAACCAACACCTCAGTCTTGTCTGGATTTAACCTCAGTCAACTAGTCCTCATCCAATCTTTGATCTTGGTTAGACAGTTGTTAAGACTGCATCATCCTGTCCGGCCCTAAAGGACATATACAGTTGGGTATCATCTGCATGGCAGTGAAAACCCAAACTGTTCTTCCTAATGATATCTCCCAATAGCAGCATGTACACTGAAAACAACATGGGTGCCAATATGGCACCTCACAGGACAGGGGGAGGGCATCAGAGGAATAAATTCCGGTAACAACCCTCTGTAACCTGCCTGTGAGGAAAGATCGAAATCAACTTAGAACTGTGGCAGATAATCCACAGAAGTGCCGCAGGCACTCCAAAAGCAAACCATGGTCTACAGTGTCAAATGCCCCCGAGAGATCAAGAAGGACTAAGATAGTATGAGACTTTCAATTTCTCGCAATTAGGAGATCATTTAACACCCAAACAAGGAGAGCCTTGGTGCAATGTCTCTTCCTAAATCCAGACTGGAGAGTATCCAGGACATTGTGGGTTGTAAGATAGTCATCCAGCTGCAATGCAATCACCTTCTCAATAACCTTACCCACAAAGGGTAGATTAGAGACAGGTCTGTAGTTTGCTAGACAGTCTGGATCCAAAGAAGGTTTTTTATGGAGTGGTCGAATGACTGCCTCCTTGAGGGAATCAGGAAACACCCTCTTTTACAAGGAACACCAGACAATTTCAGCAAGGATCAGGCAGATAACATCTAGGCAATGTACCAATAGTGGCATGGGGCCCAGGTCCAAACTACAGCTGGTTGGTCGCACAGTCTGGACAATCCTCACAATGTCAAGAATTCTGGCCAGCTAAAGTCAGACCAGACAGACTGAGTGTATGCAACCTCCTGCTGATCTATGCAATCCCTCACAAAGGGAGGTTGACCAATCCCTGTCCTGATGCTGGCAACCTTATCCGCAAAAAATCGAGCAAACTCATCACACTTTATTTGTGAAAAACCTCTTCCAGACTGAAGACAGACTGGATTGCATAGTCTGTCCACAGTCTGAAAGAGCTGAACTGGTCAATTTTGTGCAGCAGCAATCTCCCCAGACAGGAATTCTGCCTTCTTAGGGGTTATTGCTGATTGATAGATCTTATAATGTTCCTTCAATCTAAGCCTGTCAGCATCAAGGCAGGATTTTCACCAAGTTCTCTCTAGCCTTTGACTCACCCTCCTCAGCTCCTTCAAGGACCCATCAAACCACGGGGTCCTTGGGCACAGAGTGAGTGGATGAACACGAACAGGTGCTAATGAGTCCAGAGCATCTCCCCCCACCTTATTATAAGCCAGTACAAGACAGTCTGGACTCATGCTTTCACTCGATAAACCCGATAAGTCCAGCACCGCCGCTAGACCTTCTGGGGTAACTCCCCTCAAAGGGTGGTACTGGACCATCTCCATAGGGGCAGGACTAGTTGGGGGTGCCCCAAAACTGAACCTTATGGTGTGATGGTCAGACCATCAGAGAGGGGAGGTTGGGGGCTGGAAGGTGGTTTGGGCAGGGGACAATTTATTGCAGGGTGGCCAAGCACAGGGTGGGTGGAGTTGTACTTGTAAAATGGATGCCAAGTCACATCAACTTCTGGAATTAGTATCCAATTTGATATCCTAACTTTTAGGATTTGGGATTTTCAACACCTTTATTCAAAAATCCTAAAATCCTAATCCTCTGCTGAAATCAGAGGTTATCTGTTTTTATAATATCTGAACAACCCTAGTGGACAGCCCAAATAGTTTGCAGCCACTTGAGTAAGTATAGGCCACTCCATCTTTTCTGATATCCAGAAT
The DNA here is from genome assembly GCA_016271365.2 of Neoceratodus forsteri. Lineage (NCBI taxonomy): Eukaryota > Metazoa > Chordata > Ceratodontiformes > Ceratodontidae > Neoceratodus > Neoceratodus forsteri. The sequence goes on from CM057456.1 coordinate 1,536,303,859, forward strand.
TTAAAATGATCTGAACTACAGTGTCATTTTTGTTCAACCAAACAACTAAGCATCATTGTATTTGCACTAATAGTATGCCTAAAGATGTAGTATTCATCTGAGTCTGTCTTTTTAAAGACTGATGTGAGCTACATTTCTCACTAAGATTATTTTGCTGCTGCTGTAGTGGTATCAGCACGTGTCTGTGCATTGCCAAATCCAGACATAGTGGGCCCAATTCCAGAAGGTGGGCACAGGCCTTGTGCCATGCCCTGAGTACCACGCAAAGTTTGACACAGCAGCATCAAAGTCCTTGGACACAACTCTGTGCTATTCCAAAAAAGGGTTTGCACAGTTGTGACAGTTTTCTCACTTTATGGCAGCTTGCACCAAGGTTTGGTGCAAGCCCCGTACTAGGGATACCCCCACAGATGCAAAGTTAGACCAGTAGGGAGATGGTCTAACTTTGTGGTGTTGGGGACTTATGGCAGCGACTTCTGGAATAGTGATTTTGATGCAGGTTGGCACTTGTGTCAACAACCCTGCTGCAAGTCCCCTGTGGCAATTCCAGCCGCTTCTGGAATTGGGCCCAGTGTCTTTAACATATTGAACCATACTAACTTATTTTTAAAAGATCTTGTGGCCTCCTCTGGTAGAACAGACACTTTCAAACAAAGGCCAAGAACTGTGGAAAGAACATACTTTTTTGTCTTCAAAGATGCCATCAAACTGCTTATGAAGTTCTTTGCTGAAAACATTTGTTAGTGAAGCTACCTGTTTAAGGATATCATATTTTGGTGGACTGTTTCCATCTTGGATGACAAGGTACAAGGCATGGGAATAACCTGACTCAAAGAAGGCACTTCAAAACTTGGGTGTTTGGCTACTTGCTCAAAAGGTCTCAACACATTAACAAGAAAGAGCTTATGTTCTACCCAACTGCATTTGTGTTGTACTGTCAATAATATAATTGCCACTGCATGAAGTACCATTGTGTTGGTTGACCATTCATGGCACTCCAGACCTTATATCATGGGTTTTACCCACCTGATAGGCTAGTGATGCACATGACCTAGGATCAAATTTCTAGACCCCAGGTCCCAGAAGCCCCTGCTCTCCAGTTCAAATTGTGCATCTGATCAGGCTACAAGCACCCCAGGAGTCCCTGTATTGTACCAGGAAAGGTAGGCCTGTGGAATCCACAGAATCATATTCTTTAAAAAAAATGTTTTGTCTTTGAGCCTACCTACAGTAAATGTTGAGCAACTGAGGATCCAGAGCTATTTAAAACATTAGTTTGTGTTATTTTGTATGTTGTGGCAGTTGAGAGTACTGCATTATGAACTTGGTGGCTACCAAACTGGTAGCTGCTGAAAGGACAGAGCAGATTTTGCTGCTTCGATTTTCTTAATATAGTCCTGTAGTTCAGAGCAGACTGTGCTGCTTCATTGTTTGTTTTAATGGATCTTTGCCTTGTTTTCTGCCACTTTAAATGGCTATTGACTACTGCTGAAAGATTTGCTTGGGGTCTAGTGAGGAAAAGGCCTGCCTATGCCTGCCGTCCGCAGCCCCGAGAGCGTTGCTATACGGTTTCCTCTTGGAGTCAAGCGTTTAAATGTACATGGACATCTCTACATGTTTCTTTGTTTTTTTGCTCTAATTCTGGTATCAACATTGTTTCAGCCTCATGGCCACTCAGGGTAGCTCCGGTAAGCCGATGGAGCACGCCGAGGACTGCGTGGTCGCTACGTACCCCTCCACTCCCATCACAACAGGCAATCATTTTTTAGCTGCATTCAGCTTGTTAGGGAATTTTGCCCTCGCCTTTAAATCATGGCAGCACTTTGTTTCCTGCACCATGTGCTTTGCACAAGCAGTCGCACTCCTCAAGCGGCCTCCCCCACGTAGCGTGCAGCTGATCAGAATCAGCTTGTATCCATGGTCAGGCCCATTCACTGTCTCTCCCTCAGGCAGCCATCCAGCTTTCAAATGGCTATCGCTGCTGCTCCTATACTATTGCAGCAACTAAGGAGCAAGGGAGAGAACCTAGGTGCAGCTCTCCAGGGAATCTTACTTTGTCCTGGTGGTCTGGGAGCAGAAGTCATCTCCAGGGTGGGCCCTGATGAGAAGGAGGGGTGACAGAGGAAAAGCTCATTTAGGTTCAGGCCTCGAGGCCTCCACGCTCTATCTAGAGGGAACAGGATAGACTCCCTGCAACAGGGGGTATACTCAGGAGCTCAGGGGTCCAGAAGAAGTTTATTTTCAGCAAGAGGCTCCCACATGGGCCTCAACCATCTCCCCTCCCAAGCGGAGACCACTAGGCTGTGGGTGGAACACGAAGCATTGCTATTGGAGGGAGATTCCCCAGGCTAGGACCCTTCTTCAGTGGCCTACTTGACTGGGTTCCCCAATCACCCTCATGATCATGTTTACCACGATCCTCCACCTTCCTTTCCATCTGGGGGCACCTCACAATAGCAGCCCTCTGATGGGGGTACAAGAAGAAGAAGAAAAGATGCTTTCCATTCCCTCTGAATGGGATGGTTATCCCTCCATTGTTTGAAGTCTGGCCACCATTTGAAAGTGAGTGAGGGTTACCCTGCCTGCTCAACACCAGGTTGTGTTTGGGGAGATGAATCAAATGATTAGCAGGCATGTCACAGGTTTTTAAGTGTTGTGGTCACTACCCATTTGATGGATGACGTATTATTGTTCTTGTTGGGGGCATCCGGCTTCTCGCCAGAGGCCCATCTTTTCCCTGTCCCTAACTCCCCTCTTTTCTTTCTTTTCTCACTTTTTCTCCCCAGATGGTGAAAGCAAGGAAATGCACCACATGTAGCACCACCCTGATGCCCCATAAAATGGGGCCTGTATGCCCCGCGTGCATTCATGGTGAGGACGAATAATCTCTGGAGCAATCTCCAGTGATGGAATATGATACCCCTGTACCCAGCAGAAATACTTGGATGGACCTAGGAACTATTCCCCTACAGCAGGGGTTCTCAAATGGTGAGGCTAGCCTCTCTGGGGAGGCCCCAACCTGTTCCAGGGGAGGCTCAAGCAAGTCTGAAAAATGGTTCAAGAATGAAACTAGAGGAGCAAGTAGGCTGGCCTGTTGGGGGGGGGTTACAATAAACTAAATAATATTTATTTTATTTATTTGTTATTCAGATAACACCTTTGAGCACAGGAGCTCTTTTTCAAAGGCCCCACGTTAGTATAAGACAAAGAACTGAATGTGAGCCAAGTACTCAAAGGGGTTTCAATTTATTATTGGTGTACTGCGCAAAGTACAGTATGTTTTTTTTCTTTGGGGAGGTACAAGATTATATCAGTTTTTGGGGGAGGCTCAAAATCTTTTCCATAGATTTGGGGAGGCTCACTGTGACAAAGTCTAAGAACTATTGCCCTACAGGAACCAGCAAGCAGCGGTGGTTATGATGGAGAGTCAACAAAACTTTATGCTCAAGATCATGGAGAGGTTGGAAGCCATGATGAATCCCAGGTTGGCACCAATCCCGAAACCACAGCCAGAGCCAGAGAACCCAGGGGAGACATCAGGGATTTGTGCAGACCCAGTTAACCCACCCCCAAGCTCCCCAGCCCCTGACAATGGGGACAATGCTGGAGATAAGGAGCCCCTCGAGGTCAAGGAACCCATACCGTCCGATGAAGAAGAGATGGAAATGTAGTCTGTCCCATCTCTCACATCCAAACTGTGCTCCTTTGACTTCATCCCAGGTCTTATGAGGATAATTAAGACCACCATGGGGTTCAAGTTCGAGGAGGGCCAACCCGAATTGAAGCTTGATTCCATGATTCAGCAAAAGAAAGCCACGAAGGAAACCTTTCCGGTCTGCCTGGCAATTGATGACATATTCATTAAAGAGTGGGAGTCTACAGAACCAGGCAAAATGTCGGACAAGAGGAACCTAGACCATATGTACCCAGTCCAGGAGGACAAGGCCAGCGCCTGGTGCACTGCAGCCATGATTGACCCACAAGTGGTGGCACTCAGCAAGAAGACGGTCCTACCATGCGGTGCCATATCATTGAAGGACCCAGCTGATAAAAAGGTGGAGGACATGTTGAAAAAGTTGTTCGAGATAGAAGACACAGCTGCAAAGGCTTCAATTACTGCCGTCTACATGGCACGCGTCCAAATATGCTGGCTTGAGGAGCTCCTAGACAAAGCAGCTCCCAAGACCAGGGAGGTTGAACTATTAGAATGCACACTGGATGCTGCTAAGTACCTGGCAGATATGGCAGTGGACACTCTGAAGTTGAACGCCAGGGCCACAGCCCTAACAAACCAGGCCAGAAGAGTATTATGGTTAAAACTATGGGAAGCAGACAATGAGTCCAATACGCTGCTACAAAACCTACCAATGAAGTGCAAGCATGTCTTTGGGGAAGATCTACAAGACTACCTGAAACAGAAGGAAATGGGGAAGGACCTCCTCAAGAACAAAAACAGACCAACCTACCTGCCTTCAGGAAGACGGAGATTTTTTTGGGGGGGCAGCAAACAGCAAGCCCGTAGAGACATTTATTACCAGAACAATTACTTTCAAGGCAGAGGGAGCCAAGGAGGGCACCGTAACTCCTTCAACTCTAGTTACCAGTCCTCGACCTTCTGGGGCCGTGGTTCTAAGTTCGGTGGCAGAGGAAGGGGAAACAGAAACAAACAACAATGACTACAGACTTCTCCTCAAAAGATAATGCCCATGCAGGGCCCTGGTCCAGCCATGGACAAAAGACTCATGCTGTTCCACCACCAGTGGCGCAGTATAACCTCAGACAGATGGGTACTAGAGGTAGTGTCCAGAGGGTACTTTATAGAACTGTCCAGCTCTCAGGTGTCACACAGGTTCATAAGCTCCCCCATATCAGGAAAAAGGGCGTTACCCCATCAGGTGCAACAAATACTGCAAGACCTGATGTACAACAAGGCAATCCAGTTAGTGCCTCCACACGAGCAAGAACAGGGAGTGTACTCCATCTTCTTCCTCATCCCCAAAAAGACTGGGGAACTTCACCCCATTCTGGACCTCAAATAACTCAACAGATTCATGGTTTCTCAGAGTTCAAGATGGAAATGCTGAATTTGACCCTCCGCAGCATTTGAGTGGGCAACTACCTCACTTCTATAGATCTGAAGGACGCATACCTTCACATCCCCATTCAGCAATGCCACAGAAAGTATCTGTGGTTCCACATCCTTGGGCAGTATTTTCAATACCAAGCCTTACCCTTCGGTCTTACCTCAGCACCAAGGGTGTTCACCAAGGTGTCCGTAGTCCTCGCTGCCAGGCTGAGAGAGCAGGGAGTGGATTTTGTTCCTTACCTGGATGACTGGCTAATCCAAGCACGGTTCAGGGAGCAATCTCTCGGATCCACCAGGATGGCATTGTGGACGCTCGAGGAACACGGCTGGGCAGTAAACCAAGCCAGGAGCTATCTGGTACCCACGCAACAGCTGGAACACCTGGGAGCAGAAGTAAACACGCTCTAGGGGTGGGCCAGGCCATCCCAAAAGAGGGTAGAAACAGTGATAACCTTAGCCCATCAGCTAAAGGACAACAACCTACCGACTATTGGGCAGATATCTCAGATGCTGGGCTGCATGGCATCATCCATCGACCTGGTACCATGGGCCAGGTGGCATATGAGATCCCTACACAACTACATGCTGTCCCACAGATCCCTGAATGAGTGGAACCTGAGGGTCAGGATACCACTGCCTGCCATGGTGCGATGCTCCCTAGGCTGGTGGACAGCACGACAATCCCTCATGCAAGGGGTCCCACTAGAGGCAACCTACGATGTCTCCATCAAGACAGATGCAAGCCTTCTAGGGTGGGGAGCTCACTTGGGCCCTCAGTCATCCCAGGGCAGCTGGATGACTCTAGAGGCCAAGCTGTCCATCAACGTGCTAGAAATGACGGCAGACTTCCATGCCCTTAGATCATTCCAAACGACCATTTCCGGTCAATCAGTGCTGATTCGCTCAGACAACCAGGTCACTGTGGCCTACATTGCCAAACAAGGGGGAACCAGAAGCAAGACCATGCAAAGAGAAGTCATGAGGGTACTGGACTGGGCTCAGACCCATTTGGCTCACATTGGCGTGATCCATCTAGCCAGCAAGCTCAACATTCGAGTGGATTGGCTCAGCTGTCAGCAGGTGCACCCAGGAGAGTGGCACCTACACAAGGACCTGTTCCAGCTGATACAGGAGTCATGGGGTCCCATTTCCATGGATCTCATGGCAACAATGGACAACACCCAGTTGAAATGGTTCTTTTCCAGATACAGGGAACACCGCTCCCAGGGAGTTGACGTGCTGTCCCCAGGACCAGGCGTATGTGTTCCCCCCCATTCCCCTCCTACCGCAGGTCCTAACCAAGATCCATCAATCGTAAAAGACCATTATCCTGGTGGCACCATGCTGGCCCAGGATAGCCTGGTTCTCATCACTGGCAGCCATGGAACTGGACAAGTGTAGGCTCCCATACAGACTGGACATGCTAACCCAAGGACCCTTTGTTCACCCCACTCCAGGAACCCTGAAACTAACAGCCTGGCTCCTGAGAGGCAGAGACTGCTGAGAATGGGCTACCATGCATCGGTTATTTCCACACTGCTGCAGTCCAGAAGGCCATCTACCACCACTACCTATGGCAGGCAGTGGACCATCTTTGCAGCATGGTGCAGAGACAGAGAGAAAGAGCCAGAACAAGCAGACATGTCAATCATACTGCTATACCTACAACAAGGGGTAGATAAAGGGCTATCCCATTCATCTCTCAGGATGTGGCTGTCTGCCATCAGTGCCGCCATTGGACCCATAGGCCAGCACAGCCCGGGGCCCATCCTGACATGGTACATTTCCTCAGGCCAGTGGAAGTGCTCCACCCCAGGGTCAGGACTCTAATCGCCCCCTTGGACCTGACTCTAGTCTTAGATTCCTTCTGCTCCACTCCCTTCAAGCCCTTAAAGGAAGTAGACCTATACTGGGTGGGTCTAAAAACCTATTTTCTGGTGGCCATTTGCTCCACTCAGAGGATTAGTGAGCTGGGGGCACTGTCATGTAGGGGCCCTAAGCCATGTTTACCCCTCAAGGGGTACACTTACGGACAGTTCTGGCTTTTCAGCCAAAAGTCATGTCCATGTTCCATAAGGAACAACCCATTGAATTGCCAACATTCTCGGATACATCACAGACAGGGGACATAAGGGTACCTCATCACCTGGATGTGGGGGGCTCACTAGCCAAATACATATCTAGAACACAGCCCATACGTAAAACTGAGAAACTATTCATTGTTTCAAAAGGGCAATGACAGGGTAGGGCGGTGTCCAAGACCACTATACCGGGCTGGCTCAAGAGAATCATTCAGGAGGCTTACAAGGTGAAGGACCTAACACCACCAGAGGGTATTAGGGCTCATTCTACCAGGGCTGTGTCCACCTCCTGGGTGGAGAGGGACAATGTGACTACAGAGGACATCTGCAAGGCAGCCACTTGGACCTCCATCCATACCTTTGCCAGGCACTACAGCTTGAACCACCTCTACAAGCTACAGGCACCATTTTCCACTCAGGTTCTCTAGGAAGCCAGCTCACACTCCTTTCACTCTGAGATCATTCTGTCCTGCCCAATTGGGTACAGTACTGTTTCTTATCAACCCATGATGTAAGGTCTGGAGTGCCATGGATGGTCAACCAATACAATGGGTGTTTACTTACCTGGTAAAGGTGATTGTGTTGGTTGACATCCATGGCACTCTTCGGCCCACCCTACAGAGTGATCAGAGTGACTGGGAGTAGGATAGAACAATGTCAAGCAAATAAGGGTCCATCTCTAGGGAAATGCCGACATCTAGGATGTCCCCCGTCGGTTATAAGCAGGCCGAGTATTAGTATTGTATCAATAGGTAAATAAATGGGCCTTACAAGTCATATTAGAAGGCATCTCAGTGTGCATGTGTGTTTGTTATCTCAAATCATATTGTGGTATTACTAACCTTACTTTACAGCTATGGAAGATTCAAACTGGAGAGCAGGGGCTTCTGGGACCTGGGGTCTAGAAATCTGATCCTAGGTCATGTGCATCACTAGCCTATCAGGTGGGCTAAAACCCATGATGTAAGGTCTGGAGTGTCATGGATGTCAACCAACACAATCACCTTTACCAGGTGAGTAAATACCCATTTTCTGCTCTAGCAACCATTCCAACATATAAAATGTTAAATTCCACCAGTTCACATTTTTGATCAAGTGCTGCTGTGAAGTATTACTTTTCTTTTGAAAATTGCTTAAGTACTTCTTTGATTTTAATGAATGATGAAACTGACCACATATTTCTAATACTGTACTGAGTACAATAGAGACTGCTCTGTTACTGCTAGGGTTTTGCACACTATGAGATTTGTAGTGTGAACACAACAGGGAACATGTTCATATCCCCCCCATCATAGTTTGTTTTCAACATGTTTCTAAAATTATCAGTACTGTTGCAAACATGCCAGGGTTTAGTTTGTTTGCATACATCCAGATATTCATCATGGAGTTTATACACTGTATGCTGAATACTGGCAGCAGTAGGTTCTCACTCAAAAACAGCAACATGCAAAACAGCCATCTCCTGAAAGTTACAAGCCCTGTCACTGTTTGAATTCAATTGAGTAGCACTATGTGCTTTTCATTTTCAGCAATCTACAGCCAGTGAGCTGTTCTAGACAAGAATGCATTACAAATGCCAATGATTGTCCAGATATCAGAAGTAAAGTGAATAGGCCCAATATCAGCAATTTTTTTTTCACAGATTTGTTTTTTCACTACATTATAGATGAAAGGTAAGTTAGTATAGCTGAATGTAATATGATACAAATTATTGTACTAAGGTTCTGGTAACTTTACAAACCTTTTTAACAAGCATTCAACAAGAGAGAGAGAGGTTGGAGGTCAAGAGCTACCATCTCACCTCTGTGGGTTATTTTTGATGAGAGAGGGTGATTAGAAACAAAAGCCTGTCTTGAGTCAAAAAATGTGTGTAATACCTGTTTTCTGCTGCTTGATACTTGGGCTGTCTGAACTATTGCTGCCTGAAATGGAAAATTCATGGTGATATTTGTTGATATGCCCCCAGGATGGTGACAATATTACAGCAAAAACGTTGATGCTGACAACATCGACGTTTTCGCTGTAACAGTCCGCCCGAGACTCCAGCACTCTCTTTCCTGGTCCTGCATCCCTCCCAGATCCAACTCTGACTCAGAGTTAAAATCCTTTGGATGGGGGTGGGGAAGAGTCCCCCATATGGGATGTTCAGGAGCAAAGCCCTCGATGAAAAAACAGCCAGGGTCTCCAGTCGGATTTATGTCAACTGCAAATTGCAGTCAACATAAATCCTTCGCTGTGATGGTGGTCGACAACTTAGTTGTCGAACCGGCATCCTAGAGCCATATTTTTTCACATGGTTCCACAAACCAGTGGTGGTTGGATGGCTTGTTTGCCTACTCCAACTAATACAAGCCCTGGGGTGCATACAGGTAGCTGTTTTACATCTTCTGGATGAAAAATAAAATGCTGCCATACATCAAATGTGAAACTTGAACAGCTTGCTTGTTTTTTGACTTGTGTCCGGCATTATTTTTTATGAAGATTTCTTTGTTATTTTAGACAACAATGAAGCAGAATATTGGGAACAGAAGCTGTTGGTACTGGTGGAGTAATAACACTGATGCCACTGTCGTTTCAAATGTCATCTACAATAAATGAGAAGTCTGGGTAACAGTGTCATTTTCTTAATTTGCAGTGCAAGTGTTAAACAAGGCAGATGTATTATGATCTCAATTAGCAGATGTTGCTGGGATGGTGGTCATGGTACTGAATTTGGCATGCTGCGTCCTAGGAGTACATGTATGTCACCTTCTAGGAAGATAGAGATACAGCAGCAGGGGTAGTAACATCAGTAGTAGTGTCCAAATCGGAGGAAATATCTTGATGCTATTAACACTTGTGCTGCCTCAATCAACAGCAGCTATTATGCTAAGAATTGTTATACTTATTTTTATTTGTTTATTTTTTTCTATTTTAGTCTTTGGTAACTGGGTAAGGCCCACTATGCACAAATGCCTGTTTTCAGGGGCGACCTGGAAGCACTGGGTGGTTAAGTGACTTGCTCAGAATCACACAGTATGCAAGTGGAAGTTGTGAGAATCAGACTCAGGTCTGGTCTGCTGGATGTACCAAGCTCGTTCACACCTCATTCCTCTAACCTCTAGGCTATACTGCCAGCCAAGACTGACAAGAGGAGTACTACTGCTGCCATTAGTATATTTCTTTTATTCTTACTTTTTTGTGGAACCTACTGTACATGGGTACAGCATTTCTCAAAAAGGGAGAAATGGTCAGCATGCAAACTTCTTTGCAGGACATAATTGTTACTACTGCTACCAGAATTATAAAAAAGTACTCTGTGTGGAACTTAATTGGTGGTCAGATGAAATGGAAGACATTTGCTTTTCATTCACTGCAATATTAGTTGGTGTTTAAGAAAATGGACATAAATCTCTTTGGTCTTACAATAAGGCCAGTGCTAGTTTGCTTCACTTCAGATGCTATTTTTACAATGGTGGGCATAGCCCAACAGGAGTATTGCATTCAGAAAAGGGCTGATGTCATCTTTGCTACCAAACAACATGATAGAGAGTTAAAAATAGATTCCTCCACTGAAGCCTCATTACTACGCTGCCTGTGTGTGTATAAGACACTTTAGAGCACTGTTTTTCCTCTGGTTTGAGGAGTTAATTAAGCCCACAGAAAGTTACAGTAACTCATTATCTTCTGGCAGTCATTCTGTGTCAGATTACCAATGGATAGTACAGACATTAATAGAAAGCTATTGGAAGTAGAATGGATTACACACTTCCTGGAATTTTCTGCATAACAAATAAGCTCTGCTGTTTCCCTAGGCCCCCATAAACACACCTCATTAAGCCATTTGACACCACCATCCTAAGAGCAGTCAGTGTGCTACTTTACAGGACATTGCATAGCAAGAGTCCCAGTGTTGCTTTTTTCCAAATAATACACCAGCTTCATTCTCAGGTAGGCAGTTCTGGGCTACTGTTTATATTTTACTGAATGTTCTTAACCTGCAATTTGTGACCATGGATGTTTACAACTCAGTGATAGTAACCACATTTAATTTACTTACAAATAGGTAGGCATTTGTGTGTTTAATTTTTGTTTGACTTACTGTAGGTTACACATTGAAACTGATAAGTTCATAACATGCTGCATTGTGATTCAATGAACTGATAAATGGAGGTTTTGGTTTCTTTTACAAATTCATTTTTCCTGACCATGGATATACTAAAACAAAAAATTCTCAACAAAATTTTAAGAAATAAGGAGTTTAGCAGTAATTTAGTTGATATGGTCTAAAGAGATGCTCCCTGGAAAATTACCTGGTTGGGGGGAGAGAGGCTGCCACAAGCAGAATGGGACTTGATGGATGGGGGCGCTCATAGCAGCAGAAGGGGCATGCTGGTATTAAAAGTTTAGTGGTATAGATGTAGAGGCACCAGTATGTAAGCATGACTTTAGCAGAGGATTAATTGTGACTGGGGGTGAGGGAGTGAGTCTTGGTATTTATAGCATAATGGTTTTCTGAAACTTCAGCCTTCAATGGGTTAGACTCTACATCCATCTGTACAGCATATCATTAAGCCACATGCAGTGGGGTATGGGTAAAACATAGATCACCAGTCTCAGACCAGAGCTGTAAAATCTGGACTGGGCACAGCTTGTGCAAATATTGCTGATCCACTCACTCCAGATGATCTAGTCTGGCTTTTACCTATCTGGTCTGGACCTGACAGTTCTGTTTTTAACCATGCCAAGGAAGGGTTGAAAAATAGACTTCCAGGAGTGGACCAGATATGAAACATCAGACTGAACAGTGCAGCCAGAGTGACTGGATCAGCAGTATTTGTGCAAGTTGCACCCAGTATGGCCAGTTTGGAGTTTTACAGAACTAATGTGGTTCAGGTCTGTCAGTCCAGTTTTTAATCAATCAGTCTTTATTTTATACTGCAAGGCATGTGAGCAAACATGGCCATTTACACAAATGTCCAGTTTAGCATAAAAAGAGAACAGAACACCAGGTCAAACAATTACATAGTAAAATACAGTATAAACAGGTCTAACATAAACAGGTCTTATACAGAGATCTTGAGGGACAAACAGAAGAAAGGGGAAGGAAATAACTAACAGTGACAAATTTACAACATAAGACATAGTTAAAGGTGCAGCTCAGGAACATGAACAGTTGGGTGATGCATCGAAAAGAAGACGTGCAAGTCCTGCAACACCCAGATCATGCATGCTGACTAGCATTCCTGTTGTGTGATCTGCCATGGCCCCAAACACTGGGCCAAGGATTGTGCACCTTGCCAATCCTTCATCCAGACCACATGGATTAGGCACCAGAAAAAGCATGACACCCACTTGCTGGAGAAGTGCCTAGGTTTGATGGAAAAAGAGCTGCAGAATCTGTGGGAAAAATCTTCTTCTCTAACAACAGAACCCAAAAAGAAAAAAAAGGACAAGGAGAGGCAACGACACCCAGATAGGTCTCCATCCACTTGGTGTGACCATTGAGCACCACTGACACCAGAGGGACTGCCACTAAGGTAACTATCCTTATTGCCAGTCTCCTACCACTCCAATGGATCAGACCGGGGCCTCCCTGCCTGCTTTACTCATGGTGCAGTCAGGCCTCTTCTTGGACAATGGAACCCCTATTGTGTTCCATAGGCCCATATCTTCTTCAGTGTCTATTGCCATCAGCCAGGTCAATAAGTCACTCCCCAGCCCCACTGAGGAGCACATGATCACAGCCAGTAAACTGGACTCCAACTTCGCTGTTGTCTGCATGGTCCAGGTCAATATGTCAGACATTATCTCTTCTGACGTCTGCACTGCCTCAGCTGATAAGTCACTCCCTAGTTCCTCTGGGGACTGCACAGCTTGTGCTCTCCCATCAGGGTCACAGTATACTCCTGACATTGAGTTGAGCCAGCTGCTGGACATTCAACAGTCTTTTGAGGGTTCCTCGTTCCCACTGACACAACCAGACCCTCCAGGCATGCCTGCCTGAGGTGGGCACTAATTTGGAGGTTTTTCCACCTTTGCTGGGTCAGTCTCTTCCTGATTCACCCACTGGGCCTGTTGTTAATTCCTCCAGGGACCTTCCATCAGGACCTCCTCAGCCCAAGCCCCCTTGAACAACTAGGTTCCACCATCTTGGACTCCTTCTTCCCAGACCACGGAGGGTCTTCTGCCAGGTTCTGTTCACACCCCGACACCAAGTGACCCTTCACCATGTGACTCTTAACTGAGTCAGGATATATATGGCACTCCAGCTATTCCTCAAATGCTGAACAGCCTTCCATCAGGCCCCCAAGCACAGAATCTTCCAGTGCCAAACATTCCTGTGCCTGATCCAGTGCCAGCCCCTTTGAATATCCCTATGGGGCTAACACCTGGCATTTCTGAACTTCCTGCTGGGCCTTCAGCCTCATCTCCTGCCAGGCCTTCAGCTCCACCTCCAGCTGGACCTATGGGCAATGTTCCAGGCTATCCGCCCCCACAATACCCAATGTACCCTTCACCAGGGTATCTAATACCTGGTCATCAACCCCATTATGTACCAGATGCCAGGTTATGTCTAATCAATGATATGCTCCTTCTGGCTTTCCCTACTCCTATCAGGCTCATGGATACCCTCAATATCAGATGCCGAGCTATCCATTATACCAGCCTCTTCCTCCACCACCTCCTCCTCAGCCTCAGGCTTTGCCTCCACAGCAGCCTCAGGGTGATATCCAGGTACTGTTTCATACCCTGATTTAGAAGGAGAGGACTCAACAAGCCTTTGAGATTGACCATCAGAAACCAGTAGTGGCCTCTACTCCTGCCTCCTTTCTGACCCCCAAGATAAGTCTCTTCTGTAGATTCCCACCTTTCTGGAGAAGGCTCCTCTAGATACCAGGTCAGGGATAAAACCCAGGACACTCTTCTAAAAAGGGTTCAGACTCCCAGCAGGCACTCTTTGGACTCTGACTTGTCCTCCAGTACTGGTATGCATACACCTATAGAGCCTTAGCCTAAGGATTCCCCAAATGTTCCCTCCAGAGGACCCTTTCTTTGCAAAATTACTCATAACTATACAAAATGCCTGTGGCTGGGCTATCCAGGAACAGGATCCAAAATGGAAAAGGTTTATGGAGCATCTAAACACGACTGACATAGCTCCTATGCCTATACTGCCTTGGACTGGGCCCCATAAAGACTGGATGTCCACTGTTTGGCAACAGCCTTCCTTCATTCAGGCTGTCTCAAAAAATGCAGACAGGATGTACCCCCCCAAATGGGGTCACACATATTACTGGCCATCCTAATGCAGACTCGATTGTTATCACACCTGCCCAAGACCAGTCCTTTAAGCCTAGCATTTGAGCATGTTTCCTCCTGAAAATGAGTGTAAGCAGCTGTACAATTTTAGTTACAAGATCCATTCCTCCTCTACTTGTGCCCTAAGATCCCTTAATTATGTGGCTTATATTGTTTCCTATCAGAAATCTTCCCTGGCCTCACTTGAGTCAAAGATGGAAGCTATCCAGGACCAGGACCTTAAGGCCGAGATTGCCAAGACCATAAGAATGGCTAAAATCTTCAGTCATCATGCCCTCCGGGCTACTTATGACACAGTAGACTCAGTTGCTCACACCACAGTTACTGCTGTCTGCATTAGGTGACATTTGTGGCTCAGGATTGCTAGCCTGGCACAAGACATCCAGAACTCCATAGTGGATGACCCTTTCAGGGGATCTGTGTTTCTCAGAGGTGATGCTAAGGAAGGATATTATCACTGAAATGTAGGACTGAGGTAAATCCATCCACGATGTCCGCTTCATGTACCGAGAGGGTTACAAAGGCAGTCTTTTCTTTAGCATCAGGGATGCCAGACCAAAGAGGCCCCTGCCAAAGGCCAGGCCAAATGCTGGTATCCAGAATCAGGAACCCCTACTCTCCCTGCCAGTCCCAGAAGCCTCCCAGAGGTGCTTCTGACTCCCTCCCCTTGGCATCCTGACTTGTGGGGAACCCCCCTGCATTCTATAGATTCTCTAGGGGAATGAGTGGGGAGGAGAAGATTTGCCCTCCACCTTCCAGGGTCACAGGACATAACCACGGACTCTTGAGTTCTTCAGTTGATAGCAAGAGGTCACACCATAGAGTTCCTAGACAGGTCTCCAGACAACCCCCCAGGCCTCTCTCATTATTCTCCAAGGCACCTGTCTCTGATAGGGGACGAGATCCAGACTATTTTGAAAAAGTCAGCCATAAGGCCCGTGGTTCTGGCACAGATAGGAAGGGTACTACTTTAATTTCTTCCTAGTGCCTAGTGCCCAAAATGAAGGTGACCTAAGATCCACTGTGGACCTCAGCATGCTCAACCTGTACATTAAGTACAAGAGGTTCTGCATGCTCACCATGCAGGGACTTATACCCCTGCTCCACAAGAGCCATTGGCTTTGTGTGCTGGACATGCAGGATGCTTACCTGCATATCCCCATCTTCCAGGCCCACAGCCACTTTCTGCAGTTTGCCTTCCAGGGGGAACATTACCAGTTCAAGGCTCTCCCTTTTGGCTTATCCTCAGCACCTTGGGTTTTTACCAAGTGTCTAGTAGTGGTGGCTGCAGCCCTATGCCTCAGAGGGATCCAATTGTGCCTGTATCAGGATGATTGGCTTCTATCAGCCCCATCACAGAGCAATCTGAGTGAGTCACTCTCCTTCACCCTGGACCTCTTTTCCAGACTTGGAATAACAGTCAACTATCCCAGGTCCCACCTCTCCCCTTCCAATGCTTACAATTCATTTGGGGCAGTGCTGGATACAGTCCGGGGGCAGGCCTTCCTCCCATTGGACAAAGTGGAGACCCTGCAGGAACAGGCCAGATTAGTGGCCAACTCAAGCTGGACCACAGCCTGGTAGATCCTCCATTTTCTTGGGATGATGGCAGCTGCAATCCCTACAGTTCCTCTAGCCAGACTGCATATGAGGGTGACTCAATGGACTTTTCATGTCCAATAGGATCAGTGACTGGACAACCTGGACCACAGAGTCCTAGAGTCCTGGTACATGAAGAAGGATCTTCTTTGGTAGCAGGAGTTTTCCAGTTCTCCATGGGGTTTTCTATCTCAACCCTCTGCTCCTACCATGACCCTTACAATGGATGCTTCATGTAAAGGCTGGGGAGCCCATCCAGGAGACAATCAGACTCAGAGAACATGGTCTCAGCTGGAAGCATCCCTACACATCAATGTGTTAGAAATGAGGGCAGTACTGTATGGTCTCCAGGTTTTCCACCCTCTTCTATGTCCAGGGACACTCCTGATTCAGACTGACAATATGTCTGTGGCCTGGTACCTGAAAAAACAGGGAGGCATTTGCTTGTACCCTCTATGCCAGGAGGCAATGAAAGTGTGGTATTGGGCAGTCCAGCACGCTCTCTACCTGACTGTTGTCCATGTACTGGACGTCAGCAACATCCTGGCAGACAGTCTCAGCCACACCACTGTCAGGGCTCATGAGTGGGAGCTAAATCAAGTGGTGGTTGAAAGCTTATTCAACCTGTGGAATTGGCCAGAGATAGACCTCTTCATCTCCCCATCCAACACAAAACTACCCAATTGTTGCTGGCTCATTCCAGGGCATGGTACTTTCTGGTGAGATGCACTGTCTCTGTGCTGGACAAGGAGGTTTTTGTATGCCTTTCCTCCCTTCCCAGTGCTTCAGAAGGTTCTCCTGAAGCTACAGGCAGAAAGAGCTCATGTGATTCTAATAGCCCTTCTTTGGCCTCATCAGATTAGGTTCCCTCTGCTTCAACAGCTATCGATGGAACCCCAAGTACCATTGCTTCTCCACCATGATCTTCTGACCCAGGAGCAGGGCAGGCTGGTGCATCCAGGCCTCAAATACTTCCACCTGCATGCGTGGCACCTTTGGACACATGTGGAATAACTCCCATTGTTATTATTGTTTTACAAAAATTGTCAACTGTGCAGACACATTTGTAAAAAATGAATTATAATAGTGAGACTTTTTAAAATGTTATTTGACTTGCCATACTCATGCTTGTTTACCTACTTACTCAGTCTCCTACTTGTTTCTGTCCTTGTACTAACTAATTACTGTTGATTCATATCAAGGGGTTGTTGATTTTCATATTGTGTGTGCCTGGGGTGGAGCAGCAATAAAAGATAATCTATGCAATACCCTCAGTAGCACACCTACCCCAGTTTACTTTTACCTGGTGCCAATTTTTAGGCCTTGTACAGCAATATCTTCCTTCAAGAGAACAGCTTGTAATGAAATGTGTAAGATTTACATTGACACTTGGGTATATGCACTTTTATATTATACACATTATGTGTGTGAACTGCATAGCAATCTCTAAAAAAAATCAATTAAACACATCAAATGTCTTCAAAAGCATGTCTTGACATTGTGTTTATCTTCCACATTGTCACAACATATAGTTGTCTCAGCAATGTTTTCAGTTAAGGTACAGTAACTTCATGCATATGATGGCCTGTTTCTGTTGAGTTGATTGCTATAACAGTGCATAGAATAACATGTGAAACATATAGGTAACTGTAATACAGATGGTGGCATTATTTTTAAATCTGCCCTTTCTCAATGTACCTACTTTAATTCCGTTAGTATATGCAACAGCAATTCATGTTTATGTTTAAGCCCATGAAACACCTTTATCTAGTTAAGGCAGTCACAGTTGTAATGGCTGTACCAGATCTTGTTGTAGTTGGTAGACCACGAGGACTATCAGTGTTGTCATCATCACTACTGCTGACTGAGCTTTCATTTGTATTTTTGCTTGTGGTAGGGTGATAAGTACTTAAATGGTGACACTGGAAAAAAAACACAAGTGGCCCTCAACAGACCACAGCAAGGGTGGCTCAATAAAACATTTTTAAGAGCTGAATTCTTTAAATGGTCACACAGAGCAAGACACAAGAGGTAACTGCCCCTCAGCAGAGATATGATGCCTCTGCAAGGGTTGGTTATTTAAATGGTGGTACTGGGAAAAAAAACACCAGGGATTCACAATGCAAGTACATGCCTAAGTTAAAGCAGGAATATTTGTTAGTCAGCAAAAAAAAATCATTTTATTGTTTTTTTTTTTTAGCAAAATGTATTTCTGACATCCTAAGATTCATTCTGAGTGTATTTTTTAGTTTCCCCAGATATTGTTAAAACAACTTTTTACATCTAATTCACATCATTAAAGAGGTCACCATTTCCAATTTTTAAAAAGGTCTTCAGCTGAGGTTACCTGTTATACATACATACTAGATTTATACTGTAAATGTATTACAATGGTGCTATCATATGTTTATTATGGGAAACATCACAACACTGTACCAAGATGTTTAATTTTTTTCTGGGGGGCATGGCACAGAAGTGGAAACTTTAAAAAACTTAAGAATCCTGTATCTTGGTTCAGGAATGAAAGAAAAACAGACAGACCAGGGGAATCAATGAATATGTTTCCAGCATGCTCAAGATGTGCTTCAGATCTCCCAGCTAGAGATGCAGTGAAGTTAAATTCCACCTGCGAGGCAGACATGAAGTAGCCCACTTCATGTTATTTTCAGACTACATGAAATGGCCATTAAAAACTGCTTCTTCACCACTCCGCCTTGTAATAATGCTGATAATGACTTTGCATTGCACACTCCACCTTACTTTGCTTTAAAGGTGGAATGAGAATTTACAGGCATCCCACACACATCACATGGCTTACACAGTCTAGGTCACCCCCCTCCCCAGTTGTGCAGCAGCAGCCCCAGGCTCCAACAACACCTGGGGCCCATTGCCTGTGCCTGGTCCTTCCCATGCCTCATTAGTGTAGGAGTACTTTACTATACTGCCTGGGGACAGGAGTGTAGTAAAATGTAATCTGTGTGGTGTAGAGGTGCACCATGGCCCCAAAGGAACTCACCTTGGCACAGGTGGTCAGCACACCCACCTGTACAACCACCACCATGTATAGTGGCAGGCCAAGGTTGCAGAACAGGGCAGAAATGCACCTGCTGGCCCCGCTGGGGAAGAGGGGGAAGCACAGCATCCACCTGTGCATGGTGATGTGAAGTGGGGGAGGACCAAGGATCAACCAGCTGCTCCAGCACCACAACCTGCTGCAGGTGATGGTGGCAACCCTGTCCAACTACCTGCCACACAGACCAGTCTGGGCCTGATGTGGAGTGTTGGAGGCTGTTAACCACCTTCTTGACAATGTTGAGCAACAGTTGGAGCAAATTGAGGGGCACCAGCTACAAATTAAGGAGATGCTTCAACTGCTGCTGTCCCAACAGAATGTTGATCATTAGTTTTAGTTTGCCCTTGTACTCACCACCCTCTGTGTGAAAAAAATAGTTCCTGATGTTGCCCTGATCTGTCCCCCCTCTATCTTCACATTTTGATCCCTTCTTTGTGCACATCTCTTTTTCTGGATGAGGCTACCCTCTTGTACGTAGTTGATTCCCTTTTGGTACTTGATAGTTTCTATCATGCTCTCCCCTTTCCTTGCATTTATATGTGATGTCCTTTAGTGTCTCTTCATCTGACTTCATTCTGGTGCATACCCTTCAAATTTTAGTTGCCCTCCTTTGTATAGCCTTCATCCTGTGTATATCCTTGCAGAGATATGCTCTCATCACTGCACGCTGTACCTAAGATGAGATCTTACCAAACATACAGTATGTACATAGGGATAAGAACATCCATTTTTGGACTTCATTTTAATGTAATGGCTCCCAGTGCATCCCAGTATACCCCCAGCCCTCCTTTCTTCCTTCTCTCATTTCTTGCATATCTTTAGGTCATCTGACACAGGTCACTGTCCATTTTTGTTGCTGTTAGTCCCCCCCACATTGTGCACTGTTATGTGTATAATGTTAAGTGTGTGTTCCATCTTTCTTTCGCATAACCTTGTTTACCTCCCAAAAATGGTAAGAACCACGCCCAAAAATAGCTGAAATAAAATAAAGTACAAAAGTGGTGTCCTTGCCCTCATTATATTCCTACTTAACAAAACCAGAAAACCAGCACTCCAGATGAATAAATGCCAAGAAAAAATGTTCACTGCTAGTGCAGATATATTGATGGCAAAACAAGCCACAAAAATGACCCCTGCACTTCTGTGGTTAGGTCTTCATTAGGGGCTCCCTCTAAAATGGTTAACTGGTCAGAAGTGGAACTTGGTGCAGCAATACTCACGCCAGCAGCAACTGCACTAACGCCACCAGTGGGGATGACATAATCTCCTCCAACTATCAGTGAAGCAACAGACTGTGCTGTAAAAAGCATTGACAGAGAAATCCCTTTAATGACCTCAGTTATGCACTTCTGCGTCCTATCATGCCCATGGCCAGTCCTGCCACTGGCAGCAGTGCCATGGCCAGAAACAGCTTTGCTTGCACATCTCTTTGCAGGCATTTTTGAGGATCACATAGAAAATTCTAAACAAATTTACATTTATGACCTTTCAGTCTGGGCCAGTGGATAGGAAGCCCAAAAACAATAGCTGTGGCTTGCAGATGGAGACTGGGCACTAAACAGATGCAAACACACAGACAGATTAAGATTTCATTGTACACTCAAGAGATGCAGACACAAAGGCACAACAACACCTTAACCAGTGCTCACAAGTCACAAATCCAAATCTGGAAAAGAATACCTTTTGCCGGTTGGTGGGGAGGGGGAACAGTGCACTGCAGTAACAGTCCACTACCAAGATACAACAAAGCAGTACAAAATAATGCAGAAGGTTAGCAGATTCACAGTGCTACAATTACTGTGTGGCACAATAAAATGTGTCTGATTTGATGGCACGCGTCGCGCACGCACACACACACACACACACACACTACAGGTAATGTGCAGCAAATTGAAAACTTCAGTAATATAACCAAATCTTTTAAACAAACTGAAATTATGCACTGCACCACAACGATCAGCAAACAAATGTCAAAAATTACTGAAAATATTACTGTACGTACATGAACACAGTTATACAAGAAAAATATAACCAAAACAGAAACACTGCCTGTTTCCCAGTTAATCTACCTCCACCACAGATACGCCCTTCCCCCATGCACACTTCAAGTGTCTGTCAGTACACAGTCTGAATGTTCTAAATTAACATTCAAAATCCACACACAAACAATAAACACTCGATAGGAGCTCAGGAGGGTTTTCTACAGTTGATGTACTAAATTTTGAGCAAGGAAAAATGGTTCAAAAAGGCTTTTTGAACAGTTTTTAGAGGGTTTGAATCTCAGAGCTCTGAGAGCAAACTGTCTCCAGCTACCACTACACACACATTACACAGAACTGAGGCTGTGCAGAACAATCTAGAGCCCATGTGACCTGCAATCCCATGAATCACTGCAAAATTCACCTTGTAGCTCACCAACAAGGCAAAGTGATGCGAAGTACATTGAGATCAATGTACTTCGCATTAAAATAGTGTAGAGTGGTTGTGAAAAGCGGGATAATGTGAAGTCATTGTTTGTAATGGATTTCACGATCCTAATTATAAGGTGAAGTACTCCACTTTGCGTTATGGATTACTTCCGGGTTCCACCTTAATACTCAAATTGATTCGCATAACAGATTTTGGCCACTTTGCCCACCTCTACCCCCGACCCACTGGTGCAGTGGTAGTGGTCAGCTACCAAACAGGAGAGGGATCTAGAAGTGATTATATCTGAAGACCTAAGTATGGCTGGAAAGTGTGAGAAGGTGATTAGAAGGGCTATCAGGATGCTGGGGTGCATTGGGAGAAGCATCACCAGCTGAAAGAGGGAGGTGGCAAGGCCATTGTACAGATCATTGGTAAGACCTCATCTGAAGTACAGTGTCCAATTCTGGAGGCCTCATCTCTGGAAAGACATAGACAAGGTGGAGGCAGTACAGAGAAGGGCCACACATATAGCACAGGGGCTGCACTAGAAGTCATATGAAGAAAGTGGCTGAAAGACCTCAATATGTATTCTCTGGATATGAAGAGACAGAGGGGGGACATGATAGAGACATTCAAGTACCTCAAAGGGATAAATAAGGTAAAAGAGGGAAGCATATTTCAGAGAAGGGGATACAATAGAACTAGGAGACATGACCTGAAGTTGGAAGGAGGAAGGGTCAGGGGAAATGTGAGGAAAAATTTCTTTACATAGAGAGTAGTGGACAAATGGAACAGCCTCCCAGCTGGAGTGGTGGGGGCAAAAACAGTGGGGAAATTCAAAAATGCATGAGACAGGTACTTGGAATTAATTAGAACATGGAGAGTGGGAAAGCTACATATCAGTGAAATCTATAGCGTAAGGGAAAGTAGATCAAATGGGTAGACTAGATGGGCCAGACAGTCCCTATCTGCTGACAAAGTCTATGTATCTTGATATTTTTGCCAGACAAACATTATTGCTGAAAAAAACCTATATGGTTACTAACAAATACTGCTGCTTTAAATTCCAAGAGCTGAACTTTTGAAATTGTGACACAGAGCAAGATGCAGACGGTGACTTCCCCTCTAGACAGGTGCAATGCCTCTACCATGGATGGCTATTTCAATGATTGTACTGGGAGAAAAAAAGGGACCCACAGTGTTGCTAGTGCCTCAATAATAAATTTTCAAGAGAATATTTTTTTAATGGTCACACAGAGCAAGATGCACAAAGCGACCATCCCTCTACACAGGTATGACACCTCTACCAGGGCTGACTAAATGGTGAGACTGGGAAAAAAAGCATAAGGGGACCTGTGGAACCTATAGGTCCAAGTTGGCCCAATTCTAAACCTGGTTTGTCAATTTTCATACAGGCCAACTAAAGCTTGATTTGAATTGCTAAGTGAATGAATAACATGCTGTTTTTTTTTCTCTGCCTTTGTAATGTCTCAATTCTTGTCTATGTTGAAGGGACATAATTATTTTTGTTTATACTCAATTTAGATGACTGTCCAAAATGGTACCTTACATTAGGTGCCAAATAATGTGAGTGGAATGACCCAGTTTTAGTTACTCAACCCCAAACTAGGAAGTCAAATGGGTGGGAGGCAACCTGATTTATTTTATACTACTAGCCCAAGAGCAAGCATTAACCCCAGTTTTGGGACCTCACATGAATCCCACAATGTTGTGAGTTTCATTGGACAGGAAAGATTTACACTTAACCGTGGTATATCACTCAGTAGACAAGAATGTTCAGTTACTCATTTGGCATTTTTTTAAACAACATAGGTTTGAAAAGGAGAAAAGAAAAATGTGTATGTAAAAGCTGTTAGCAAGTAATTATGGAGGTAGAATGGTACCCTTCTGTACACATTAGTACAACCTTGATAGTAACATACTTTGAGGATGGTCTGCTGAATTTGTCTCTTTGAGGCTTGGAACAGTGTGTAAACAGGTTATACAGTTATTTTTGAGAATCATGAAATCAATCATAAGCTGGTCTCTGCAGTGAATGAAACCTGGCAACAGAGTCCAGGCAGTAACAGTTCAACAGTTTGTAGCAGAAGCTACTGTATGTGCACACCTCACTGTCACTCTTGGCCTTCTTTCACCTAGGTAACACTTACTTCCAGTCCCTTTCACTTGCCAAAGATGAGATATTACATATGCTATTAGCTTTAGGGAATATTGTTTGATAAGGGCTCACAGTCTTAAAACAATTGTGTTACTTGGTTTCAGATCTGGACTCAGGCATCTTCAGGCAAATGTGATGTGAACTCCTCCTGGTGTCACTTCACTGTAAGTGGGCTTCTACTTATAAGTGTGTGGGAAGACATACTGTATGAAGACTGAATATTCTTTTCTTCTTTCTGTCATCTGTAGTTTGGTGTTAGGATGTTATGGTATTGTTAGATGCTGAAAATATCACTTGATGAAATGACAGCAAGATGTTCAGAAATGCCACGCACATGCCCCAGTGTCCTGATAGTCCTTATTTTAGAAAATGTTAATATCTTATACACTACAACATCCATGGAGTAGCATTTCTCCTCCCCCATCACCAGACTGAGGGGTGACCACATGTGCTTGGCTGACATTCCACCAAGAAACATTTGATAAAGACATTTTTGCCAAAGTCTGCAAAATGGAGCCTGAACATTGCTTTAGTTTCTTGGAGCTTTCAGTCCTTTCTCTTAGGTAATTAAACATTTACATTTAAACAAGTGCATCAGATCAATATATATTAGCAGGCTTTGAAGTCACACAGTTGTTACAAAAACACATCTCAGTTATTTCAGAAGGTGTGAATTATATACCATATAAAATAAATGTTTTAACATTTTTACTAATTTTCACACTTTGACTTCATAATGTGGCTATTAGAGGGTACTAGAAAGATAATCAACCTCCATCATGAAGTGGTCCCTTGCCCCAGCATTATGATCTGCAGCTCTAAGGAGGAAGTGTTGTAGATCAAGTAGGGTCTGCAGCAAAAATGAAGGTAGAAAAAATGGGCAGATTTGGTGGACCAAGCAGCCCTATTTGCGACCACATTTTATGTTTCTATGTTACTCATGCAGTGCATTATTGATGCACCTGTTAATGCACAATTCAGTGTTGCTTCTCAGTTGTTCCTAAACAATGAGCAAGGACTGCAGATTAGCTACCATTGTAGACACTAGCCTAACTTGCGTATAAATGAAAATACTTTTGTCCCTTCAGCATAGATAAGAATTGAGGCATTACAAGAGCAAAGAAAAAAAATAGCATGTTATTCATTCACTTAACAATTTAAATCAAGCCGTAGTTGGCCTGTATACAAATTAACAAATGAGCTTAGAATAGGGCCAACCCAGGCCCGTAGATCCCACATGACCCTCTGCTAGAATCCAGAAGATACTAAAATCATCTTTCATGATTCCACCAAGAACAAAGAAAACAAAACTACAAGGTTAACAGAATGGTATACAGTTTGAAAAGCCACTAACAGCAAAATATTAACCAAAAAAAGGAATGACTGGTAGCATCATGAGTCAACCAATATCCATTTATATAACCAGTTTTTTTTCTCCTCCAAAACATTTCCTTCTAACATACCTCAATGTAATTATCTCCCATTGGGACCTCACTTAAATTCTTCCCATTATTGCAACTCTTCTGCAGCTGAAGAATGCACATGGAGGCATCAAGTCTGGCAACATCACATATAAAGTATATCAACGATGGGATCAGAACTGTAGGGGTTAGCAGGGATGACCCGACAGCAAAAGGAGTACGATAATCAACCTTCATCATTCGGTGGTCTCTTGCCCCAAAGTTATGATCTGCAGCTCTAAGAAGACCAGAGTCTGAACACAGCTGGCTAGTATTTAGACTCTAGCAAGTATCATAAATCATCATTAACAGGTACAGTACATCCTGAACCTTGAAAGCATCCTCTGTTTCAGCTAATGCCATATGCAACTTCTCTAGATAATAGAGAGGTACATCACCAATTTATACTGAAGCATCTATGGGTATTTGGATTAAAGTAACATTATTGGTGAGTGCCATTTTAACTACAGACCATGCTAGTGATATGATACTGTTATCTCCATAAGTGGTTTGCTAATTAACCAGTGAACATCTGCAATGACAGCTCATGTCTCCAGAGGTTCATTAGGCTTGGTCAAGGTAACTTTACAAGCCTCGTGTAATGCACCTCATGTTAGGCCACAGAACATTTCAGAAATATATTTTAGAAAGGGTTTACCAGTGCATGCCCAGTGTATGTCTCTCACCTTTTGGCAAATATCCAATTGAGGAACAAGATAATGCTCAGGATAGTGGTCTTGGCATGTAATGACTGGGGGGCATTTTCATTCTTGTGAATACATTATCCTTCAGATTCCCAACATTCAGGACTGAATGCAGCCTGTATATGTTATTTATCTCCATAAAAAGGACAACTTTATCAAGAAAGCTACTTCTAATTTTTCTGCATCTACATACATAGGAATGGCACTACCAAGGTTGTATGCTAGGTATAGTTGCATAATCTGTATTGAGGTGGATGTTACTTTACTCAGCATATCTTTAGCTCTTCTGGGACAAAATACAAAGGAATCATTCAATTGATTAAATCACTAACACTGGCACTGGCTTTCCTCACTAGCTTCTGGTATAAGATCTCTGCTGCCTGCTTATCTGTTCTTTCCAAGTGTCTTCACTGGCAAACGTTTATTACCCTCTGTACAGTGGCACTGAACAACTCAGACTGTATACTGACTAGCACTACATTATCCAGCAAGGTTTTTACATACTCTTCTAGGTCCATTTCCTGTCTCATAACCTGATCTTTGATAGCTGGCATGTCCTGTTTGAGGGTTTCCATATTGGACATTAAAGAGGATGTAGAGGTAAGCATGGCAACATAACTACTAGCACTGAAAAGGGAGATGAAGCCATTGACTATTATAAGAATGCCAGCTGGAGCCAATCTTTTCTTGTGGTTGTAATATGCTCCTTGACTTAATGATTCAGGATTTTTAATAACGGGGCCAAAATGCTTGAAGTCTCTGACCAAACATGTTCAGTATATTCAGCAAACCACTTGACAAACTCTGGGTATATGCTTGGTGTTTTAAATTTCTTCTGGGCCACAGCCTCTGAAATGAAAGACAAAAATATCCTCTGACTTACAATTCTGGTGTCAGTGACCAAAAACCAAGATGTGTTGCATGGCATCATGCCAAATTCAAGGCCTGGAACAGAGATTTCTTGCGCAAGCTTCTGGGCGGCATGAGCGCCCACAATCAAAGCAACCACAGCACAGAGTAGATACATCTGCCAAAAAGAAAAGGAAAAAAAAATAACTTAAATCATTGTGCCTAGTTCTAGCTTATATACGTTACACTAAACCTTTGTCTGATTATACAAATGTCACTTTCTTCAATGATGACTAACATAATATACTGTAGAACAGTTGTTTATCTGACTAGTTACTCAACTTGGTTCTTTTCCATAGAAGGACTGGAGTGCTGTTCAAACTGATGATAAGGCTGTAATTGTTCAATGAGGACCCACTTGCTGAGTGAATTTCTACCACCTTTTGGAATTTTGATTTTATAAATCACAGAAGATGCTTTGCCAATTATAAGAAAAGAGCCACACCAGCTTGGAAGGGGTTTTTGTGGCCCTTTGTTATGACGTCTGTAGTTGTAATAGAATACCTGCTCACCCACCTGAAATTCCTCGGGGGAAGCATTCCTGTCACAGTGTGCTTTATGACCTTGGGCACTCTTTTCCAAGTTTTGTTAGGCAAACAGAAAGACACTCAGTAGGTGTCTTTAAAGATCATCAGCGATATGCTGATGTAAATCTGCAGTGGCAGACATATTCTCACTGGCAGTTTGGTACAACAGGTGTCAAGGCAGTACCATATGTCTACCAGCCATCATCCCAAATAGAGTGAGACCAGTTGAGTGGCTTGGAGTACAGTGGATTGAAAGGAGAATTAGAGGCAGTTTGGGATACCAGTCTTTTGGACTATTAGTGAGCTACATCTTAAGCATGCTGATCACTGTCTTATTCATCCATTCTACCTGGCCTGAAGATTGAGTGTGGTAGGCTACATGAAGTTTCCTCTGAACTCCCAAGGTCTCACAGAGGTTAGTAATTACATCAGAGATAAAATGAGAACCTTGGTCTGACTCTATCCTTAAGGGTAGACCCCAATGACTGAACACATCTTTTGACAAAACAGCGACCATTGCTGCAGCTGAATCATTTGGTGTAGGTATGCACTTGACCCATTTGGTGAAAAGACAAGTCACTGTTAGCAAATACCTGTTTCCCCTGGAGGACCGTGGTACTGGACCTATCTAGTCAGCCCATATCTCTGACCAATCCATCCCTTTGGCTTACAGGGGAGTTCTGAACCTGCTCTTGGATGGCTGAAATTTATGGTGGGTATGGCAATCTTTAGTATAGTAAGATACAGCCTTATAGATGCTGGGCCAATAAGTGACTTGTTTTAGGGCATCAAAGGTAGGTTGGTTAATCACCTGGATGTCCTCTGCACTTCTCATTATGAATATGATGCAACATCATTCCCCTGTAGTTGGTAGGAAACACCCAACTGGGAAAACTATTTTTCTTGTGGGTGTAAGACAACAACTTCTAGTACAGATGGAACTTTTCCCTTTGATCATGCATAGTTTTCAGATCTTTATCCTGGGCCATGTCCTCATCTGCAATAGAACAATTTACTAGATCTGTTATGTACTGGTACATTTTGGACACAGTTTTGTCCTCCAGCTGGGCTTGCACCAGGTCACAATCAGTCTAATCTCTTATTAACACATGGGTACCCTTAGAGGGAACTTCAGTGGTAGCATGATCCTTATCTTGATCTTTCTATCTGGCCTCTTCTTCCTTATCTTGTCACTGAGTGATGACAGCAAGGCTGGCACTGAGCCCCAGTGGGTAGCTCCATGGCTCTCCACTCAAGGCTCCTTCTCTGGCCAGTGTGTCATCAATATCATTTCCAGTTTGATCAGGACCCTTGATCTATGAGTGACCCTTGACCTTCTTCAAGTAAGTGGTCATTTCATGGGTATGTACCATATTGTCAATTGTTATGATCAAATGTTTATGCCTGTTGTCTTTACCCTTGGCAGTCTTAACCCATGTTCCTTCCTACCAGGAAGGTAGGACATAAAACTTTGTCTTACAGATCAGAATCTCTACGGATCACCAACTCAGAGATGTGGCTATCCAGTGCAGCTTGAATTTCTAGTAGAATGCCTGCTATGTCAGCATATTGACTAGACTTTGGGCCTAAGTTGAACCTCTAGGGAGGAGGAGTAGGTTGGCCTTGTTGGCCTTGATCTCAGTACACCCCTGCCTGCCAACCCGTAGGGATATTGGAGGACTTTCCTAAACATCACCTAAGCTCAGGGGACAGTCATCTGCACACTGTTGCAGGTCTGTTAGGTTTTTGAGCCAGTTTGCCTTTCTTGTTTTGGCATACCAGACCTCACTATCATGTCCCTCTAAAGCCAATGTCCAGTAAACTATTCAGCTGCCAGACCATTTGCCACCTCTGGCCTTAACACTTTTAAGGTAAGCTAGAGATTGGTGGTAGGTCTTCACAATCACTTTCTGTACATTAATCATATATAAGTACATCGAAAATTAGGGGGGTGCTGCTGAGCTAGTGGTGGCTAGGTGTGTTGAGAGGAGCTCCACAGTTTCTATTAACTGAAACATACAAAAAACTTGTTGGGCAGGATTCACAAAGCTGATGTGCTGGGCGCAAATGGGATGTGCAAGCACAAATAAGATGCACCGTCCCCAAACAGTGAGATTCACAGAAGGATGTGCCACAAGATGCACTGTGTGCATCCCCACTGTGAAGACCACTGAAGCACCATGGCACAACCTGAGATGCTTCAGCACAACCAGGATGCTTAGTAGCACCCTGGACAACAGAACACCAAATAAGGAGCAAGTCAGCAAGGAACACAGGAGCAACAGGGGGGAGACTGCAGTGGCACAAAGGCTGCAGGGGAACAGACCAGCTGGGACTGGCCAGAGTGCCAAAGGGCCAGAGAGTGACCAAAGCAGATGAGGTGCACAGACACGGCACACACAGTGACACCTGGAAGCACCAGACACACACCCAACACAGGGGCCCAACAGGCACAGATGCCATGCACAGGGGTGCCGGTAAGGTGGGCCACAGCAGCAGAGGTGCACTGTGCAGCATGGCAGAGGGTGCCATACACATCCCAGTGCACAGGAACAC
Organism: Neoceratodus forsteri; assembly: GCA_016271365.2. NCBI lineage: Eukaryota > Metazoa > Chordata > Ceratodontiformes > Ceratodontidae > Neoceratodus > Neoceratodus forsteri. The sequence continues at coordinate 1,536,333,744 of CM057456.1, forward strand.
AGCAAGGCAGACAAGGGAGCTGCCAAACAGGTGCACACAGGTGGAGAGGCACAAAGGCATACTGGCTGAAGGCCATGTCCTGCACAGGTGGAACATGCCCATAGGCAATGTGGATCACAAGAAGTGTGGCACAACAACAAGGGACTAGCAAAACAGAAGCAACCAGCATGCATCACTCACAGAATAGCGGCTCTGTGAAAGGCAGAATGGTGAAACACCCACTAACAAGCCAGAAGCAACAAGGAGAAAGCACAGTGAAGTGGGCATGAAAGGTGGACAGGGCATGTGGGAGCACAATATCACATGTGCACACATGTGAATGGGAACAAAGGTACAGTGGAAACCAGCAAGCACAAAAGAGCACATGCACAAGGTACAATGAATGACCACAGAAACTCTTTAGTAAAATATGAAAGGTAACACAACAAACTGTGTACAATATCAAACAACAGTTGGAACAGGGAAAGAGTGGTGTGGGAAACAGAACAGAAACATATCAAACAGTATACAGGACGGTGATGGTATGGTGGTGGTGGGGGAACAGGGGACAGCAACAGACAATGGTGATGGGCATGGAGGGCAGGGATAAAACAACAAAGGGGCTATGTACAGGTGTCCCAGCATCCTAGCCTGATGGATGGGCTGCAGCACGGTGGCCATCCCACTGTCCCCTGGTACTCAGCACCCAGAAAAGTAATGTGATGGCCTGCAGGAGCTGCCCCTGCCACCTGTAGAGTGGCTCAATAGTCCTCCTGAGCACCCTCCTGAGCTGCAACCCTGCCAGCCACCCAATGTGTCTTCTCCTCTGCCGCCCCGGCATACCTGGCTGTCATCTCTGTGGATCTACAGTGGAGACACAGACAACAAGTACTAAGTGCCATGGTCCACACCTGCCCCCCCTTGCCAACCACATGAGTGCGCAGGAGGCAGCCACCATAGCAATGGCTGACAGCCAGCCAGGCACATTGCATGCCAGCAACAGGCTGGCACAAAGTGCCACACTGTGACGGTGCAGTAATATTCAGACAGCACAAGGCCCATATGTGCATGTAGAGGTAGGCACAGAGGGGCACGCAGCCATGTCTCACACAGCATGTGCAGATGCCAGCAGGCTGCACAAGTGTGCAGGCTCCATCCGAACACCAATGGAGCACCACAGTGTACCCATGGTCTGCAGCAGATGCGCACAAGGTGGACGGACACACAGGAGCCATGTGCAGTGTTGTCCTAACACATGCTGCCATGGCCAAACCCCATGCGTGTGTGCAACGTGCATCACACAGACATGCACATGTGTCCAGCAATGACCTGCAGTGGGCACTGCCCCCTCAGGAACACACAGTGAAGGCACAAGAAGAACACTCACCTGCACCCACATGACCTGATCCCTGGCCTCCACTATCAGCCCTAGCGAGCCTGGCCTTCACTGCTGTCGCGGCCCTCAGCCTGTTTCCCAGCCCTGTGAGGGAAACACAAACAAAAAGCACCATAAGGTGATGGTAGGTTTGTACCACCCCTCCATGTCCCACAGCAACAACACTGGTGCCAGCATACAGTGATGGACCCACCCCCCCACAGTGCCCCAATGAAGGCCCCCGGTCAGCATGCAGTAACACACATCACCCCATCCCATGCCCACCATGGTTGTTTGTGGATGGATGGATGGATGCCATGCCAATGGCTGTACCACAATGTGGCCACCACAGTGCCCATGCACCCTCAATCATTCACCATGCTACACACAGCTACGCATGGTGGCCATGTCTGCACCCCACATGCCGCAGGGGCACGGCATGCCACATGTGTGTGTGTGGGGGGGTGTGACAATGCCCCAGTGCACACTGTCCCCAGAAACAAACTCCTGCCTGCCTATGTTGCTGTATGTTGTTGTGACTTACCTGGACATGGCACTGCACCCCTGCATGTCCGATCACGGAGGTTCTGGAGCCTGTCTATGTCCTGGTGCTGCAAATCCCCATAGCAATGCCTGCATTGTTCCCTGTGCACTCCATCCCGGTCCTATGCACCAGGCACTCCACCACCTTCTCCCACACTGCTGTGCATGGCTCAGTGAGGTCCTCTGTGCCAAACAGATGGCTCTCCAGAGGCATAACCAGTGCCACAAGGTTGAAAAGCTCAACCTGTCCCCAGTTCATGGCCCTGGGCCCTGTTGCCTGCACACATGGCATGGTTCCTTTATGTGTCTCCAGAGCAGGTGTACAGAGATCAGGCTGCTGGTGTGCAATGGCCCATTCGTGCTACATGCACGATAGGCTGTCATGCACCAGACCACGCATCATGGTGTTGCGGCATGGCAATGTGTGATTGCCACCCATTGCACATCACCGTGCATGTGCAGTGAGCAACGCACGGGCATGAGACCAGGGTCAGGGGTCACGTCCGGGTCACACATGCACATTCCGTGCATATCTGCCATATTGTGAATGGCAAACAATGTCACTTACAGTGCACTGTGGCTGCGCACACTGCCAGTGTTGTGCCATGCACTGCAGGTGCGCATTGATGTTATGTCACACCAAAGCACAATAAACACACTCAACGAGTCATGCAGCACTGCAACAATGATGCATGGGGACCTGGATGTGCTACCATTATTGATCATGCAATTGGAACCACAGGACAGTTTGCACTATGCCTGGCATGTCACTGAGTCTGCATCGCACATGCACGGGGATGTGCCGTGATACTTGTGCCACATTCAGGCAATGCCCCCAAGCCGACTGTGCATAAGCAGGGAATATACCATAGGGGGATGCACTCAACACAGCAGTTGCACTTTGCTGACTGAGATGAACTGGGGGCAATTATGCAATTCACAGACAATGCTCACAAATCAGCTCATTGCCAAATTCAGGGGCATCTTACCTGGTTAACATCTTGTTACAGATGGTCCCAATCTCATTTGCATTCCCTGAACCATAAATGCTGCTGAATGCACCTCCAAACTCCTCAGGTGACCGACAGGAATTGCATCCTTGAAGGTAGGTCTGTTCACATGCAACTTTTTACAGCTTGTCAGCATAATATGACAATGGGGGTTCGAGGGCATACAGGGTTCTGTGTCTCTGCAGCAGCCATCCACTGTGCTGGCACACATCCACAATTGCATGTACTGTGCTAATGCCTGCATATTGTCACCCACAGGAACCACAATGTCCAGACAGGACAGAACTGCTGGACAGAGATGTCCGAATTTAATAGCAAACAAGGACAGGGCACTGCTGGAGGCTTACCTCATATGGCAGGACATCCTGGCTGGCAGGGGTGGCACCCACCAGCAGGGGGATGAGGGCTGGGAAGCAGTAGCCAGGCATGTGAGTGCCCATTGAAAATATAATAGAACAGTAGATTAGTGCAGGAAGTACTACAGCAATAAGAAGAGGGGGGCCAAGGAGAAGATGGCCAACATCAAGGCCTCCCTGGGTAGGACAGGGGGTGGACTGCAGGCAGGTGTGCACCTCACACCCAGTGAGGAGTTGCTGGTGGTCAGCATGAGCCACATGGCTGTGCTGGGAGTTCTGGGAGGGGGCTTCCAGACAGGTGGCAGTCCACTGCAGTACTGTGCATATACATGTCCCAAGATCTGTGCCTGTCCATATGTGTGTGCCATGGATGCCCTGTCTAGTCCCACCGTGGGACACTAGGTGACCATGTGTTGGTGTGCACTGATCATGTCACTGTACACCCCATCCATCTACTGTGTGTTGCAGATGCACGACATGCTGCAACTGTGCAGCCCAGGGGGCGCTGACTGTGGTGGGTGGGGGTGGTAATCTGGGATGATATACACACAGGTGGTGTCCAGGGGGTTGGGCCGGTCACATTAATCTCCATGAGTACCTGTACAGGCCTCGGTGTGTGCCTGCATTCACTAGTGCATGGCTGCATCAGTGGTCCCATGGCTGACAATCTCATGTATGGCATGTCAGCTGCACCTATGGCACGCGTGCATGTCCCCCTGTACATGCCTGTCTGAACACACCAGTCACACATGTCAGTAACCAAGTTTCCCTTCTCTCTTACAGTCCATCACACCTCACAGGTGCTGCCATGGCTGGTGGTCCACACAATGACCTGGAGGAGGCTGAGCCATCACACTGGGCCACAACCAAGGCTATGGCCAATGCCATACCAGGCCCTTTGAATGCCACCACAGCCTAGGATGCAGTGTCAGTTGTTGCAGGGCCATTGTACCCCTCCATGATCAGTGCCTTACTGGGTTTGGCTGATGATGACCCAGTGGACAAGGTGGACATTGTGGATGCACTGCTAGTGCTGGCATCTGGTACACAGGGGGCGTACGATGATGGTGATGATACAGACATCATACAGATCTGGGTGGACATGGCCAACAGTGGATCAGCTGATGCACAAGTGAATGCACAGGTGGCACCATGCAGCATCGGTGGTCCTGTGGCCCCAGGGGTACCTGCAGGGCCTGCACAAGTGCCCACAGAGGTGGTTGTTGGGGGCCCTGTGCCTGGTACTGCTGTAGAGACCACCAGCACTGTGCAACAGGGTGCTGTCGTGCAGCAGCGGGTAACAGGGACCATCATGTGGCCATCCCTGGATGCGCAGTGGTTGCCCTCACCTAGTTCCCACCCATACAGTGGCCTGATGTGGTGCATCCACCTATGGTAGATGCAGTGCAACTGACTGGGACACCACCTGCCAATTGGCACCGTCCCCGTGATGCATCCCTTACCAATGAGGTTGAAGACTACACATGCCTCCTGCGGACACCATGGAGGGGCAGGCTTCCCTCAGGGCAGCGCTCAGGGGTATTCAGATGCAGCCGGCCATGGAACATGAGTCGTCAGCTGTGTGGTGTGCCCAGATGTTGGCAGAAGCTTGCCTACTGCTGGTGAGCACAACTGCTGCTCTGGAGCATACTGCACCACCTGGCTGCTGGGCTGCCAGCCACAACTCCAGGACTGCTTCAGGCATCCCCCGGTCATTGAGTCAGGTGAACCCATTGCTGCTGACACCATCACCACACATGGCCATCCTCAACACCCCCAGATCCAACCTGGGTCTTGGTGACATCACACCAGTGAGCACCCATTCATGGTCTCACTGCAGTACCCCTCCAGGGGTGGTGGACACCCCCTGTGGCCAGTGGCACTTATTCAGTGACCACTAGGTGTGGGGATGGCCACCCATGTGTCTGTGGCAGCCATGGTGGCTCCCACTGATGCCTAGGTTTGACAGCCCCCATGGCTCCTGTTAACTGCACCCATGGCAGCCCACACATATCAGGCTGACAGTGCCTGGGGCAGCGTGGGTGGTACACACCCGGTACAATGCCTGTGTGGGTCACCTGTGTGTTGCACCATGCATGGCTGAGGGAACTGTTGTTGTGCTGTATGGCATGAGCTTGATGAATGTGGCCCTGTATCTGCTGTGCACATGTACTGGTGGATGTACACCGATCCATGCCATCCCCAGCAGAGACACTGTGTCCCCCCTGGCCAAGTGTGTCCAGCTGTGCATGTGTCTGTGCAATGCTGTCACCCCTCATGGGTGCGCCACACAATGGCTGTGTTGCTGTCATGTGCCCTGTGATGTGGGTGTGTGTGAGTGGGTGTGGGTGTGGGTATGGGGGGGCTTCAGAGTTTGTCCCACCTGTGTTACTCACCTGCGGTCCCCAAAGTGCTTTTCCAAGATGGTGTCCCTGTGCCGCTGGGACCTGAAGACCAGCTGGGTCCCTGCAGGCCAGTGACGGTCCACCACCTCCACCACAGGACCCCTGCTCTGCTGCTTCCTCCTCCTCTCCCCTCCTCTTCCCTGGAACTGTTGTCTTACTCAGCCTGGACAGTTATTCTGTGGTCAATAGCCCTGTTGTGCAGTATACAACAGGCCAGGAATATGCCACAGGCCTGCTCTGGGCTGTATTGTAAGTCACCACCTGACCTATCCAGGCACCTAAAGTGCATCTTCAGCATGCCAAAGACATGCTTGATGATGGTGCATGTAGCAATGTGTGCCTCGTTGTAGCACTCCTCCGCCTCTGTGACAGGTTGGGGGAAGGTTGTAAGGAGCCAGGGTTGGAAGGGATATGCTGCATCACCTGTGGGGGTCCAAATCAGTCTGTTACTACACCGTATACATATGCATTGTGTACCACAGACCCCCCAACAATCCGCCATGGCAAACTGGTGTGGCTACTGCCTGTCCACCCCATTCCTGTGGCTCACCTCCCAGTGCATCTCCCTCCCACATGGTTGGTCAGCGTGTTCATGCACTCAGCAGCACTTGCTTGCCCTGGCTACCCTCAGCTGCCCTGTCCATGCTCATGCAAGCTAGCATGGCTGCCCACACCTGTCCCGTCTGGCATTACCTGCCCTCCATTGCTCAGCGGTCACACATGTCTGGGTACGTGTGGTGCATTCCGCCCTGCCACATGTGCCTGCTGTTGTGCATCACCTCACCTTCTGTGCTGTTCTGTGCTGCTGCACTGTCCCCCATGATGCATGCGCTGTCCCGTCAGTGTGCCCACCCTCATGGGGCACCTCCCCTGTGCAGGTCCTGCTGGGGCCCATGCACACTGGCACTACTGCCTAATGTTTGTTGCACCATGATGCCCTGTCTGTGGGCATGTATGCATGCCCCAGTCACCCACTAGGTGGCTGCTGGGTATGTCCTAGGTCTCAAACCAGTGGCACAGGGTGGATTGGTGCCATATGAAAGCAATTGTGTGTACTCCCAGGGTGTGTGGCACAGACATTGCTGATGCACCCTGTGGCATTGCACACCACTAGGCAGTTGATGGAGTAGAACTACTTGCAGTTCATGTACGGCATGGCCTCTTTGCCAGGTGGTGCACAGATTGCCACATGGGTGCAGTCAGTGGCATCTATGATGTCTGGCATGTGTACCACCCTGTGGAACTGCTGCATGGCTTCTGTCCACTCTGCCTGTGTGTTTGGGAATTTGATGAATTCCAAAACATGTGGGAGCAGTGCAGTGAGGAACTGTGTAAGGACATGGGACGTGGATGGCTGGATTATGCCAGTGCTGTCTCCAGCTGGCCTCTGGAAGGTTCCTGTGATGAGCAGGCACATTGTTGTCGTCATCTTGGTCTCCACTGATATGGCATGACCCCTTCCAGTGAGTGCCTGCATTTCATCATGGCACAGCTCACAGACCTGCCTCAGAATTGCCCTGTTCAGGCGGTATCAGCTGACTGTTTCTGTGTCTGTCAGTTATTTGAATGTTAGTCTGGCATGATACCACCATGGGGCAGGTCACCTACGGTGCCTTCTGCTTCCACATTGTTGGTTTGCCCATCTCGTCATCCTCATTATCATTCCCACCATCAGGAACGGTGCACCATCCATCTCTGTAGCCTATGGTCTACTGCTGGTGATCTGCCTGATGCTGCTGCTGCTATCCTGCAGTCTGCCTGCTGGGTTCTTGCACTTAAGTCTACTTCTTTAATACTTATCTCCATATGGCACATTTGGTTTATGCGCTGTGAATGCACTGTGGTTGAGCATTCATTTTGCTTTGTGAATGGCTCTGCGCTGTGTATGCAGCTATGCACCCTCTCCAGATGCACCGCATATCATTATTTTTACACTCAGGTGCATCCTATGTGGTGCAGCACATCCGGGATGCACCAGAGCATCTTTACCCTTGAATGGCACCATTGCACATTTCTCTGATGCGCCGGCACATCTCGGATGCACCTAGCGCTTCTGTTTTGTGAATCCTGCCCATAGAATCTTACTTTTTAGCTGTATAACCTAGGCTGCATCTTTTAGGCATCATCGTGCTTTGTGTAGAATCGGCAGACTCTGTAATGGGTAAGTTCATGTCCCCGAAAGTTGCTGGGAGAAGAGCTTCAGTCAGGGGTCAGCAAACTCTCATGGAGTGTCTGGAACAGAAAGCTCTCCAGTGGTATGTTCAGAAGCAAGTGCCACTCCCAAAAACACTAAGCCAACTTTGCAGTCCATTCTGGTGCTATTAATGGATTTCCAGGTGGAGGTTCGATCCTCTTCTCAAAGAGTGGAGGACTTTCATGAAGAAATAACAAAAAAAGTGTGCTGTAATAGATGTGAGGGCTGAAGCAATAGAGGAGTGGACTGAGGCAATGGAAAGGTTTTAAAAGCTAGTGAGGCTTAATTGAAAGCACAGAATGCCTGAATAGTAACTGTTGAGGGACCTATAAATGCCTCACTACATGAATAATTAGCACAAACTGCAAGAGTTGAGAAACTTGAAAACATGATATTTCTAAACAATCTATAGCTTATTGGTTTTTTCTCCTCGCAATTTCTGATGTAAAACTAAAGACAGAAGTCCAACACGCACTTACAGCAATTTTCTCTCTTGACCCCACCTTTGATATTGGACTCTCTTTACTGTCCTAAATCTAACATTAAGGGGTATGGGAGAATGGCTGAAGGAAATGCAACTGCTGCAGTCTTAGATCCATGAGATAAAATGGGAGGGGTAAGGTATATCATAATAGCATTCCAGTCCTTGCCAGATAGACGCAATGTTTTGCTGATTTTTTGTGAGTTTGCTGTGGGTTTGGGATTAGGTTAAATCTTTATTTAACTCTGTAACTGATTTTTTGTGGGTTTGCTGTTGGCTTAGGAGCAGCTTAAAGCTTTCTTTAAACTCTGTAACTGATTTTCAGGACTGTTGCTGGCTGGCTGGGGGGAGGGATTCTTTGCACAGAGACAGATCAGCCAATCAGGTTTGTTTGGAATTCAGTTTGAACCTCCAGTTAAATATTCACAGGGCCATTTTGCCTGCTCATTCAGCTTGGTGTGGGGACATGGAGGAGGGTGAGTCTTGCTGTTGATTTGGGATTAGTTTAAATCTTTAACTCTGTAATTGATTTTTTGTGAGTTTACTGTGGGTTTGGGATTAGCTTAAATCTTTAACTCTGTAACTGATTTTTTTGTGAGTTTGCTGTTAGCTTGGGAGCAGCTTAAAGCTTTCTTTGAACTCTGTAACTGATTTTCAGGACTGTTGCTGCTGGCTGGGGGGAAGGGATTCTTTGCCCAGAGACAGAGCAGCCAATCAAGTTTGTTTCTTAAATGCTGGAAAGTCACTGAGGGTTGGGCTTGAAGGCTGTGAGGGAGGAGCATGGGGAGCTGCAAACTGCCCATATGGACTAACTCCTAAAGCTAACAGTCAGGTGTGAAAAGTTCTGTCACTCAAGCTTTTACTAGTTGGATTTTAGGGTTTAAGATTTTTTTTATGTAATAAGCAGGTAGGACTGGCAGAGGTTTAGGGAAGAGAGGTCAGTACACACATTGATGCACTGAGCAGCACTGGATAGTCAAAGGAAGGCATGGTACATTTTGTGGCTGAGTATAGTGAAAGAGATAGGAGGTGTGACATTGGAGGGGAAATGCAGACGCCAGGGGGACATAGGAGAAAGATGGGTTGTGGTCAGCAGGATGGAGGTGGTGCGGTTGGGAGAGAAGGGGGGCAGGCTCCAGGGGAGCGTGGACAGAAGTAGAATTGGGGGGGCAGGCTAGTAACCTGCAACGGATGTGGGTCGGCAATCTGGATGGGACCATTATGGAGGCTATGGGAGTGTCCCATATGTTGAAGGATAACAGGCCCACAGGCAAAGCTCCAGTGGATGGAGGTGGAGATAGGGAGGTTAAGGAACATGGTCAGAGAGGGTGAGGTAGGTAGGCACAAGGGAAGGGAGAGGATGCCAAGGAGAAATATAGAATAGGAGCAAGGACACAACAGGGGATGGGGGTAGGGACTGGAGTCATGCAACAGGTATGAGATAAAAGCAACTGAAGTAGAAGGGGGACTGAGATGCTTGGGAGAGGGGAAGAGGGGGCACAGGGGCCAGTGCTACAGAGGGGGACATTGGTACATCAGGAAAAAGGGCAAGGCCATGGCAATGGCAGGAGGGAGCACCCTGGAGGAAGGGGACATGGTGCATAGGGGGATGGGGCAGACCACAGGGGGAGAACAGATGCTTAGGAGAGAGGGTGCAAGTGTGGACAGGAGACTCAACAAGAGGGGAGGAGAAGGAGTAAGAAGAACAGCTCCAGAAATTAAGGGACAGGGAAGGAACGAGGACCATTAGATGGATGGGGGAAGGGTGCAGCCAGCAGGGGAGTGTGGAAGGGGGAGAGTGATACTGATAGGAGATTCTATCCTGAAAGGGATCAGGTGGGGAAGGGGTGAAAGGCACAGTCAGATTTGGGTGGAAGCTGTAATGGGTCTGAAGCAGACAGGGCAGGGCAGACTCTGAGGAAGTGTGTTAGGGGAGGACAGCAGGAACCTCAGTGGTACATGTGGGCACAAATGACCTGGGGGGCTACACAGTGGAATTGGTACAGGAGAGGTTTGAGGAACTGGAGAAGTTATGCTTGGAACTAAGGAGGTCTGTGGCATTCTTGGAGGTGCTACCAATCCCAAGGGCGAGCAGAGCAAGAAAGGAAAGGATAGTGCAGTTCAACTCCTGGCTGAGAGACTGGGTTGGTAGGAGGATGGGGAGATACATGGACTAACAGAGAACTGTATGCAAGGGACAGTTTACACCTGAATGGGGCAGGTAAGGGGGTGTTAAAGAGCAAATTAGAGGAGTATATTGTTTCAAGAGGGTATTTAAACTCGGTAGGGGGAGGTGAGTGTGTAGCTAGCATGCAGGGTCACCAGGTTGGAGTGCAAAATGCGCTGTCCCCCACTTGATAATGCTGAGGGTAAGGGAAGGAGACCATTGAGAGGAGGGGGGCAGACTAAGGAGTTGAGGGGAGGACGGATGGGAATGGGTGGATGGTGGTTTCTCTAAATGCAAGGAGCCTGGGTAATAAAGCAGCAGGGCTTCAGGCGCTCCTTGCAGAGGGGAGTGTGGACGTCACTGCAGTGACTGAGACTTGGGCCACCCGGTACCATGATTAGGATCTGGCAATCCCAGGGTATAGAATTTACAGGAAAAACTAGTGGATTGGTGATGGGGTGGGGTAGCACTCTATGTGAGGGAAGGGATCAGATGTACTTGGGACAAGGGGGAGGAAGGGAGGACAGATGCACTATGGATGCAGCATCTGGACTCCAAGGGTAGAAAGCTGAGTCTGGCAGTGGTGTACAGACCACCAGCCTAATAAGTGGAACTGGACAGGGAGTTAACGGAGCAAATAAGGAGGGTGTGTAGAATGGGGAGTGTGGAGATTGTGCGTGATTTCAATCTGCTGGGGTAGATTGGTGCACCCCTGCCACCTCTGGTGCCAGGGAGCAAGTGCTCCTAGATGAGATCCAGGATGGTCTCCTGACACAGCTGGTCAGTGGGCCAACATGACTAGGTAACACTCTGGACTTGATGCTGTCAAATGGGGAGGCAGTGAGGGAAATAATGGTGGAAAACCCACTAGTTGGTAGTGACTACCAAACATTGTGGTTCACTCTCAAGTTGGGCAGGGAGTCTGGAGGCACAGTGACAATGGTGGTGGAGTTTAGGAGGGTGGACTTTGGGAGGATGAGAGAAATACTGCAAGAGAGACTTCAAGATATTAGGCCAGAGAGGGATGCACAGCAAAAGTGGGAAATTATTAAAACTGGGCTAACAGAGGCTATAGAAGCTTGCACCAGGACTAAGAGCAAGAAGTGCAGAGCCAGGAAACCATGCTGGCTGAACAGAGAAGTGTTGAAGGGAGCAAGGGTGAAGAGAACTGTGTACCAGGAGGTCAGGAGAATGAAGAAGGAAGAGGACAGGGAGGCTTATGTGAGTTGGTCCAAGAAGGTGGCCAAGCAAGTGAGAGTAGCCAAGGCCTCCAGGGGGCTAAGGTTAGTGCAGGGCATCAAGAGAGGGGAGACGGACTCTTTTTAGATATGTCAGGGAAAAGAGGAAGTGTAGAGACCATGTAGTCAAGATAAAGTGGGGAGAGGAGTAGGTGGAAAAGGGAAAGGAAAAAGCAGAAGTACTAAATGAATACTTTTGCTCTGTTTTCACAAAGGAGAAGGATGGTCCACTACCACCATGGACTGGGAGGGTGGGGGTGGGAGAGGAGGAGATGACAGATGAAATGATCGAGGGGAGTAGAGTACTAGAGGGTCTGAGGGCATTAAGGGTGGACAAGGTACCAGATCCTGATGGCATCCACCCCAGGGTGCTGAGGGGGAGATGGCGAAGGTGTTGGCTGAGCTGCTAGCAGACCTGCTCAGCACCTCCCTGGATATGGGATGGGTGCCTCAGGACTGGAGGATGGCCCATATGGTGCCCATACACAACAGTGGTCCTAGGGATGAGCCAGGAAATTATCTGCCTACCAGTCTCACTTCCATAGTGGGTAAACTTATGGAGACGATACTGAAGGAGAGGCTGGTGTTGTTCTTAGAGGGTAATGACCTCCAGGATGGGCAGCAGCACAGGTTCATCTCAGGAGGTCTTGTCAGACCAATCTAATATAATATTATGACTGGGTAACAAGAGAGCTGGATATGGGTCATGCTGTAGATGTCCTGTACTTGGACTTCAGCAAGACCTTCAATTCAGTGCCTTATGGGAAGCTGGGGAGGGAAGCAGACTGCTGCAGGGGTGGGGACGAAGCTGACAAACTGGATAAGGAACTGGCTGCAGGGGAGGCTGCAATGGGTTGTAGTGGGGGGAAGCTCTTGACACTTAGACCGGTGACCAGCGGTGTGCGGCAGGGCTTGGTGCCCAGCCCAGTGCTGTTTGGGCTCTTTATCTCAGATATTGCACATGGAGTTGGGAGCAGAGTTAGTCTGTTCACAGATGATATCAAAATGGGAACAGTGGTGGATGAAGAGGATGGATGGAAACAATTACAAGGGGACCTAACCAAACTGAAGGTACGGTCGGAGAAGTGGCATCTGGGATTCAATATAAAAAAGTGCAAGGTTATCCACTTCAGGGCAAAGAACCCAAGGAGGGATTATTGGTTGGGAGGGGTGAGGCTGAGGATTACTGAGGAAGAGAAGGATCTAGGGACATTGGTAACAGGGAGCATGAACAACTCTGCCCATGCAGAAAAGCAGCAGATAAGGTGAATAGGATGCTGGGCTGTATCACAAGGGGTTTCTCATCCAGGCATAGGGAGGTGATCCTGCCCCTCTACAGATCTTTGGTCAGGCTGCACTTGGAGTACTGTGTGCAGTACTGGCAGCCATATCTGAAGAGGGGTATTAATTTACTGGAAGGTGTGCAATGGAGGGCAGCAAAAATGTTACAGGGGATGGAGGGCAAGGCCTACAAGGAGAGGCTGAATGAGCTGAATATATGTACACGCTGGAGGAGAGGAGGGATGGGGGCATATCATTGAAACATTGAAGTATTTGAGGGGGATAAACAAAGCTAGCACTGAAGGGGTGTTTAAACTGAGGAAGGGTAGAGACATGAGGGGGCACGGACTAAGATCAGAGGGCAGAGGATTTAGGAGGGAGATGAGGAGGCACTACTTCCCAGAGAGGGTGGTGTCTAAATGGAATGCTCTACCAGAGGGGGTGGTATCATGTAAGACAATAGGAAGTTTTAAGAAGGTGTGGGACAGAGCACGAGGGAGAGTTTGGGTGGCGGGGACTGAGACCATCATGGGAATGACAGATGGGGAGGAGGTTGGGGCAGCTGCAATCTAGGGGGCTAGCTGCACACTTGGGCAGATATTGACAGACTGGGTAGTCTGTTTCTGCTCGCAAATTCATATGTTCGTATGTACAAAAGAAAAAAATCTTCTATGCAGGTGTGAGGTTACACCTGTAGTCTTACTTATCTCTAACAACCCGGTGCAGAGGAAGGAGATTTCTGTGCATCCTGTCTGAATTTAAAGAGGCGTGACTGCCTGCCTCTTTACTTGTGCTGGCCAAATTGGGAGTTACTTATCAGGTAAGGAAGAATGTTTTGAAGATCCTGATCAAGAGCATTTAAAAAAAAATAATGTGCAGCTTCCAACAGAGATAGGTTCTAATTTTGAGGAGGATTCTGTTGAGGTGATTGAATACCACCATATATAGAAAAACTAATTAATCTGCTAATCATAGCAACAACTGCTGCAATTACTTAATAAACTGTGACTTGTGATGTCTGGGATAAGCAAGCAGAATAGAAACGAATAAATCATTTTTTTTATGTCTTTGAATACTGGCAGGGTTACTTTTTAGGGTTTCTTGTGTCATGTTTATGTAACGTTAGAAATAAGCTTGGAGTACTCAAACATATATTTTTCTTCAAATTTTTCTTTAAACTCATAAATGTTACTATTGTATCTGAGATTCTTGAACCTCCCCCAAAAAATATAAACATTTATTTTTGTACTCTATTTGGATTATAATCATTACTGTATTATACGTCAGAATAAATGTCATAAGAAATGTTACATGTATAAGTCATTTTCATTTTCTATTTGAATAAAAATGTAGTATACAAATCAAATAAGCATAGTGTGGTAAGGCCAACATGGTAGCAAAGAGCCTTTTCACACTTTGAATACTTCTTTTCTACCTCATGCACAGCCTTGCTTCCATATGCAATAACTCTATTGTCCTTGTCATACCGTTTGTTCAGAACTGCACTAACACACTGGTAGTGTGACTTGTTTCAAGGTGAAACTCTTCCTGCTTGAGGATGCATGCCATCTGGACCTATTTCAAGGCCTAAGTAGTTCACCCACTCCCAGCACCACTGACCTTTCATCAGGGACAACTTTGCACCTGCATCTTGCAACTTGAATACCACATGCTGTAGTGCTTCCTTATGCCCAGCCCACTTATGAGAGGTGGCCAGTATGTCATCGACATACATGGCAATATCCTTCTGGTCTGCCTCAGGAATAGCCTTGTGCAGTAAGATATTGAACTCTGGAGGTGAATTAATGTAGCCAAATGGGTACCTATTCCAGGTATACTGGCACCTCCTAAAGGAGAAGGCTAACTTGTGTTGATCCCTCAGATTTACCTTCATAGTCCAGAAGCCATTTGAAACATCAAGGGCTGTGAAGTACTTAGCCCCTGCTAGCTTAGCCAAACTCTGATTAATGCAAGTCATAGGCCATCTGGATGGGGGAAAATCAGGCTGCAGCATGTCCAGGAAAATATAGAGGTGCTGGTACAGGTGGCTAGCCCCAGTAAAAAAAGACTGTACTGAAGAAAAAAAAAAAGAGACCATCCCGATAACGACATCAGTTACAAAACATTTATTGATTCCCATTGGAGGAAAACCAAAGCACTAGGACTTTGACCATTACTGATCTTTGCCAGAGGGCGTGTCTTCACCCATACCGACTATGATTTTTAAGGCATACATTTAAAGTCATAGTAACATATAAATGGAAGTGTAATAAACTGATCACTCAGTGTGCACTATATAAACCTCTAAAGCCATTTATATATATATATATATATATATATATATATATGTATACAATAATTTAAAATAAAAAATAAAAAGCAGGAATCTTTTTAGCTAATAAATACCAGTAATTGTCGAAGCACTTGGGCTTTGGCAGTCCTCCACTTGGAGTCAATAAATGTTTTGTAACTGATTTTGGCATCTGGGCAGTCTCTTTTTTTTAGTCTGGTTCTTTAGTCATCTGGATGGATGAATCTGCCTGTTCAACTGCCTATAGTCCATGGTCAACATCCATGCACCTGTGGGTTTAAGGACTGGCCATTTGGGAGAGTTGTAGGAGGAGTTACACTGTTTGATTATTCCTCTCTCCATGACAGAGTCCAGGAGTTCTTGTACTGACTCATGAGCAGCCAAACGAATGCAGTATTGGCACATGTAGACCAGCTTTGAATCAGGATAGGTTCTAACCTTAACCTCATGAATTTCTGTTCCACCACAGTCAAAGTCATTTTTAGAAACATATTGGAATGTTCTCTAAGAATCTCAACCAATTCTCCTTCCTCTCCAGCTTGGAGTATTCCAATTAATCTGGTCTGTACCACTACCTGAGTCTGAAACTCAGGATATGTGTCTGGCCTAATTATTTCTGTCCTTTCCCCTATGATATCTGACACACCTCTTTGGTCCATCTGGGAGACCCCAAAGACCTGTGGTTGATAATGAGAGAGGCTTTTGTGCTTGCCTTCCAGCTGACCACTGCAGTCACTCATCAACCCCTTTGGACTCAGACTGAATCAGAATAATTTGACTTGATAAGACAATGAACACCCCTGGTTGTCATTCCACCTTTGGTAGGGTTCCAGATAGTGGACCCATTAATGGAACAGTGGGGGCAAACCCAGAAAAGTAGTATCTACCACTACTCCTAAATTTATCCTAGTCTTCAGGATAATGGACCTTGTGCTAGGATTATCCACTAGGACAGAGGAGGTTGCTCATTTAAACATCAGTGGATGACATTCATTTCCATGGCTAAGGATCAATCCCAACTTAAGGAAGGACCTGGAGGGATGAAAGAAAGCTTTCACTCCATGTAGAGCATGCCTTCTTTTCATATTGATCCTTACGGGAAGATTCACAGCTTTACCTGGGATTTTAACAGCATAGTCACTAACCACCTGGCATACCTTGAGTAAAGTCTGTACTGCCCTCATTTGGCCAGAGGTATGAGTTAGTGGAGGGGGAATCACCATTCAGGTCTGTGTACAGACTCCAAGTGCACATTCACAGAGGAATTCAGCTTCAGCATGCTGCCAACGCCAAGGCAGAGGGGGTCCTTCAGTCCCTCAACAGTGTACTCATAGTGAATCATCCTTTTATTGCCAATGGCAAACTGCAGTATTGCAATCCCTCTTGCTTCCACAGGTGCCTTTGCTTCAGGCACCTCCTTGAAGAGTATGCTTTTTGTAATCATTGTAATGTTTGGGTTTTGACTTTCAAACTTCTGATACAATTGGCCATTTATCAAAGTTTTGTCATAACCTATCAGCAGATGTGCTTCTGGAAACTTATTGCCCTGCACCCATGCAGGGATATATTTCAACTCATCTTTATTTACCATCAAGCTGCAAAGTCACATTGTAGCAGGACCTACAGGAGTGACCCTTGTCTTGCCTGGGGTGGTGTCAGTAAGGAAGTAGGCTTTTGGCCTAGAATTTGTTTCAGTGAGAACACTTTCTTGAACTATTTCCTGTTTTTTTCAGGAAGCTGGCTTGTTACCTTTTTATTCTGCAACATCCCTCCTGGGGAAGGCAAAACCCTTGCATCCTTGGGAACCTTGTTCTCAGTGCCAGCCTGTAAATTTAAGGAATTTCTGTATGGAGTCCCACCTGTGGCTAGAGAAGTGCCTGAACCCTTCTTTTTAAGCTGACTTCCAGGTGGCATCTCACCAGTGGGAGGCTGGGAGGGGGTGCAACTATTCTAGGGGAGATCCTTCTTTATGGGACCCATATACCCCATGTTCAAGTCACTTAGCTCTGCCAGTGCAGAATGCAGTGGCTAGTCTGTTGAATGGTCTACCTAGATTGTGTCACATTATGCCTGTGCTGTGCTCTCTGCACTGGCTGCCAGTTAGGTGGCAGATCTCCTTCAAAGTCAGTTTGCTGACCTATAAGACCCTCCATGGTCAGGGGACTGGCTACCTGCAAGACCTCCTGTGCCTCATTACCGCTTCTTCCCTCTTTGCTCAGCTGATGAGGGATTATTAGAGATTCCCAGGGTTCATTTAAAAACATTGAGGGCCCATGCATTTTTCTTTGTGGCCCCAACCCTGTGGTATGCTCTCCCTCGTTATATCAGAGATTCCCCAACACTCAATGTATTCAAACGGGAGCTGAAAACTGTTTTATTTATGCAGGCTTTCCCTCAGAATTAGAATTGATTTTAATGATAATTTAAACCGATTGCTTTTAATTTAAAATAGGAATGATTTATTTGTCTGTATTATCTGCTTTGTATGTTAATATTTTATAAATGTTTTAGAATTATATGTAAAGCACATTGAATCACAATGAGAATTGCACTGTACTAAATAAAACTTGAATGAATGAATCCCAGAATATGATAAGGGATGTCTTACAACCACCAGCTTTGGGTTTGAAGGTAAGGGCAAGCTTTTAATCCATCTAATATAGCAACACCAACTAGGAGCAGTTTTTACTGTTTTCAAATACATGAACTAAATGTGAAATCTGATTCTTGACAAAGCTCAACAATAGGTTGCAATAATTGATTGATTTAAGCACTGATTCAGTACAAAGGACAAAACTGTTTTATGGGGTATCACATCAACCTTTAGACCTATTAATGTTGCTGTAGACAACAGGGGAACTTCATTACCAGTATCCACTAGAGCTGACATGGTACTGATATCTAGGAGAAGCACATCAGTATACATTTTTTTTATCTGGGTCTTCCTTGTCAATTTACCAAGGGAGCCAAAATATTTTTAATTTTTGTCTTGGCTATGTTTTTTTTCCAAAATCAGAACATACAGCTGTGGTTGGGTTTAGGGCATCCTCTACTACCTGTGTGGACTGGGCTGGTGACTTCCTTCTATCAGCAGAGGGGTGATCCTGGTTAGGAATAGACAGGACCTGCCTCTGACCTTTTTCCATGTGAGGGAATCTTGGAGGAGCTAGGCTGTGTTTGCTTCGGCTCCTCATGGGTTACTGGGTATATCTCAGGGTACACTCCCTTACTTGGAAGATGGTTTTTTTTCCTCTGTGGGGATTACCACAAGGTTTCAGCTTTGTCTAAAATTACCTGTATGAATGTGTTAAATCCAAAAAAATCAGCACTGATAAACAATCAAAGATCAAGACAAGATTTATTCTTAAAACAAGTCCTTGCGAATACAAGTTCAGCACACCATGCCTGTTACAGCAGCAGTGAATCCCGCCTACTAATTGCCTTGACCGGTTTCACGCTTATGAGCTTCCTCAGAGAGCCCGGTCCAACATGCATTCCCTATTTTTATACATACAACATCAGGTGAATCAAATTAAAACAATTACATGTGAACCCCAAATAAGAACTTGCTTGTGTATTAATAAAAAGTTGAAAAAACAATCCATAAATTCAGCGATGCCAGCCAATACAAATAACATAATTATTTGTGTTTATAAATTCTAACTAAATAAAAGCTCTAGGAACAAACTTAATTAGATCTTACATCGTAATATATATGGGTAGTTCATTTGATAAAATGCAATAAGATTTAATCATAGGGAAGTCAAAAGATCAAGTGGGAAAAAAATCTTTCTATTCCACCAAATAAAACATGTAATTTATTATATTTATTATTTCCATTTAAATTATTAGCATTAATTCGATATTCCATATACCTATTCATTGGACATCAAAAAGGTCAAGTACAATAATATGCTCATGCCTAAATTCTTATTAGATTTTTTCATGAATTAAGATATATGTAAATCCATGTTTAAACCTTTCTTTCCATATATCCCCACAGTTTCAAGTCCAGAGCAAGTTAGAACAAAAATATAAAATGCCACCCATTTTTAAATGATGATGATTCCTTAAATAGTAATTTCTGTAATATTCAAGGCTACACTGTTATAGTATACCATGCTGATGCAATTGTTCTAATGTTTCCCTTTTCTTAGAAAAAAACTATAGAAAAAAAGCTATATTAATCCATTCATAATTATCCTTACAGAAAATATTAAAGGATTTCAAATAGCTATTGAAACAAGGATGGATCCTTTTGTCACCAGCCATGATTAAGCAGCATTATGTTCAGACTAATATTGTTCCTCTCAATCTCACCACATCGGCCCATAGTATAACTCAAAACTTCGGGTCTCACCCCATTTCACTTAACAAGCACAGCAGGTTCCAACTCCACTTTGTACTTTAGGTAGGCACAGCAGCTTTCCGTCATGGTAATTTTTGCCTTCTTTTGTGTAGTCAACCAAGTAGAGTACCTCTCTGTATGGATGTGACCCGGAGGTCATAGCTGGCCACCATCTGCTGGTGGATTCATGTAGTAAACCCTGGAAAACTGCAGTCTTAAAAAAGGATCTTCCACATTCTCTGTTTTTACTGAAAAATAAGTTTGCCTCATTAACCTGTAATAGTCTTTCACATGTTGGTTTGGTTTCTATGCCATATTCAAAACTGCTTTAGTTGAACTGACACAGTCCTTGTATTTCCCAAATACTATTCACATAGCTTGCAAAGCATTTCAAAAATTTCCTGTTCTGTTATGTCAGTGCATTCCAGTACCCACTGGACTACCTGCTTTCTGCATGATAATTTTAATAACATGATTTTTTTTATCAGCTATGAAGCCCCCCAAATCCTGTAAATTTGACATGAGCATGATTAAGTATGAGTCAAGATGTTGTCGCTGTCCTGAGGGTCAGAACTTTTCATTGTTGGTCCTATTTTGTGGATTGCATTCATAAACTTTTCATCTTTCATTGAGTATTGTGGTTGAGTCCCTTAATCTCATGGCGATTACCTCAGATCCTACTTGGCTCAACCCATAGTCACAAAACCATACCCTTTTGGACTAGGTTCTCACCTTTCATTCCAATCATATTGTTGCAGCTGGAATTTTGCTTGATGCTTTCAGCGATCAGTGTATGATGTTCTGCTTCAGGAAGATCAGATGCCCGCCTACTTTTCAAAATACATCTGGTGCAGGACCCTCAGGTCACACAATCCTCAGGCCCTTTTGAGTGACCTTGGTCTATCAGATTGTACAGCCTTCGATGCCACAAATGACATTAATGCTTCCCTTTCTTTGTTTCACTCTAATGTCTATTCAATCTGGGAGAAGCATGACCCACTCAAGAAATTCAGGGTAAAATTCTATTATCATCCCTGAATTACCCCTGAAATCATTGATCAGTGCAAGTCTCATGATCTGGCCTGGTCATGCTATAAATCTTCTTATTCCCTTTCTGATCTCATCAGATATATATCTAGCCAGAATTTCTGCACAAAGGCAATCAGGGTTGTAAAATAACAATATTTCAAGGTCAACCTCCAGAATAACCATAACAACTCATTGAAGTTCTGGAAGGCAATTCACTCCCTTTTTTAACCCCCACTCCCCATCCAGTCTGGCCCCTCAGTTCTTCTGATTAATGGTTTATCTGTATCTGACCCATCCGTTATTGCTTAATACTCTGAGTTCTTCATCACTTGTGCTTTCTCTTCCTCTCCCCTGCCTGACACAACTCTTTCAAACAATGTTATCTATTCTTTCATCTCCCAGGACTGCTGCTTATCTGCTGTTACCACCCAGGAGACCCTGATTGCCATTTACTTCCTGAATTTGAATAAGTCTAGCCAAACTGACTTGATCCTAGACTTCTGCATTTCCCTGCACCTGCTATTGCATCCCCTTGGACTCACCTTTTCTATCTTTCCTTCTCCCTCAGTGTGGTCCCACAGTCTTGGAAATTGTCCAAAGTTATTAAGCTACACAAAGGGGAGCCCCCATCCTCCTGCAGTAACTATTGGCCTATTTTTCTCCTCCTCCTCCCCTTTCTTACTAAGTTGCAAGAGAAGCTTGTCTGCTATAGACTGTTTGATTTTCTCTCCTCCTCTGATTTCCTCTTCCCTTTCCAGTCTGGTTTCAGGAATGATCACTCCATTGTCTCCTTCCTTCTGTGTGTAACTGATTATATCCTCTCAGGGATGGATCGGGGCATTTCATGGCATCCCTCTTCATTGATCTGGCTAAAGCCTTTTACTCAATCTCACCCTCTCCTTCTGAAAAACCTGGGTTTTCTGGTCTCTCAACTGCTGCTGTTGACTGGTTCCATACTTATCTCATGGGTCTTCTGTAGTCAGTAGAGGTAGTAGTGCCCCATCACCTCCTGTTCCCATCCAGGTGGGGGTCCCAAAGGGCTCTATCCTGGGCCCCATATGCTTCTCCATATCTTTCTCAATTACCACTTCTCAACCTGTTTCATCTTGCATATTCACATGTATGCAGATGACACAGTTATCTACACTTCTGGCCCCTCCACCACTGATGTGGAAGATCTGCTGCAACAATGCCTTACAATGGTTCCAGTCAAATCATCTTCAGGTCAACACTAAAAAAACGGTGTCCATAACCTTTAGCACCAGTCAACTCTGGCCAGATTCACTTCAATGCCATATTCTCCACCTTTGATGGCTCCCCACTTGAAGTGGTTCCCTTCTTCAAATACCTTGGCATGTGGCTTGACAGCAATCTTGACGTCTCTGTCCACACTGATGCCATCCATGCCAAGCTCCATCCTAAACTTGCTGCCTTCTACTGGAATAAAGATTGCCTTTTCCTATAGATTCATCAAGAGCTTATCATCAAAATGGTGCTCCCTGAGTTTGACTATGCAGACTTGGTCTATTGGCCTGCCCTCCTCTATCTCCCTGGTCAGACTGGATACCCTCTTTAACTCCTTCTGTCGCTTTACAACCAACTTTCCCTTTTGAACTCATCACTGCTCACGTTACTCAGCACTGCTCACTTTACTCATCACTATCCATCCTTCCCCTTCTTTCTTATTGCCAGATGCATTGCATCTTCTTTATGTCTAAATACAGGTTTCGGTCCCTTCCTTCCTATCTCTCATCATTCCTCTCCATCATTCCCTCTGCCTTATGCTCCCTTCACTCTAAAGACCATTGCACCTTTGCTTTGCCATATTCCTGTAACTCAGCTGGCCAATCAGCCTTCACTTATCATCTCCCCTCACTTTGGAACTAACTTCCCGCTTCTCTGTATTTCACTGTATCCCCTACTTCACTTAGATATCAACTGAGACTCAGCATGAGGTCATTCCACCTAAAACAAAAACCATACAGCAAGCAATGCCAGAAGCAAAAGGGCGAGCACTGCAATATTGTCAGGTAAAACACAGACTGTCCGGACACAAACAGTGCATGCCCTTTAAAATAAAGGACTTCCTTGTTTTTCTGACCCAGTACCCTGAGACTTTTTCTTTTTCAGCTAGCTGCTTTTCCCACAGTTCAGTTTGTGCCTTATAGCTTGTTTCCTTTCCCAGCAAATCTGACACCGTTTCTGTACATTCAGCATATCTGGTCTTCAGTTCAACTACTCTTTCTAGATGTTTATGTGCAACAAAGTAGAAGGCAGAGGCATAATTAGCCATCAGTGTTATCTTTTCTCTTTTTTCTTAGCACTGAATTCATAATCCCAAAATGTACCTACTGCTAACCTTTTAAAATCAGCTACATCATAGCACTGGCACTTTGCTATCCCAGGATCTCTGTCTTCTTGTACATCCTTCCTCAAGTTAACATGAACAAATGTATGGTGTTCTAATTGGCTAGTGCTGTCCATCTGTGTAGGCTTGGTGGAAGGGGTTTACAACAGACAACTAAAATCTATACTAACTTTTGAAGCCAGAAAAAAATGAGCTTTTACCAATAGTTTGTGTACAAGCCTCAAGGTTGAAGCTTGCTGCAATCCCAGAATAGTGGTTGACAATGATTTCAGTTTGCAACCTTCTTGTTTGAGAAAGACAGAAGGAAAAACACTTTTAAAATACACATTTGACTTTCTTTTTCTCCCTCTTAAGATATACTGTAGCACAGTATTTGTACCTTTCACAGCCAAACATCGAGCACCAATCATGTGAGTGTTATGACCTGGTTATTGTTATCCAAACCCAAACTTTGTAGCCAAATGTGTGTGAGGCAATCTGATTTACTTTATACTAGTCCAAGAGCAAATTTTAATCCTAATGTTTGGGTCTCACATAAATCCCACAATGTTGTGAGGCTTTTCAGGACAAGCAGATAACACGATACCCATACTATATCATTCAGCAGGTTTTATTTTAAGCAATAGGCTTGAAAAGGAGATTAAATATAAGCAATTAGCAAGTAATTAAGCAACAGTGTCTTTCAGATACATCTGTACCAGTGGAGGAGGGGGGCCTACTGTGAACCTAAAGACCCACTCCCTCCATAGTTTAACAGCTTCTTCAGATGTTAGTTTAGCTGAACCAGAATTGAGACTCCAGCTTTGGAGGAGGGGGGACTACTGTGGACCTCTGGATCCACCCACTCCCTTTGTAATTTAACAGCCTCTTCAGATATTAGATTAGTTTCCTTTTTTCCTTAATGGGAGAGTTCAGACCCTAAATGTTCCAGGACACACAGATTATGGTGTCCATCAAGCTTGCCAAAGGATAATGGGTTTGGATAGGGCCAGATCCTATATCAGAGATCAGAAAGCATAGACCCCCCCTGATCAGAGCCACCCCCACGCTGCACAATGCCAAGAAGTCAAACATAAAAGAACACCCAGTGTGACTGACACAATACAATATAAATACCACAAAAGAACAGAGTTTCAAAACACTTATTGTACATTTCATGCATTTCCAGAACAAACAATGGCATGAAATGGAGCAATCAACAGGCCACCGTTTAACACTCCAGCTCCCATAGGACTCTGCAGCCCTACGGCTATCATAGCCATGGCCCAGAAGGAGATGTGGAGAGTGCTACTAAATTCACCAAGGTAGAAGTAACCAAAGAAAGAATCCAATAGCAGATATGGGGCAAAAACCATGCTGGGAGAACAATCCTGCCAAATGGCAGCTAACCAAAATTACCAACACAGAGAGAGTAGCACTGGGAGGGTACCAAAAGCAGGAACAGGCACTGATCTAGAACAGAAGGTTCTAGTAACCTCTCCTGTACACAAGGTGCTCAAGTGGTGGATGGAACCCAGCAACCTGTTAAAGGGGGTTCCTTTCCTGATCCCCTCCCCTCACCAGATTTTACAGCAACTACAGATGCCTTGAGGATGGGCCGGGGACATATCTGGTGCAGGGTACGTGGACCCCAGTGGAGAACACCCTGCACATAAATGTTCTAGAAATGCAAGCTGCTCTGTATGGCCTACAGGCCTTCCAGACTAACTTGTCACAGGGTCCCCTGTTAGTACAGATAAATAATGTCAGTGTGATGCATTACATCAACAAGCAAGGGGGAAGTCATTCTTACCTCCTATGCAGGGAAGCAATGAGAGTCTGGTATTGGGCTCTAGAACATGGTTTAGAACTGTCAGCAGTACATATTCCAGGTACCCAAAATGTATTGGCAGACAGGTTAAGTGGGTCACAGTCCAGAATCTATGAATGGAACTCTTGACTTTATTGGTGGAAGATCTGTTTGACAGATGGGGTTGGACATAGTTGGACCTTTTAATGTCCCCACACAACACAAAACTGCTGCTTTTCTGCTCACTCATTCCAGGACTGGAGTTTTTTGGTGAGACATGTTGTCCCACTCTTAAAAGGGGAGGTTCCTGTACGCCTTCCTTCCCTTTCAATCAGAGCATGGTACTCAAGCTCCAGATGGAGGGGGTAACTATAATCCTCAATGCTCCCCATGGCCTTGACAGATCTGGTTCACTGTACTGCAACAGCTGGCAGTGGAAACACCAGTACTCCTGCCCTTATGCCAGGAACTTTTGTCACAGCAACAGGGAATGCTGGTCCATCCAGATCTCAGATCACTTAATCTCCATGCATGGCTCCTGAAAACATAACCATTGCTAGATATAGGGTTTCCCAAAATGTTGCTGATGTCCTGGTGGCTGTCAGAAAGCCTTCCCCTGCCTCCCAAGGTCAGCAGAAGATGGCAGCAGAGGGGCTACCAAAAAAGGGGCATTTCCAAGGAGATGAATGCAGTACCTAGGAACATAGCATGGGGACCAAGGAGCCCAGAGGCAAGCACCAGCTGTTGAGTGTCATAAGGAGGTGAGAGAAAGAGAGAGAGAAGAAAGCAGGGCAGGGTCAGAGTGCAATGTAGGTCTGGCTATGTGGCTAAGTGCTGTGACAACCCATGCTCTGTCAGCTGGCCCAGAACAAGCAGGGCCTCTAGCAGTTGGAGGGGGAAATGCTGCTGACTGACAAGCACAGGGATGCAAAAGCCTGGGGCCACAGAATCATATCCACCCACCAGATTGACTACGCTAGCAATGTGATTCCAAACTCTTTGGTGGTCACAGCAGTCAATGCAGAGCTGTGGGACGCTGACAGCGCATACCAAAAACTGGAGCTGTGGTGGGGGGGTGGGGATAAGGAGAGGAGCCCATGTCCTCCAAAAACTTGAGGATTAAGGTGTGCCACCCAACATTTAAAGAGAAGTAACACCCCTTGTAACATTTCAGATGCAAATTACATAAAAACATTGTAACCATAGAAATAACCAGAAAACACAGCAATATGTAAAAGGACACTCTAGATGATGTGAGAAGTAGAGAGAGGGCCTCCTGCCCCATGGAAAGTGACAAAATCATGTCAGTGTCAGCAGTTCAGAGGGGCTCAGCTCACCAAAAAATTCACAGAGTGATTGAGGCATGAACTATAAAAAACTAAGCAGAGCTGACCACTCCTCATATGGTGAAGATGCCAATGGAAAATGCAAGGCGGGACTCCACTGAGCTTGGGCCATGTGGTGCAGTGAAGCCAAAAACACAGAACCCAAGTAGGAGCCCCTATATCAGAGTGAACTGATGTCCAAAGAAACAGAGAGAAAGTTATAGTCTAGGTGGCAAACTTGGCACATATACATGATATCAGTCCACATCAATGCAGGAAAGAAAAAACAGTCTCTAGTGTCCAGAGTCCCTCATCCTGGATATTGGTGCAATGATCATGACAGCAATGGGCCAATTGTAGCCCCTGGGTTAGAAGAGCATGAGTCATGACTGGCCTGCTAGACGATGCCAGAGAGGGTGAGCCATGGCTGTGGCTGTCAGTGTCTTTGCTCTGCACTATCCTGACCTCAGCCTTCTGGCACTTCTTCCCCTGGCCAAGCTTCTGTTGGTCCCACACACCCTCATCCTCCTCTTGAAGGTACTGCCCTTGCTGTTCCTTGGGTCATGTGGCAATAAAAGTGTCAATCTCAGTCGGTGGAACATAACAAGGAGGACTCTTATAGGGGGATGCAGGAACATTGTAATCAGGCCAGAGTTTTTGAATAAAGGCATCCACTGCAGCAGGCATTTCAAATTGATATTGTGCCCCGTTAACCACCACACAAGGCTGTGCTGGATAATGTAATACAGGGTTTAGTCCTAAGTGATCCAGTCTCTATTTATCTGCGGCATAAGCCCTCCAATGTTGCCAAAACACACTGGGAGGAGTCCTGGAAAAAGGACACAGGCTGCCCTTCTAAATGCAGTGGTCCCCACTCCCTGGCATGCTGCAGTATGGTCTCTTTAACAGGGTACTGTACCTTAGTATTTTAAGTAGGATCAGGCGAGGTTGTCTTGTGGTTTAGGATGAGGAGTAAGAGTCCTGTGCAACCTCTCTATCTCAATCAGGAGACAATTGGGAATGTTCAGCATAACAGGGATTGCTGTCTAGAGGAAACAGATCATGTCTGGGCTCTGCACCCCTTCAGGCATGCCACCAGACTCTGATTGTTCCTCATCACCCAGTTCTTGAGATCATCCACTTTTCCAGCAGGTAGTGGATCAACCTATCCTGGTCCCATAAATGAACATACACATCATTCTCCCTGCCCTCCAGGTTCCCTAGTACTCTCAACCTGAGCATCGAGGCTCTGGAGGTCCTGGTTAGTCCATGTCACAGATAGCTTCAGCTTGGCAGCATCGGTCAGTATTTTCTGCAACAGGTCCATAATATGGGAGAGATCCAGTGGGGCAACCACCAGAGTAGCCATGGGTACAGAGGAGAGCAGCAGTCAGGTCTAGCTCAGTCAAGTGAAGGCCATGTGGCAGACAGCTTTCACTTTCAGACACAGGGGAAAACACCAAAACATAAGCCATGCTGATGCAGTGGAATGCAGGTGATTTTGGTATCACTAATACTGGATACTGACTCAACAGAATGAGGGCTATCAAAGCCAACAAAATTAGGCATCTATATTGGTTTTGGGCATTCTATATTGGTTCTGGGTCTGGTGGGAATGCCATCTCAGTAGCGGCCCCCTCACTGTGGAACCGGCTACTCGTCCCCCTTCAATCTTCCAGCACTAAACTAAGCTTTAAACACAACCTCAAAGCATGACTCATTGACAAAGAATGCTGCAAATGTCCCAACAGCTAGCAGCCTCTCCTCCTGTCTGCTTATCTGCCTACAGCTGGCCTAGTATTTGCCACCTATTCCTGTTGGCTACCTGGTCTTATGTAAATATTGTGATACCTTATGCATTGTGTACACTGTATAGAAAGCACCCACAGTGTACCAGTTTGGCCTTGTTATGCTTACATATCTTTTGTATTTATTTGGCCTGCACCTACCTGTACCTGTTATGTGCTTGCTCTTTGCATTTATTATGTTACTATCAATGACTGTACTGCCTATTGCCTTTGGCCTGGGTCGTGCCTGTAAACAGTCCACTGGGCCAGTGCATCTAACTGGTCATCAAAGTCATAAATAAATAAATAAATTCAGATGTCAGATGATTCTCCCAGTTCAGTCTGCAGTCAATAGACTAAGCTGCTATCTTGCTGGCAGCTAGCCATTCTCCTTTGATAGCCATAGAATTGCAAAGAAAATGGGTATTTTTATTGGGGAAGAGAGAAAATTTCCATCTTTCAAGATTTTTCCTTCGAACTCTCCATAAAGCATAACAAATTCCCCTGACAGACACAACTCCAGGAACTGGATCTAAAAAAACACAATAAGATATCCTGTAACCGTCCTCATATTCTGTTTTTACTGAAGTATCCATTGCTTAGAACGTTATTAATAAAAATTGCAACAGCAAATTCAACTCCACTGCTAAGTGTGTACTAGGTAAAACAACATCAAAGGCAAAACAAAAATTGGCACCACACACTGCAAGAAATGTAAGTAGCACTTTATTATGTTATAAGCTTAAAACACATACTGCCAGGCAGTTTTTGACCCAAAACTGCCTGGGAGTATGTATTTTAAGCTTATAACTTAATAAAGTGTCACTTGCATTTCATGCAGTGTATGTGTAGTGCAAGTTTTATTATTAATAATTGGTCTTCTCAGATACATGGATTTGCGACAAAGTCAAATAAAAAGGATAGTGAAGATCTCCAGCTTTGAGTTCTAACAGTAGGAGGAACCCAGGACAGGTCCAAGGGTATAGATCTTCAAGATCCCAGTCATCTAAACAAATGAACACTTTCAAGTCTTCTTTGCCTAGTAGTTGAAATAAAGTCATCTGGATGGTGAAATCTGTAAGAAGAGACAGAGGACAGATGCAAGAAATTCCACTTTAAAACAGAAGATTATCAGAGGGCAGAAGTCACAGCAGAAGCAATGCAGGGGAAGTGTGAATTCTAGAGATGTATCCAGTTCTTCTCCAGGTAGTAATAATCCCTCAGCAGCTGCATCGATGAAGGCTGATGTCTCCATTCTGAAAGGTCAAGCAGCAAATCTAGTGGACGTGGTGAGCAATCACAGGAAACATTGATCTATCTTCAGCTTCACAATGTAATATTTTAATTCTCTTTGGAAGATTGCATTTATATTCAGGCCACACTGAGCTCCAGTATCAAATGACTTGTAATGAACCTTTATGCAGTATTAGATATCTTCTACTTCAACATAGCTTGATGGACTTTAATTCTTGTCTTTGTTCCCCAAAGGAGTTATAAATAATTAAAATAGTATGTCTTGGAATAAGTTATTATTTCTCTGCTTAAGAACATTAGTAATGATAAGGGACATGGTGAATAATTATTTAAAAGTGATGGCATATTATTATCACTATCAATCTAACATAGAAATGGTGGTTTGTTACCTCTGGACCATTGGAGCATTCCTGTCTGTGTATTTGGCTCTGAACTAAATTGCACTGGATGTGCTTTAGGGGGTGTCAGTTCCTGCATATTATCATATATCATTAATCAGACTCCTGTGTGACAGTGTTGAAGGCCTTGCTAAAGTCCAGATAGGCAACATCCACTACACTCCCCAATCTATTCCTCAGGTCACCCAGTCAAAGAAATTAATCAGGTTCATCTGGCATGATCTCCCCCTGTGAATTCATGCTGGCTTTCATCTTATAATCTCTTGGAGAGAGGATTCAGAGCATTGCTAGGGCGGTAGCAAGGAGGCAAGGAGGGGGGAGCTAGATGTCATTGTCCATTTGGGGACAGATGACC
This sequence comes from Neoceratodus forsteri, assembly GCA_016271365.2. NCBI lineage: Eukaryota > Metazoa > Chordata > Ceratodontiformes > Ceratodontidae > Neoceratodus > Neoceratodus forsteri. The sequence goes on from CM057456.1 coordinate 1,536,363,737, forward strand.
TGGCTAGGGACAAGACAGGATTAGGAAGGGTGTAGGAGGAATTTAGAGAGTTGGGGAGGGGCCTAGGGTAGGTACAGTAGCAAGCTCTGTGACCTTCTTGGAGGTGCTGCCTGTCCACAGCACAGGGGAAGCTAGGGATCCCCGCATCAGAGAATTCAATACAAGGCTGAGGAACTGGTGTGGAGAGGAGGGTTATGGCTTCATTGGGGACTAGGAACCCACCTAGTGGGATGAGGCCTGTACAGAGGTGATGGCCTACATCCATCCAGAAGGAGGACTGCAGTCCACAGTGAACAGTTTACATGCTACATTGACGGATATGGTCACATGATGCTAGTGTCGGGGGAAGCAGTGAAAGCAGTGAGCTCCTCCCTACCGGGTTTAAAATTATTATTTTCATTCTTCAAAACCTCCTAACTGGACTTATTAGGCATTATTATAGTACTCGATTACCTTGTGACTCATGGCTGCAGAGCAAATGGACTTACAGGTCTCTAATCAGTCCAAAATAGAAGCTACACAATCTATCGACTCGAGCCATGCATTAGCCCTAGAGCCAAAAAGGCCCCTCAGGAGCACCTCGCCAGCTACCCCTCCATCCTCTCAACCACCAGACCTCTCCCCCTCAACAAGTCTTTAATGAGCTGGCAGAAATCAAAGCTGTGGCATATGCCATTATGGACGATTTCAAAAAGTTGAAGTCAGCTTTACAACAATTAACTCAGAGGGTCGCAGATCCCAAAGTGTGGATCTCTTCTGTGGAAGACTGACAAGCCCATATTGACCCATACAGTAAGAGATCCTTCTCCAATTTGGACAAGAAAGCTAAAGACCTTGAAGGAAGGAATCGGAGGAATCATCTAGTTTTACTTGGTCTTCCAGAGAGGGCAGAAGAGCTGAACCCTATAGAATTTATCCAGCATTTTTGTGTCAAGGTGGTTGGACCTTCCCCGAACGGCTCAAGTTATGTGGTAGAACGAGCACACTGGGCACTGCATGCTAAAACGGTTCAAGAAGAGCCTCCAAGACCCCTAATATTTAAGTTGCTTAATTTCTTTGACTGTGAGCACATTTTAAGAACAGCCAGTAACTTGACTCAATTACATGGGATGGTGACAAATTAAGACTGGTACAGGACCTTACCACCAGAGTCAGGTAAGCCAGATCCGAATATCACCCAATTTTGTCAAAGCTGTGGGTGGCTCATATAAGTCTTCATTTACTCCATCCTGCTCAACTGGAAGTTCATACCAAAGATGGTGTTAAGAGAATCGATACTGTGAAGCAAGCTGGTCAGGCATTACAGGTTCTATTTCCTCACCTGTTCACCAAGAAAGGATGATCAGCTAAGGCTCTCGCCTGTTTAACCACTGATCTTTACAGAACTGAAGGTACTTTTTATGTCTAAAAATGTTTGTCTGATTCCCACATCTCTACTATTGCCATTACTAACCTTTAAGTATCAACCATCGTGGTGACCTAGCTAGTCTCTGGTGTTAATGCTGGATTCAGCAGTCGACAATTTGTTCCCTGAACTCCAAGTATGTTTTTTTTTCTTAGCTTTTTCCCAGTCTCCTTACATTAAACCATGAGATCATCTGACTGAGAAGCTTTTTATCTTAGCGCTGCTAAGTGTTAACTTGTTGGGTTGGATACTGGACCTTTCCAGATCATCATTCTAAGGAGTGCCAAGAGTGTTGTTGGCCAAAGCTACAGTCGGCTTTCTGAATTAATGATTTAGACTGATACTGTGATGAGGCAGAGCACCATATACTTTCTATGCAGCTACTAATGTTGCTTGCTTTTGGAATTTATTTTGACATTAGAACTTATGATGCTTGGTTCATGTTATTGGTTGGTGCGTTCGACCAGAGACCGAAGTTGCTAGCTCCCTTACTGGAGCATTTATGACCATTTTGTTAAGCACAAGGATGATATTTAGAGTTTATTTGTACTCTAGTTGCCATGGAACTCTGCAGCAATTTTCAGTTTATCTTTTTTTGGACTATGCATGCTATTATACTTGGACCCCTCCCTTTATTTTTACTACAATAAGGCTAGACTTTTTTTATAATTATTTGATTATAAATTATTGCATTGTATTTCATGTTTAAATCTTGGTGTAATCTCCTTAAACATTTCTTGCTACAGTGCTGGAGCTACTTGATGGTTCAATTTGTTATCTAATTGGATTTTTTCCTGCTTATTATTATTTTTAATATGCTCTATCAACTAAGGGGATACACCTTGCAAACTTATGTAACATTTCCTTTCTCTTTCTTTTCTTTGACAATGGAAATGCTGCAGTCATTTCTCCTTGAATGTTAACCATTATTTTGAATGATTGGATAGAATGTTATTATAGCTTAGAGAGTTTTATTATGTAGAATTACAGACTTGTAATTATATATATTTCCTAACTGGAGTTAGGAGCACTGTTTGTGAATATATTAGGAAGCCTGTTCTTCTTTGTGCTAGTTGTTCACCAGTTATAAGGATGGGGGGAGGCTTTGGGGACGTATGTACCTATATGTTTTGAACCTGAGATGGGACAGTGGCACACTGGGCATGCATGAACCAGCTGGGTGGGAGTAGGCATTTACCTGGGCAGTTTGGTAGCCTAGGCTACCCTTTTTTATACTTTTGTATATTATTTTTATATTTAGTTGGGAATGTTTTATTTTGTTTTCGGGAGGGGGTGGGTCATTGTCCTAATATGTCCACTTGTTACTTTTCTACATGTGGAAACAATGTCTCTGTCTTCATAAAATATGACTAACCCTCTGAACATCATTACGTGGAACATTAAAGGGGGAAGAGATAATAGAAAAAAGTATGCCATACTTAAACACCTGAGCACACTCAACCTCCACATTGTTTTTATCAAAGAAACTCACTTGCGTGCCAGCCAAAGCCTTAATCTATGTAAAGTTTGGGTGGTGCAGGCTTTTAGTGCTGGGAATAGCCCATGCAAGAGGGGAGTGGCTCTATTGGTTTCTAAATCATTGCCCTTTACCTTGCTTGTAGAGGCGGGAGACCCTGAGGGATGGTACCTTTTCCTTCATGGGAAGATTGGCCATTATGAATTGGTATTGGGGGTTATCTATGGTCCGAATGTGGATTCATCTTCTTTTTTTTCCCTCCTGACTAATAAGCTTGCACAATTTGTCCACCTCCCTTTGCTTCTCAGAGGGGACTGGCACTTAGTATTCGCAAATGAGTTGGCTAGATCTCACAAGCAGAGAGCAGGTCTTACTCCAGCCCAATGGGCACTATGAGAATTCACAGATTCTTTTGGGCTTGTTGACCCGTGGCAGCTTTTACACTCACAGGACTCAGATTACACCTTTTTTCAGTGCCTCGTGATGTTTTTTACCAGTTAGATTATTTTTTTTATTTACTCAATCCTTCCTCACTATTTTGTGTTCATATCACATTTTACCCCGAGTTTTATCTGACCACTCTCTGGTGATCCTAACTATAGATTCCCCCCAATCTAAAATTTGCATTCACACATGGTTCCTTAACAACATTTTGTTGAAAAATCCGGATATAATGACACACTTTCAAACTTTTTTAAAGGGTTCTATTCAGGATAACTTTTCTTCCTCAGTTTCACCAGACATGCTTTGGGGGGGCTCGTAAAGCAACATGGAAGGGGGAGCTTATGCAAAAAGCAATAGTACACAAAAAGAAGCTTGATGCTCAGAGTTCCACCTGGCTTACTGCAATTCAGACTCTAGAAAAATATTTTCCCCCACCACACCTGAGGAGGTCTGTCTGGAGCCTGCCCAACTTCTATCCAAATACTTGGCTTACTTACTTGATAAAGTTGACAAAGTGGCTGCAATAGTCAAAGCCACATATCTGGGCCAAGCAAATAAAGGTGGAAAACTTCTGGTACTCCACTTAAAACAAACAGCAGCTTCTAGATGGCCCTCCTCTCTATATGACCGTCATTTAAACAAGGTTATATGCGATTCACAGGAGATGACAAAACTTATCAGAGACTATTACAATCAGTAATACAGTTTACAGTTTTGTCGGAAACAGTTTAATTTTGCTTCCCGTAAAAACTTTTTTAGTCAAAGAATCTTAAACCCTTGGAATTCTCTCCCTATTGAGATTATTGTAAGCAAGACAGAAGAAAAATTTAAAAGACACTTAGACAATCTTATAATTTCCGGATTTGATTTTTGCTATTATAAATAAATAACAATTTATAGGTGCAAATATATGCTTCCAATTTCCTAGCACCTTCTCTTTCCTTAGTATGATCCTTAGTTATACTCTGCTCCTGTTGTGAATCCTCAGCTTATTGCAACTCAAGTAAGAGTTTTCAAATCGAGCAGATTTGCTGAAGCTGTCCTTAGACCAACAAAACATTGTTTGGCCCTATTTCAGAGCTAGAAGTTAAAGATGTCATTAATTCACTTAAACCAGATAAAGCCAGGTGTCCCAATGACTTTTTGCCTTTGTTCTATAAAACGTTTGCCACCAAGCATATTCCCATTTTATCAAAATTCTTTAATTATTTAAGTATGTTCCCCCCCCCAAAGACTTGTCTTTATTTGAAGCCAAAATTGTACTTCTACCCAAATCCAGTAAAGACCCTACAAAGGTGGAAAATTATAGGCCCATATACTTATTAAATGTGGATATTACACTGTATGCTAAGATCTTGGCTACCTAACTGGTCAAGGTCTGGACACCTCTGTTGGGCAGTGAGCAAGTGGGATTTTTAACTGGACATACATTTGGTGATCACTTTAGGAAATTGTTTCATATCATTTCTGCATCCTGGGAGACTAGTAATGATTCACTACTGGTCTCACTGGACACAGAAAAAGCCTTTGATAGGGTGGACTGGTCATATATGTTCAACATTTTGCCCAAGTATGGGATCCCAGGGAAGTTCATACTAAAGATAAAAGTATTGCATTTACGGCCCTCTGCCCATATTTTATACAATAATGTGGTATCATATTCCTTCCTTTTGACCAGAGGGACATGACAGGATTGCCCCCTTTCCCCATATTTATTTAATCTTTACCTAGAACCATTGACCCATACCATTAATTTGGATAGCTACATTCAGGCGATTAGGTTCGGACATTAGGACCTCAAATTATCAACTTTTGCAGATGATATACTCCTACATATTTTGAATTGGCGGCAATTTCTTCTGGCTGTTATGAAAGTATTGTAATTGATACCTTTAGTTCCTTTTCTAGTTATAAATTTAATCTTAATAAAACTGTTGTGCATCCTTTATCCACTCACTCTTTTAAGTTGGATATTGAAAGTTTAGGCCTGAAATGGGAACCCAGCGTACTCCCCTATTTGGGCATTCAAATTTCTAGAGCTGTGTATCATTTAAAAACCCTTAATTTGGATCCTCTTCTATGGCGAATTGAATTGGATCTCAATTGTTGGGAGCACCTCCCTCTCTCACTATGGGGATGGGCTTTCCCTCCTTAAACTGAATATCTTTCCCCAATTAATGTACCCTCTTAATGATTAAAACATTTTTATTACTAAAAGTGGTTCACTAAATTACATGCTATATGTTCCACTTTTCTTTGGCTCCATAAATCACCCAGGAGATCATATTCTAAACTGTGCAGACTGTGTCAAATGGGGGGTTTACAAACTCTGGACTTTTTCTTATATTGTCTTGCAATGCAAGGCACAAAGTATTTTTTGTGGCTCAATGGGGATCACGCTCTTTCACTTCCCCCCATATGGCAATTAATACAGACACTTTTGGTAGCCAAGCAATAAGATTTCTCTATCATCCTTGTCATTTATCCCCTTTTCTAGCATTCCAATGGGACTTCACCACACTCCCATTGGCTGGTCATTGAAAGCTCATATACAATTGTGTGCATTGTTGAAACTTTGGCCCCTAAGAGACCTAAGCCAGCCTGTCTTCTGTAATCCTAATATTACCATTTCAAATTCCCCTGTATTGTGGCCTTCCTGGAACAGTTTACAGGCCAAATCCCTCACTGACTTTATTCAAGGATCCCAAATTCTTGCTTTTGTTGCCTTTCAAAGGTTATATCCATACTCAATTACTTTCCAATTTCATTATTTGCAGTTACATCATAGTATAAAAACCTTTTTAGGATCTCCGCCCTGGTCATCCAGTGTGGGTACGTTTCTTCAGCCTTGGGCACTAATGTCGGCACAGCCCAAGGAAATTTCATGGTTATACGAAGCAGTTGGAAAATTACCTTGGGACACTTTTAGCCCAGAATCCCTCTATTGGAAACAAACCTTGCAGTTATCTTATACTGCTGCACAACGGCACTCAATCTGGAATGATCTGTATCATCTTGTTAAGCAAAAGAGGCTGCATCTTTTGCACTTTAATATTCTCCACAATATTTATTACTCTCCCCTTAAATTATACAGGATGAGCAAACCAAATTCTCCTAAGTGTGAATTTTGCAACCGCGGTGAGAGTAATTTGTTTCACAAGTTATGGACCTGTACCCAAGCAGCTGCCATTTGTGACATTGTGCGCAAGGCCTTGGTTCCATTTTTTGGATCCCCCACTTATTTTACTAAAACTGTATGCCTTGTAGATAACTACTCTTCTATACCTGGTTCCCAAGATAAGGCATACATGGCTTTGATTTCGCTTGTCACTAAACTCATAATATTATGACATTGGCGAGGTGACTGGACACCCACCTTTTTGGAATGGCTAAATACATTTCTTACTTCCTGTAATGCTGAGCATGCAGTTGCCTTGTAAAACCGTACATGGTATAAGTTTCTGGTATGCTGGTTTGCATTGTATTCCTTTCTAATTACCCCTCTGAACCACTCACCCCTTGTTCACTTCTTACATACTTAAGTTGTTTGATCAAGAGTATTCCCTTAGTTGGGTTGACCCTATCCTTTCTGTTTGGCCTGCTGACTCTAGCTATAGTTTTCCCTTCCTGTTTTAATTATCTCTTTCCACCATGCTTTGGCTCCCTTCTTGATTGGACACAATAGGGATTTGGGTGGGGGGGTGATGGGAATGGGATGTATTGTTATTTTGTAGTTTTAAGTGCTGTTTTTGTTACTTTTTCTGGTATTATGGTATGTTTATATATTTTGCTGATACATATAAAAATAAACTTAATTGCAAAAAAATAAATAAATGCTACATTGACAAGCATTTAAACTAACCAAGGGGGCAGGTGGAAGGAGTAATAGGAGGCAGGGAGACAAAAACTGCCCCCCCTCACTAATTCAAGAGGCTAACAATGGGAATGCTGGGAGAGAGAGAGAGAAGCCAATAAAGGAAGCAAATAAAACTGGCAGACAGAGGGCAGCAGAAGCAATTGAGACTGAAAATTATAAAGAGAAAATAAGGAGTGGTCAAAAGGGAAAAGGTATGTGGGGCATAAACACAACCTGGAGAGCCATGTGTGCAAATGGTCAAAGTCTAGGCAACAAAATTGTTGACCTACAGACCACCATAGCAGAGGCAGACCTAGACATAGTCGCCTTCACAGAGACTTGGTGCAATGAAAACTAGGCTTGGGAAATGGCCATTCCAGGATATACTCTATTTAAGAGGGACAGAACAGGCAGAAAAGGGGAAGGAGTGGATCTTTATGTAAGGGACAACATAAAGGCTATAGAAATGCAGGTAGCGTTACCACCTGTCCCTATTTTCACAGGACAGTCCTGATTTGGGCAGCGGTGTTCTGCAGGAAAACATGAAAAATACTACATGTCCTGACATTATAGCAGAAAAAAATATTTTCTGACTTTCCTCTGAATACTGCTAAACAATATAATACCTTAACTAAAATACCTTAAAATGATAATAAACACTAGAAACAGCTAAAAAACTGCAACACTTAGTCTTAATTCTGATTATTTAGAGAAAACAAGTCTGTTGCATTAGTCGAGATTACATATTGTCCTGCGAAAAATCATGTTTCGGTAAGAAATGTCCCACTTTGGGCTTCTTAAAAGGTGGTAACCCTAAATGCAGGGGAAGCGGGGGGGGGGTCACTCTGGAGAAAAAGAAAGGGCCGGTATTCACATAGGAGTGATCTACAAACCTCAACAACAGGAGGTAGATGTGGATGGGGAAATGAAGGAAGTAATCAAAAGGATGGCTTAAAAGGGGGAGGTGTTAATAGTGGGAGATTTCAATCTACCAGTCATGGATTGGAGCCTCTCTGCTGTGGCATCTACCAGGAGAAGGGACATCCTGAACTCCCTGCAGGGTTCATTCCTCAGGCAGCTTGTATAGGTGCCCACCCACAAGGAAACAGTACTAGACCTAATACTGACAAACAGAAACAGTATTACTGATGTCACGGTGGGAGACCACCTGGAACCCAGCGACCAACGTACAGTGTGGTTTAATATAAAGACTGGACTATAATCAAACCACACAAGGATGAGGGTCCTGGATTTCAGGAGGGCAACTTCAAGGAAATGGGAGTTTGTCTTAGGGATGCACTGGCTGGGATAGGGACACTAGAGGGAGTCTAGGATCAGTGGGCAAAAATTAAGGAAGGTATAGAAAAGGCTACAAATCTTTGTGTCAGGTTAGTTAACAAAGGCATAAGAAAAAAGAGACCACTATGGTTCTCTAGAGAAGTAGCAGAAAAAGTAGGAGCAAAAAGACGGGCTTTTAGGAGATAAAAAAACACAGAAGGAGGAGAACGGGGGGGTTATCAGTAGATACAAAAGGAGGCAGGGATGGCAGTTAGAAGAGCTAAAGCACAAAGAGGAAAATATTGCTACATCACTAAAAAGGGGGTAAGGCATTTTTCAGATACATAAGTGACAAGAGGAAGACAAAGGGAGTGATAGGCTGAAAGTGGAAGAAGGGGTTTGTGTGGAAGAGGATCACCAAAAAGCAGACATACTGAACAAATAGTTCTGCTCATTTTTTACCATAGAGGGGCCAGGCAGCAGACCAGAGATGCAGGTCAATGGCAGTAAGGGTAGGGACATAAGCCCTTTTACAGTGGAAGGGGCCCTAATGGAACTATCATGGTTGAAAGTGGATAAGGCAATGGGACCAGATGAAGTGCACCCCAGGAAGGAGCTCAGGGAGGAGCAAGCTGCACCTCTGACAGCCCTGCTTAAGCTATCATTGGAAACAGGGGTGGTACCGAGAGACTGGAGGAGGGCTGATGTAGCCCCATTCCAGAAAAGTGGAAGCAGGGAGGAAGCTGGAAATTACAGACTGGTCAGCCTGATCTCGGTAGTGGGCAAAGTTATGGGATCACTGCTGAAGAAAAGAATTGTGGAATACCTTGTGGCCAGTGGATTACAGGATCTGAGGCAACATGGTTTCACAGGGGGAAGGTCTTTCTAGACAAACCTGATTGAGTTCTTTGATTGGGTTACAAAGTTAGTGAATCAGGGAGGAGCAGTTGACATAGCCTACCTGGATTTCAGTAAGCCTTCGACACCGTTCAACACAAAGGTTGGTGAGCAAGCTGAGTAGCCATGGAGAGGATCCTGAAGTAATAAGATGGATAGAGAGCTGGCTGGAGAATAGGGGTCAGAAGGTGGTGGCAAATGATTTCCACTCTGGGAAAGGCAAAGTGACTAGTGAGGTGCCACAAGGGTCAGTACTAGGCCCGGTCCTCTTCAATGTCTTTATTAGCAACAACATTGCAGAAGGACTGGAAGGGAAGTTATGCCTGTTTGCACATGACACAAAAATCTGCAACAAAGTGGACACTCTGGGGGCTTGGGGGGGTGAAAATAATGAGGGAAGATCTAACTACTGTAAGCTGGAAGAATGGTCATCAACACAAGTTTGGCAGTTGAGCTTCAATGCAAAAAAGTGCAAAATTATGCACTTGGGGCACAGAAACCCAGTGGCCCAGTACCAATTAGGAGGAGAGGAGCTAGCAGTTATGAACCAGGAAAGGGACCTGGGGGTAATCATTTCTGATGCCCTGAAAGTGGCTAAACAGTGTGACAAGGCAGTGAGTAAAGCTAGCAGAATGTTCGGGTGCATAGGCAGGGGTATCACTAGCAGAAAGAGGGAGGTAATAATACCCCTGTATAGACCATTGTTGAGACCCCACCTCAAGTACTGTGTCTAGTTCTGGAGGTTACACCTCTGTAACAACATAGATAGGGTGAAGGTGGTACAAAAAAGGGCAACCAAAATGGTGCAGGGCCTCATCAGAAGCCCTATGAAGAAAGACTCAGGGAATTGAATATGTACTCCCTTGAGGTAAGAAGGGAAAGGGGAGATATGATATAACCATTCAAATATCTCACAGGTACAAACAAGATACAGGAAGGGAGCATTTTCCACAGAAAGAGGTACTTAAGGACAAGGGGTCATTCTATGAAGCTGGAGGGGGAGGCTTAGGGGAAATGTGAGGAAGTTCTTCTTCACTGAAAGGGTGGTGAGTGTTTGGAACCGTCTGCCAGTGCTAGTAGTAGTGGCTAAAAGAGTCACAGGTTTCAAGAATGCACGGGATAGACACAAGGGGATACTAGACATTTAGCAGGAGAGGAAGGGAACCAAGGACTGAGTAGGGTCTGAGGTGGCTCAGTAGGAAGGGAGAATAGGGAAGACTAGGCAAGCCAGGAGGTCCTTATCCACCAACAACTTCTATGTTTCTATAATCCAAGGGTCTGCAAGTCTGCCACTCTGGAAGACAGGAGCAAAAGAGGGAACATGGTAGAGACCTACAAGTACCTTAAAGGGGTGAAGCATCTTTCAAAGAAGGAAGAGCATCAAGACCAGAGAGCATGTGAAGCTGGGGGGAGTTAAAGAGGGATGTGAAGAAGTATTACTTCACTGAAAGAGTGGTAGATGCATGGAATAGACTGCCAGTGGAATTGGTGGAGGTGAAAACAGCAGGGGGCTTCAAGAATGTGTGGGACAGACATAGGGTAATATTAGTGAATAGGCAGGGAGGAGGGAGGGATGGTCGCCAAGACCAGTTAGGGTCTGCGGAGGTAGACTGGTTGGGCCAAGCGGTCCTTTTCTGCCAACACATTCTATGTTCCTGTACTACAGCAGCAGATTATCATTGATTAACCTTTAAAGGACACTTTGGATCTTTGCTGTACCACAATCTTGTTTGTCTAATAACCTCACCCAGTGCAAGGTAACTGGGAGTAAAGGACTCGATGATCTCCAGAGGAATTTTAGGGAGCTGTGATGGCTTCTGGGGTCCACTGTCTCATTTGCTGGTCACAAAGTAGGAACTTTCAATCTACAGCTGTTTCTACAGTGCACACAAACTGAGTCCCTGTCATTCAGATTGCAGCTAGATGAGGTAATGAGACGCCGGTCTGTGCCAGTCACCATCTGCAGATCTACTGGTGCTCTTGAATGGAATTTAGTAGGGTTAGTCAGTGCTGGACTGGGGCTAAAGGATGGTGGGTACTGAGAGGGTGGACCAGGAAGGGGGTACATCATAGAAGCACAAGACAAAAGACTGATTCACTCAAAGCATAGAAACCTAGACTGTTGGCAGAAAATGACTGCTTGGCCCACCCAGCCTGCCCAAGTGTTCCCTGCCTATTCTACTTCCACAGACCCTATCTGGTCTCTGGCAACCCTCCCTGCCTCTGTTCTAATATATCCCTATGTTTATTCCATGCATGTATAAAGCCCTACACCATTTTTGCCTGCACCACTTCAGCCAACAGTCTAGTCCATGGTCTACTACCCTTTCAGTGAAGAAATGTTTCCTCACATCCCTCCTGATCTTCCACTCCTCCATCTTCATTGCATGCCTCCTAGTCCTGGTGCTCATCCTCATTTGAAAATGCCATCCCTTCTTCACCGTGTTCATCCCTGTGAGGTAATGTACTTGCAGGTCTCAGTCTTGAGACCTTTCGCTCTCCTCTCCTTCAGAGTGTACATGTTGAGATCCCTCAGTCAATACAATACAAAGAATTTTATTGGTCACCATTAGCCATTACAATACAAAAGTGCAAGATTAAAACATAGGCCATTTGGGCCACAAAGTTTACAGACATGAAGTGAGACCACAATTATAAAAACTTTGCACAAAATTAAGGTCATTACATCAAAAGCTCAGATAACAGATACAGTCATGCAATATCTTTGTTATAAGGTGCATTTTAAGGCAAAGAACAATAATTGTTCTGAATATGGGTTGTCATTAAGAATCTAGACACTTTTTCTTGAACACCAATATCTTGTGTGGTAAATAAGTGAAATAATATTTTGTCAGGAGTGAGATTGAGACTGTCACAAACCCACTCAGCAGGTCAGCCCTCTACTCCCAAAGTGCCAACCTCCGAGCGCAGTCTTGTGAACAGTTAACAGAAACAGGGTAACTCCCCTGTCTGTTTTGTGGGTTCAGATCAACCTTTGGTCTCAAGTCTTGGAGAGATTCAAACTGTGAACCACTTGTTAGCGTACCCAAAGTACAGTCTCAGATAATTCTGCTCTTCGGGGGGGGCAGATAATTTTTGCCTATGAGCACCTAACCAGGTGTACAAAATGAGCCCGTAAAACTCTATTAAAGATCTGAGAATAAATTCTTACCTTTTCCCAGTTTGGTAAAACCAGTAAGCTTTGTGCAGTGTCAGCTTTAACCATGTATGCTTCCCTTGTCAAGAAAAAGAAATTCAAAGGCACACCAAGTAGTCTCTAAAGTAGAGGTTTACTTCAAAATAGATAAAAAAATGTAAAATGTAAATACAGAACCATATATCACAAAACATACAAATCACTTAAACAAAACAGGTTTAAAAGTGCAGATTCCTACCACTAATACTTAGAATTGTCTGTTCTAAGGTATTCTTATCTCACAGTGCTGTAGATGTTGCTTTGTCAGAGTCCAAACATTTGTGTCTAAATGGAAAACAGAATACTGTTTAAAAGCTGGCTTTGCCCACCTCTTTGCATGAGGTCACCTAGCTCCTCCCTGTCAGAATATATGAAAATATATATCTATACAAAAACAGGATGTCTTTTCCAGAAGGTAAATTAATATTCTGTGATCTCAGCAAAACTCATTTTCTCATGTGACCTTTTGATGTAGAGTGTCTTCCTGTTCTTCACAGACATCAAAGGAACATTTATGACTTTGCACCAGTGTGGCATAACCTGTATTCATCCTCTAAACGTCATAAAATGGATATTTTCTATCCTGTCAGCTGGCAAGCTATAATAAATCTAGATAAACAGGAGATTCTAAATGTTAAGTCTCTTCTAGGCTGTAATTATCTCTTGGCCTTCCAGGTAACACCTTGTATCTAAAATCTGGGAGGGGGGTTGTCATTCCACAGACTGTCAGCATCTCTCATGAGAGACATTCAATAACACATTTTTATATTACAAAAAGCATAGGTTAATCAGAACCAGCTGTCCAAGTGTCACAGAGACCACCTAACAGCTCCCCTAGCTGAAGTTTCAATTTTTTTTCAAACAGTGGACACATGAGGACTACACGTTTGAGATCATCATATGTCTTGGTGCCACATTTACAATAAGGATTCATTACATTGGTCTTTTTTTTCTATAGTGAATAAACTGAACATTATAGACTTCCAACCTAAACCTAGTATAGACTCTGCACATTTTGTGATTTCTTAACTTGGTTAAATAATCTTCATAACCCCATTGAGTTTTAAATTGTTTATACCAACCATGCAGTTTTAAAGTAGATAATTGAGCTAAAGATAACTTGAATCCAAGTCCCTCAACCTTATCTTTACTAAGGAAACTATTTCTATCCAAGGTCTAATATAAATAGTGTATAAAAGATGCCCAAGACCTATTGGGAAAAGGGTATTTTTAATTAGCTGAATGGATTGATGAACATACCCCATGGATGAAAGCCTAATTTCCTCCTCAAGGTACATTCTTGGGTATTGAATGTCTGGTAGAAGAAATGACTTTAAAAGAAATACAGTAGTATCTGTCTTTCTCTGACTTGGGAAGTTATAGAATATTGTCCTAATTCAAGTTTAAGAATACAAGATGGTGTCATGAGGCTATACCTATATAGCTCATTAAGAATCATTTCTAAATTGGCCAGGTTATCTGAGCCCCATACCTCAGAAGCATATAAAATGCTTGCTGTTATTTTTGCATTAATGACTTTCAAAATGCCCTTTACAGTAGTTTTTCCCATTTTTGCATTAAATATTTTAAGGGCATTGGAAGCAGTATAAATCTTAGTTTGAATCAATTTTATATGTTTACTCCATGATAAATTTTGCATACATCTGATGCTTAGATAATTGTAATGGTCAACAATTTCCATTTTATCCTTGTCCAGCCAGAACCTTGGTATAATTTTGGTTTTATTTTCAAAAATAATAATTTTGGTTTTGTTTAAGTTAATTTTTTTTTTTTTTACTTTACACAGCATCGATAAATATTTCAATTTTCTTTTAAGTCCTAATGCCAAAGTGGAAAGTAATTCAATATCATCTGCGTAAGCAAGACTATCAATTCTTTGTTCGAGAATTTTGGAGCATGAAAATCAGAACTAACAATGCCCTCTGGGATACTGTTGCTATAAATATTAAACAAAGTCAGGGCTAAAAAGCATCCTTGCCTAACTCCAAAATTCATTCAAAAGGATGAAGCAACATATGCATATTGGTCATATTGAATTGTTGCCCATGTTTTATCTTGCAATCTAATCAGAATATCTAGGAGCGCACTGTCAAGTCTGAGACCCTCTAATGTTTGCCAAAGGATTTTCCTGCTTATGCTATCGAAAGCTGCCAAAAAATCGATAAAGCAGCAATATAATTTACTTTTCCTTATTTTCATATATTTTCACATTAAGTGATGTAAAACATAGCAATGTTGTGTGGTGGATCTACACTTCTTGAAGCCATTTTGAGATTCGTTTATGATGGAATATTCCTCTAGCCAGTCCATGAGTCTACCCAGAATTATTTTAGAGAATATGTTTGGGTTACATCAGTCAGGCTAATCAGCCTGTACATTTCCGGATCATTTTAAATTCTCTTCTTTATAAATAGGAACTATAACACTACCCTGCCAGTTAGAGGGAAATTCCTGGATCTGAACAAAGGCATTAAAAGTTTTATGCAAAAGTGGGGTCCACAATCCCTCAGTCTCTCTATGTAGGGCTCCCATTGCAACTACTGCACCATCTTGGTTTCCCTACTTTGAATGACCTCTACCCTGTTTATGTCCTTTCTGAGGTACAATCCCCAGAACTGGATGCAGTACTCCAGGTGGGGGCATACCAAAGAGCAATACAGAAGCTGCACCCCACTCCTCCTACTGGTAATTCCCCATCCTATGCAGCACAGTATCCCACATGGCCTGCCCACTACCTTGTCACACTGCGCAGTCACCATTATGTCCTCTGATTTAGTAATCCCAAGGTCCCTTTCATGTCTAGTGATTGCAAATATCTCCCCTCATCCTATTCTCAGCACTGGGATTATGATGCTGTAGATGCATGATTTTGCAAGTTTTGGCATTGAACCCCAACTGCCATGTCTTTGACTACACCTTTAGTTTCCCTACATCACTGCACATTTTCTCCATCCCCACCTGAGTGTCCACCCTATTGCAGATTTTGGTGTCATATACCAAAAGGCATATCTTTCCCTCTGGTTCTTATGCAACCCCTATAAAGACACTGAAGAGGACTGGTCCCAGTACTAAACTCTGAGGTACCCCACTGCTCACTCTCCCATTCTTAGAGTATGTGGCATTAAACACCATCATCTGACTGCTATCTGTTAATCAGTTTCAAACCTAATTTAAGAATATGGACTCACTCTTAAGCAGGTCAGCCTTCCCAATCAACCTTCTAAGTAGCACAGTGCTGAAAGCTTTGCTGACGTCCAGACAGACTACATCCACTCCCTTCCCCGGTCCATTTTCCTGGTTACCTGGTCAAAGAAATCTATCAGACTCATTTGGAATGACCTTCTCCCAGTGAATCTGTGCTGCCTGTGGTCCTGCAGCCCATTGAAGTCCAGATGCTCAACCAGCCTCCCATTCAATAGGGTTTCTATTAGTTTTCCCACCACTTTAGTTAGACTGAGTGGTCTGTAATTGCTAGTTTCCTCCCTACTGTTGCTGTTTTGTAGCGGGACCACATCAGCCCTTCTCCAGTCCTTCAGAACCACTCTGGTTTCCAGTGAGCTCTTAAACAAGGCTGTCAATGGGGCAGCTAGAATATCCCTGAGTTCTTTCAGTATCCTGGGCTGTAACCCATCTTGTGACACAGCCTTATCCACCTTCAGAGCTGCAAATCCTTTCAGGACTCTTCTCTGAAAATGGACTTGTGCCTACTCCCCTATTCCTGCTACTCTCTGGTGGTCAGTTCCCCTCCTCCTTCCACTGTGAAGACTGAGCAGAAGTACCTCTTGAAAATGTTAGCTTTTTCATGGTCCCCTTCTGCATAGTATCCTCTCTTCCTCCCTTCTAACCCTTACTCTATCTGCACCTTGCATTTCTCTTCTTGCTTATGTATATCAAAAAAGTCTTATCCCCTTTAGACACTTTTCTAGCAGTCCTTTTCACTGTCTGTGCCTTTGCACCCCTAACCCGCATTACCTGCTTCCTTCTGCCTGGCTTGGTACACCTTCCCGTCCTCCTTCCTTTGCATTTCTTTGTACCTCTTGAATGCCACCCTTTTTTCTTTCGCTGACCTTGACACTTCTTTGATGAACCATAACAGTCTCCTTTTCCTTCTGGTTTTGCTTACTTCTTTCATGCAGCAGATGGTTGCCCTAATTATATCCTCCCTTATTCTTCTCCACTGTGCCTCTACTCCTACCCCCGGCAATCCCCTCTTTTGAGACATTTTCTGATGCAGTCTTTCATTTCTTTCATGTCCATCATCCGGAAGTCTGGGATCCTTGTCCTTGTGTAATTCACCTCTGCTTCTTTCCTTATGTTGAACCACACTGTACGCTGATCACTAGCATTTAGGGAATTCCCTGCCGTGACATCTGCAATGCTGTCCCTCCTGTTTCACCAGGTTCAACACTGCTCCGTCCTTAGAAGGTTCTTTTACTAACTGCCTAAGAAAAGTCCCCTGTAGGCAGTCAACGATGGCCCTGCTCCTTGCCAGAATTGAAGCCAGGAGGCTCCGCTCCACAACTGGCAGAATGAAATCTCCAACTAGCAAAACCTTCCCCTTTCCTGCATCATGATGATGACCTCTCCTAATACCTTGTCCATCTCCTCCTCCTTTTCTAGAGGTCTGTACACTACCCTGGTGTGGATAGCAGTCCCAGAGCCCATCTCCAGGATGACCCACAGCACCTCAGACCCTCCTCTCCTTGATGGACCTGCACCTGCCATTATTCTCTCCCTCTTATATAATGACACCCTTCCTCCCCTCCTCCTTGCTCTGTATCTTCTAAATAGAGAGTAGCTTGGTATGGTCATGTCCCAGTCATGATGCTGGGAACACCATGATTCTGTTATGGCCACTAGATCCAGGTTAGGCTCTGCCGTGATAGCCCCTTAGTGTAAAATGTTGTTTCTGAGGCTCCTGGCATTAGCACACATGGCACTCCATGCCTTCTCACCCCTCCACCTCATGCCTTGCATTTCCTCCCCTTCCTGCCTATATTGTTACTTGAAGCTCCCTCTGACTCACCCCCTCCTGTTCTGCTTTCTCAATTCCAGGTCCCTGGCAAAAGGAGAGTAAAGCACTACAAAATGTCCATAACATCCATGGAAACAAATCAAATATAACTTATTTTACAAAATACAGGCAGTCTAACAGCTGGTACCAGAGATCAACTGCTAGGTGCCCAGGCCTTTTGATCACATAGGTCTTTGTTCACGTTCCCTCAGCATGACTTTGTGGTGAAAGTATTTAGCTAACTAAATTAATTATATATATATATCTCACTTGCAGGACTCTCCTGTGTGGCTACCGACTGGTTCCACTCCTGCCTGGTTGGTAGAACCCAATCGGTCTGAATTGGTAACACCACCTCTGCCTCCCTCCCTCCCTGTCACTGCTGGTGTGCCCCAGAGCTACATCCTTGGACCACTTTTGTTTTCTATCTTCCTTAACAAACTGCCCTCTGCTTGCCCTCGCATATCCATTCACATGTATGTGAATGACACAGTTCTGTATACTTCCGGCCCCATGACCACTGATGTGGTGACCAGACTTCAGCAGGACTTCAATAATGTTCAGCTCTGGTTTCATGCAAATCACCTTTCCCTGAATGCCAAGAAAACAGTCTCCATGACCTTCAGCACCAAGAGACTCTTGCAGCTCCCCTCCACCTCAAATTTCCACACCTTGGACAGGATTTCCCTGGAGGCCTGTACCTCCTTTAGATATCTTGGAGTCTGCCTCGACCAGCACCTCAACATTCCTGTACATATTGATGCCATCCACAATAAGCTCCACCCCAGGTTAGGTGCTCTATACCATAATCATGGTTGCATCCCACTGCCAGCTCGCTGTGTCATTGTGCAGAAAATTATCCCTATCTTTGACTTAGGGAACCTAGTCTACAGTGCCTCACCCAAGTCCACCCTAGCCAAACTGGACCCACTCTTCCACTCCTTCTGTCACTTTGCCCTTGACTGTCCTCCCACCACCCATCACTGCATCCTCTGCCTCACTTTGCCCTTGACTGTCCTCCCACCACCCATCACTGCATCCTCTGCCAGACTGTTTGCTTCCCCTCCCTTCAGGACCGAAGACTGTCCCACTGCACTCGGATCATGACTAAGTTCTGGACCCAGTCCCTGCCCACTTACCTCATATCTAAATTATCTGCCCCTACCCTTCCAGTGTATGCATTGAGGAACAATGACACCAGACTCCTATATGTACCACACATGTCTACCACTGCAGGCCAGGCAGGACTGGTTTTAGGCCTAATGGCACCCCAAGCAGAAATTCTTGTGTTATCCCTACATTGATTCCCATCACCCCCATCCTCTCTTCTTCCCCATCCCACATCCAAAAAGTGATAAGAATTTTATCTATACAAGGGTGATGACAACAATCATTGTTTTTTAGATTGACACTTTTTGCATTTCAAGATGATTTCTATTTATATGTTCTACTTCAGTGCACCCTTTCTGTGCTGGCGCCCCAAGCATCCGCTGGGTTCGCTTGTGCCTAAAACCACCCCTGAGGCCAGGCAGCCTTCAAATAATGCATGCCTAAACTGTGGAACTCCCTTCCCATGGGTATTCAGTATGCCTCCCCCACCCAGCACCTCAACTCCCTCCTCAAGCCACATTTCTCCTGCACCTGCACAAGTGACTAAATATTCTGTCCACCCTAGGACAGTTTCTCTTATTGTGGTTGTATAAGCGATGACCCAAAGTGTTCTGAAGTATGTGTGTCTCTCCGTTTAGACTGTCTAAATGCCTTGCACTACTACCTGCTGCTGAACCGTATTTTTGCACTGTACTTTTATCTTCTATTTTGCATTTTGTATGCATTCTGTATTTTCTTTACAGGTATTTTTGGACCTTTTATTCAATGCTGTCCTTTTATCACAGCTCATTTGTACTCTCCCCTCCTCTCTCCCCCAGGATGCATATGGAATCAAGCAGTATTCTGCTCAGTATGCCTTTCTGGTAAAACGTTTTAATATATATATATGTATATTTAGATATATATGAAGAGCTTTCACCTCAAGTGCTATCAGCTCTTCTGCCATTTCTTTCACACTACTAATTCTGCCTTTATACTATCACAGTCTGTTTCTGTGGATCTGTCCTGTACTAGTAGGCCTTTTTTCCTGATGATATTGAATATCTTTTGCCATCTACATAGGTTTATGTATACTACTATTGTAAGCCCACCTCTGTGGATACACTCCCATTAGAGCTGTTTAATAGATTTTGAAAGTGTTCTACTGTTTGAAGCAGTATCCAGTGATACTGGCAACTGCAAATGGATGACTACTATAGTAGGGACTCATTTGCAGCACCTCACATTTGGGCTACCCAATAAGGATAGCGAGAGAGATGATACAGTAAGGGTGGGGATGAGCGAGGGAGGGTTGCAGCACTGTAGGACAGTGACCAGAAGGGGAGAGACAGGTAAGAGGGTTTGTGTGGGACAGTGCAGCATACTGCTGTTTAGCTAACCATGTGGTGTAGTGGTGAGGGTGGCTGGCTCCAGTACAGCAAGTACAAGGTTCAAGGCTGGGAAGGGGTATGTTTTGGTAGCGCACAGTTTAATTTTAAATTTTTTGTGACTTTCTCCCCCTCCCCAACATGCACCCCCCTGGAGTTGGTTATCTAAAGTCAGGGGGTTGTGGGGGGGTATGTTTCTGTTGTTTGGGTTTATGTCACCAGTAAGTGTACATCACCAATTTGTTTTTCGATGCTTTACAATGTACACTCGCCATAATGGTGATCGCTGTTTTGAGACTGCAGTTATGACATTGAACTGTTTGAGGCACTTCTACCCATGACCTTACTTTCCCAATGTACCAGTCCTGAGAGTTCCCAATTTTTCAAAAGTCTGCCTTGTGCAGAAGCACACTGTACTATATGTGTTCCCTTAATTGTTTCTGTGTTCATTCCAATGTTGAATCCAGTCATGGTAATGTCACTGTTCCTACCTTCTTTACAATTTCCACATCTGTGATGAAATCATCCTTATTACTGAAGATCAGATTGACTATTGCTTGCTTCCTAGTGCTACCCTTTGCACATCATTTCATATCAGTGTTTTGTAATATCAAGAAATTGTCTACAGCTGATCTTGCTTATTCCCTCCCCCAGTCTAGGTCTAGAAAGTTGATGTCTCCCAAGAGCAACACACTTCTTTTTGTTGTTACATTTCAGATTTCTTCACAAAGTTTAAGGTTCCAATTATCCATATGATTTAGTGGTCTAAAGCATAGGGTAATCATCACTGTCTAACCTATTTACATTACCAGAACTGTGTCAGCCTGTGTCCAGCTAGCCCAGCACTCCCTACCAGAACTGTGATCCAGTCCTGCTCAAGACTAACAGCCCACCAGTCCCAGTAAGCAAGGGGGCCAAATAAGTAGTGGAGGCAGGACCTGACACCATTTGGCGGTGGGCTCCTTCTGACATAAAAGTGGAGCCACTCTACACTTAATTCAGACTTCCAAGCAGCAGCAGAACTGTACCAACCTTTGTCCAGCTAGCCCAACCCTCCCAGCTAGAATTGTGACCCAGCCCTGCTTGAATCTACCAGCCCACCAGTCACAATAAGCAAAGAGGATACCAGGGGGTGGAGGCAGGACCTGACATCATTTGTGGGCAGGTTTCTTCGGACATAAATTCAAAGCTGCTCTACGCTGAACTCAGACTTCCTAGTAGCACCAGAATTGTGTCAGTCTTTGTCCATCTAGTCTAGCCCCCTCATCTAGAACTGTGTCCCAGTCCTGCTTGAGTCTACCAGCCCACCAGTCCCAATAAGCAAGGGGGGCTACTTGGTGGTGGAGGCAGGACCTGACATAATTTGGGGGTGGGCTTCTTCCAACATATTAGCAGAGCCACTCAAGTGGCTGCTCATGGAGCAGCTGCCCATGTGAGTGTCTCCTTCTGTAGTGGCTGGTGTCACCAGTGGTAGTCAGAGGCAGGAGACTGAGGGGAGATTTTTTGAAATTTTTGTAGTAATAGTTATACAGCCCTGTTAGTTTTTTTAAAAAGAAGTTTTTTTTTATTGAAAAAGTGTCTAACTGTTTTTCATACTGTTGGGGTTTAAGAGGAAAAACTGTTTTGATATTACATTGAGCTTAGGGTAGATACAGACTCAGACAAACTAAAAAGAAGTAGGTGATTATAGTTAACTATGGTAATATAAGAAACTATTATAATACAGGAGTAAAAATAGTGGATATTTATAAATCAATTTATTGGGAGACAAACTGTTCAGATTTTCCTTTTATTGTTTGAAGATTGAAAAACTGACAGAGAAAATTGGAGTTTTTACCCTGCTAATTATTCTAACCCTGTTCTGGTGGTCACATAAATGGGGTATATAGGATAATAAATTCATTTCTTCTACCATTAACAGCTCTGAGTCTATTACACTACATGATGGCAAAATGCCCCTGCTCTTTTTTCTCAGACTAGTACTCTTATTTCGACTATTATAAGCAGGGGACAGCGCTGATTTTAAATTGGTTCATCTTAATTCTTCGCAGGTGTGCTTTTCCCAAGAGGATGGGGTGGGTTTCAGTAAGGAATGCCAGTTAAAGTGAAACAGATTACAAGTTATAGCTTATAAAAGTACTAGAAGGCTGACTCAAGCAGTACTTGTTTTAAAATTGCTAAAAAATGGGGATGTTAACATGAACCCTGGCCCTGATGCCTATGATCTTAAATTTCAAAAAGGAATATTGTTTGTCCACACTAATATTCACAGCTTAGCTCCAAAGTTAGAGCTGATTAGGGATGTTGTCCATGACTGCAAGCCTGATTTCCTTGTTATCAATGAAACCTAGCTGGCAGTATAGCCTAGAGGCTATGAAAGAGCTTGGTATAGTACATCCAGTAGAGCTGGGTTTGAATCCAACAGCCTCCACCTGTGTACTGTACAACTCTGAACAAGTCACTTAACCACCACGTGGCTTCTAGATTGCCCTTCCAAATAAGCACTCATTCCAAGTGGGCTGTACCCAATTACCAAAGAATAACAAAAAAAAAAATAATAAAAAATAAGACTCAACTACTGCAATACAGGGTTATAACATATTTAGTTTCGATAGAAGGGGAGGGAGGGACCTGTTAATTTATTGTCAGGAAAAACTTTCTCCTAGACAGATCCAGTTACCATTAAGGAAGTCCTCCAGTGAATACATGCCCTAGAGATAATACTGCTGTCAGGAAAACATATACTACTGGTGGGGGAGTGGTTTAATGCATATTTAACTTCTCATAGGCAGATAACTGTTGTCAATGGGCTAGAATCATGGTCTCCTGAAGTTGTGGGGGGGGAGTGGAGTCCCCTAAGGCTCAGTATTGGGGCTGTTATTATTCTTGATTTATCTGGTTCTACAGTATGTGATTTCAGTGACTGCACAATGCCAATGACAATAATATCAAGTGCAATCACTGAAAACCAAAAATGGCTATGTGCACTACAACAAAGACAAATAACGGTGATGGCTCCTAACTTTCCAGGGGGGGCGCATTTCAGGAAGGGGAAGAAACTAGAGAGGGAACACAATTTGGGAGGCGGAGAATGCTGGGGGGGGGGGGCCACCCTGCAGGTGAGGACAAAATCAGGGAATGGGACTTCATCACTTAAAAAAATAAATAAATTATCCCCCCAGAAAAAAACATACCCAGTCCTGAACCTGGGTCCACCAGCTTCAGAGGTAGAGACTGTAGAAACCACACCAGACAAGCAACTGAGAACTGACTTGCCCAACAAAGCCTCATAGCCTTATGTAGCTGACTCTGCCTTGCAATTTACTAACTTGCTATTCACTGACACTTGCTATTCTTTCATGGTCGCTGTTCCCACAGGTGCTCAAATTGAGTTGCTCAGTTTGAGTCACCCACATTATAAGATACCATTTATCTAAGGTACTTGGGTGACAATGTAAGTAACACGGACTACCACTTGTACACGGATGACACTGTTGTCTATATTTTTATTTATTTATTTAAACAGCAGTTTGGAAAACCTTTGAGCCATAGGCTCATTTACAAAGGTACCTTGTCACAGTAAGACAAACGAAAATACACAGTATAACAGTAACTTAAGACATAGATACAAACAAGCTGGTACAGGTAGGATTGATGCAAACAATACCAGAGTTATGTTGTCCTTAGCAGCTTAGTAGTAAGCTTTGTCATAAGTATTGAGTATGGCTTTGACAAGTGGCAATTACAGCTTCGGGTGTTAACAAGGTGGTTCCATAAGGAAGTTTTGAAGCACGATATAGTTGGAGCTTCGGAGATGGAGGGGGGGCAGTGTGTTGAACCAGGAGGGGGTTAGTAAATCTGCTGTCTCTATTCAGACAAATCTTCAAAGGAGTTTTAATGAACTCCAGGAAATCTAAATTGCATCTAAATGCCATTAAAACAAAGCTAATGATTTTTGGATATCAAACCAAACCTAAAAACTCCCCAGAAATAGTAATTCAAGCTGAAAATGGGCCAAAGTTGAAGACTGTAGAAATGTATAAATATTTTGGTTTCTGTCTAAGATACTTATGTATTGGGAAATAAACATTGTCACAACCTAACAGGAAAAATTGCACTGGGGGGGTGGGCTCCCCTACAGAAACAGAAGCAGCCTGGATTCTGAGACAATTCAAGATTGTTCAAGTCCAGGTTTTTCTATCGTTCAATTTTGTTGATTTAATTTATAAATACTGTATACCATGGCTAACAGACTCCATAAACTGGATATCTTATACCATTGACTGGCCAGACTGATTTTGAACTGTTCAAAGAAGACCCATCACTTCCTCCTTTGAGAGGTTGGGATGGACCTCTTTAGCAGACAGAAGAAAGCTTTATAAGCTCATCTTCTCCTACAAAGTTGTTCTGGATCAGTTGCCTGATTATTTGATGGAATGTATTACAATTCATAAAACTAATCTGTCTTTGTGTAACACACACACCTCTTTGAGCTAGAAGTCCCCCCTTACCATTGAGAAAATGCCACTGTGTGATTTATGCATGCACAATGATGTTGTAGCACCAGATCGGCACCATTTACAGAAGGGATCAAAACTAAAGAGTGGATGCATGATAACCTGCTTTTCCATGTACACCACCGAAGGCATTGAAAATATGTCCATTCTAGTACTGTCGTGTTCTGTGCCACATTCTCATGCCATCATCCATTTTGCAGCTGACACAAATCAGCTAGCGTCATTGCAACAGTAGTCAGACTTTACAGAGAAGGCATTTTTAATGTTTCTTGTCTGGTGGCTCCAAGTCATGGTGTGAGCTTGACCAGACTCATAGTAGTTTGAAAAAATACTTTAATACCAGCAAGGTCAGCCTGACATTTACAGGGCTACAAAACTCAGCACTGCAGTACCATCAATGGTCATTTTTCTTAGCAACGGATGGAGTTAGATGGTAGTGTGGCCAGGGATGTCAAATTACAGATACTGAACCTTATCAAAAAAATGCTTTGGAAAACCAGAAGTTTGTTTGAAAAAAAGATAGTTGTGTGATGTAGAACTGGGAGGCAGAAGCACATTTAAAGTGAAAGACTGTGCAGGGCTGCTGAAGAAAGAATTAGAAAATATCAACATTAGCCCCCCCCCCCCCCAAGGCATTGGTGCTCTTGTTAGGTTTTTCAGTAATTGAGCCTCTGCTGAAATTAACAAAGCAAACTATAATGCTTTGTATGGATACATTTTGTTAATTTTATTAAGCAGGGCTAATAAACACTTTCATATGAATGAATTAAATGAATATCACTAGGGTAAATTGAAAATCTGTGTGTTGGGTGGATGAATCTTGCAGTAAGGGGGATAGATGTTAATAAAAACAAGGCAACACATTAGAATATTTGAGGGTTCTTAGGAACAGGATTGAACAGCATCACAGGTAGAGATGCAGTGAGGTTGTTTTCTGAAGTGTGTGTTCAAGTGGGGAAAAAAATAAAGAAATCATTTGTTGTTTTTCACTGCTATAGTGGAGATTTGCCTGCCTTTTATGACTATGTCTTCCAAGGTGTCAAAAGGGAGGTCCTCTCTAGAAGGAGAAATCTGAAGAGACTCCATGGCCTGAACTGGCAGTGTTTTGGTGTGGAGTAATAAGTAGCGGGGTGAGTCAGGAGGAATGGGAGTAATCTCTGAAACTGAATAGGAACAAATGCAATTTGGCCATGACATGAAAAGATACCACATAAAAACATCAGTAAAGATATGACCTATTTAAAATTGTTATTGTAATGCAGCCACTTGGAGTAGCAGCAGCATTACCACCTACCCTTTAAGTGACTAAAAGGGATCAGCGCACACTCACTGCCTGTTACCTTTGGTGCCCATCATCCATCATGGTCAATGCCTATCTCCTACAACTGCATGACCCTCCACCACACCCCATGCACACTGTGGTTGTCTTTGGAAAGTGACTGTGATAGAGAAGCAGTGTTGATAAAAAATGAAAATAATTGTGGATGCTTTACTTCATTGTGTTGCCCATTGTTAAGATGGTATAAAAATGTAAAGTCTTTCAGCAAAGGCAAGGGAATTAAAGGGAATATATTTATGGTCTGTGGAGCTGGCAGCCCAATTCCTTCTACCTCATAGACTGAGAGAATGAAGCACAGACATTTTGTACTGTGTAAGTATGTAGAGGTCTTCTTTTTTTAACCAAAGCCATTGCACAGCTAACAACTTTGGCTTTGATTTGAAACAAGCATTTCTTTAAAATGTGTAAATAAAATTTGAAAAAAAACCCATAAATTTCAATATTCACATCTCACATGTTGTCACAAAACTTCTGAACATGGGGGCAAGGTGGTTAGTCTAAAAGGATTGAGCTGCCAGCTACATGGTGCCCTGCTACAACCCCTTCAATTTCCTTTTTTGTACAAAATAAAATATTTTTGACATTCAATAATTTCCCTCATGCTAAGGCAAGCCCATTCTGAAGATTTTTATTTTGTACAAGCTCAACAAGTAATTTTTTTAGCAATGCTTGTTGGGTATCAGTCACATGCATCCTATAATGACTGTGATGTATAGAATTTCTTTGCCATTTTTCAATCAAGATATTTTTTCTGTAGTAGACCTCTTGACAGGTTAGTTGCACATACTGTAGATAGTTCCATGAAGCTAAAGAATCTCTAAATACAGTGGGCAGAGCTGCAATACAAGTTACAACTGTCTAGATGGAGCACTGTTCAAATTAATATTTTATTTTATTTAGTTTTTGTTGACCAGGTGGGTGCTCTAGACAGCAGAAATGCCTATTTTCAGGCATGACCTGGGAGGTTACATACAACAGGGAAAAAAGCAGCAGTAAAATACATGGGCTAAGACAGGTGAACAACAGCTGTACAGTTACCTAACAAAGCACAGATATACAATGTACACATCACAGTGGCAGAAGATATAAGGAATTGGCAGAACCGTGGCATCATATGTAATAACAAATACAATAGTGTAACAAAGAGTATTAAGAACCAGGGGTAACTTGGTTCGATAAGAGCTCAGGGAGGGCCTTACTCTGTGATAGGAAATATAGGTATGATGATTTTATTGAAGATAAGTTAAACAAGTCATATGCTACTAGTACCACCACCAGTATTGGAGAAAGAGAGAGAGAGAGAGAGAGAGAGAGATCTTGTTACACATTTATTTGACACATGCAAGCTTTATTTACATTTTTGTGGTTGAAGTGTGACCTTTATCAAAATTGAATTTTTTTTTTTAAAAAGAATTCTGGATCTGCAATTGAATTTTAGTCAGAGATGCAGCTTAATGTTTTGGGCATTTAAAATAAAATGGTAATGTAACTATTCAAAAGAAATAGAACCTCAGGAACTAGCTTCACGAACAATGCAAATGGAATTAATGACAAATGCAGTTAAACATATTAACTGTGACAAATCTAAGGTTTCTTACATGAGTGCCAAAGAATGCTGTGCTCAGTATGACAGCAAGGTGTTTCATGTGGGTGATGGTAAACTCTTCTGCTGCACATGCAATGTGTCTGCTGACATTTGAGTAGTACAGTTCATGAAAAAATGTAAACTTTTAGAGGAAGGCAAATCACAAATGTGCAACGAGGCAAAAACTAGTGACAGAACTCTTTAAAAATCTAACTGAAGAACAATTACATAGAGGAACAGAACCTTACAAATTAACAGAAGAGTTTAAAGCTGCAAATATCCCACTGCACTGTCTTTACAATTAATCGCTAAACGTGTACCTTAAAAATGGTTTAAAAGACAATGGGATAATCCCCACAGACCATTAAGTAAGACAATTGTATTTACCTAAAATGTTTCAGGGATTCAAGTCCCTGAGGTATACAGTAAAACATATGTGATAAAAGGACAAGGAAATAATAGATTAGATGAAATAATGGCCATATAAATAAAATACCAAGGCACTCCACCACAACAGTAAATACAAAATAATAATAATAAAATGCTGAGGCACACTGCTACTTCACATAACGCTATAATAATAATAAAAATAAAACTCCCAGGCATATCACTGTAAGAAAATGGGTGCAAAGGCAAACTGCCTATAACACAAGACTTTGAATGGTGCCCCATCCAAAGTCCTACAGGTCCACCACAACCTGTACTGCAAGTACAGTTCATAGTCCATCAGGCTCCTGCCCACCCTCCTGCTGTCATCCTGTGGTCTGCTGCTACATTGCCCCTGGTGCAACGTTGGACTGTCCTTGCACCACTGGCATCCCCTGCAAGAGCTACAGCATCTCTCCCATCTGGGATTGCCACCCCTGCATGAAGTGGACTGTGCATCACATCACACATAGCTTTTTCACCATCAACTGGATGTCTGGCCCTGACCTTGATTCACTTGAAATAAAAACATAATCAGCATCAGCAAGTGTGTGACACACACCACAGGTACAGGGATTTGACAGCTGATACATAGGGTCAACTGTCAGGTGTGCAATTGATATGGTCTAGACTGCACTGACTGCCCTGCAACAGTGTAGATAACATACACCTCTGCAATGCACAGTGACACATCCAGATGTGGGAACAGCAATATATGCACCATGCAGGACCTGGTAAGGAATGGTTGAATGATGTGTGCATCTCTGCCACCATAGCAGCTAGCATGGTTTTGGTGTGGAGGTCTGTGGTAGTGTGGGTCCCAATAAACAGATCATACAACCAGATAGGATGCATAAAAAATGCATATGTCTGCATTTATCATTTTATTCAAAAAGAAGAAAAAAAAATACTAAATTCAATATATACAGAAAGGAAAAATAAATGGTGTTAATCCGTCACACCTCTTCAAACATCAAAAGATAATTCTTGCAAAATAAAACAATTACAGAATTCCTGAGTTCTTTCCCTTCTCTCAAACAATGTGGAAACTTGCACAATTTCTTCTTAGAACCTTCTCTCTCCTTGACCAGAACCCTACTGACCACCTATCTCTTGGTTCTCCTAGAGGAACCTTTATAATGCCACAGGGTGACCTCATCAATCATGTGATATCTTAATTAAGATGAACAATGGCATTTTCAAGCTTATATATATATATAAATATATATATATTAAACCAACTAGTATCATTCTAGCACTTCAAGGGTTTACCTAAAACATTTTATTTCCTCACAAGGTCCTAAAACAAAAATATTAACTTAATTATAGGGCTATGATGTCAGAGCATTAGCTTAGCTCCTCCCTTCTGACATCACTCCTCCTTGAGACCATATAAGCTGCCATTTCATGAGTTGCCTGCTCTATAGAAGGACCTCTGCAACTAACATGGGCACTCAGGTAACAGTTTATTTAGTACAATACCTTTTATTTGTTCCAGTTTCTTAGTTTTACAGCCACTACTCTTAACTTACTAGCTGAAGTTGCAGCAGACACTTGCTTCTCAACTCAGCCCTCTGCTGTTTAGAGGCTCTTTGTTTACAAATGAAACAGCTCCTTCTTGACATTTGTTTTGGGACACTGAGCTTGTTGGACTGCTTCTCCCAGTAGCCACTGAAGGTTTGCTGAGCATAGCTTTTCAATATATAAGTATTGTTTTATTTTAACAAGATGCAATTAAGTACTGACAGAAAAGAAAAAAAAGGGACAGTAAAGGATAGATAGAAGATTGCCAGGTTGGCCACCCTGACAAGAAAGTATAGGATAGATATTGAAATATAATAGAGGATAGATAGAATGAAAATAAATAATGGGGAGGTGGTTATTGCATCTTGAAGTGATTGGTTATACTTCACAACAGGACCCCCTGTTACACTCCTCCCACCACAAGAAGGCAACATAATGTTTGTTGTGTTGACTGAAACCCCTCACCCTGTGAAGGGTTGGAACTTCCACCCACCCACTCCAGAAGCTCCCCCCAGGGACCCTTAAAAATAAACAGGATTCAAAACACTACTCAAAATCAGACAATACTGTTTACAAGTCATACTTTTCTCTGGGGTTGTGCCATCTTGGCACCTTGTGACACACATACAACTCCATTATCTATATCTGGAACAGAGTTACTAGCTGGATCAGCACCAAAGCGTGATAAAAAATCAGCGTTCTGATGCTGAGAACCAGCTCTATGTCGTACAGTGAACTTATAAGGTTGTAATGATAAATACCACCTTAAAATGTGGCCATTTTTATCTTTCATCAAATTTAGCCAGCATAAGGGATTATGATCTGTTATAATCGTAAACTGATTTCCCCAAAGATAATATCTCAGGGCTTCTACTGTCCACTTGATGGCCAGACATTCTTTCTCCACTGTAGAATATCTTCTCTCTCTTTCATGTAATTTCCTGCTGAGGTATAAGATGGGGTGTTCATCTCCCTGGCTATGCTGGGT
The DNA here is from genome assembly GCA_016271365.2 of Neoceratodus forsteri. Taxonomy (NCBI): domain Eukaryota; kingdom Metazoa; phylum Chordata; order Ceratodontiformes; family Ceratodontidae; genus Neoceratodus; species Neoceratodus forsteri. The sequence goes on from CM057456.1 coordinate 1,536,394,181, forward strand.
CAATACTGCCCCTATGCCTGTGTCAGAGGCATCCATCTATAATTCAAATGGTTTAGTGAAATCAGGGCTACATAACACCGGAGCTGAGCATAGGATGGCCTTGATTTTGTTAAATGCCTCATCACAGGCAGGACTCCACTTTACTTTATTGGGAAAATGGTTTTTGGTCAGATCTGTGAGAGGAGTAGCAATGGTGGAAAAATCTGGGATGAAGCATCTATAATAACTTGCCAGACCAAGGAAAGACCTGACATGGCCATGCTTTGTCATGGGTAGGGGACTGTTAGCCACAGCTTCAATTTTATCTACTTCTGGCTTAATCCTCCCATGTCTAATAATGAACCCCAGATAGCGTGTTTCTGTCTTAGCTATAGCACATTTGGACGGGTCAATGGTCATTCCAGCATCCTGGATGCTTTGTATCACAGCACTAAGCTGTAATAGATGAGTCTCCCAGTCGGGGCTATAGATGACCACATCATCCAAATAAGCAGCACTATAGCCCTTGTGAGGTCTCAAGACATGATCCATGTACCGTTGAAAGGTAGCGGGGCTCCATGTGAGGCCGAGCGGCATCATAGTGAACTGATATAGACCAAGAGGGGTACAGAAGGCAGTTAATTTTGGGTTTTGGGGCCAATGGAATCTGCCAATACCCTTTGTTAAATCTAAGGTGCTTATGTATCTTGCAGACCCAATCTGATCTAGGAGATCATCGATGCGTGGCATTGGATAGCCATCAAACTCAGATACTTCATTAATTTTCCTAAAATCTAAGCATAACCTGATGCCCCCTTCCTTTTTATGCACGACCACTAATGGAGAGGACCAAGGACTGCATGAAGGAACTATCACTCCTGCTTGTTCCATTTGTTTTATCTCAGCCACTACTTCTGGCCTGATCTTTTCTGGTAATCTATATGGCTTCTGATGAATTGGTTTGGTTTGGGTAACTCTGATCTCATGGACTACAGCCTTTGGCTCTCCTGGATTCTTTGTGAATGTCGTGTGAAATACTCCAAGAGATGATCAACCTCTAATCTCTGTGCAGGGTTTAAGTCAGGATTGATATGCACTTTAGTGTCAGTAACAGATTTATCAATCCTGTCATATACTATATCTAGCTCTGCTCTATCAGGATCGGTCTAGATATACAACACTGGGGTTTCTGTTTTTTCTACACATTTTTTTAGCAGGTTGGCATGGTAAATTCTTTTTACCGGTCTATGCCCTGGCATCTCAATGGCATAGTTTACCTTGCCTACCTGGTGTAAGATCACATATGGTCCTTGCCAACGCATGAGTAATTTATTTTCAGTGGAGGGTAGCAATAGCAACACTTTTTCCCCAGGTTCAAATGCTTTATGCTTTAAGCCCATATCATAATGTTCTTTCTGTTTGAGTTGTTTCTGGTCAACATTTTTATGGGCTATAGTCACATATTTCACTAGCCTTTTCCTCAATGCAGTCATGTATTCAAGTATATTTTTGTGTGCTACATTAGACCCCTGTTCCCAATGCTCCTTTACCACATCTAAGGGACCCCTAGGGTTACGCCCATATAACATGGTAAAGGGGGATAACCCTGTAATAGCCTGAGGCACCTCTCTATAGGCAAACAGCAAATAGGGCAAAAACTTATCCCAGTCCCGGCCTTCCTCCTGCACATACTTCTGAAGCATACATTTCATTGTCTTGTTAAATCTTCCACTAACCCATCAGTTTGGGGATGGTATGGGATGTTCTAACAGCAGATACCCCTAGCAATTTGTATAGTTCTTGCAGCATGATGGAGGAAAAATTACTACCACGGTCTGTCAGGATAACCTTGGGTATTCCCATCCTGCTGAAGACTTTTGCCAGTTCTTCTGCAATACGAGGGCAGTAACCGTCCTCATTGATATTGCTTCAGGGTACCTGGTTGTGTAGTCACAAATGACTAAAATATACTGATTCCCTTAGAACTTTTAATAAGGGTCCCACCACATCCATTGCCACCCTGTCAAATGGAGTAGTTACATATGGTATAGATTGTAGGGCACCGTATCTTTCTTCCCTCCCTTGGCAACCAATTGGCACTGGGGACAGGACCTACAATAGGCCACAACATCCTGGTGGACCCTGGCCAACTGAATCGAGATAGGATACGTTGTACTGTCCAGTCTCTACCTTCATGACCAGCCATGGGAATATCATGTGCCAAGTGCATTATTTGTTCCCTATATTTACTGGGTACCACTAACTGTTCAAGTTCCTCATTTGTACCAGTCTCTACAACAACTCTATACAGGATATTGTTTTTGATAATAAATCGAGATTGTCCAGGATGTCCAACCTTGTCCACCTGTAAAAATAAAGATGTTAAAGATTCATCGTTTTTGGTCTTGCACAATATCTTGCACTAGAGTCTCTGGGATATTAAGTTGACCTTTAGCCTGATGATTTTCATTCCAAGTCTTTTTTCTTCTTGCCAGTCTTCTTGGACTTTTGTCCTTACTGACAGTCTCAAAATAACCATTATCAAAAGGAAAGACTTCCTTAAGTCTTGTGTTTTGCCTGGGACCTAGTAACCACATTAACAGTTCCTGTAGAAGTCTTCTGCTGCTGCATTAAAGGTCAAAATGAGGAAAGTCTTGCCCAACAATGACAGGTACTGGGAGTCGTGGAACAAGGCCTACCAACATGTCATGGCTTTCTTGATTTACAGTTATATTAAGACATGCTGTAGGGTATCGGTGTATGTCTCCATGTACACACCGCACAGTAGTATTTGAATCACTCTGGGGCATATTCAGTGCTAGATCAGCCCTGATCAAAGTTTGTATACTGCCTGAGTCCAGCAAACCCAAAGTCTGTTGTTCCCAATACCTACAGAGGTCACATACCCAAAATTTGCTAGGGCAAGATGTGCTAAATCAGATATTTTATTTGGGCAGTTCCTCAATATGCCCTTTTCCAAGACAACCATGGCATATTATTTCTGCATATGGAACTCTCCCACCTTCTCCTTTGATAGAACTGTCTCTGGTTAGTAGAAGCATTAAAAGGTGGTCTTACCAGCACATTAGATGGTCCTGGATTGCCCTGGTTACCTCTGGCCTCAGGTGCTTCTTGCTGCTAGGTAATCTTCAGCCAACTTAATGGTGTCTTCGGCTGTCTCGGGTTTATGTTCTTTTACCCATAATTGCACTTCCACAGGTAATATCTGGATGAATTATTCAATTATTATCAGTTCCATGATTTGGTCTACAGTTTTGGTGGTGGGTTGTAGCCATTTTCCACAATAGTCCTTCAAACGGGCGTAGGTTTCTCTTGGGGTATCCAAGCTTGCCATTTTCTGAGACAGAAATCATTGTCTGTATGTCTCCGTGCTGATATTATATCTGCGAAGAATTTCTTCTTTACTTCTGTCATAATTTGAGCTATCAGCTCCACTTAGCTGGCTGTAGACTAGTTGTGCCCGTCCCGAGAGGTATGGGACCAAATGAATCACCCATTGGTCTCTGGGCCAGTTGCAGGTTTGGGCCACCCTCTCGAAAGTTGTCAAATAGGCCTCAATATCATCCACCTCTGTCAACTTAGTTAATTTAATGTCTCTAGGAACAGATCTCCCCATCTGCCCCTGGGTCATGTCCTGAATAGCTTTTAAGGTTGCCGTCCATTTTTCATCTTGTCTCCATCTCTCTTCGGCCTGTATCCTCCGGTCTTCATCCCTCTGTCTCTGGTCTTCTTCTCTCTGGCGCTCCATCTCAAGTTGGCGTAAACAAAGCCATTTCAGTAGTTCACTTGGATCCTCTGGTGCTGGGGTCATCTGGCTTCCCTCCTTCTTTGGATTACCAGCTGCAGCTGTGGCTCCTTCTTTCATCTTTCTTTGTCTGGTAGCAGGTTCGATCCCTGGCAACAACTGGACACCAGTCTTCAATCCGACAGACCTGGTCAGATGTAATGCATCCAACTCCACTTGTTCTGGTTGTTGCATCTGCTAGGGTATTTTCAGCGCAACACCCCCTCTGGAGTACCTTCTGACACCCCAGAGGTTGGAATCCCACTTTTGACACCAGTTGTGGTAGTGTGGGTGCCAATAAACAGATCATACAACCAGAGAGGATGCATAAAAAATGCATATGTCTGCATTTATCATTTTATTCAAAAAGAAGAAAAAAAAAATAAATAAAATACTAAATTTAATATATACAGAAAGGAAAAATAAACATCAGGAGATAATTCTTGCAAAATAAAACAATTACAGAATTCTTGAGTTCTTTCCCTTCTCTCAAACAATGTGGAAACTTGCACAATTTCTTCTTAGAACCTTCTCTCTCCTTGGCCAGAACCTTACTGACCACCTATCTCTCTTGGTTCTCCTAGAGGAACCTTTTATAATGCCACAGGGTGACCTCATCAATCATGTGATATCTTAATTAAGATGAACAATGGCATTTTCAAGCTTATATATATAAATATATATATTAAACCAACTAGTATCATTCTAGCACTTCAAGGGTTTACCCCAAAAAAACATTTATTTCCTCACAAGGTCCTAAAACAAAAAAATAAACTTAATTATAGGGCTATGATGTCAGAGCATTAGCTTAGCTCTTCCCCATTCTGACATCACTCCTCCTTGAGACCATATAAGCTGCCATTTCATGAGTTGCCTGCTCTATAGAAGGACCTCTGCAACTAACATGGGCACTCAGGTAACAGTTTATTTTAGTACAATACCTTTTATTTGTTCCAGTTTCCCTTAGTTTTACAGCCACTGCTTCTTAACTTACTAGCTGAAGTTGCAGCAGACACTTGCTTCTCAACTCAGCCCTCTGCTGTTTAGAGGCTCTTTTGTTTACAAATGAAACAGCTCCTTCTTGACATTTGTTTTGGGACACTGAGCTTGTTGGACTGCTTCTCCCAGTAGCCACTGAAGGTTTGCTGAGCATAGCTTTTCAATATGTAAGTATTGTTTTTATTTTAACAAGATGCAATTAAGTACTGACAGAAAAGGAAAAAAAAGGGACAGTAAAGGATAAATAGAAGATTGCCAGGTTGGCCACCCTGACAAGAAAGTATAGGATAGATATTGAAATATAATAGAGGATAGGATAGAGTGAAAAGAAATAATGGGGGGGTGGTTATTGCATCTTGAAGTGATTGGTTATACTTCACAACAGGACCCCCTGTTACAAGGTCACAGCAGAGTGTCCTTCCCTGGCTTGCTGTCTCATTTGTAGGCCAAAAATGTAGCTAACAGGTGTTTCCAGAGGCTGGACTGCACTTTTGAGGTAATGTATATGCATGTGCACAATAGACTGTTGTGTGGCACCTATGATGCATGTGACACTGTTATGGCACAGGGTAGCCAGGGGGAGACCATGTTCAGTGGTAAATGGAAATGCATATTTCAGCATATGATTAGTACTGTACTGTGGTCCACCATGTGCAAATACCTAACATGTGCAGGGATATCAGCGGGAGGGTATGTTATGAGTGGTGCCACATATGGATGCCCCACTATACAATAATATGACTAGGGCATGTGCTTCAAAACAGCAATCGCAGTGCCACACAGATCAGTGATGCAACAGTACACAGGCGGTGCATTGTGTCCCCCACATATGCAGTACTACGGACACATCGCAACACCTGTACAAGCATGTATTGTAGCATGTAGCTCACACAGCACCAAACATGTGCAGAACACAGTTGCACAGTATGTGTGCATGTCCATGGAACACAGTTGTGCAGTATGGTAAGATGGGCATATACCCTATGGCCACAGTGCACTTTGTGGAGTGGCACAATGCACCACCACACACAGCAGTTGGTGCAGACACAAGAAAAAAGTGCAGATATCACACACACAGCCACAGTGATGTATTGTGATAATAAGATCTGCATGCCACAACCCCTTTGTGTATTTGTGCTGTCCCCCCTTGTAGGCATGCCCATATTGTCAACCCAGACACCATGTACACCACATACTGTACATAAAGAACTACAAAAGAGGAGTGATACATACAGCAGTACTGTGTATAGCTACTGTATATGCATTTGACTTTGATTAAATCAAACAGAGCATGTCATGCATAATATAACACCACTAGGGCCGGACATCAAACAATATGAGCAATCAAAGGCAATGGCTATGGGCCAGAATGCTGCCCCCAATCAACCCATATGCTTTCCATACTTGGTGTATGCAGTCCAATGCCACCAGTGGTGGTTCTATGGAAGGCCACAGGTGATTGGTGCACCAACCATTGTAACGTACCTGTGTGCTGCTGCTGCTTTGCACTTTGGTAAAGATCTATATTAGTGTTGATTGAAAGAGGAACATACACATTCAGAACTATAGACAACACTTGTATCCCCTATGCCAAAGGTAATATGAAAGGTAAAAGATTATAGATGACAGGGGCGGGATTAATAATTACAAAATAGCAGCAATATCTTTGATAGTGACATCAGTGATAGCAGCATACTGTATCAAACATATGTTGTTGTTACTGTTCTCACAATGGATATTATAAAGGCTACTGTCATCATAGTGGAATACTGAAACAATCAGAGAGCAATTTATACAATGCTGATGACATGATGACATTACAGTTGCCAAGTGCAGCATTGAAGCTGGCTGTTATCACAGAAAAACAGGAGCATCTATAATATAGGATTAGTCCTAAAGATGTTTTATTCCAGCTTATCCTGTATAAAAATATAGATTTTTACTACTACAACTAAACAAACAGCAACATTAAAAGCTATAATATCACTTGTAAGGGGGCAGGAGTGTAATGACAGAGTCTTAATTCTACCACTCATTGGTTATGGTCCTGCCCCCTTTGCACTTGAAGATGAATTGAGTCAGACCATTCCATATCACCGGTGTATAAAAGATGTAACAAAACAAACTAATCATTGTTATACCACAGCCTACACCTGCACCACCCATTGTAAATTCCTGGATCTAACACTGCACACTACTGCACAGTAACAGTATGCAGGTGGGCCCCATCTGGCAGCACGACCAGCGCATGGCAACAGTACACTGTGATATACGTGAGGAGCATAATAACACCAAATGCACACCCACCAATACACACTGGCCTCTGCCACCCTCATGGCAGTGGTGCTGGATCTCCCCCTCCCCCTCCCCCCATGCACTGAACACTGGATGTTGCTTGTCTGTCAGCATGGCTCCTGCTCCTTGGCCTCCCCTTTCTCCTGCTGTGGCTGGACAAGCCTGGTCATGCCTCCACTGCAGACGGCTTCCATTCACACACACACACACACACACACACACAACAGATGAAAGCCTTTTTGTGTTCTTCACTTTGTTTCCTGTTTGTTTCACTTGTTTAGTGTCTATTCTCTTTGCAGCATCCCGTTTTCCTTATAGCCAGCAGTCAGCTTGATTATGACTGAGCACTCCTCCACTGCTGCAGACAGACAGAAAGTCTTTGTGTGTTGTTCACTTCTTTACTTTGTTTTAGTATATTTACTTTTTTATTCCTATTCTCTTTGCAGCCTTCTGTTTTATTTAGAGCAACAGTCCAGCTATATTAGCAGAAAGAGCACAAAGAAAGCTGTGCTACAAAAATAATGTAAATTATGCATTCTGAAAATTATTTTAAGAAAGGGGTAGTATCCTATGTATCATTTAATACTATTGGGGTGAGGGCTTCTAGATCATCGTCTGATTTGCTCTCTCTTTTCAGCAATTCATTAAGTCTGTCACCATGTCTCTGTTTTAGTGGGATATGATCTATACCCATGCAGCACATTGTCCTAACATCCCCTTTATGATGTATCAACAAGTGGGAACCCACCAGTGTATCCCCCCCTTTTTTAAGAATGGGGCAGTTTCGGTATCTTTAATGTGTGATTTTTGAAGCCTCCTTCAACTCCAGATATAGATCTGCCTCTATTAGGTTTACTTTTGAGTTTATCACATTTTGATTTTTACTATTACTATATGTTTATTGCACTGAGTTTTGTTTCTCTATAACAGATTTTGGATTAATAATGTTAATTAAGCAGATGCCCTATTTGGAAGGGTCTTAATTCTCAGTTCCTTTTGATTTTTGTATAATATGTTTAACTAGTTAAGGTGTTTCACTGTTGTACTTTTAATATTATTGTTCCTGTTCTGACCGAGGAATAAGGATACTTCACCTTTAATTATTCACTATTTAATCACAATTTGCTTGGTGCAGCCCCACCACTTGAAAAAGAACTGCAGGGTTCAAAGCACCAAGGAGGTTGATGCCGTGGTCTCTTTTGTTTCCCAAATAAACACTGCTTGCTCCTTATACTGTGGCCAGCAGGTTATTTTTGGAGCACGGTTTTCTTTGTGCTTTAGTTACTTGTTTTATTACTGCAGCTCTCTAGTGTGGCTTTGCTGTGCTGGGATCCCCTCTTCTTTCATTAACAGCAAGTGTGTCCTTCTGCAGCTGCCATAGTGAATGCTTTCTACTGCGTGCTTTTATCTACAGTGCTACAGTATGAGTGAGCAACTTCCCTATCTTCATGGTTTCCTTGATTGCCCAGCTTATTCAAAGATACTGTAGAAAATGGAATAATTCTATGGGGGAGGACCACAGACTCTCATGAAGGAGGGCTGGACACCAGGGGAATGGCAGCAGTGATAAGGAATACCAGAGACTATTTATTTATGTACCCCATGTTACCCGGGGTTACAAGAATCCCAGTTAGACTTAGTGGCAGGCAGGGAAGGCAGCTTGTGAAATTCCAGTTAAATGGATTTCACACTGTTTCACTCTGTTGTCAGTCTCATCTGAGACTGAGGGATGACATAATTTTAGAACTGTCGCAGCTGCATAAGCCACTTTGGAATGTTGCAGCTAGGGAAGTTTGGATAGAATGTTGGGAGGTTTTGATGTGAGTCTGTAGTAGTCTGTATGTGGGCTCAGTTCAGAGAAGAGGTGTGCTGCAGCTGCAGGCCCTCAGAGTTCTTAGCTCTGCCAGAGAGCTATATTTTTAGTTTAGGTGTGTGTTCTCACCTCAAGAGGAACACAACAGTGCCTGTTTGAAGTGGTGGAGACCGCTTTCCAAAGTTTCAGGGCCCCATCCCTGTGGGGATGGGGGGGATGGAATCAGCCTGCTTCCAGGGACAATTCTCCTGGCCCGGCTAGTGGAAAAAGGAGCTGCCTGTGAGGATTTGTGCTGAGGCACCTGGAAGTTTCATTATGTTTTGGAAGAGAAAAAGCCTGTGGGGCACCTGCAACCTAGGGGCAAGTTTGCTCTGCTAAAGGGTCAATGTGTTTTCACCTGGGACAAGATGAATTTAAGTGACTGCTACTGTGGGGTCAGGAAAAGACAGCCAAGTACAGTGTGAAAAGTTGTGGGAATTGGACTGCTTTACTCTGTGGGGGTCTAGAGAAATGGACACAGCCACTCACTAAGTATGTATCAAGTTCAGCACATGTGGGATGGAAGAAACGGTAGATTAAATGTGACATACATTTAAAGAGAATCTACAAAGTAAAATGTTTTCAGAGATGAGGTGTTAAGGTCCAGAGGAATGGCCGGGTATAATTTATGGGAGCAAGAGGTGGGAGACCCCCTTCATCTGGCATGACCAGAGTCACCTCTACGGGTTCACTTTGGGACACCTGTTGCTTTCTCTCAGGTACTTGGCCAGTGCCTGAGGAAAGTACCCAGATGAGGGATTGTTGAAGAAGATTCCCTGATGGAGCCAAAAGTGTTCATGGGTGGTATAGGGAGCCACAAATAAATCTCCATGATAAATGGATAAGTAGTCCAAGGGTTGGCAAGGGAGCTGAGCCAGGAAAAGAAGGTAGTGCAAGGGCTGGCAAGGAAGCCGAGCCAGGGAAACCAGAGAAGAGTCATGTTTGGGTAGAGTGCCCGGTGTGTTTCTAAACCAGAGGGTTTAAGTGTACAGAAGATGTTTGTTCAGGAGAAATCTGCATTACCAGGAGTGTAGCCCTGTGGGGGTCTATCTATGCTTATTGTTCCTTTGTTTTGTGAATAAAAGCCAGACTTTAGGATCCCAACTTCTGTTATGGACATTTCAGTTATTACTTCCTGTGTCCGGATTACTTGGGTGCCCCTGTGCAGAGTAGCCAAACCTAGCCAACATGCCAAGTGACAATTTTCTCCCCGAGCCCAGGTCCCAGGTAGGGAGTTACATAATGGAGGCACCACACAGCACTAATAACACAAAAAAACACCACCAATCCAACCCCTGGAGACTCCCACCTGGTAGTTGTGGCCAGCCTAGGGTTACAAAATTGGATGCTAGCTCTGGGATTCTGTTAAAATTTGGGAGAAAAGCAAAAAAGGTTGCTCAGGCAATGGCTAGCATTTTGGCTATCTGGTAGAGAGTAGCCCAAAAATCTGAAGCAATTGCCAACTAAATGTGCTGCTGCATGCTGTTGTATGTGTGCTGCTATGATATTGTCAACTGTTACCAAGGAGCAGTAAAGCCAGAGTGTGTATGTCCTTGTCCTGCATCAAATTACAGTGTTTGCCAGCTTTTAAAAGTAATTGTGACAAAGAAAAGTGTGGAAAGCTGTGGGTAGCTAAAGGAAAATTGTGCCCTAGATGTAGGAAATGCTTTCTGTGTGGACTGAGAGACTTGATGTGCTTAATGACCATGAAAAATGGTTAAAATGGGTTCCCACTGAGGAGCTACAGTTGAAAAAAAAAAGTGTGGTTTGCAGTTTAAATTTTGCCTGCTCGATGATCGCTGTGAGGAGAAGAGCATTCGAGAAGAAAGAGGCTCATTTGCATGGTGTCGAGTGATTGGTGAGACAGCAATCAGTCCCGCCCCCCAAGCCAGCTCTAGAGTGACTGCACAGCATTCGAGAGGGAGAGTGAGTGGAGTGTGCGAGCAGACTTGCTAGGAGGAGCATTGTGGTGACTGAAAGTGCTGTAAAAAGTTTAAAAACTGATTTTTCTGTTCAAATTCGGGCTCAACCCACATCTCAATCATCTGGACTGTGAGTGTGGTGTTCCAAGGGACAATCGGCAGGACTGCCAACCTGCTTCCTTCCAGAGGCCTCCAAGACTGGCTGCAGGCTGTTTTTCCATCACAGCAAACAGCTACTGATAACAGTGAGTGCCATCCAACAGAAATAGCTCAAACTGTATTATTTCACCAAAAAGCCAGCTGAATCTGTGTGTAACAGTGCAGTCGCTTTGCAAAGAAGGACTGTGCCAAGTTTGGAAGAAGCTAAAACAAGAATTCTAAGCAATAGACTATGAGCATAATTATAGGTTCAGCAAGAGTATAATTTTCAGAGCCATGTGAGAGACTGTGAGTTGTATGAGAGATGCAGCAAGAAATACAGGCACTCCTGTGCTATGAAATACTGAGGCTTTATGGGACTGCAAGCTAGAGCAATGTCTTCAGCAAGTAAAAAGTCCATGGTAAATCATATAAATGTGCTAGGAGAGCAACCAGTGCAAGTTTGTGCAGTTTGAGCTAATGTTATCAGTAGAGTGTGTAACTCAGATGCACAGTGGCTTGACCCATTTACAGAACGTTGATGCACCAGGAGTGCTGCCGCTACCATTACAGGGTGGGGCAGTAATGTAAACACAGAAGCAAGGGATCCATTTTGTGAAAAGATTTTTCAACCAAGTAGGACTTGTAATAATAGTGAGTGTTTGTTTTCTCTGCAGTCATGGCTTCAGAACCAGCCCGCTACCTGGATCATGTCCGGGCTATGACCGTAGGAGAAGTTAACAAGTTGAGAAGTATTGAGAAGTACTGCTATGGAGGATGACTGCCTCCTCGTGTGGCGATTCCTGGATATCCAGTATGAGTATGTGTGATGTGCTTAAATGCTGGAAGGGACGTCTTCATGGTACCTCACTGTTCTGGGTGCCTAGAGAAAAATGGTTTGTGTAAAGTGCCCAAGATTCGTTTGGCTCCCACATGGACAAACTTACAAGAACCTGCAATTGGCAGCACACAGCACCAGGAAGGACCTGAAGAGGGAAGTTCAGTAAAGTGTGGCATAAAGCTAGAGAGTGCAGATCAACAGACAGCACAGATGACTGATGTGTCCGAGTCTGAGTCACTGAGAGACAGTGCAGAGGGAGCATCAGCAGGCCCGTGGATACAGGGCCTAGAACAAGTCTCATAGGTAAAGATGAGACAGAAGAGGCCATTGAATGGGAGGTTTCAACCTCCACACCTAGTGAGGAGCGGACTGTCTCAGGAGTGAGGATGACTGCTCACTTCCTGGGCACAGATTCTCAGTGAAGATGAAGAGGGGGAACCCATTTGGCCTGACGAAGAAGGCGTGGGTTCACAGCCTCCAGTTCCTGGCTTAGAGGAACACATGGAAGAGAGTGGTGATTCCACTGCCCTGGCTGTGCAAGAAGGATCCAGGGATCCATTTTTTGTGTCATTAAGAATGCGTAGCTGGCAGAACCAGGACTGGCCACCCCCCAAGCCAGGCTAGATGTTGCAGGTTGACCAAATGCAATAAGGAGGAAAGACTGGTTCACAGGAAAGTGAATGAAATCTATGGAGAATAATTTTCTACCTTTCCTCAAAGGGTCTGGGAGGAGATAGAAAGATGCAGAAAATCCTGGATTATGGAAGACTAAATGACACATGTGCACCCTCATGCCAGCAGATTTGTAAGAGACAGAATCTTGCAAGAAAAGTTCCAACCATGGAAAGTGGGCAGGAAATTGTTTATAGATACTGTTCGGATTGTGGACAGCAAGGGACATGAATCCTTTCACAATGTGAATTATTAGCACCCAGATGGGGTAATAATTCTTGCACCTGACCCATTGTGCTATTTCCCACAATATCAAGAACATCCTGCGAATGTGCCCATGCCTACCAAGTGGAGAGCAGAGCAGTGTTAGCCAATGCTGCCATTCCAGCTGTTTCCGTACCTATGTTGTTCCACCACTCTGAACATCCAGGATCCAGGTGCCCCACCTTCAACAGTTCTACAGTGTACTGGCTTTCCAGAATCCATTAATGTGGCCCACCAGATGACTTCAAATCCAGAGAGGACACCAGCCCAGGTGTATCCTGATTCATCGCCTGGGCATCGGATGATTTCAGACCAGCTGTTTTCTTTTTTGTTCCTGTTCCAAGGTTCCATCTCCAGAGATGACATCATCCCAGCTGTTCCCAGATGTGCCATCCTGTTCGTGTTTTGGAAGATGTCCACCCAGCTGTATTGACAGAATGCTGCCAGGGAGAATCTTCAGTGGGGACACAGGTGTCGTATGTTTTCCATTCTTCAAGGGACTGGTAAGTCCAGACTTTTTCTCTTTCTGACATTTGCAGTACACACCCTACATCAGCAGACTCCAAAAGTGTGAACTGTCCTCAAAGACTCTCCCCTTTGGGACTTTGGCCTGCTAGAACTTTGCTTCACCGGGCTCTGGCCCAGGAGAGACTGTTTATTGGACTTGCCTTTAGGTGTTGTGAGTCACAAGAAGAGACATTTAGGGCATTCCATCCCCCCAAATTTGCAAATGTGTGTTGTAAATATTCTATTTTTCTACTGTTTATACTGTTACGGTTTTTCTACTTTTCTAAAAAATCTTTTTTGGGATTCTCCAGTGTTTAGATAGGAGGGGTTTAGATAGAACTGTGTATGCAGATTAGGTGTGTTTTGTTTTTCTCTTTTCTTGCAGGTGTTCCTGAAGAAGACCAGAAGAGAAGACAAGAAGAGGAGGAGAAACTCATCATAGTTCCCCTTGTACTTTAAAAAGTATTTGGGTTTAAAGTACTGTTGTTGTGGTTAGTGTATGTAATTTTCCTACCACAGGTATGGTTGTGGGGGAGTGTGGGAGTAATGCGTTGTGTATGATATTAGCTCCTGGTGTGTGGTTGCGGTTGTCCAGGGTTGGGGGGAGGTCCCCTGTGTATTTGTTTTTGGGTTTTTGGTTTAAAGGCAGATAGATTTTCCCTAGAGGGCTGGGGGGATAGACCGGCTGTGGTCCTGACCTGCAGTAGGAGCTGCAGTACTGATCTATTAGGGCTATGCTCTGGACAATTTTACCAGAGCCACTAGGTACCCATAGTCAGCAGGTAGAGTAGAAGCTGATGCATCAGCTGATGGCCTCTGTGCCCTTAGTGTTTCCTGCCTGAGCCTAGCACAAGGTAGGTGGGGGCCTGATCTGCGCTCTTCGTAGGTAGCACATAGGGTAGGATGGCCTAGGCTGGGTAACTAATGACTGTGGACAGTCATTTTCCTGGCCCAGGGTGAGTGTAACCCCCCTGTTGCCAGGGGTTACAAGAATCCCAGTTAGAACTAGTGGCAGGCAAGGAAAGAAGATTGTAAAATTCCAGTTAATTGGATTTCATACTGTTTCACTCTGTTGGCAGCCTCAGCTGAGACTGAGGGATGACATAATTTTAGAACTGTCGCAGCTGCATAAGCCACTTTGGAATGTTGCAGCTAGGGAAGTTAGGATAGAATGTTGGGAGGTTTTGAAGTGAGTCTCTAGTAGTCTGTATTTGGGTTCAGTTCAGAGAAGAGGTGTGCTGCAGCTGCAGGTCCTCAGAGTTCTTAGCTCTGCCACAGAGCTATATTTTTAGTTTAGGTGTGTGTTTTCACCTCAAGAGGAACACAACAGTGCCTGGTTGAAGTGGTGGAGACCGATTTCCAAAGTTTCAGGGCCCCATTCCTGTGGGGATGGGGGGGAAGGAATCATCCTGCTTCCAGGGGCAATTCTCCTGGCCCAGCTAGTGGATAAAGAAGCTGCCTGTGAGGATTTGTGCTGAGGCACCTGGAAGTTTCATTATGTTTTGGAAGAGAAAAAGCCTGTGGGGCACCTGCAACCAAGGGGGTGAGTTTGATCTGCTAAAAGGCCAATATGTTTTCACCTGGGACAAGATGTATTTAAGTGACTGCTACTGTGGGGTCAGGAAAAGACAGCCAAGTACAGTGTGAAAAGTTGTGGGAATTAGACAGCTTAACTCTGTGGGGGTCTAGAGAAATGGACACAGCCACTCATTAAGTATGTTTCAAGTTCAGCACATCTGGGATGGAAGAAACGGTAGATTAAATGTGACATACATTTAAAGAGAATCTACAAAGTAAAGTGTTTTCAGAGATGAGGTGTTAAAGTCCAGAGGAATGGCTGGGTATGATTTATGGGAGCAAGAGGTGGGAGACCCCCCCCATCTGGCGTGACCAGAGTCACCTCTATGGGTTCTCTTTGGGACACGTGTTGCTTTCTCTCAGGTACTTGGCCAGTGCCTGAGGAAAGTACTCAGACATGGGATTGTTGAAGAAGATTCTCTGATGGAGCCAAAAGTGCTCATGGGTGGTATAGGGAGCCACAAATAAATCTCCATGATCAATGGACAAGTGGTCCAAGGGCTGGCAAGGGAGCCGAGCCAAAGAAAGAAGGTAGTCCAAGAGCTGACAAGGGAGCCAAGCCAGGGAAACTAGAGAAGAGTCAAGTTCAGGCAGAGTGTCCAGTGTGTTTCTAAACCTGAGGGTTTAAGTGTACAGATGATGTTTGTCTGTTCAGGAGAAATCTGCATTACCAGGAGTGTAGCCCTGTGGGGGTCCATCTATGCTTATTGTTTATTTGTGTTGTGAATAAAAGCCACACTTTAGAATCCCAACTTCTGTTATGGACATTTCAGTTATTACTTCCTGTGTCTGGATTACTTGGGTGCCCCTGTGTAGAGTAGCCAAACCTAGCCAACATGCCAAGTGACAATTTTCTCCCCGAGTCCAGGTCCCAGGTTGGGGGTTACATAATGGAGGCACTGCACAGCGCTATTAATACAAAAAATACCACCAACCTGACCCCTGGAGACTCCCACCTGGTAGTTGTGGCCAGCCTAGGGTTACATTTATTTGTGTTTGTTTCTGATTACCGGGTAAGCACTAGACATCAGAAATGTCTATTTTCAGGCATGACCCAGAAGGGTAAAAGGCAAAAACAGGCAGTTACAGAAAGGTAAACACATATTGGTGCAGAGAAGATATACAATCACAGTATAGCTAGATCAAGGAGTACGTTTAAAAGTGTAAGTGAGTAAAGCCAGTTAATGCAGACCAACATTACAGAACAAGCAATTGTAAACAGGCAGTCACCTTTTGGTAAAGTGAGATAACAGTAACATACTATACTGTATGAAGGCTCTAAAGGACAAGCTCTTACAACATATTCACAATATCAAAGGGTATTGCCAAAATAATACTTTCAAGGTTACAAGTAGAGAATAAAGCATAGGAAATGGGTCTATGTGATAACCGCGAACGCCTGAAGGTGATCACCATTATCGCTCAGTCAGAGTGCCGAAAACATTTTCTGCACTCTGACAACCCTGGCGCATCAGGACAATGGCACCAGGACAGTTTTTTATTGCTTTCAGTGGGGGGGCTGTGCCCCCCCACACCCCCTCGCAGGGGGCTTCACACCCTGCACCCCCCTACTTAAGGAGTCTCAACTCAGGGGATGCATGTCAGGGGGTGAAAGCAGTAGAAAAAATAAAGATTCGGGCCAGGCGCAATAAAATCACACCAGCGCCCGGACCCGAACCCGGTACCTCACCCACCCCAACCACCAGCCAACCCCCGACGCCACGATGCACCTCAGCCAGCTATCACAGTGCCACCCCTTCAGCCTCTCCACCCCATCCCAGCCCACACTCGCCATGCTCACTCCCAGCCCCCTGCATGTGTACGCATAGTGACATCCTGTCGCCCCGTTCTCCCACAGCCTTATCCAGTCACCCTACCCTCCCATCGCCATGAGGGGTTGCGCCGGGAAGGAGTCACCGTTACAGACAGCGCCCTTCCTCATGCACCCACCTCATGGGTTACCCAGGAAATAGTGCAGGAGGGCCTGGTGTATCAGGTGTTGTGCAAGAAATTAAATTATAAGGTAAACTCTAGGTATTTCAGATGAAGAGATGTCTTAGTTTTAGTTGAGTAATGCTTACAGCAGTAGAATACGTACCATGAGAGTTTGCTATGGGACTAGGCTGGGGTCAGAATGAGCACAAAAGGGGTATGTCAGGGAGGGAAGAAGCAAGTGCAGGGGTTTGAGGCCACAGGGTGATTGCGTTGGTTTTGCTTGAAGCTGGCATGGGTGTCAGAGTGCTGGAGAGATGCAGGTAATGAGTTTCAGTACTGGGGGGCAAAGTGTGAGAAGGCCTATGAGCCTATGTTAGTCGTACATCTGGAAACTGACAATAAAATCTGTTCACCTGAACCTAGAACATAGTGGGTGCTTGGTGATGTAAGGAAATGGCACCTGTAAAAAGAGATACAACATTGACACAAGGATATTTTAGGTACACAGGCTATCTTGCTTTATGTAGTCCTGGTTGTCACATTATAGACAGATAAGGACATGGGTGAAATAGCCTTTCAGCCAATGAGATCACTGGAATTTTGTATCCATTTTATGATTGTGCTTTAATGCACAGGGGACAGAGGAATAACAGAGCACAATATACGGTATTGGGAAGAATAACAAAGGAAAGAACAATGGAAAAGGATCTGGACATATTAATTACGGAAGAACTTAGTTTTGCAGAACATTGCAGTGATGTGACAAAAAGTGCCATAAGATCCTGGGCTGCATTGGAAGAAACACAGCGAGCAGGGATAAAGAGGTGCTGATGCCACTGTATGGAGCTTGTTAGGCCATATATGGAATATGGCTGTCAGTTCTGGTCACCGTAAAATAGAGGAAGTATCCAAAAATTGAAGGGGTTCAATAAAAGTCAGTTCGAATGGTTAGAGGGTTAATGGAAGTACCTTACAAACAAAGATTGAAAAGACTGAATTTATGCTCTCTGGAGCTTCATAGACATAAAGATGATCTGTGTTTAACATTCAAGGCCTTTAAAGATAGAAATCTGTGGGATAACTTGGGGTTGCAGTTAAGGGATTCATGCATGTTACTATATCGGATGACTTCAAGTTAGCTGGGCAGTGTGACAAAACAGTGGGAAAGGCTGGAAGGATACTGGGTGGATTGGGAGAGAGATTTCTATCATGAGGAGGGAGGTGGTGCTGCTGTTGTATCACTTAACTTGTGAGGCCCCACCTAGAGTACTGTGTCCAGTTTCGGAGGCTACACCTCTGCAAGGACATTGAAAGGGCGGAGGCAGTGCAGAGGAGGGCAACCAAAATGGTGAGGGGATTATATGAGAAGTCATATCAGGAAAGGCTGCAGGAACTCAACATGTACTGCCTGGAAGAGAGGAGAGGAGAGCAAGAGCAGACATGATTGAAACTTAGAAATACCTTACAGCAATGACCAAGGTGCACCTAGAAAGGAAGGCACAAGAATAAGGGGGCATGTGATGAAGCTAAGAGAGGAAGTTTATGAGAGAAGTGCAGAAATATTTCTTCACAGAAAGGGTGGTGGATGATCGTTACAGTCTACCAGAGGAAGTAGTGGAGGCAAAGACTGTGGGGAGCTTCAAGTGTATGTGGGATAGGCACAGGCATATTAGGTAGAGGAACAGGGAGAGTGAGTGACACATATGACCAGCTAGGATCAGTGGTTATGAAATAGGCAGGGACAATGAGCAGACTGGACGGGCCTAAAGGTCCATTTCTGCTGACAAAATCTGTTTTGATATTTCTATGGTTACAGATAATGACTTACAAAGGTAGTTGGTATTCTAAAATGTGTTTCTGAGGTGCACAAATCTCTGTATACAGGTAGATAGATAGCATGCAAATTAACCTGTTTGCACATGTAAGGCACTAAATGTAATTTGTACATTATGTACTCAGTACAGACCCATTATTAAAACACCCTCTCCCCCACAACTTCTCACAGTCACAGTCCACACTGAGCAATGTGCCCTTGGAGCAGCAGGACTGTGGAGTGAGGTGATTTGGAGAGTATCAAAGTAAGACAAAGTTATGTTTCAACAACCACAACTACACAGTCACATAGCACCATGGTTGTACTGTCACTAGTTACTTTACACAGATGTAAGTAAGTAAGTAAGTACAACTTTATTTATCTAGCACTCAATCCTGGAGGCTCTGGGCACTTTACATAAGGTCTAGAATTTGAAACAAACATTTCAACAGTAAAATAATTTAAGTCAGAGTCAGTTTTAATAATACATCATAAATAATAATTAACTTTCTAAAACCCAATTTTAAAATATTATTAAAGATTAAAAGCTTGTCTGAACAGGTGCGCTGTTAGTCCACACTAGAAGCTCCACAGAGGGCGCTTCCCTTAGATATTGTTGCACCCATTTCTTGCAGGGTGGCATTAATGTCATGTGGTGAGCATCCACAGGCCATAATTCTTGGCACAGGAGCAAGCAGGAAGCAAGTGTGTCAGCACATACTCTACAGAGTTTGTTGTGTGTATACTCATGCTGTTTGAACGTGACGTCTGGGTAGGGCACATGTTCCATGAGGCAGATGTCCTGTTGTAAGCAGGGAGGTCAGGAACGCCATGTGCAGTGGTCATAGTCACACAGTCTACAGGCATGTACGTGTTGTCTGGATGTAGGCATGCAGGTTGTACACCATCCATGCACAGCATGTATCAAGGAAGGCATAATCACAGTACACATCTGTGTACAGCGTGGGTACAGAATATGTCTATTAACATATGTCTTTTTCTAACCACGATCATTTGACCCTGGAGTATTGCTGCACTGTAGGACAATGAGTATTACCTGTATATGTTTACACCACTGTTATGTAAGAAATGGATATGTGTGTACCCTCTGTAGAGAGAGAATATGGGACACCTGGCAACAGTATGGATGATATGTAATAAATGTCCATACCCAAGGAGGGGGCAGCATTTGGATGCAGAGTGTATAATACTGAATGTTTTGCTCAGACCCATGGCACATATCTTCACTGTTTTCCACAAACATTATTGTTTGCATAGGACTGAATAGTGCCAGCTCTGTACATGCCTATTGTCATGTGCACTGTTATTGATAGCAGTATACCAGAGTATTCTGTGTAGTATACCATTTGCAGCTCTGCTGTTGCAACCAGTGGGACTGTCCATCATATAGTAATGGCCTACATATCCAGTCTGATTGTGTGCTGCTGTGATAGCCATAAGGGGTGGTGGGGGTAGAAGTGTAGTGTGTGTACTAAACTGATGTTGCTTGTTGTACTCCTGCAGGTGATAGTGAGCGAGTATGTGGTCAGGGAGGCATGGTTCTTCCGTACCTTCCCACCACAGCAACATGCCAAGGCATAGCAGGAAGTAACTGCAGACATCAATGCAGAATGTGGAGGTGAACAGTCAGTGTACAAAGTTAAAAAGTGTATTTATGTGGAATACAGAGAAGAACAAGGAAAAGTTTGCAGAGGCCAGTCGAGACATGCAGGTAACAGGTGGTGGCCACACACACACATAAGGATCTTATAGTGGAAGAGGACATTTGGCTCATAGTAGGTGTACAGGTTTGAGGCCGGGGTTGGCACCACAATTGGTCATGCTCACCAGGTTATGTGCATGCACCAAAAATGTCTTAGGACAGGGTGGTACAGTGTGTCATGTCACACACAGAGGCACTGGATATTGGTGGTGGTGGGCATGTGCAACACATGTTTGTGTTCTCTAAATGTCACAGCAGGGCATGTAAGCTGCTGCAGCATCAAAGGTGCTGGACACTGATACACATGTATATGGCATTGATGAGCATGTAGGGTGAATTAGTGCATATCATAGCTGTGACAAGTTCCTGTTGGTGACATATGTCCCTATGTATCCCCTGTTTTGCAGATACATCCAAGGAATATACTGATGCCAGTGATGACCAGATGGAGGCTTCACACCCCCTGATGAAGATATGTAGTTGATGTGCTGGGGCTTAATTAGTGGTGATTGTTGGAGACCCAAGTTTGTAAAACAACAATATGTAAGATTTCAGCATTATTTGCACAAAATTGAAAAAGTCACAGATTTTTGTTAAGAGCAACATGAGTGCTTCATTTTTGTGTACATGGAGACTGCACAGTGGCCTGGACCCCACATTACCCCACAAGGATGAGGAAAACTGGGACACCAAGGGGGGGCCCTGGTCATCTTCTCTGATACCAAGATGGGGGAGGTGGAGATACCCTTCAATGCCTGTGTGGAGGACACTCAGGACCAAGATGGGCAAGATACCAGTGACAGTACCCAGTCACCTACTAGAGGGGTGCCCAGTTGTGCAGGCCAGAGGACACTGTGTTGACTTCTGTCTTCCACCACAGGGCCCAGCATGGACAAACCCCACTCCCACCTAGCAAGTTAATACACACAGAACTGCCATACAAACCACTGTAAGCCAGTTTCTGCACAGGACTCTGTGGCATGGGACCTGTGGCTGTTGTGGGGAATGATGACAGGAAATGCAGTTGATTGCAGGCTATAAAGATATCATGCATAGTCCTGAATCACACATACACCATTAGTCTGTCCTGTTGCATTGCTGAACATGGCCATTAAGGAATAGTTCTCACTACTGGCCTGTACTATTGTGGTTGCAGAATCAGAGGCAGCATCCATGGCCGGGCTAGTGGAGGTGGCTGAGAAGGTGTACCAGTGGACCCCTCAGCGGCAATCACCAGCTGGATATGATATACAGGAGACACCACACAGGCATGCAATTGGTTCTCCAGTGCAGTGTGACCCTGTTATGGTGCCAGCATTGAGGCCCCCACCAGTGGCACATCCATGTCCCATTCAGTCAGATGTCTCGGGGCATGGCACAAACCCACAGGCAGCATCTGTGGTCTAGGGGTCCCTGGAGGTTTTGTTGCCCAGAAGCAACTCACATGTGGCAGGGGCATATGGATGTGGGTGTGGGTGTGGGTATAGTGAGCAGGTACATGCCTTGCCATGGATCCCTGTGCTGTTTCACACTGGACAGCATTTTTATTTGTTCACACATGTTCCAGGTGAGCCTGGATACCACACTCACCTCTGTGCCAGGTGCACATTTCCTGTTTTTGTTTATTCCTGTTTCCCAGTCCCATGTGCCAGGTGCACTTTTCTTGCTTTCGTTATGACCTCTGTTCTTCTACCCATGTTCTGGGTGCATGTTTCTTGTTTTCATTATGATCCTTGTTCTCCTATCCCATGTGTTGGGTGCACATTTTTTTTTTTTTTTTTTATGACCTCTGTTCTCCAACCACATGTGCTGGGAGCACCTTAAATGTGTTACAGTTTGTAAAGCATAGTGATTTAATTTTTGAATTGTCTTTATGTGTCCACAAGTAAAACCTGTATATATTGAACACTGCTGTGTGTCATCTTACCTTGATTTATGAAGCTCTTTGCAATCAGCCTGTCCTTTATTTCCTGGAGTGTCTGGCCAGTTTGGGGTCCCACTGCCCATTGTGGACCAGTGGCTGGTCTTCAGGGCCTGCATCACCATGATTAACATCATCATCATCCAGGGTGCTATCTTCTGTGAGGTACAGCATTATCCCACATTGAACTGCCAGGTTGTGGGGTATGCAGCAGGCCAGAAATCTTGCACACCTTTGTAGGGCTGTACTATAGAGTCGCACCAGACTGGTTCATGCATTGGAATCTCATTTTGAGGATTCCCGAGACCTATTTAATGATGTTCCTGGTGGCCTGGTGGGCCTCATTGTAATGCTTCTCACTGTCAGTGGCCTCAGCACAGGAGCCATCAGCCAGGGATGCATGGGATATGCACCTCTGGGGGTGGTAAGGCAGTTGGAAAGTTGCTGTGTAGGGGGATAGCTGTTACAGGGAGGGGGGTTGTAATTATGCTCACCAAGCATGCATCTGGCTTGCATCTGCCCCATCTCAAACATCTTGCCCGAGGAAGAGATGTGAAAGATGAAGGCATCATGTGATCTACCAGGGAACTTCACAACCACATTGGTGATACGATAGTCATCATCATGCACCACCTGTATAGTGAGGAAGTGGAAGCCCTATCAGTTCATGAATGCCTCTTTCTCCCTTGCAGATGGTGCCTTGATGGTAAAGTGAGCACAGTAAAACACCTGGTAGAAAGCCTGTATTGTTGCTGAACTCTACTCCTGCAACATTGGGAAAGTAATATTGTCACCACACCTCCTAGTCAGAGCATCTAGAAACTGAGCCAATTGGCAGGACAGTGCTGACTGTGCTATCCCAGTGGTGTTCCTGCACAGTGTTTGTAACAAGCCAGTGGAAAGGAAGCACAGTTCTGCTGTGACCATCAGTACAACTGACAGCACCTGAATCTGAGCTGAGGTGCTCTGGAGGTCCTCCAACAGTATGTCACACAGTTCCTGGATTGTGCTGCAGTCCAGCCTGCTACAGTCTACCATCTGCTGGTCAGACTGCTCCAGGAAGATGTACTCTGCCCTATGGCCCCTGTAAGGGGCATGTGGCCGTGGGACATGCCTTTCCCAGGATAATCCTGGGCATCCTCTAAGTCCCTTGTCAACTCCAGCAGCAACAGAAATATGGTCATGGTGTGGATGTATAGGACACAGGCATGGCTGCCTTTTTGGGGCCCATGCAGCAGGTGTTCCTGCTTATCTGTGTTGATTTACCACTGGTCAAGACTAGTTTCCACTAGTCATTATGGCTGTGATCACTATTAAGCAATTTTTACTTGTTTTTTTGTTTTGAATATGTGACTGTGCCTTATATGCACATCCAGGGGCCTCATTTGCATGGCATTTATGATCACTGGTTTTAGTGCATATTCTATCATTTGCATGCACTCTGTCCTCCATTTTAACATGGGATCTGACTCACTATCCATCTCTTTCCCACTTGCTAATGTCCTCTTTGAATAGCTAATCACTTTTGCATTTCACAAATAAATTGAGTATCCTGGCCATAATTACTTAAAATACACTATTACTCAGCTGCAAAAATCATATTCATAGACATTTTGGTAGCAATGACAAAAGTACAGTAACTGAATATAAACTGCCATAAATAGGCTCAGATGGCTCAGTGGACTGGTAGTCAGTTAAGGAGTCTTCCACTGCTGGATCACTGGTTTGGTGCTGGTTCAGATCAGATGTGGCCAGAAGACATCATAGGTTTATAGGTTAGTTCAGTCGGAAGGAACCCAAATATTTTTTGAGTCTGACAATGACTATTCTGCACCTATAACCTTCAGTTCCCATATTACTCATATAAGCAGCTAGATTGGTTTTGAAACGATTAATACTCCCATTGGTGACTATATAACTGTGATTATACAATCATCTAATTGTTGTTTGGTGGCCTATGTGAAAGGATATTGTACTGTATTTGCTTCACCAAGTTTTCATACTGTAGGTGTCCACAGCAGAAAACCAAGAAACCAGTTGGCACTAATTGGCATCCTTGATTGCAGTCTTACATAAGCCAATGAGTTGAGTCTAAACTAGCCTCTCACCTACCTGATGGTCCTTCCATAACAGGGTCTAGCCACATTGACTGAGCAGCATAGAACAACTTGCTTGGCATTCAATTGTGTAGTACCTGTCATGTGGATAAAGAGATTATTTTTTTTTTCCTGCGATATATAGTAATACTGGTACCTCTCACAAGCAGTAAACTCTAACACAAAACAGAGGAAAACAAATAAAAACTATGGTACAACTGCAGCTGCTGTAAAATGAGTATACTTTTGTGGGCCAGTAAGATGTCTTCAAACGTTCAACTTTAAGGGTCCCATTAATGATAGGTAAGTAAAGTATACACTGTCATGAATCAAAATCTACAGTATATGGACATATAAGGTGAAACAAGTAAAAATGTATTTTTAACATTCAACCTCAATTATGTCTTTAGGTGTTATGAAGGTGGTAGTAGTTAAAAACTTAGGTTATGATTTTGATTGCATTAAAGAGTAGCTATGCACTTCAGGATGGACCTTCATAAAAATAATGTTTCACCTATTCAAATTTGATAGAGAATATTTTTTTTATTTTCATTTTTAAATGGTCAATATAAAATGTACTTGATTGTCTTCAACTGACCTTATAGCATATTTTTATGACATCATAGTGCTTACCATGACAACAGACTGTGATATCATTAATATAGCAACTGTGATGTCAGTTGGAAAAAGTCAAATGTTTCTGAAAGCCTCAATGAAAAAGAACTGCATTAGCTGAAATATTTAGCAGATCCATAACCAGAGAAAGTTAAAAATGAAACCAACAACTAGAAA
Source organism: Neoceratodus forsteri (assembly GCA_016271365.2). NCBI lineage: Eukaryota > Metazoa > Chordata > Ceratodontiformes > Ceratodontidae > Neoceratodus > Neoceratodus forsteri. Next base: position 1,536,419,313 of record CM057456.1, read on the forward strand.
AAAAGTTAGTTAAACAAAATTGTTGTAAAAGTAATAGTTTTAAGACTGTTATTCCAGTAGCTACCTGTTGGAATGCTATTATCATGAGAGGGCTGTTCAATGGCATAAGTCAAATGACCTGGGGTGGACTTAATTCAAAATATGTCTCATACAAGAGGAAACAATAAAATGGAGTCTCTTACTTTCTAGAGGCTGTCTTAATATTCCTTGACAATTGAGGAAAAATAGTTGTTCAGATATCAATTAAAAAATCCAAACTTTGGCAGTCAGAAATTAATATTAATTATTTATGAAATGGACACAACTCTAAGGTTGGGTGACATTTTCAAATGCTATAAAATAGAAGAAAGTCCTAGTTATGATAATGTCAGAAACAGCTCTGTTATGTCTTGACCATGTTCTGTCTTGCTGTACGTATTTTCAAAAGTTGGACTTACTGTATCTGCAGAATGTCTAGCTGTTTTATGACACTTTACCTTCAGTTTTGAAAGAAAACAGGCTAGACATAGATGCAAATAATAGATCAATGTTCACTTGGTCTGAAAAATGTATCCAGTTGTAATTTACTGTATATCTGAACTTTACAACTAGATATAAATAAGTCAGTGTTTTGAAAATTGGACTTAGCTATGTACTAGATTTGAAGGTTGGACACTGCCTGTAACACAATAAATGCTCCAAAATGTGAAAGTACTACTTTCAAATATTTTGGCACATTTATGACAGTTTACTTGCTTTAGGGCAATAAAATGATGCATGAGTCAATATTTTAAAGCTTGCATCATTTTGTGAGCACAACTTGCGGCAATTTTGTCAGGCAGCTAGATCATTTTTATGTGGTTTAACTGATTTGATACAAGCAGACAAGTGCACTCTGATCATGATGCATGGTCAAACATACATCTAGAGGGGCTTTGAAAATCCAGCCCTAAGATCCTAACGTTAGCCATTACTACAGATGCAGTAGTTGTTCTGAAAAGGTTAACTTTGGAACCATAAGGCAAAGGAACATGCTACCATTTTTAAAATGAAAGCATGGCATCAGTTTGACATGGTTATGTCTGTTAATACAGTTTAATTGCATTGATACATATACAGTAGCTACACATCAGTTTACAAGAATGCACATTTAACCATACACTTTTAAACAAAAAAATAATGGTTAAATGTGCATTGGTGTACACATATTGGTTTACAGTGTATCGACATGTATTGATGCATGATAACTGCATCAAAATGACTTATTTAGCAAACTTGCTCTGAGCTTGTTAAAATTAAATCTTGGAGACAGGTTGATATGGTTTCCTTCAGTGCATTTATACAAATTTATAAGTTTATGTGGCTTTTCACACTGAGGTTAGGGATGGGGCCAGAAGACTACCAGGGAGGATAATAAGGAACATGCTTGGGACATTATGTCAGAGCCCACAAGCAGGCCCAAATATGGATCAGGGAGGATGGGCATAAGTGTGATTTCTTTATCAATGGATGATACTATGTCAGTAGATACCTGAAGAATGGATGTTTCCATCCTGTTGTGAACTCTGTAAACCAGACTGAAATGAAGGGAGAAGTCCATCTGCGGTAAGGTAGTCAGTTAGCTGGTGAGAAACAGCTTTCTCTAGCAGCTTGGAGGTAAACAATTGTAAATTGGCAGATTGTAGGGAAGAATATCAGGATTCAGTGACATTTTTTAGGATGGGTGAGATCAGAGCTGTCTTGAAGTGGTGGGGAAAATGCTGCTAGATAAGGAAGAGTGGATGAGTTTGGCAATGAGTGGAATTAAAGCATGAAAGGAGTTTTTTTCTTCAGCAGGTTGGAGCAGGATCTAGAGAACATAACTTTGATCCAGAATTTTTCACAACGGTGAGTATGTCAGCTTCCAAAAGTAGACTGAAGGATAAAAATCTTGAGGAACAGGCATAGGCTAACTCAGTGGAATCAGGAAATGAGGATGTGGTAGACTGAGTAGCTGATCTTAGCTTACTGTGGAGAAAAGTTGTATAAACCATGAGCAGTAAATGATGAAGTAGGTAATGAGCTGTGTGATCTAGTGAGAGAATTTATGGACTGAAAGAGCTTCCTGGGATTTGCTTCCTGAGTGCAGATCAGCTCTTCATAGTATTTCTTTTTAGCATCTTTTAGATCATTACATTTTTCAGATTGTTCATAATAGAAATCATAGACTGAGGTTTTAAACTTTAGAGAAGCCAATCTTGACAAAATGAGAGATGTAAAAGCAGGCTGTTAAGGATACAGGAGCAGTTAGATGGGGAAGAAATATTGGGCCTGGTTAAGCTAACCATTTTAGAGGCTACCAGGATGTGTGTAAGAACAGTGACCAAAAAGAACAAACATAAAATGCCAATACGGTTCAGTAGCCAGGTAAAGTCCACAATTAGGGCCAAAAGGAAGGCCTGTAGGAATTATAAAAGAACTCAGGAAGACAACGCATGGGAAGCTACATTCAGAAAAACAAAAAAGTAAAAAGCATGGTGAAATCAGCTAAGGGTGCAATGGAGAGCTGGCTGACAGAAGGGGTTAAAGAGGAGACAAACAATTGTTTTGATATAGACAAGAAAATAGAAAGAAAAGGGAAAAAATTGTTAGACACAAAGATGGTGATAGAATAGTGGAGGAGGATAGTCAGAAGGCCACTGTTCTGAATAACTTTTTTGCTCAGTGTTCAGCAAGGAACACATAGGCCCTGTACCAGATAGTGGCATCAAGGCTGCTGACAAAGCTGTCTTATAAATGGAAACACCAGCAATCACCAGCAGTAGGGTTAAGGCCACCCTGGATCAACTCAGAGAAGACAAGTCTCCAGGGCCTAATGGAATACACCCGAGGGTACTAAAGGAACTAGCAAGTAAATTGGCAGATCCCTTAGCACATTTATTCAGCAGATCGCTTCAGATGGGGGTAGTGCCAGGGGACTGGAAAAAAGCTGAAGTGATGCCTCTGCACAAGGTAGAGAGTTGGGAGGAAGCAGGCAACTACTGACCAATTAGTCTTACGTCAGTAGTGGGGAAACTGATGGAAACCTTAATGAAACAGGACTTGGTAGAGTATCTAGATAAGAATGGTCTGCAGGATGACAGGCATCATGGATTTGTGGCAGGAAGGTCATGCCAAATGAACCTAATCACATTTTTTGACTGGGTCACTAGGGAACTAGACAGAGACCACCCAGTGGACCTCCTCTACTTTGATTTCAGGAATGCCTTTGATTCAGTGCCATACAACCACCTGCTGAAAAAGTTGGAGGACCTTGGTGTAGCCAAGAGCATAGTCAGCTGGGCAGATAATTGGTTTAGGGACTGAAAACAGAGAGTAGTGGTCAATGGGGTGAGGTCTGATGAAGGCACAGTCACTAGCAGTGTGCCCCAAGGCTCAGTGTGGGGGCCAGTTCATTTTAATGACTTTATCAGTGACATCCACATAGGTATTCTGGGAAGAATTACCCTATTCATGGTCAATACCAAGCTAGGAGGAAGGGTAGACAGCAAGGAGGTGGTTAGGAGCCTACAAAAAGACCTACAGAGGCTGAAAAGATGGTCTAACGTCTGGAAGCTGAGGTTCAATGGAAAAAAATGTATGGTGATGCATTTGGGTAAAGGGAACTCAAGGACAGAAAACTACCTCAATGGAGTCCAGCTCAGTGCCATGCAGGAAGAAAGGGACCTGGGTCTCATCATAAGCAACACCCTTAAACAGACCAGCCAATGCAGCACAGCTTATAGTAAGGTCAACAAAATGCTAGGGTGCATAGGGAGGGGATTCGACTGCAGGAGAAGGGAGGTGATACTGCCACTCTACAGATCCCTGGTAAGGCCCCATCTGGATTACTGTGTCCAGTTTTGGAGTCCACATCTGAAAAAGGATATAAACAGGTTGGAGGCTGTCCAGAGAAGAGTGACCAAAGTGATTCAGGGCCTTCAAGGGCACTCGTACAAGGAGCATCTGGAAGCATTAAATATGTTCTCACTGGACACAAGGAGGGAGAAGGGGAAATGATTGAAACATACAAGTTCCTGAGAGGAATAAATAAGGTGCCTTCCTGTGACTTGTTCAACAGAGTCTCCAACTCAAATACTAGAGGGCACAAGTGGAAGTTGAGGGTGAAAAGCTTCAAGAGGGAGTTAGAAAACACTGTTTGACAGAGTCATGGAACCATGGAATAACTACCAGCTGAGGTAGTGGAAGCAAAGTCCATGACATAATTCAAACTGGGGTGGGACAGGGCTAAAGTGGGATCAAAAGCAATAGAAGTAGGAGGCATTAGGCGGGGGGGGGGGGGGTTAGGTCCTGGAATCTGAGTAGGTTCAAAGAACACATGAGCAGACTACATAGGTCCTTGATCTCCTTCTACTGTCTTTGTTTCTATGTTTCTAGAGGACAGCTGAATCTTGCTTTCTCCACTTTTTCTCCAGTTCTTTGTGTTTCTTTTTTTCCTGTAGTAAACTAGGAGCAAACCAGGGGTTTCAAGGATGTGTAGATATCATAATTAATCTGGGGGGAATGAATTTGCCCTGGGCTGAGGTTAGGGTATTTTTGTACAGATTTTTCAGAGCCTTGTGGCTGTTGATGATTTATGACTGACTGAGAATGCTGGTTAATACATTACTGAATTCCAGTTGGTTTATTGCATCAAAAGTATGTTTAATCCAAGGGTAGCAAGATTGGAATTAGCAGACGAGGTGGATTAAGAATCAATATCAAAATGAAGTAGAAAGTGGGTCATAAAGTGCCAAATCATGGTGAGTTATTGGTGATATACAGTACATAGTCCTTGAGAAATTACCAGGTCAAGCAAATGACCTTTATTATGCATGGGGGCATTGATATGCTGGGAGAGATTAGAGAGAGCAATGAGATCAGTGAAGCAGTTGGAATATTAGTCATCTGGGTTGAACATACGAAGAAGCCAGCAGAAGAAGGCCATTTGGTCTATCTAGTCTGCTAGTATTGCAGGGTACACAGCTTGAGCTACTGTCCCTGCCCTCCCTCCCCATACCTCCCATCCTCCCTACCCATGATCCTTACCTTCCCTCTATGTCTATCCCATCCTCTCTTAAAGCTGCCCACAGTCTTCAACAAGATCTCCTCTTCCAGCAGCGCATTCCAAGTGTCCCCACTCTCTCTGTGAAGAAGTGCTTCCTGACATCCCTCCTAAACCTCCCACCCTCCAGCTTACGACTGTGCCCCCCTGTGTTATGGTTGCCACTCAGTTTAAAGAGACTCTCCTTATCCACCTTATTTATCCATTTCAAGTACCAGAAAGTCCCAATCATGTGTCCTCTCCTGTCTTCCTGGGAGTACATGTTCAGTGCCCTCAGCCTCTCCTCATATGCCTTACCCTGCTGACCCGCTATCATCTTTGCAGCCTCCTCTGGACCTTCTTCAGCAGGCTAATGTCCTTTTTGAGGTGTGGGCACCAGCACTGACCCCCATACTCCAGATGAGGCCTTATCAGGAACCTGTACAAGGGCAGTATAACCTCCTCTTTCTTACTACTGATCCCCCTAGATATGCATCTCAGCATCTTGCTTGCCTATGCTGCTGCTTTCTTCTACTGTGTGGAGTGCTTCAGCAATATAAAATGTAATATTCTAAAATCACTTTAAAGATTAAGGGCTAACTTTTCAACCATGCATTGGGGACCTTTGGCACAATCATGTTACATCCGAGGTGTTTGCTTTGATGTGTTGGATGACTTAGAAGGGGCTCTAACTATCATGCATGTCTGTAGTGACTTGTATCAAAATGTGAGCCCTACAATAATACATGCATTCATTTTTGACTCATGCATCATTTTTGTCAGTAACGTGGCACTGACTGCCTAAATGTGGTACATTTGAAAATCATAGCCAAATGTTTTGCTACAGTTACCCTGCCACAGGCACATCCCAAAATTATGACTTGCAACTGCAAAAGAACCACTGAAAACCCAGCCTCTGGTATCCAGTATGTATTTTCAGAAACATACTGTTCTTTCATTGACTAGATATTACAAGTTTTGAAGTATCAGCATTCGTTTCCAGGGTTTAGAGTACACCTTTACAACCTATTCAGGAAGTCCGTACTGTACATAAAGCATTTGATTGTAGTCAACTATCCTTGTAGTGTTCTTACTTGTGATATCGTAGAGCTTTCCATGACAAAAGAGTTTGCTGCCATAGACACAGCCATTTTGAGGTCAGTCTGAAGAACTAGGGGATTTTGTAAGACATGGTGAAGTAAGTACTACAGTATCTGAAATATTTAGACGACAAAGAGAAGATAAAAAACCCAGTAAAATCTTAATGCTAAACATAATTGCTGTAAATATAATAATCAGAAGCCCTTTACCGTAGCAGATACAGTACCTGCTCTTTAGACAACACCAATAATCCACATGAAAAAATTCCCCTAGGCTTACCCTTGTACCCAGTATGGTGTAGGAAATGAGTGGGCCATCTTTGATTTTATAATTAGTCCTATATTTAAGAGCATGTTGGTAATAGGAAGACAAAGTCCCCAACTCTTGAGTGCAGGCCCAAAAGACTCCAGTGTCCTCATTGTGTTCAGTATCCTGTATAATGGTGCTTTCATGCTCTCAGAGTTCTAAGCAGTTCAGTGGGGAAATATCTGAAGCATATTTGAATGTGAGAAAGTAAAAGTTAATATGATTTAAATAACCTACCTTACAATGTGCTTTTTATGTAAAAATGAGCTTAAAAAATGGTCCTCATTGAACTGTACAGGAGACACTGCATTATTCTACAAATAATGACATCACCATTATGCAGAATGTCTGTGACATTGATGATAGTAAGGGCAGTAGTATGAGTGCTTACAGTGATAGCCAGACATACTGTATGCCCTAGCATATTGTATATACTGTACAGTATAGAAACATAGAAACATAGACTTTGACGGCAGATAAGGACAGCTTGGCCCACCTAGTCTGCCCATTTCCCTACCTACTGGATAAGCTGCATATCCTAGTTAACCAACAGCCTACTTCTTCCTACCCCCCACCAGAATTGCCTTATGTCTGTCCCATACATTCTTGAATTCCCCCACTGTGTTTGACCCCACGACCTCCTCAGGAGGGCCATTCCATATGTCCACCACCCTCTGTCTGAAAAAATACTTCCTCACATTGCCCCTGAGCTATCTCCCCTCTATCTTCAGATTGTGTCCTCTTGTTCTTGCACATCTCTTTTTCTGAAAGATGCTACCCTCTTGGATTTTGTTGAATCCCTTGAGGTACTTGAAAGTTTCTATCATGTCCCCCTCTCCCTCCTTTCCTCAAGGGTATACATATTAGGCTCCTTTGGTCTTTCTCGTATGGCTTCTGTTGCAGACCCTGCACCACTTTAGTTGTCATTCTCTGGACTGTCTCCATCATGGCTATGTCCTTACAGAGATGGGGTCTCCAGAACTGCATGCTGCACTCCAGATGGGGTCTCACCAACTGTCTGTGGAGAGGGATAACAACTTCTTGTTTTCTACTGGTGATGCCTCTCCCTATACATCCCAGTATCACCTCCAGCCATCCCTACTGCCTACTCACATTGCTTCTTACCTTTAGGTCATCCGATATGACTAACCCCCAGGTCCCTTTCCATTTTTATTGTTGTTAATACCTACCCCCCATTGTGTACTCTTCCCCTGGGGTTTTTGTTTCCCAGGTGCATTCCTTTACACTTCTTTGCATTGAATCTAAGCTGCCATACTTTTGACCATTCCTCCAACCTTGCCAAGTCCATTCTCATCCTTTCCACCCCACCTTGTGTATCAACCCTGTTGCAGATCTTTGTGTCATCTGCAAAGAGGCATATGTTTTCTTCCAGTCCCTCTGCATTGTCATTTATAAAGACATTAAAAAGGACCGGACCCAGTACTGAACCCTGCGGTACCCCACTGGTAACCCCCCTTTCTTTTTTTTTGCAGTTTAAAGTTTATTAACATTATTTTTCATTTTACAGACAAGGCAGATAGTCATACATAGACACAGTATACATTAGTCATGGGTTATACCTGAATCCACCCCTCCCTTACACCCATACCTTCCTCCCTCCCTCCTCCCCCATCCCTTTTCTACTAGAGCAACAAGTAATATAACATCTGATGTTGAGCACATATTATAGCAGGGTTAAACTTATGGCAAAATAATTTGTACTGAATGTATCTCACTCTATAGTAAATATAGAGCGTACAGGGGGTTCCATATTTTTATAAACCTGCTCATTGTATTATTCAAGTTAGCAATGGCTTTTTCTGTGCGTAAGTTAGCCAAGATTTCTGTTAACCATTCATTATAGAAAATTTTCTGCTGATCAAGCCAATGTCGTAATACCAGTTTCTTGACTGACATGGCAATGAGTCATATAATACTTCCGATTACGAACCCTAATTCCTGAGAGATCACCCATGAGGCAAATTTCAGGGGTAAATAGGTCCTTGAGACCTAAAAGGGGATCAGAACGTTGATTAATATTATGCCATAGTGGGGAAACTTTCGGGAAAGACCAAAAAATATGATATAATGTCCCTTCCTGTTGTTGACATCTGACACATAATGGAGTAGGCCTTAAACCCAACTGGGCCAGTTTGCAGGGTGTATAGTAAGCATTATGCAGAATATATAGTTGCATCAGTCTTAATCTATAAGCATTATGCAGAATATATAGTTGCATCAGTCTTAATCTTGTTCCAATAACTTGATCTTGCTTAATTAATTTGTGGCAAGTATGCCAGATAGCCGCACAGTCAATGTTGTGGCCTGGAAAGAAAGATTCCCAAAGATGGGTTGGTCCAAAACTATCTGGGAATTTCCAGAGATATAATGTATTATAAATTTTGGAGATGGCTTCGGGGCCTCCACTGAACTCTGTTAATTCCTTTTGGAAGGGGATGGGTTGAGCTATCCGAGGTTTTTGGCCAAAGGATTGTATTAAGATATGTCGGAGTTGAATAATCCTGAAGGTATGCCTGTATGAGATACCTAATTTAGCTATGATTTCTTTTATTGAAAACCAAGTATCATTACTTTTAACAAAATAGGTGACATTCAAATCCTGTAATGTGTGAAGCCAGGACAGGGAATCGGTTTTCCATCCATTTGGAGGTGTAAGTTTCCCACTATTGGCTGTCTGGGGTCATTAATATGATCATACTTCAGGAAACGACAAATCTGTGCATAAATTTTTAAGGATATGGAAATTATCGAGTTCTTGAGCTTTAGGGGGAGAAGACTTTCCCTAATATGTAGCAATCCCTCAGGATTTAAGCCACATGCACGTATAAGGGATAATTCAATTCTGAGCCAGGCCGGGGCCGAATGTAAATTTTCCTGAGATAGCCGTCTCAGGTATTTATTAATATGACATGCCCAATAATAGAATCCTACATTTGGGAGGCGCAACCCCCCCTATTCTTGAGGGCAGCCAAGATATGATAGGCTATTTGGGAGGATTTATTACACCAGAGAAATTTAGTGAACAGGGATTGTAGTTTTTTGAACCAGGACAAAGGGAGCCAAATATTAAGCATAGAAAGGGGGTACAAGAGCCGTGGAAAGACATTCATTTTAATTAAATTTATTTTACCCCCAGTGAAATAGAAAGAGAGGCCCATCTGTTCAGGTCTTGAGAGATGGTGTTTACCAGTGAATCCAAATTTAACTTTATAATTTGCTTAGGGTTTCTAGATAATTCTATACCTAAATATCTAAGAGAGTCTTGTTTTCATTTAAGTCCAAAGGGTATTATATCTGGTTTGAAGAGTTTGCGATTAAGTGGAAATACAGTTGTTTTGCCAATGTTTAGTTTATAGTTGGACATTCTGCCAAAGGTATCAATGATGTCTAACATATATGGTATGGATGGACCTGGGTTGGAAAGTTGAAGGAGGAGATCATCTGCATAAGCAGATACCTTAATTTCACAAGGGTGAATAGAGATCCCTTGGATATTCTGGCAGCTTTGTAAGTTTCTGATTAGCGGTTCCAGGTAAAGATTAAATAATAATGGGGATAAGGGGCATCCTTGTCTGGTTCCAGAATGAAGGGTAAACCTTTCTGAGATCACTCCATTTCCTGCTACCCATGCAGAAGGGGATTTGCATAGTGCCCGGATCCACCCTACAAAACTAGATGGGAAACCAAAGACTTCCAAAACCTGAAACAAATATTCCCAATGGACCCTATCAAATGCCTTCTCTGCGTCAAGAGAAATTAAAGCAGTGGGAAAGGGTGCATCCTTGGATGCCAAGAAGACATGCGAGAGGGTTCTTAAATGATCAGAAGAGGACCTACCTTTCATAAATCCGACCTGCTCTGGTCCTATCAAGGTGTTCATTACTGTATTAAGCCGATTAGCCAGCAACTTGGTTAAAATTTTTATATCTTGATTTATTAATGATATGGGTCGGTAGTTAGATACACAGTATGGGGATTTATCTGGTTTAGGTATCAAAACAATCAGTGCTTCAAATAATGTAGGATCTATATCAACACCCGATAAAATTTGTTGGTACAGGGGAAGAAGCATAGGGATTAATTGAGCCTGGAATTTCTGATAAAATTGGGCTGTGTAACCATCTATCCCAGGAGTTTTGTTCATTGGTAAATTTCCAATAACTTCAGAAATTTCAGTACTATTTATAGGAGACAAAATTCTATTTTACTGCTCCAATGAGAGCTGGAGTAGGTTGGCCTCCTGTAAATAGGTACGCAATTGTTGCACCGTTGGGGGCGTGTGCACAGGGCCGTACAACTCCTTATAATATGCTGTAAATTCTTTTATAATTTCTTCTGGATGGGTTTTTAGGGATCCATCTTGTAATGAGATTATTGAGGTCACATAGCGAGATGACTCCATTTGTTTAACCCTAAGTGCCAAGAGGCGACCCGCCTTTTCCCCTTGATCGGTATATGAAGCCTGGGTTTTCAATATCGAGTAATCTGCTTTCTCCTGAAAGATTTCCATATAAGCTGCTCTGAGTTTAATCAACTCCTGTCTAACAGATTCTGGTGAATGGGGGGAAGGTCTCTTTCTAGGATCCTTATTTGAGAGAGTAGATGAGACATTCTGGAGCTGGAAGCATTTTTCCTATGTGTGGCCATACTAATCAGAACACCTCTAAGATATGCTTTAAAGTATCCCCATAGCATATCAGGTCTTCCCTGGGGATCAAAATTATATTTATAAAAATTGTCAGTCTGCTCTTGTATATATTTAGCTGAAGGGGTATCCTTTAACAATAGATCGTTTAGTTTCCATCTGGAACCTCTTTTTGGTAGTGATACCATCGATATCTGACAGGAGACAATAGAATGATCCGAAGGGGGACCAGGTAAAATCGATGCCTCAAGGGTCCCGGGTACTAAGGAGTGAGACTGAAGTACGTAGTCTATCCTCGACGAGGAAGAATGAACTAGGAAACAAAAGTATAGTCCCTGTCTAAGGGGTGTAATATCCTCCAAATATCACACACTCCAGTCTGATCCATCAGCTCCCTGAGTGCCCTTTGCGCAGGAGAGAGGCCCCTCCTCTGCTGACTTGACCTGTCCATCATTGGGTCGTGTACCAGGTTAAAATCTCCCCCAATAATCATAGGCATGGAAAGATATGGTTGTAAAATCTGGGTTAGTTGAGTAAAAAATTCTGGTGAATCATGATTTGGTCCGTACACACTACCTAGTATTATCTCTTTGTTGTAGAATGAGCCCAGAACAAAAATATATCTACCCTGTGGATCTTTTATCACATTAGTTGTGATAAATGGAATCTTCCTATGAATAAGGATCATGACTCCACAACTGTTTGTTGCTCCCTCTGCCACAAAAAACTGGCCAAATTGTTGTCTTCGAAACTGGGACGCCTCGGAGTCCAGAAGATGTGTTTCTTGAACATAAACAATATCTATGTTCAATAACTTTAGGTGATTTAAAACCTGATATTACTTCTTTCTTTTTCTACCCCCATTGATATTCCATGTAGCAATGCGAATACAGTTAGCCATTTTTCATAAGTTGTAGATCAGCAATCCCCCATTTCCTATTCGAGGAAATGACATTTATGCCAGAAATGTACCTGTCGTATCTTATTTATTGTGCTCTTAGTAGTTATTATACCCTTCCTCCCTCCTCCCTTCCAATCTAGTAGTATACCATAACAATATTTAACTGGTATCCGGATCAGATTATACCTAGATTCCCCCCTTCTTGTTATTGGAACACTATACAGCTGGTCCTGTGTCAGTCTCTCGTTTCACTCCTCCCGTTGCCCAGATCCATAGAGAGATAGCCTATCTATCTATAAAATTAAACCAAAGCTACAAACATGCAAAAAATACAAACTAAACCTATACTATACCTATAGGTTTGGTAAATTAGGCTAAATTGCTAAACCAGAAAACTCCAAATCATATATCGCTACTATTTGAGTTCCCTTTGATAAAGGTATCTAGAAGGCAATCTTTCTGGATTATCAGTACGCTCTTTACAATCTATACCTTAACACTATTAATGCACTCCTCATTAAGTAATAATTTTTTAGTGAGAGCTTCAAAATAACATCTATATGGGTACTATTCCCAAAAACAGTTCCAGCATTTGTTAGCGAGGAGCGCCCTCTTGTGGCTAGTCAGCGTCTATACTTTCCCTCTTTGTACCGAAGTGTAGTCCTTAAACACAAACCTACAGCCTTCCTTTTGCCTTGGGCTCTTATTTATCAGAGCAATTGTGACAGTTTGCAGCCTGTAACTTAAACGAAAATTAAAAGAAGAAAGAAATGAATGCCGTGAGCGAGACCTCTCCTATATCTCAAGCTCCAAGTCCTGAACTTTCATTCTTTAAGTCACGTTCAAAAATCTAAATCAAATTAAGCAGCTGTCTTTTCTGTGAGGATGTTCTTTCTCAATTTATGTCTCTGCTTTAAAAATAAGCTGCTTCTTATCAACGGTCTAGCCCTCCTTTGCTTTTTCTGCTCAATTCTCTCAGCGATGAGAAAAAACATCAGCACCTCTTCTCATGGTCACAAATCCATTTCTGAGCTTTCAATGAGCATGGAACAGATCAGGATAAGCCTTCTGCAGTGCTGTTAAAGCTGGAGCCACTTCTTCAAATGACGTCCAAGTACCCGAAATCAATACCTGAAGATGAGCCGGGTACCCCATTTGGAATTTTATCCCTGCAGCTATCAATTTCATTACTATTGGGTGAAAGAGTGACCTCCTCTGTCTCACCATAATAGGGAGATCCTAGGTTATTCGAATTTTGTTACCCTCCCAGAGTATTTGTTCTAGCTCCTTTATTTTCCCAGGAAAAACTGCTTTTCTTGACAGTTGAGAAATGTAAACATTAGTGGTTGGGGCAGTAGACCAGAGGCTGACATCGGTCTCAGAGCTCGGTGAGCCCTTTCTATTATGTACCAGGCCCCAAAAGGAGAGGGGCTGGCTAGCTTCTCAATCAGTTTCTGGATGAACAAGATTGTATTGCTGCCTTCCTCTCGTTCAGGGATTCCTAGGATCACTACATTATTTCTGCTACTCCTCCCCTCTAAATCTTCAATTTTAATTCTTTGTCGGTTGTCTACCATAGCATTTTCCACTCAGTCCATTTTTTTCTCCAGAGAAATAAGCTGCGATTCACTGTCTGACATCCTAGCTGATAAATCCTCAAGTGTAGCTGACATCTGCTTCATTTTGACAACAGCCGATTTTAGGTCTTCCCCTAAATGGCTGCAGCTCTTTTAGGAATAATTCAAGAGTGAGAGGAGTTGCCTTGGGAGCCAGAACAAGGGAGACCATTGTAGTGAGTTGCTTGCTGCTGCTAGTTGACCGGACCTTGTATCTTTTGCCAGTTTTCTCCGGGGAAATCGGAGGTGTATGTCGGGGTAGCGCGGTTCTCATTTCTGCTTCCATTTCAGGTCAGTAATGCTGTCCAGCAGTTCTGATCACTTTTAAGTTATTAAGGAATAACTAATAATTAGTTTAGAAGCCGTTAGATTGAAGAAATAGCCCGGGACAACCGGAGCTGGATCCAAATGCTGCTACACAGTCTGCTGCATCACGTGGTCCCCCGTAGCCCCCCTTTCTTCAGAGAGTGGACTCTGTTTACTATTACCCTCTGTGTCCTGTTGTGCAGCCAATGTTTTACCCAGGATACCACCTTGAGACCCACTCCCAAGCTGGCTAATTTGTTTATTAATTTTTTGTGTGGGACTGTGTCAAATGGCTTGCTAAAGTCTAGGTAGGCCATGTCCACAGCCCCTCCCTGGTCTACTACGTTGGGCACTCAGTCAAATAAATTTATTAGATTCATCTGACATGACCTTCCCACTGTGAATCCATGCTGCCTTGGGTCCTGTGCCCTGCTGGCTTCTAGGTACTCAACAATTCTTTCTTTCAGAAGTGATTCCATCATTTTCCCTACCACTGAGGTCAATCTAACAGGTCTGTAGTTTCCTGCCTCTGTCTTGGTCCCACTTTTGTGAAGGGGAATCACATCTGCCCTCCTCCAGTCCTTAGGTACCACCCCATCCTCCCATGATTTGTTAAAAAGTGTAGTCAGTGGTGTCACTAGTTCTTCTCTTAGTTCTTTTAGAATTCTGGGATGAATCCCATCAGGCCCCATTGCTTTGTCCACCTTAAGTTTTTGGAGTTCTTTCAGAACCCTTTCTTCTGTGAAAGGACTGGTATCAACCCCCTATCCAGAGTGCTTCTATTGATTGGATTAGGTACCTGCCCCTCCTTTTCTTTTGTGAATACTGAGCAGAAGTATTCATTCAGTATCCCTGCTTTTCACTGTCCCTCTCTGCCCACCCACCCTCCCTTCCCTTTATTAAGCCTCACTATCCCTCCTTGGTCTTTCTTCGCTCCCTAATGTACCTATAAAAGATGTTATCCACCTTTTTAACTGAGTTGGCTATCTTTTCCTCAGTTTGCTATTCTGACTGCCTTCCCTGCTTCCTTCTGCTTTATCTAGTACAGTTATCTTTCCTGCCCCCTCTGTGTTTCCTTATACTTCCTGAATGCTGTCTTTTTCTCCCTAACCTTCCCCGCCACCTCTTTTGAGGACCATAGTGTTTTTTTCTTTCATTTTGATTTGTTTATTTGCTTTTCACAAAAGCTCGTTGCCTCTGTGATGGCAGTTTTGATGTTTTCCCATTGTTCCTCCACCCCTCCTTCTTGCCTGTTTGCTAGTGCTTTTCTGAGGCACTCTCCCATTTTGACAAAATCAGCCCTCCTAAAGTCCAGTACCCTCACTTTTGTATGGCTTGACTCTGTGGCTGTGTTTATTGTGAACCACACTGTTTGGTGATCACTTTTTCCTAGATGGCTACTCACTTCTAGATCTGAGATCCTCTCTCCATCCCCATTTGAGATTACCAGGTCTAAGATTGCTCCCTTCCGAATGGATTTCAACACTAGCTGCTTGAGGCATGCCCCCTGTAGGGTATTGAGAAAGACCCTGCTCTTGGATGTGGATGCAGCAAAGGTGATCCAGTTAACATCTAGCATATTCAGGTCCACCATCAACAATATCTCCCATTTTTATGCCATCCTAAGGATGCCTTCTATCATTTCCTTGTCCATTTCCTCCCCCCGAGACAGGGGTCTGTATATAACCGCCATGCAGATTGTGGTGCCATTTCCGATTTCCAGGGTGAGCCACAGTGCCTCCTCTCCTCCCTGTTTACCCTTTAGTTCCATTACTTTGATCTCTTACCTTACATAGAGAGCTACTCCTCCTCCTCCTCCTCTTCTACCCTCCCTGTCCCTCCTGTAGATTGTGTACCCTGGTATGTTGACATCCCAGTCATGGTTCTCTGTGTACTATGTTTCTGTGACTGCCACAATATCCAGGCATCCCTCTTCCATCAAGCCACCAGTTCAGGGATCTTGTTACCTAGATTATGGGTATTGGTGCTAATTACCCTCTATTGTTTGATGGCCTTACCCCTTTTTTCCCTATCCCTGTCCTTACTGGCTTTGCCTTTTCCTCCATTTACCCCTGCCCTTCTCCCTATCGACTTCTTTATCTTGGTGTTTATCTCACTAACTACCCTGATTTTTTTGGGGGGGGGGCTAGAATTTCCCTGCTGCTTTTCAGTGCCTCTTGCTTGACTAGTTTAAATGCTTGCCAGTGAAGCATTTAAACCTATCACCTAGGATCCTGGTTCCCCTCCTGGACAGACGCAGACCATCGTGCCAGTATAGGCCTGCATCCCTCCAGGCAGACCCCCAGTCCCCAATGAAGCCAAAATCCTGAGCTCTGCACCAGTTTTTCAACCATTGATTGAATCCCATGGTGTGGAGCACCCTAGCCTCACCCATGCCATAGACAGGCAGCACCTCCAAGAAGGTTACCATACACGCTACTTGTCTAAGGCCCCTTCCCAGCTCCACAAACTCCTCCTGCACTGCTGTAAACCCTTTCCAAGCCAGGTCATTTCCCCCTAGGTGGACAATGACATCCAGTTCCCTCCCCTGTGTAGCTGCTCCCGCCATCCTGAGGATTCGCTCCCTGTCCCTCCAAGCCATGGCGCCAGGCAGGAGCCTTATAATTGAAATACAGTTCCTTTTAATTGCATTTCCTGTGAAATATCTGGATAAATCTAAAGATTTACTGGGACATATCTCTTATTACCACTGTACCAGTTGTAGTTTTCTCCCCAAGTATTGCTTTAAAATATATTAAAAATTAATAAGTCAAAGATGGTCACTCATAGGACTTAATCAAGACCAAAGGTATAAGGTTTTTTAAATATAGCCAGACCAGTGAGATGAGCATTCTTAAAACTGCAATGTACCAAAGGAGAAGCTGCATGAGACCTCCAGGGAAAAGTTAGATGATCAATGGTCTTTAGCCCTTGTTAAGAAAATGGCAGAATGAGCCTGTTAGTAGCTAACATTGGTGTGGTGTAGTGCAGTGCACCATGAGGCAACATTTGTCACCCTGTTTTGTTTTGTTTGACAACATTTAAATTCCTTTTTAACATATCTTCAAAGATCAAACTTTAATATTAAATATAGTTGCACTACCCTTACATTTTTTGCAAGGTGAGCTTAGTAGAGTAAGTAGGTAGACTAGTCTTGAGTCAGCTTCTAGCTCACCCTTTGCCCCTTCAGCAAAAAGGGGAGACAGAGACTCACTAAGAGTAGACCAACAAAAATATAATGTTACAACACTGCTACTGAGAGTTCAGTGCTCACCGACTCCTCCAAGCTGTAGTGTGCAGTCTGTCTACTCTGTGGCAGGAAAGACAGTGTCGCACTTGCAAGACTCATGCGCTTTTTCTTGGCTGGAGCTCATCCGCATCACATGTGATTGTGCTGTCGCTAATAGGTGGAGAGAGTGGACAACACAATACAGACACTGTTGAGTCTGGAGAGTACCTGCAGCATGAGCACACATGGGTCAGGTGGGCACTTATTGTGCAAAAGATTAAATCCAAATTTAATGCCATTATTGCCACACCATAAGAACAACCTAGACACAAATACGGGGGGGGGGGGACAACTGCCCCCCTCTGCCCTACCTAAATGGCACCCCTGCTTAATGGTAGAAATTCATTCTCAGGTGCTCATGCTGTAGTTTCCACTGTGTTAAATCTCCATGTTTCATGATGTGTCCTGATCATCATGTGGGTTAGTGTCCCTCATTGTCCCTCATTTTGAGTGTCCATGTCCCCTATTTCAGTGACAAAATGTGAGATATGGTGCATGCTTCCAAGACCCTACTCAGCACAAAGAGTGCTGAGCATGGCCATAGTGTATATGTTTAATATAGAATGACTAAGGGAAAGTAAGTGAGATGAAACAGTCATGGAGAAACACATTTGTAGCACTAATTATGCATAAGGGATTTGCATGGTTTAAAACAAAAAGGATAGGCTTCACAACACAGAGTCCCCTTTTCGTATGTCTGGAATGGGGGATGTTGACTGGTTATATCTTATATATATTTTAATGACTCTAATTGCTAGCAGTAGTATAAGAAATAGAAACTGATGTGCTTTTTTAGATGAGATTTGCACCAGCTCAGCTGCTATACAGATGGCAAGTGTGCAGCATGTGAACCTGATGTGATGTTTAAATGATGTTCGCACCAGCTTAACTGCTGCACTCATGTCAAATGTGCAACACGTGAACCTGAAGTAATTTTTAGAAGATGTTCACACCAGCTTACCTGCTGAGCACATGTCAAGCTTGTAGCATGCAAACCTAATTTGCTTTTTGGACCTGGTTCACTTAGGATCACTTCACGTATGCGAACTGCATGCAAGCATTGCACAATTAAGCATGTGGCATGCATTCTGCATGTACACATCACACCTATATTTCTGTAAGGGTAAATATCATCCTGACCAAGGCATACACATCATAGAAAAGAAAGGCCATTAAAGAGCACCTTTACCATGGCTCTGAGCCAGATGTGTAAGGGAGCCTTACTTCCTCAGGAGTCATCTGGTGCATAAAAGAGAATGTTTGTATTCCTGTATTTTTTTTTTTGGAGTTACTAATTTTTATTGGAGTTTTAGTTACAGACAGACACGCTCATATGCATAAGCAATGATGGATTAACAAATTCACTCATCTGAGTTGTAGTCCTGTATTTAGGAAGGAAAGGGATCATATTTACGCTCTATGGAGCCAGAACACTTCCACTTCTCAGTTCTGTGATGTGCCTCTGCACTCCCACATTTTGTGAGATAAGAGTCTGGAGAGCATGGTGGCATGCTCCATAGGCAGTAATAGGGCCATGTTTTTATGTTAGCTGGATGATTTTGAAACAAATCAAAGTTACCACTCAACTAAAAACAGCCTGGTTAGTTGAGCGGTGGCTTTGCTTGGTTTCAAATCAGTCATCTAACATATAAAAAAAGTGTTTAAAAAACAGTCCCATCACTGTCTATGGAGCACACCCCCATGTTCTCCAGACTATTACCTCACAACATCTGTGAGGGGGGGCATGTTTCAGAACTGAAAAGTGGAAAAGATTGGATTCTTGGCTCCATGGAGTCTGCAGTGGCATCCCCCAGGATGAAACACAGTTCTGCAGCATTTTGCAGCACTCTGCAGAATGCTGCAGCAGACCTACTGAATAAAGCAATGTAATTTCAGTGGTAATTAGTCCCCTTTGTCATTCAGGAAAATGTGACACTGCCAGGATGAAGTGAATGCCACAGTTTCCTGCAGGACAAAGGGGACTAATTGCCATTGAAATTACATTGCTTTATTCAGTAGGTCTGCTGCAGCATACTGCAGAGAGCGTTATAAGTGCATTTCATTCTGGGGAATACCACTGTATATGTGATTCCTTACCTTCCTAAGTCCCAGAGTAGGAAAATTATATTTTATTCACCAGATGACTCCTGGGACAATTATATTTTTTGCACCAGATGACTCCTGGGGAGGTAAGGCTCCTGTGTTGGAACTGGAAGATTTTTTTTTGTCAATGACCATGATACAGTAGTAGCCACAGACACTGCCAGCTATTTCCTGAAATTTCTGTGATACTTCCAGAAATATCTGATGCTTTTTGCATTTAAACAGTAGGGGCAGCAGAGAGAAAATCTTCAGAAATGTTGCGAAATATCTGGAAATAGCTGGCAATGTCTGTGGCTACCACTGTAGGTGCTCTTTAAGAATAATAAATAAGATGCCTATGATAATAAATGCTTACAAAACATTATTTTTGCTTTTTGGCATACCATTCTCGTTCATGAAGCAAGTAGAGAAATAATAAGGTACTTTGTTCAGGAATAAAACAAGCATTTCACTCTCTGCCCACCAAGAAATCATATTAAAAATTATCCTTCCTATCTTTGATTACTGTGACTTAGTCTGCAGTAGTGCCCCTAAATCCTTCCTTGCCAGACTGGACCCCCTTTTTCATTCCTTCTGTTGCTCTGCCCTAGATTCCTCACCACATACTCACCACTGTTCTCTTTAATCAGCTCTTTCTTTCCCTTCTCTGGATGGTAGGCACCTCTCCCATTGTGTCTCTTTTTTATCCAAATTCTGGTTCAGCACCTTTCCCTTATATCTCACATCCCTCCAATTCCCTCCTTCTACTATATCTGCAACCCTTCTTCCCATTCTCACTATATTCCTTCTAGAAAATCTACTGTTGGTCAATCTGCTTTTTCTTACCACTCTCCTAAATGTTGGTCCACTCTTCCCCTTTAACTAATTCTGCTCCTTCTCCATCCTCCTTAAATTCTTTTCTTTATTTTTTTTAGTTGTTTAACCAGGAGTAGCACACTAAGCTAAAAACTTTTTTACAGGTGTGATCTGGGAGCACAGGGAAGTTAAGTGACTTGCTCAGGGTCACACAGTATGTAAGTGGAAGCTGTGGGATTCAAACCCAGGTCTGGTCTGCTGGATGTCACCAGATTTGCAGCTCAGAGCCTTAAACCACTGCACTATACTGCCTCCTTAAGACTTTTCTTCTCCTTCCTGCAATTATCTATGACCCCTTCCTCTTTCTCAACCTCATTACTTGCTTCTTTTTGTTCTATTATACCCCTCTTCTCTAGTTTCTGCACTGTACATACTGTTTCACTTCCTTTTCCCTTCCTACATACAGTGATGTCCCCAAGGATGAAACTCAATTCTGCAGTATTTTGCAGCACTCTGTAGTATGCTACAGCAGACCTACTGAATAAAGCAATGAAATTTCAATGGCAATTAGTCCCTATTGTCATTCAGGAAACTGTGACACTGCCAGGATAAAGTGAATGCTGCAGTTTCCTGCATGACAAAAGGGACTAATTGCCATTGAAATTACATTGCTTTATTCAGTAGGTCTGCTGCAGCATTCTGCAGAGTGCTTTAAATGTGGGTTTCATCCTGGGGATGCCACTGTGTGTGTGTGTATATATATATATATATATATATATATATATATACATATATATATATATATATATATATATATATATATGAAAAAGCTCTATTTAATGCATCAGTTAGGGTTGTTCCACAGTGACAAAAGCAATGAAATTCAGTGTTAGGGTTGAAAGCCCCCTTGGACCCCCAAGCACCCCCAACTGGCTTTGGGGTGTGCATTGGGGTCATCAGCCCTAACTCTCACCCCATCACATGTGTAAAGAAGCAGAGGTATAGGAGAATGGGGTGAGAGTTAGACCGACGACCCAACGTGCACCCTGATGCCAGTTGGGGGTGGGCTGTGGGTCCAAGGGGGGGCTTTCAACCCTAACACTGAATTTCCTTGCTTTTGTCACTGTGGAACAACCCTAACTGATGTATTAAATGGAGTTGTTTGCCTCTGATTTCCCTTATTTTTGAGAATGAGGATGATAAATAGTGAATGGAATGCGGTGGTGGGAGCGTGGGGCCCTTCTCACCACATGATGTCTTGTTACATAGTAACAGGAACTGCAAAGCAAATGCAAGCTGCAATGGTTATGCACATGGTAAAGCAAACGTAAATGGTAAAGCAAATGTTAATAGAAACGCAAGCATAAAGTGACACTGAAGTGAACACTGATGCAAACAGACAAGCAAGTGCATACAAAAACGCAACTGGTAACATACGCAGTGACAGCACCGGTGTTGTAAATGCAAATGTTAAGTGTTACAGCAACAAGAACGCCAAATGTAAGAAATGAAAACACGAACAGAAGCGCGCACGTAAACATGAACCGTAACGTGCACAGGCACGATACCACAATTGTAAACACAAATGGTAAAGTTAACATGAACAATAACGCCAGAGGAAACAGAAACGTAAACGTGAATGCAAACGCATACGTAAACGCAAACTGTAATGCATACGGTCACATTACCACAATTGTAAACGCAAATGGTAACAGCAACAGCAATAATAATGCCAAAGGAAACAGAAATGCAAAAGGAAATGCAAGCACATATGGAAATGCAAACCGTAATGCGCACGGGCACAGTAACGCAATAGAAAATGCAAATGGTAACAGTAACAGCAACGAAGATGCAAACCGAAAGGCAAACGCAAACACAAATGAAAGGGCTGCCATATACGCTAATGGCAATGCACATGGTGATGCAAACCAAAATGCAAACACAAACAGTAGTGGAAACACAAATGGTAACAGTAACGCAAACACAAGCACAAACAAGAACGCAAAGTGTAACGCACACGGGTGACATACACGGGAATGGTAACGCAAATGGGTATGTAAATGCAAGTGGAAACAGTAACTGTAACATTAACAGAAGCGCATACCCTGTTTTTCTCCTACAGCTGCATAGAGAAACACACTGTGTACAAAGAATGTATGCATAATAATGGGCCTTGGAGCCGAAAATGAGGTGTTGGAATAATAAATTGCTTATATCTCAGTAACCGTATGATGTACAAAAATTATTCACATGATTCATGATTTTCCTGGCTATGTTTTCGCTGGATGTCGAAAATTCCGTAACTCGCACCATTTTCGAGATACGAGCCCCGAAAAGCGTGGCATACACCACCACCATGTAAGTCTATGGGAAAAGAATGTCAACTTCAGAGCACCATAACTTTGCATCCGTGAAATATTTTTTCACCAAACCACCAAAATGCACATCGGTGAGATGTTCGCTGCCTTCCTTCCTAATTTGAGCCCAAAAGACCAAATCGTTCTTTTGCAGCAGGGTGGCAAAGAACTCCTGTCATTTTGGCCATAGTCTGGAAAAGTAGTGTCGCAATTTGCAACACTTTTTGCAAAAATTTACGAAAGTGTCACAGGTGCGACACTACTCTGTGACACTACTATTTCCAGAAATTTGAAAAACATATTTCTTGGGTGTTTAGCCACAAAATAAAGACATGGCTAGCATCTTCGGTGTCTGACTAGGTGAACACAGAAAGAATTGTGTCCCTAGAGGGTCCCAGTTTTAAATGACAAGCATTTTTCTGATCAGTAACTGAAAACAAAATGGCAGATTTGTGACACTACTAGGGGCATTTGCGACACTAAAAAATGCATTTGAAACACTTTCAAACTTTTTGTTAACTTTTCCTATTGACTTATAATGGGAACTTGTTTTTTGAATAACTTTTGAACCGTTAACTATTTTTTCATGAAATCTTCAAAAGACACATCAGGGACCCTGGCCACATGTTCCCTGAAGATTTCAGACCAGTCGCGCAAACTGTGTGACCTTTAGGCAAGAGCAAAGAATTTGCAAAAAAGTGTAATTGTGCATTCGGATGTCGCTTAATAACTCCACAGCTGTACATCTAACCAGTAAAAAAGTTGGCAGATCACAAGATCTATCACGCCCAACCGTGCCTGCCAAATTTCAGGCAAATCCGTTGAACAGTGGCAAAGTTATTAAGGTGCAAAATGTCACCCTTTAACCTTAAAAGTGCTACTCAACCCTAACTATGGTAGCACTACCGTGCTACCATAATATATATACGTATCTATGTATAGAGAGAGAGAGAGATTGTTATATTTCATTAATTGCATTTCATTTCTAAAATTGTCTTTAATATTATGATTCTGATTGTAATTCTATATCATTGTTTTTCCTTGCAGTATTTTAGTATTATGATGATTAGCTATGTCCTTCTCCCCTCACCCCCATGACTCATCTTGAAATGAGCTGTTATAAGCTCAGTATGTTTTTCATGGTTAAACTTTTAAATAAATAAATAGATAATTAGATAACCAAAGATCTCCACACACATCAAAAACAAATGGTCATTCATTGGGCATTTCTGCACATAAAAAAAAAAATCAAAAACTTACAAAACTAGTCATCTTTGTGGACACTAAATGAAAAAAAGATAGTGAGGAAGACCTGAAGGAATTAAAAGAAAAATTGAAAAAAGTTAAAGCCATTGACCTGTTAAATATTACTGATGAAGTTAAGATATACTCAACTATAAATTTCTTGTTTTTGGCTGCCTGTCCTAATGGATCCACATTGATTTTTACTAGACAAAGCTATTTAATATAGCCTCTGGTTGAGAGGAATACAGAATGTGTGTCACTCGAATGGAGATGTATCTATATCTCATCTCATAGTTTCTCTTTGGCATCATTACTGATATGGTCCAGACGAAGGATGGGATGGGATAAGGGAACATTATCAAGGATTGATTACATACTGCATGCCCACCTTTCAAGGGTTATAATCATTATGAAATTTACTACATTGATCTGTTAGACTTTATGATACTGCTACTTCTGAATATCTACAGTGACATGCAACACAAAGGCAATAATATCCAACAGAGTGGGTAGTATTAAGCTATACTGGACCACCCAGGGGTGTAATGAGGTGTGATGCCAGAGGAAGAGGGCATTATAGCTCCTGGAAGTTTCAGTATAACCTATACCTCCCACCCTGGAGGGTATTATTGCACTTAGAAAATGTATTACAATTAAAATAGTCTGAAACAAAACATTTTACAATTAAAAAAAAAGTTAAATTTACTAAGCTTTTTAATGTAAGCGAGAAAAAAATAATCCCTCTTTCTACTCAAAAAATAAAATAATACAACTCAGTTTTCATGGTTGTTTCATGTTCTGATGAGGGGATGGGCAAAAATATTAACCCTAGACACTATTTGTTATATGTTATGCAGCTGATGGAGGCAAAAATGTTGCAGTTCATAGATTGGAATGGTTTCATGTGATAAGGGCAGGCAAGTCCCTTATTGCACCACTCATTAGAGCGATGAAAGAATAGCCAATGACAAAAGGGCGACCTTTCATTAGAGAGACCTGCGCAAACAGCTATGGTCCTCAAATAATACACAATACCTCCCACACTCCACAAAATAAGGATTTTCAACTCCAGGGGGAATGGACATAGAAAAAATAGAAACTCCCCCTGGAATCAAAGCAATTGTCTACACCAGGATTCGAACCTGACACCACAGGCCCCAGGAGCAGTGGCTCAAGCCACTACATCACATGACCAGCTCGGGAGGCCTTGGTCAAAAAATTTCTCTTATCCTCTGTCTCGTGAGTGCAGCACGTATCCCTCAGTGCTACACTTGCTATACATATTTAGAGCTCTTTTTCCCCACTCACTCTACACTGGGAGTGGTATTATTGAGTAGCTCATATTGAGCTGCTCAGTAATACTCACCCATATAGGCTGCTACCAGTTGGAATATATTTCAAGAGCTTAAACTTGATGCATTGCTGATGACTGCAGGTGTCATCAGAGTGCTGCTGACTAGAGTTTTCTGTCACTTCATTCTTCTGTTCCTGCTGCTCCCCCTTCCTGTCTGTGCTGCTTGTAGACCAGTAGTTGGTGAGACTACTCTCTGAGTGATGACCAGTTATGCTGGTGATTTCTTGAGTTGCAAGACCTGCATTCAACAGGATATGGACAGCAGTGGCCCTCATGCTGTGGTTTATATACTATATCTCTTGGTTAAATTAGCTTCTGTGCTGAGATTAGCCATTAGTGCTCCATGGAAGTTTTTGCCCATTGGCTCCTTTGAGTACTAGCATTGTTGTTTATTTAAGTACTGTTGTGGCTGTCGGAGCAGATGGAATGGGAGGTAAGAGGCAGGAGCTTCTGCTGGCAACTTGGAGATGTGTTGTTGAGTTTTAAAAACCCTTGTTCTTTATTTGTGTGAATTGCGGTGCTTAAAACTAAAACAAAATATTTTCAATGTGAGAAAACATATTTTTAAATGTTATATTACTGCTGACCTTTGTGGTGCAAATTTGGACAAACTCTGCTACATATGCATGAACGTAACCACAAAAGAAAGAGCACAGAACTGACCCAAGGATGTAGTAGAGTGTGCTACACTTCCCCCAGGGAGTCCAGAGTTTGCATGTTACTTCCTGAATCAGAGACTAGCTGGAGACCAGGCACATGATGGAAGTCAGATGCTTGGCTCCCAGGGAGGAAGAGTATGGGCTGTAAGGTATTATATTTGCATACCCCTTGCAAGAAAACCAAGGAGGGGCATCAGCACTGGTAGAGAAGACATCAGGTTGCCCACCCTCCTAATAAAAGTTTATGGGTTTGTCGGAGGGTTGCCTGATGCATTCTTAGGATGAGAGAACTGCAGACAGAAGGTGAACAGTTCCAGTATCCTAAGGACACAAGAGGCAATACTCACACCCATAACAGGCCCTCCAACTAGACCCACAAAATGCTCATAAATCACACTATTTGTATATCTTTTTTTCACAATATAGTTGGTGTGGCGTGAGTGACCAGCATGAAGTCTCTTACTGTAGCACAGTGCATGAGACACTGTTGTGGAAATAAAAGTGTGGGTTCCAAACAAAGAGTATAGCAGCAGTGACATGACTTCCAGGGAAGGGGATGAGGGAAACATGAAGCAAAAATAGAATGAAAAAATAATAAAATAAAGAAAGTGCAAAAACATTCTTACCGAGTTTGTTTGCTGAAAAGAGTGACTGACAATTTAATTTTAAATAATAAAAGAATAATAAAATGTTATTGCAGTTATTTTAATCAATTGAAAACTTGCCTTTAGTGGCATGACAATAAATTTCTCTATAAATTAATAGTATACAGTACGTACTTTCCAGTGGGCTGTAAAAGACCAAATAGTATACAGATGCCATAAATATACAGGGACCATTCCCATGGCTGGACAAGCCAGTTCCAAAGTTGCAAGAAGAAAATATTGTGATAGTCTTCTCATGGAATGGTAGCTAATGTTTTTATGTACATTCAAAGTATAGCCCTTAAGGATACACTACAAGAGCCCTTTGTCATCTAATGGTTCCTATGGGGATACAAAATCCCAACCTAGCTTATAAAAATGATGAATAGGCAAACTGGGTAGCAGGGGCAGCAGGAGTTAAAGTAGAGGGGAGATACATGGTGCAAACTGAGGTAAGGGGCAATGGAGGGTTGTTAATTTATTTTAATTTGTGGCAGAACAGCCTGATTTACAAGCTCTTTGTGTGGGACTGAGGTTAATGAAGATCAGGAAAAGGGAGGAAAAATGGTTGAGGGGTGGGTTCTGCTAGAGAAAAATCACGTCCTAGCAGTCCACTATTTAACTCCCACAAGTCCTTGGAATCCTTTGCGTGACCAACCCTAAAAAGTAGGGACCACAAAGGAGAATGGCATCTGTAGGGACATCTGAAGGGAGTCTGCATGTCTATGAGAGACTGAAAGAAATGGTCAAGGTTCTGGAAAATAGAATTCAATGACAAAATGTGTGACGTTATGTACATAGGGGTCAGGAACCCAAAGACAGAGGACAATATGGGAACTGTATTGATAACAAAAAATTACAGAGGAGCTGGATCTTGGGGTCTTAATAGCAAAAAGTATAAATCAGTTAGCACTGTGCAACAGATCAGTGAGAAAGGCACATAGGATTCAGGGGTGCATAGGCAGGGGATCAACAACAGAAGGAAGGAGGTCATGCTGCCTCTGTACAGATCCCTGGTGTAACCACAGTTGGAGTGTTGCATACAGTTCTGGAGTCGGCACTTGAAAAGGGCAGAGATAGGGGTTAGGTAGAGCAGAGAAGGCCAACAAAAATGATTCATGGGAAGCAAGCAAACAAGCAAGCAAACTTTATTTATATAGCGCCTGTCAAGGTCAAGGCAATGTACATAATATAAATTACAATATTAAAACAAATTGCATTATAAATTATTTAAAATTGATCAATCAGGGAAAGCCCCAAAAAAATGTTTTCAGCATAGATTTAAAACTACTGATGGTCAGGCAATCTCTTAACCGACGAGGTAGAGGAATTCCACAGGGTTGGTGCTGCAAATGAAAACGCACAAGCTCCAGATGTTTTTAGATGAACTCTGGGAATCTCTAGATAGAGTAGTTCTAGGGAAGTAGGAGAAGTTCTCCATGAGGAAGCTTGAGGATTTCAACATATATACAGAGGAGACCAGGAGAGAGAGAGGAGGGACATTTAAGTGTCTTCACGACATAAACAAAGTTGACAAATGGGAACTGTTCACAATGAGTGGAAACATGGGAAAACTCAATGAAGCTGGTGGGAGGAAGAGTCAGAAAAGCCATTAAGAAGGATTTCTGTATTAATAGCATGCTGGATAACTGCAACAGGCTGCCGGGGGGGGGGGGTGTGCCAAATCAGAGGGGGATTCAAGCAAGGGAGGGACAGACATGTGGGAATGGTAACAGGGGAGGATGACATGGGTGAGGGAGAGTGCGTGACCACAAGGGCATTGGCATTAATATTATAGGTAGAGATGGGCAGACTGCATGGGCCAGTGGGTCTTTATCTTTTTTCCCCCAATTATTTAATCAGGTGAGACACATTAAGCTGAAAGGTTGTTTACAGGTGCAACCTGGAAGCACAAGGAAGTTAAGTGACTTGCTCAGGGTCACACAGTATGCAAGTGGGGGCTGTGAGATTCAAACCCAGGTCTCCAGATTTGCAGCTCAGAGCCTTAAACCACTGCGCTATACTGCCTCCTATTTACATCCATCCATATCCATATCCATCTCCATCCATATGGATTTATCTGCCATCACTTTCTATGTTTCTGTGTTTCATGTTATTGATTTCTGGTTAGATGTCCTTTCAACTCCCTATCCCTGACTGAGACATCACTCTTTGGGGCAAATACTTTGGATATGTAAGCTTCTTGGTGTATTAGAGTATAGAAACAAACTAGAAACAGTTGGTCCTGGTTTTCTGTTCATATACTGTAAAACATGACATTTGTTTAAACATCTCTGGAGTGAAAACCATGCAAACATACAGTACATGAAGTGTTCCAGAAAGCAAGTGAGTATGCTATAATGATAATGTTGGAGTATCTGGCTTTATTGTGGTGTACAGTATGTAGTGTAAATATTCTGACTGCCTCTTAGAGTGTACCAGAAAAATGCTTAATCCTTTTTTATGTGTTACAAACGTTTCATTCTAGAAGTAAAATCCTTTATTTTCTTGACTGTTGCTATGAACAATAACCCACCAAAAATAGATGGATTTATTTTAATACAAACTGATTTAAGAATATTAAAGCTATGCTTTGCAATATAATTTAGGTTAATGTGGCATTGACTTTATAGTTATTTTCATAATTAAATTGGTCATACTTTCTAACAGCAGTAATAAACTGGATACCTACAATTTCCTTTTTTTTTTTTGCATTTTAATGAAGGAATCCTCTAAATTTAATCAGGAATAAATGACCTGTATCAATGTGGGGTTTTAGCATTTAAAGAAAGTGTTCATGTTAAATCATTTTATATACCTGTGTATTCCTTGTTATGTTGTCCTGTTGAACCCCTGATGTTGATTCCTCCAGTTCATTCTTGTTTTCTTATCCATTGAAAGGGAGCCATATTCAATTATACAGCATTATCACCAGGCTAGGGTTAGGTGCTGGGGTCTGCAGTTAGTACTGATGTCCCCAGTGTCTCATAAGGTCAGGGAGAAGTTTTCACTTGCATACTCATCCATCTTAGGGTCTGGTCCACAGAAGGTGCAGCCACCCTATGTGGCCATGGAGTGAAGGTGCACAGCAGGATACAAACAAAAGCCATGCAGTACACCCTACATCCATTCAGTGTGGCTGCCACAGGTGCAAAGCCCAGCAGTTGATACATATGCACTGAGGGTCCACAAAGCTGAGGCATGGGGTGAGGATGGTAATATGTACCTAGTTTAAGCTGGAACACTGATCCACAGCCACATAATGGCCTCTATGCAGGTATAGTGGAAGGCTGCCTGCCAGGAATCCAGAGGGGCTGCCATAGGGAGGCAGGTGCGCTGTGGTGGGTATGCATGATGGGTAATGTCCCATGATGGCAGGGCTGTACCATACCATCTATGGACTTTGGCACACACACATACACTCACACACACACACACACACACACACCTCCATGGCCCAGGCCATTGCCACAATGCTCTCTGACTTCCCCACCTGCCTCCCTGAAATAACATAGAAGATGCAATGGTGTATTGTTACCATGCAGACATGTATTATTACAAACAAAAGGCCAGGTACACAGCGTGTAAATGATTGTGAGAGGCATAGCAAGCATGTAACCAGCAGCTGCCCTGCTGGAAACATCAATGTGGGAGTGATAAACTTTAATGTCAATTGGCAAATGATTGGTCTCTGCTATAGCTTAAAAGGTAGTGGGAGTGGAAGAATTTAATGTCGCTTAGCAGATGATTGGTGTCACTTTCATAGCTTAAAATGCCTCCAGGTGACTCTAGGCTTGGTACAACTCATTAACAAGCAACCAGAATTAACTTTGAAAACCAACTTCCTCCACCATGATTGATTTAATTTTCACTAGTTGACTGGAAAATTCTAAACTAGGTAGAGTATTCCTAGACTCTTTTCATCAAACCATCTTTTGCCTTCATGCCAAAGAATGGAGTGTGCAGAATATAAATATTATCAAACAGAGAGTCTTTATAAATTCTGATCATATATTGTTCATGCCGGACTTGGATAAAATTGATTGGATGAGGCTGGCTCTTATTGCAATGATTGATGATGCCTAGTCTTTTCTCCACCAAGATGAATGTATGGCTCTGTGCAATAAGCATGCACCTGTGCAGAAACAAAAATACAAATAACATCTAACAATCCTCCCTGGTACAATTCAAAACTATTTAAATTGAAAAAATAAAACAGATAAACTGTGATAGTGTGCTAAGAGCTTCAGTACATTAGCTGACTAGACTAAATATCATCAACACATAACCTATATACTAAGACATTGAACAAATTGAAGAAGAGTATTATAAAAGGGCTTTTGACAATACTAGAACGCTAGAATACTCAAAGAAGATCTGGAAGGTAATAAAAAAAAAACTTTAAAACACAGGTAAATCAGAATTCCCAGATTATTTTGAAACTGAAGGACAACAAAGAACTGTACATTGGGTCTTACAGTAGCAGAAGTATTCAACACATTTTTTGTTAACATGAGTACTGATGCACTGGATAAAAACACTGGGAAATTATCAAATGGCCTTGCATCTTATTGATCAAACCCCTACAAATACTGTTGTCTTAAAATTTTCAGAAATTGGAATTGATGATGTAAGGAAAGAACTAATAAGCTTAGACATCTCAGAAGCAGTTGGCCATGATAATATGCCCACCCTACTAATAAAATATGCTGCCCCTGTAATTGCCTTTTCATTAACTTCTATTTTTAATTCATCACTAACTACAACAGAATTTACCTTGTCATGGAAAACTGCCAACATTGCTCCATTATTTAAATCAGGATCCAAACCCAATACAAATAACTACTGACTAATCTCATTATTACTTACCGTGTCTAAACTTTTCGATAAATTAGTAAGTGCCAGCTGAAAACTTTTCAAGATAACAATAAGATTTAAAAAAACTTTCAGTCAGGGTTATGGTCAAAATGTAGCACCACTTCAGCTTTAATTATGGTAGGGTAGGGAGGGATCTGCAGGAGGCTTTGCACAGCAGAATGTCAGGGGATGCAAGCTTTTTAGATCTGTCTGAGGCATTTGATACTAAAGACAATGGCATTCTCCCATCCAGGCTAAAATCACTGGGCCTGACATCAATCCTATTGAAATGGTATGAGGAGTACCTTAAGGGTTGACAAAATTTGGTCTCCATTAAAAATGTTAGCTCTAGTCTTATTTAAACTATATCTGAAGTTCCTCAGGGCTCAGTCTTGGGCAAATTGCTGTTTAACATTTATATAAATTGTTTATCTCTCAATAATGCCAATACCAAATTCCATCTTTATACCATCAATACATTGATATATATACCCCAGGAAATACTGTAGAAACAAATTGGTGTGATCTTCAGTTGGCATTTGACCAGATAAAGTCCTTTTCCCAGAACAACAAGCTTGTCCTGAATGCAAAAATATAATTAAATAAATCCAGACTCTATTGTTTAAAGGAGATCTTAAAACAGTGAGACTAATAAGGCATGAAAGAGTTTTAATTTTTTGACCACACATTACTGGAATAGGTAAAATCAGATTGCTGCCTTGGACTTTGATAAGATGCAAGATATACAGTACTGTATCTTTCCTTTTACTAAATGCTAAGTGTAGCAATTTATAAACTTTTCACAGGTTAACACAAGGCATAATATGATATTTTAGTATTGTGAATTGGTAACAATTTTCACTGGGATATGAAGTTTTCTACCTATCTTCTATATGCACTTTTAGTGCCTTTATTTCAGAAAAGAATGGTGGATTTTTTAGCCCCCTTTTGGGGGAGAAGAGAGATTGAATGTTGGCTTGATGAGACTTTAACTGAAAATACCATGAGTTTATGTGTGCATTATACAGTCTTTATCATCATTTTTGAATAGTGGACTGATTTATTTCCTTGTGTTACCCCCTGATGACATACGTATCTTTGAGCATTTGTTGGACAAATTGAATGTATTAAGAGGAGTGGTGCCCTCCTGGTATTTTTGTATTCCTTTTTCAATTGTTTAACCAGGAGTAGCACACTAAGCTGAAAGCTTATTTACAGGTGCAACCTGGGAGCATAGGGAAGTTAATTGACTTGCTCAGGCACACACAGTATGCAAGTGGGGGCTGTGGGATTCAAACCCAGGTCTCCAGATTTGCAGCTCAGAGCCTTAAACCACTGCGCTATACTGCCTCCCCATTTACATTTACAGATTTACATCTGTTGTATCAAATACTAGTGAATGTAACTGTATGTTTGTTTTCTCATATAAGAAACATAATATTTAAAAAAAGAAATACTTTTTAGAATTTTACAGACTAAAGAAAGAAGTTCCAAAGAGCATTTTTGAAGCAGATTTGTCATTCTGCACAGCTCTAGAGGACTACTGAAATTGGAGACTGGAGAAAGTGAGGACTACAAGGGGAAAAAAGAGACTAATGACTGATTTTAAATGCATAGGGTGCTTGATTGCTTGAACCATAATAGCTAACAGAGTAGCAGTGTGATTTCAATCTGACGCGAATATGTATAGCAGGTTGAACACCACGAAATCTGCGTGACGTGAATTCAACCTGCTATACAGTAAATAGGATACGTATATAGATAATACAGTGACACATTTGGGCAGCAAATTGTGCATACTCTGTAGAGTTAAAAATATGTTTTCCAACGGAAGCCCGAAGACATATTGTAAATACTGTACTATGATTGTGCCAGTTTTGGACTATGTGGATGTTCTGCTTTCATGGGCATCATAGAGGGAACTGGCAAAACTGGATGTGAACTAGGACAGATTTTCCTGCTTCATTCTGTATGATCCTTTACTGTGAACTGGGATGGCTTAGACTACATGATAAAAGGGCATGTCATTCTATTAGATATCTGCACCATTGTTACAATATAGGGTCCCTGGATATAAAATGAACAGCTTGGAGCCAAGAAAGCTTAAGAAGAGCATGAGAACAGCAGCTGGAGCAGAATATAGAGAAATGGGTAGACTGGATGTGCCAGGTGGTCCTTATATCTCCTGCCAAATTCTGTGTGTCTATGTTTCTGATGTACACTGGCCCAAAGAAGGTCTAACATAGGGAAATCTTTTTTTCTATTTTGGATCAAACAATTGGAATTTGAGCCCTTATTCTTTGAGGCTGTCTAATGGCATAATAGTTTTTAATAAGGTTAAAAAAATGGTTTATGGACATTGTAAATAAACCATTACCATGATGCCCAAATGATGATGATGATAATGTGGGCTAAGAAAATGTCTTAGATGTGTTCTTCTTCACACTGACTGTTCTTGTGCCTATCCTATATGGGAAGCTATGTTTAACTAGACTTGACATAAATACCCAACCATGATGAATGACTGTTTGCACTATTACTATTTATTATAAATATATTATCATTTATTTGTCTGATGTGATCTTACTGCAATATGATCTGTGTAACAAATGATTTTGCACTATGTATGTACGCAACAACTGGACCCCATTGGAAATGAGTCTCGGCTCAACTCGATAATCTAAATTCATGGCTGAAATTTTATGAATAAAAATATTTTATTACTACTTACTGTCCCATGTCTATTACACTGGGTGTTTCCTCACACCCCACCATGGTGTCATCTGGGACCAGATATTCAAAGCTTTGCTCCCGAAGCAAACCAATTGCACCAGAAGTGCACCAGAATAGCACTGATGTGTGATATTCAAAAGACCAAATAGTATCAGTGAACCCGTTAGTGCCGGTGCAGCAAGATAATGTATGCATGAGGTAAAGTGAGAGGTGGGACCATGCATAAATGCACAGCACCATGTTCGAAGCTGTAGTGTAGCTCAAGGTGCAATTGCACAACATGTAGCGTGGTGCTAGTTACCGCCTATGAAAAGGTAGTCTTAATTCCAGGCATACCCAGGATGGGGGACGTGGACACAGCAGCAACATGAAACAAGGCTGTATGCATCCAATGAGGAGGCAGTGTGGGTGCATGGCAACCATGAGCCACCCCATATGCACAGGCACACAAACTGTGGAATGCAATGCCTCAACAGTGCTGTGAAGTGCACACTCATGTAAATGATTCAACTGAGCTAGAACACCACTTGCAGCAACAAACTATTTGTAATGTATTGTAATGTACTGTAATGTGTATCTAATGTGATATTTGTGTATTGTGTACTGCTGTGCATTGAATGTCTGTATTGTACACCATTGCATCTCAGCCGCACAGTTAGTGTCTCCGGGTCATTCCTGATACTGGGCCTTGGCCCAGTGTGCTTACCCAGTGAACAAGGTGATACAGAACAACGTACAGAAAACATACATGGCCAAGACATGCTGCACACAGATGGCTCTGACCCTGTCACCATCATCTGGCACCAGTCCTAACCCTGCCAGGCATTAATGGGTGCCCCAGTGCCAAGTGGACACCATGACAGTGCATCTATGCAGCACACACATCCAGTTACCCCCACTGGTGTACATCAACACAATCCAGCAGACACATACTGCACTGGGGGAATGGAGGGTGTACTGGTGGCCAGGCTGCACCACACAGTAGGTACTGCCACGGCTGGGGCCATCCACACAGTGCACATTTTCCAGTGATGGTAATGCCCCTGATGGCAGTGTGCCAGTATGATGGTATGTGTGCCCCACCCCCGGGGCACATACCCTACACCTGTCCAGGATCCCCACACACAGGGACAGCCATGTGTATGGTAGTGTGGGGATACGATGCTACTGGTGCAGCACATGAGGGTCACAGGACAGTATGACCATGGTGTCCACTGTCAGACCACACCTTCCAGCTGTGTATGTCACTGTGTGGATAGCACCTGTCACTGTTGCCTGACACACCGTAGGCACTGCTGTTTACCTCACAGTATTGCCTACTATGGTACTGTACCATCTGATAAACACTGTGGCAGGAACAATGATTTGCCTCTGGCATGTAGCATGACCACCCGTTCCTGTAGTGCTTCTCCTCTGGGCCACATTAGTCTTTGTATCTGTGTCCAAACCAAGACTGCAGCTAACGTTCTGTGAGCTGTGAGCACACAAGGAATGTGGCTACCGACCAGTGATCCCAGTTGTACCTACAGGTGGAGCTGTGATCTCAGACAGGAAAGTGGCTACTATCCTGTAATTTCAGTTGGACCTACAGGTGGAGCTGTGTGCACCATGTTATAGCGCCGGGCAATCCACATGCTAATCAGGCTGTAATAAGATGCTAATGTGGCTGTTTGCCCTCAGATTGCCTGAGTAGGCTCATTTGCATAGCAGTTTTGAATATGGCAAACTTTAATGCCGGGCAAACATGTCAACGCCGTGCAACCGTGTTAGCACCGCAGAAGACTGTAATGTTCCATTACATGGTTCTGCAGTATTTGGCCTGCACTGTTGTTTGCTGTTGTGCTCCACTGCTTTGCTAGCACACACATTGCGCACATTGTTCAGGCTTCACTCACTCCAATTCTGTGTGCAATGGGCTGCTGTTGCAGTTTACACTGCTCTCGGTTGCTATATTCAGTGCTCTCTTATTTGCAGGGCTATTGTTTCACTGCACTCTCAGACTTGTTTGCACACCTTCCTTTGCACGCTATATCCAACTCATTTAGCCCAGGGGCTATTCCTTTGACTATGGCTTGCAAATGGTTCCAGGCTCATTTTGCCCACCGTACAGTGCTAATTTTGGCCCAGGGCAAAGCTTTGAATATCTGGCCCCTGGTGTTTGCCTCACCCTGTGGCATGTCACTGCCAGGCACTGTTAGTAACACTAACTAGTCCAGGCACCAGTCCAGCCACTGCACACTCCTGTTGGTTCAGCTGTGGGTCCTTGGTCACACCCCCCTGCCAGAGGAGGTTCAGCCCCAGGTTCTCCTACTCAGCACCTCTTTTTGCTTGTTCAGTTCTGGCTGCACCCTTGCCATCCCTTCAACACCCATATCCAGTGGGGGTCAGTCATCTACATCCCTATCCAGGACACAGCTGTACATCAGGGGGGGCTCCACTGTCACCATGGTCTCCCTTGCTGCAGCATAAGGGTCCCTATGGGCTCCTGCAACCCCTGAAATAAGATACAGAGAGGCAGTTAGGCATGATGGTACACATGAGCAACAATCATGCAGTGGCAGAGGGGGAAGCACCACCATTCAGAACTTGCAACTTACTCAGACTGGCTTCACGAGCCATCAGTGCTGGTCATCTTGGTCCCTGAACCTATTTCCCTCTGGGGTCAGGGTCAGGGTCCATGGGAGATATGCTGTTGATAGCATGGGTGTATGGATGTTGGCCTGGGACTGGTCACTTTTGTTCAAGACATCCTGCCAGTGGCTCATCTGCATGGTTGCTGGAATACCACACATACGGGTGTACCACTGTGTTGCCATGATCTCACACCCATCAGATATGTCCACATCTGTCACATGGTAACTGGGCTATTTGGGTGGCACTTAAAGCAGTCCACAGGTGGTAGGTCAGATTGATGGCCATCAGGGCATGAGGCAGGTCCATGGGTGCAGGAAGGGTGCAACAGTGTGTCCCAGCATCCTGATGAATGTGGTGTTCCTACAGAACAGGTGCACCACAAGGAGGGTGAGTGCAGATGCTGGTTACACTGTCAAGAGTATACTGGCCATGGATAGACACAGCAATGCTGACAGAGCTGCATTGCTTTGTCATGTACCACTTTGATATGAAAACCATAGGGAAGCTGTGTCAGCTATTAGCACTAAGGTTGTGAACAAGGATCTACCACAGCCATGCCCTGGAGGTCAGGACATGCATGCTAATGGCCCGGTGTACTATGGGACTGCCATCTTTTAGCACGTGATGGCGGCCACGGCTGGCATGAGCCAGTCATCCATCATCAGGTGTCCCTGGCAGGTGACAGGTGCACTACTGAAACACCATGATGACTTTGCATGCTTCCTGTGCACCAGGCAGAACCTGTAGGAAACCAAGGCAATATTTTATGTGGTGGCCAGCATGCCCAATATCATTGGTGCCATCGATTACATGCACATTATGCTCATCACCCCACCCAAGGCAGAGAAGGTGTACAGAAATGAATGGCATACCACAGCATGAACTTGCAGTCCTGTACAATGCTACAGGCACAATTACACACGTCTTTGATGTCTTTGATGGGTACCCAGGCTCTCAATGCATGATTCCTAGATGATGGAGACCTCAGAACTATGGACACTGCTGTGGGTCTTATCAGCTACCCAGGGGCTCATTGGTAGGTATACATGCAGGAGGGATCAACAGGGTGATCTTCATGATCACACAGTAACTGTCCTCCCCCTCCACAGGTGACAGCAAATACCCATTAGGCATGTTCCTGATGACCTCATTCCCACAGTCAGAGACCAAAGTGGAGCAGCAGTACATCACCAGATGAGGGGGCATCATCAAGACGGTATTGGGCCTGCTGAAGATGCACTTCAGGTGCCTGGACAGGATAGGGGGACCCTGCAGCTCACAACTGGCAAGGTATGCAGGGTGCTTGCCATCAGCTACATGTTACACAACATAGCTTTTCAGTAGCCTTCCTGTTCCCAAGGGCATGGATCCACCTCACATTGATCATGCTGGTGACAGGGAGGACAATCATGGAACTGGCAGAGGCCATGTAGTGGGACATGGCTTGAGGTACTGTGCAGGGTATGCATGTAGGGACTGGGGTATGCAGAACTATTTCATGTACTGATGAGGATGATGTTGGTGTATCCTGTGTGATGGGGCATACTGGATTCTGTGCATACTTGTGTACTAGCTGCCTGCCTTGATATGTGCTGTATACCTTGCTGTGTGTGCCCAGTGGCACAGGTATCCTTATCACTGTGCATCTTTTATGCAAGTGGGCACTCTGCTGCCAGCTGCACTGTGACTTCACCTTCTGCTTCCCCAGTGGCTGGGGGGGGCTTCTGGGTTTGGGCTTACCCATGGCTGCAGAGATGGGGTCAAGCTCACAGAAGGTGCAGGGACAGGGTCGGTCTCACCCATGGGTGTGGGGACAGGGTCAGTCTTGCCCGTTGGTATGGGAACAGGGTCAGGCTAGTCTGTGAGTGTGGGGATGGTGTCAGACTCATTCAGGGGTACCTCCTTGCCCAGTTCCTTAAATGCCAGCCTGGGGCTGTCCAATTGGGGGAATGGTGGGGGGGCATGTGGCCCTTGGCATGCCTGCATCACTTGTGCCAGGGTATTGAGGCCCCCTCCAAGGATGTCATCCATGCAATCAAGACCACCACGCAGGGACTGTTGGATGGCTGCTAGCTATCGCTGCATGCCTGCCAGCTCCTAGCATATTCCGTCTATGCTGTGGGCCACGTGCTGTAGGTGTTCATGTCCCACCCTTACCTGCCAGATCCACTGTTGCTCCAGTCCCTGGCCCCCCGGATACCTGCCATGCAGTAACTGCCACATCAGGTGCTGGGGTCCCCAGGATGGACCCTCCAGGGGGTCTGTGTCTCTATCAGCCAGCAGGACCAGCCCACACAACCTCATGTATTGCCATCAGACTGTGGCTGAGCAACATGGCAGACTAGTGGTGCCACATATCTGCTGGCATCCCCAGCATATCTGTATCGGTGTCTGGTCATGGTGGGAACCATGGGGTCGGAGGTGATGTGGAGTGGTGCACAGCTTGGGAGTTGGGAGTGTGTGGGTTCAGTCCATGCTCCATGCCATGCTATGGGACTATGGCCTCTGTGATCTCCATGACCAGCATACCTATCTCTGGGGTGTCTTCGGTGTCCTGTATTCCCTGGGTGTCCTGGGTGTCCTGGATGTCCTGTATCCCCTGGGTGTCCTGGTGTCATGGACATCCAAATACATACTGGGCAGGATACCTGTTGGGGAGAAGATGGCAGGTGTTAAGTATGTTGTGTGAACATAATTGCACAGTACCACCACATCTTCTGGCCCCATACATTGGATCTGGTGCCACTACACTCCTTTCCCATGGACCATCGTGTGTGTGTCCTATTGCCTGGATAGGGCCCACCGCATGAATGTGTCTGTCATTGGGGACCTCATCCTACAACTATGTGCACTCTTTGGAGTGGGTGCCACTCTCTGTGCCCCATGCCTCCACTATATGTGGCAGGGTGTGTGGCACCCTATGCCCTACCTTGCCCTCTGCCACCTCATCAGTTGTGTATTCTGTCATGTCTGGTGCAGGAGTTGCCAGCCTGTCTCCTGTAGGCAAATATAGACTGAATTGGGATAATTGCTGTTGGTGGCCATTCCATACCCCCAGCACCGGGGGAGGGGGTGACTGTACTCACCCTCCAGCATGTTGAACCCAAAGAAAGAACTTTTAAAACTGAAGATGAACAAAGCAATGGGGCCTGATGGAATTCTTGCCAGAATTCTAATAGAACTAAGGGTAGAACTAGTGACACCACTGACTACCCTCTTTAACAAATCATGGGAGGATGGGGTGGTACCTGAGGACTGGAGGAGGATGAATGTGATTCCACTTCACAAAGTGGGAGTAGGGCAGAGGCAGGAAACTACAGACCTCTTACCTTGACCTCGGTGGTAGGGAAAATGATGGAATCATTTCTGAAGGAAAGAAATGTTGAGTACCTAGAGGCCAGTGGGACACAGGACCAAAGGCAGCATGGATTCACAGCGGGAAGGTCATATCAGATAAATCTAATAGATTTCTTTGACTGGGTGACTAAAGTAGTAGACCAGAGAGGGGCTGTGGACATGGCCTACCTAGACTTTAGCAAGGCATTTAACACAGTCCCACACAAAAGATTAATATACAAGTTAGCCAGCCTTGGAGTGGGTCCCAAGGTGGTAGCCTGGGTGAAAAATTGGCTGGACACAGGACGCAGAGGGTAATAGTAAACAGAGTCCACTCTGAAGAAAGGGGGGTTACTAGCAGGGTACCGCAGGGTTCAGTACTGGGACCGGTCCACTTTAATGTCTTTATAAGTGACATTGCGAAGGGACTGGAGGAAAAGTGTCTTTTTGCAGATGACACAAAGATTTGCAACAGGGTTGATACACAAGGTGGGGTGGAAAGGATGAGAAGGGACCTGGCAAGGTTGGAGGAATGGTCAAATGTATGGCAGCTTAGATTCAATGCAAAGAAGTGCAAAGTAATGCACCTGGGAAACAAAAACTCAGGGAAGAGTACACAATGGGGTGAGAAACTAACAACAAAATGGAAAGGGACCTGGGGGTAGTCATATCAGATGACTTAAAGGTGGGCAAGCAATGTGAGAAGACAGTAAGGAGGGCTGGAGGAATACTGGGATGCTTAGGGAGAGGCATCACCAGTAGAAAACAGGAAGTTGTTATCCCTCTGTACAGACAGTTGGTGAGAACTCATCTGGAGTACTGCATGCAGTTCTGGAGACCCCATGTCCGCAAGGACATAGACAGGATGGAGGCTGTCCAGAGGAGGGCAACTAAAATGGTGCAGGGTATGCACCAGAAGACATACTAAGAGAGACTAAAGGAACTTAATATGTATACCCTTGAGGAAAGGAGGGAGAGGGGGGACATGATAGAAACTTTCAAGTAACTCATGGGAATCAACAAAATCCAAGAGGGTAGCATATTTCAGAAAAAGAGATTTGCAAGAACAAGTAGGCACAATTTGAAGATAGAGGGGGACGGCTCAAAGATAATGTGAGGAAGTATTATTTTCATGGAGAGGGATGTAGATGCATGGAACAGTCTTCCTGAGGAGGTCATGGAATCAGAAACAGTGGGGGAATTCAAGAATGCATGGGACAGTTGTAAGGCAATTCTAGTGGGGGGTAGGAGGAAGTAGGCTGTTGGTTAACTAGGATCTGCAGCTTATCCATTAGGCAGGGAAATTGGAAGACTAGGTGGGCCAAACGGTCCTTATCTGCCATCAAATTCTATGTTTATATCCTTCCCTCTGACAGCCTGCTGGCTGAGGGTGTCAGTCATGATTCTCTCCAACTCTGTGAGGTCCAAGTCCCATGCGGGGCTTCCCCTGCTCATCGTTAACTGCACACTGGAACTGTGACATCTTCTTCACCACCTGATGCAGGTCATGTTATTTGTGTTTGAGCACACTGATCATTCCTGGTATGTAATCAGCAGCATTCATGGTGTCCTGGATGCCTACACCAGCTGTTTATGGGTGAGTGATCCCATTAGTGCCTGGTGCCAAACAAGGTGGCATAGTTTGCACATACCTCCATCACCAGTATGGCTGTTTCCTCAGCCATGAAGTTCATGATCTGTGGCCTAGCACAGCAGGCACAGCCTCTGCATCCACCAACACCCCTCTCCTGTGGCTGGGCAGTCTTACCCCATTCCCACATCCATTGGTGGTGGTGTGGCAGTGGTGATACTGCTTCTTATGCCATGGTGTACTGCACCCATTATGTATACTGTGGCCATTTCTACATAGCGATCCATAGGGGCTGGACATCACATTATTTGGTGGAGTCAGTGGACATTCTATGGGTGTGTATGGGCCCACACAGATGTGGGGCCGGACCCCTCTATGCCACTCTGCAGTGCCACCTGCACCTGTAACACTTCTCATGGCCTCTGTGGATTGCTCCACTGTTGTGAACGGTGTGCACCATGCAGCTATGTGCATGCATTACATGCAGACTGTGGGATCCATACCTATAGCTGCGAACAAACTAAACAACTATGCAATTTGTATAGCACACAGCATAGTGCATGAATTCACATAGTGAAATTCATGCAACTGTGTGGATTTTACTATGTGAAGTGCCACATTATGCGTGCAGTACACACCTGTGAATTTTAATATATGAATTGCCACACTTCATGTCAAAAATTCACTGCAAAATGCAAATTATATCAAATTGCATAGTAAAATTTGTTACAAGTGTGGTGAATTTTATATTCCATAATTCGCAAATGGTATGCATAGTGCATAGCAACCAAATTCACTGCAGTTCATGAGCGAATTTTAAATTTGCACAGTACCTACTTATTTGTGGATCTGGCCGTTAGCCACAAGAAAAGTAATGTTAAATAGTGTTTGTTCAAAAATAGCTGTGAATATTGATGGAGACTTTGCTGAATCTATATTTAGTGATGCTCATAATGAATTATTTCAAATAAAAAAAATGCTAAACCCAAATCAAAACAAGGAAAAAAGGGCATCTCACAAGACAGGAGAAAATGGGTATTCTAAAATAAAGGCACATGTCTGAAAGGTCTCCATAATATGAACTAGTGTTTTAAATATGGCCTTGCTATTTTCAATTTACTAAACATTTATACAGAAGGTAATGACAAAACTAAGCATTTGTCAATGCTGAATGTTGTCTTGCTGGCATTGGCATTGGCATTGGAAGTGCAGAAGTTAGAGAGATGCATAATAGGAATGGCAGTGAAGTATTGAACTGTTGCCAGCCCCACCCCTACCCTGCAGAGACTGACAGGCACTGGGTTGTGCCTTTGGGTCGTTGGCCATAACGCTCATGCCATTTCACCTCACCCTACCCTGCAGATACCAACAAGTGTTGCAATGTGCCTTGGGGTCTTTAAGCTTTATACTCGGCAAGGGGTCATAATGTCACAAGACATTATGCCGCATGGTAAAATTGCACTGCCAATACATCGCGATTTCTTCCATGCGGCATAAGTCTTCTCCTCCCCAATAAGGATTCTCAATACGGGGTGGGGTGGAGGTTCAACTCAAAACTGCACAAAACCTGAAAAAAATAAAAGTTTCTGGGACCACAAATCAAACCTGGTCCCCGAAGCTGCACCTGGGTTCCTTGCAGCAGTGGCTCAGTC
The DNA here is from genome assembly GCA_016271365.2 of Neoceratodus forsteri. Lineage (NCBI taxonomy): Eukaryota > Metazoa > Chordata > Ceratodontiformes > Ceratodontidae > Neoceratodus > Neoceratodus forsteri. Next base: position 1,536,462,499 of record CM057456.1, read on the forward strand.
CACTGAGCCACAGCAGCTGCTCAGTAGAACCCCATCCCACCATAGGTCTTATCCTCTTCTTGGGATAGTGCGAGTCGTGCAATACCATGTACAGCAGCATTAGTGGTATTGCACCATTCACTTTCCACTACAGTGCTATTCCGGGTTAGCTCTAATGTCGTACGCTATTAAGTGTACGACATTATGACCCGGTAGGCTTACGCTCACCCCATTCCATAAGGAAATATGCTGAGATGGGTGCACTATGGGAGAATGGGGTGAACTTTGGGGCCAAAGAGTCCAAGGCACACCTCAATGCCTGTCAGTGGCTACAGGCTGGGGGTGAAATGGCATGAGCATTACAGCCAAAAATCCCAAGTCACACCCCTGACACTTGTCATTCTGTACAGGGTGGGGCGTTACAGTTGGAAACCCTAACACCCCAGGCGTTTGTTGGTTATTTTCACTCCAAATTTTAAACATGGGCTTTTTGTGACCCCACCTCATGAACAGTGGCACTATCAGTTCATTAGCTGAAAGGTGATTTTGCACAGCAACTTTGCCATTTGGCGCCACAGGTGCGTAAACACATTTTGGGCAGGATGTGAAAAATTACAGCTGTACTGTTCATGAGGAGGTGTAAAAAATGGTAATGTTGAAAATCTGTAGTGAAAATATGGAAAATTGGTGAAGTCATGAGCGTGCATGGAAACTGGGCAACAGATGCCCGTAACACAATTATTTGGGGAATTTTTTTAACCAAATTTTCAATATAGGCATTGTGAGACCTCTGCTGATAAACAGTGTCACTGTGATTTTCTTAATCTGTCCCGAACATTGATTTCCCTCAGCAACCATGCCATTGTGTGCCAGATGTTTGAAAACACATTTCAGGCAGGATATGAAAAATGACAGCTGTACCGTTCATAAGGAGGTGTGAAAAAATGGCAATGATGACAATCTGGAGTACAAATACTAAAAATTCTCGAAGTTACGAGCATGCGTGGAAACTGAGCTATGCACACTCGTAACACACTCATGTTTTTGAATTTTTGTCACCAAATTTTCAACATGGGAATGTTGGGACCTCTACTCATGTACAGTGACACTGTGATTTTCTTAAATTGTCCCGAACATTGATTTCCCATAGCAAACACGCCATTGTGTGTCAGATGTCCGAAAAAACACAATTCGGGCAGGATGTGTAAAATGACACCTGTACTGTTCATAAGGAGCTGTGAAAATATGGCAATGTTGAAAATCTGGAGTAAAAATAATAAAAACTCTCGAAGTTACGAGCGTGCGTGGAAACTGCACAATGCACGCTTATAACACAGTCATTTTTTGGAATTGTTTCACCAAATTTGCAACATAGGCTTTTTGGGGGCCCACATCATGAACAGTGGCACTGTTGTTTCGTTAATCTGTCCCAAAGGTGATTCCGCACGGTGACCGTGAAATCACCTTTGGGGCTGAATAACAAAATGACAGTGACTGATTTCATGAGGTGGGATCCCAAGAACCTCATGTTGAAAATTTGGAGTCCAGAGTCAAAAAAATGGCTAAGATATCCACCTAAGTTGAAACCTCTCCCATTGATGCCATTATACAGCTTACCAGCATTTCTTCAGTTCGCAGTCGGCTTTGAAGAGTGCAGACGTGTTCCCACTCTATTGAAGATTGCGGCACCAGACCTCGAGGTGAATATGGGGTGGGGGTGTGGAGAGGGGTGCACAGAAAGTGGGTGAGGGTTGGGGAGGGGGCCCCACCGACAGCGAGGGACCATTTTCTTTGTTTTAGGTTCTAAAATAAAAAACAAACAGCACAGACCATTTTCTTTCTTTACAGGTGTATAAAACAATGTTGGGGACACTGGGGTGGGCTCCCAGTATGCCCCATGACTTTGGGGGCATGATCTTTGCCACACTGAGGTAAGCTCCCAGTGTGGCCCACAATGGGGGTGGGTGGGGGCAGGAAAATGCCAACACGGTCGGCTTCCGAACACAGGGATGCACACTGGGGTGGGTTTCCAATGTGCCACACAATCTTGGGGGGGTTACACATGCCGACAGGGGGATTGGGCACCCCCAAAGTAGGCTTTCTAGGGATTGCAAGAGGTGGATGGCAGAGCCACCGACATGTTTATTGAAATGATAAACCAGATAAGGCAAATAGCAGAGGCGCGTCATCGATGCCACTGCATAATGACCTTGGCTCTGATTGTAGTGGCAAAATCGTTTCAAGTTGGTGGCACTGCAAAACACTTGTGTCACCGATAGTATTCTCACTAATTGGCGAACGAGGGACGCACCTTCTAAAGTGTGCCCTGCAGTCGCCAAAACTGACACACCTCTGCATTTCCCCTACTAATCTCCTACTGCCACAAAATGTTGCTTGTGCATGTGCAAGACAACATAAAGATCATTACAGCTTCTAAGCAAGCAATAATACTCTCCAGGGTGGGTAGAATTAGGCAATACCAGACTGCCCAGGAATGTAATGAGTCCTGACAACACAGGAGGAGGGCCTTATAGCCCCTGGATGGTCTGGTATTGCACACACTGCCCACTCTGGAGGGTATTATTGTGCTTATAAAATGGACATCAGAATAATTGTTTTTTCAGTAGTTAAAAATAGGTATAAAATTTAAAAAAAAAAACACTTAAAAATACAAAAAAAAGTTTTGTGATAAAGTAGTCCCTGCCTGTCACAGTCACCTTCCATGCCTGGCACAGTTGCCACTAGAGGGTGCTGCTATAGGAGGCTAGCACATTGGCAAACTCTGTCAGGAATCTCTCTGACTGCAGTGTTTGGCAGTTTTTTTTTCTTCTGTGGTACTTCCACTTCTGTTCAGTTCCGGCCCCCCCCATTTCATTTACAGGAAGGTCTGAGCCCCCATTGCACTCCATTTCAGTAAATGTATCTCAGCGACTCCCCTCCACTTCAAGGTGAATGGCATAGCTCCTAACAGCATGGTTGACTGTAACAGAATTGAGCAGGGCGTCTCCGTGCAGTGGGAAGTTAGGTGGTTCACTGTATTGGGATTAGGCAGAGCATCTCCATGAGGTGGAAAGTTAGTGTAACAATGGAGAAGGATGAGGTTATTCTATTTTTTTTTTTTTAACTATGCAGCTTATTTATGTTGTTTTCAGTATGCAAAACAGTTGGGGCACACATGAGGAATAGCGCAAGCATAGCACTATGAGGAAGTGCCACTTCTATTTAGGCAGTTTAAAAAAAAAAAGATTTGCTTCTTTCAGTGTAAAGTTAGTTTTCTAAGGCATATTAGAACCTGGTGAAAGTGATAGGAGGAGGCCGGCCCAGTGACAAGGAGGGCTGAGGCTCTTACCTCCTGCCACAACAGCAACCCATGTTAGCAGTGCGAGCGGGCCGCTGGGAGTCAGCTGGGGAGGGAGGGAGGGAGAGGATTGAGCATCTGGAGGACAGCTCTCCTCTCCCGGGGAGGAAGTGGGGATGGAGTCCACTGCTTGCCTGGCCCCTAGCAGTGGCTGGGGGTTGGTGCAACAGACCCACAGATAAAGGGGGAGGATATTTGAGCAGATGCCCAACCTGCTGCGCATGGAAGTATGTGCAGTTTGGCATTGGCATCATTGTGTGTCACTGCACTCAGAGGATGGGACGAAAAGTGGAAAATCCCACCGGGCGAGATGATACTGGCCCCTCACAGGCTCTGCACCCGGCCAGCTGGCACCTTGTGAAGGCCAGAGGTGAGTCCAGTGGACACCGGGGTGACGGGGCTGGTGAAGCCGGGAGAAGGGGGCTGGTCGGGAGGGGAAGAAAGAAGAAGTTAAAAAAAAAAAGAAAGTGATAGGAGGGAAAAAAAGATTGCAGTGGAATAGTGGGTAGGGTTGTGTGCATATGTGTGTGTGTGTGTGTGGTGGGGCTCAGTTGGAAAAAAATGGAAAAAAATGGCAGCTACTGTATTTTAAAATTCAAACTGGTGCAGGGATACCAGTTTGACAGTGAGGCAGGCTGGGATGACACTTGTTATCTACCAGGCTCTACTGGTAGTTAATGTACCCTCTGCCAAGGCTCTAGCCAGTCAGAGAGCTCCAAGTATCTAGCCCGTTTTCTAATCAATTTAAAATATTTTGTTCTCTGCTGCAAATGTTATATTTGTAAACATGAAACCTGACTTTGTAACCATCATTCTAGTAGATACTTTTGAATCATTTCTTGTGAAAATAACTTAAAAAGCTGGGTACTGTTTCTGAGTATTGTAGATCAACAAATGAGGAGGATCATTTTGACTCCGGCAGTAACTGATTTCTTAAATTAGATTAATGCCATCAGGCTAATGATGAGCAAATGACTTTTAAGAGGACAGCAGAGAGGGATCATAACAGTTGTCCTGTTTTTTTATGTTTAAAAAGGTGTTATATCTATAAAAAATCACAAATTCTAAACTGTAGCTGATAACTGACTGCCAAATTCTATAGGTGGTTGTAATGTAATAATAAAATGGAAACTTAGCTGAAAAATTGGTTTGTAACACAGTAAAGCCAACTTTTAATATACTGTACGAGCATCATTTTTTTTTTTTAAATCCTAATTCATTTGTGGTTAAAATAGCTTTGGGATATACAGTACAAGTTGTTTAAGTCTAGTGGTTACAACAGAGATTTCTAAACCTGGAAATGCGGGTTTGAATCCCCCAACCGCCACTTACTGTGTGACCCTTAGTAAGTCTCATAAACCCTCTCTCTGTAATCTCTCTGTACTGTATCTCTGTGCTATTTGACTCTCCCTCTCTACTGAAAATGTCAGCAGCATCCAATCTCCTCCCTCTATGGGACTGTAAAGTGCGGTGGGTACTGTTTTTTATGAAAAACAATATTTTGAAACAAATTCCGTCATCATGAGCTCCCTTCCCTTCACTTTTAAGTACAGTGTTGTGTTTGATGAATATCTGAAAAATGTGTCTTTATGAGCTGTGAGGCTAGTGTGCTTTCAACTAGAATATTTTTGTTTGGATTGAAATGTTTAAAAAGTTATTAGATTCTGTTATAAATGTGCTACCAAGAAAATCAAACTTGAGCCTGGAATTATTATGTTACCCATTGATTTTACAAGGATTATTCGCTGTTTTCAATTAATCCCTCTTAAAAGAACATCCCTGATGTAAGGAGTGATGCTGCTTAGTGTTTAGGGGCTGCATTCACAGTCCCAGTTATTGGCAACACAAAACAGGTGGATGACAGTCACACCATTGCACCCCAACAGATAGGCTTATACACAAAGCTTTACACATGCCACTGGGGAAGAGAGATCCTAACAGTAAAAGACGTGTATGGCAAATTTGTTACCCAGGCTACCACCTTGGGACCCACTCCCAGGCTGGCTAACTTGTATATTAATCTTTTGTGTGGGACTGTGTCAAATGCCTTGCTAAAGTCTAGGTAGGCCATATCCACAGCCCCTCCCTGGTCTACTACTTTGGTCACCCAGTCAAAGCAATCTTTTAGATTCATCTAACATGACCTTCCTGCTGTAAACCCATGCTGCCTTGGGTCCTATGCCCCTCTGGCCTCTAGGTACTCAACAATTCTTTCCTTCAGAAGTGATTGCATCATTTTCCCTACCACTGAGGTCAAGTTAACAGGTCTGTAGTTTCCTGCCTCTGCCGTGCTCCCACCTTTGTAAAGAGGAATCACATCTGCCCACCTCCAGTCCTCAGGTACAACACCATCCTCCCATGATTTGTTAATAAGGGTAGTCAGTGGTGTCACTAGGTCTCTACTTGGTTCTCTTAGAATTCTGGGGTGAATCCCATCAGGCCCCATTGCTTTGTCCACCTTGAGTTTTCAGAGTTCTTTCAGGACCCTTTCTTCTGTGAATGGACTGGTATCGACCCCCTTGTCCAGAGTACTTCTATTTTTTGGTTTAGGTACCTCCCCCTCGTCTTCTTTTGTGAATACTGATCAAAAGTATTTGTTCAGTATCTCTGCCTTTTCACAGTCACCCTCTGCTCACCTCCCCTCCCCTTTATTAAGCCTCACTATCCCTCCCTTGGTCTTCCTTCACTCCCTGATGTACCTATAAAAGGTTTTATCCCCCTTCATAACTGAGTTGGATAACTTTTCCTCGGTTTGGGCCTTCTCTATTCTGACTGCCTTTCCTGCTTCCTTCTGCTTTGACTGATACAGTTCTCTGTCCTGCTCCTTCTGTGATTCCTTGTACTTCCTGAATGCTATCTTTTTCTCCCTATCCTTCCCTGCCACCTTCTTTGAGAACTATAGTGTTTTTTTACTTTGCTTTTGTTTTGTTTATTTGCTTCACTCAAAGGCTTGTTGCCTCTGTATTGGCAGTTTTGATTTTTCCCCATTGTTCTTCCACCCCTCCTTCCTGCCCATTTGCTAGTGCATTCCTTAGGCACTCACCCATTTTGACAAAGTTAGCCCTCCTAAAGTCCAGTACCTTTGCCTTTGTATGGCTTGACTCTACTGCTGTGTTTATTGTGAACCATACTGTTCAGTGGTCACTAGTTCCCAGATGGCTACCCACTTCTAAATCTGTGATCCTCTCTCCATCTCCATTTGAGAGCACCAGGTCTAAGATTTCTCCCCTCCTGAGTGGTTCCAATACTAGCTGTCTGAGGCACGCCCCCTGCAGGGCATCGAGAATTACTGTGCTCTTGAATGTGCCTGCAGCAAATGTGCTCCAGTTAACATCTGGCATATTCAGGTCCCCCATCAACAATATCTCCCCTTTTTCTGCCATTCTAAGGATGCCTTCTATCATTTCCTTGTCCATTTCCTGTCCTGAGATGGGGGTCTGTATACAACCCCAGTGCGGGCTGTGGTGCCATTGCCTGTCTCCAAGTTGACCCACAGTGCCTTCTCTCCTCCCCATTTACCCTTTAGTTCTGTTGCTTTGATCCCTTCCCTTATGTAGAGAGCTACTCCTCCTGCTCTTTTACCCTCCCTGTCCCTCCTGTAGATTGTGTACCCCTGGTATGTTTACATCCCAGTCATTGTTCTGTGTGTACCATGTTTCTCTGACTACCACGATATCCAGGTGTCCCTCTTCCATCAAGACCACTAGTTCAGGAATCTTGTTACCCAGACTATGGGCATTGGTACTCGTTAGTCTCCATTTTTTGATGACTTTACCTCTTTTAGCCCTATCCCTGCCCCTACTGACTTTGTCTTCTCCATTTACTCCTGTCCTGCTTCCTATTGACCTTTCTATCTTGGTGTTTACCTCGCTAACTACCCTGTTTTGTGGGGAGAGGCTGGGAATTCCCTGTTTCTTATTAGTGCCTCCCTCCCTTGGCTAGTTTAAAAGCTTGCCAATGGAGCATTTAAACCTATCACCTAGGAGTCTGGTTCTCCTCCCAGACAGATGCAGACCATCATGCCAGTATAGGTGGGTATCCCTCCAGGTGGAACCCCAGTCTCCAATGAAGCCAAAACCCTGTGCTCCGCACCAGTTTTTCAACCATTCATTGAATCGCATTGTGTGGAGTACCCTTGCCTCACCCATGCCATAGACAGGCAGCACCTCCGAGAAAGATACTGTGTGAGCTACTTGTCTAAGACCCCTCCCCAACTCCACAAACTCCTCCTGCACTGCTCTGATCCCATGCTCAGCCAAGTCATTTGTCCCTAGGTGGACAAAGATGTCCAGCTCCCTCTCCCATGCAGCTACTCTAGTGATCCTGAGGATTTGCATCCTGTCTCTCCAAGCCATGGTGCCGGGCAGGCACCTTACTTCACTCTCCCCTGCCTCCACCAGTTCTACCCCCTAATAATTGAGTCCCCCACCAGGAGCTGCATCCTTCCCCTGTGGTATAATTGTGCCACCTTCCTGTGGGCCTCCCTTGTGGCAGTTCCTAGCAACCTCCATACAGGAACTATGCTCCACCAGATTGGCATATGGATGGTAGAGAGGTACAACTGGAGGGATATGCCTCTGTTCCACCACCCTCACCCACCCTGAGCCCACCATGGTCCAACCGCTCCTCTTTCTTGGCAACCTCTGAGGCAGCAGTGGTGGCCCTGGTGTTCTATGGGTGGGGGAGGTTCTGCTACTCTTGTCCAGTTTGGTCTGGAGACGGGTAACCTCCTCCATCGGAGCAGAGAGTTGCCTGCAAATAGGGCAGCATCGCAGCCTCCAGAATGTCTCCTGGAGGACTGCTGCCCCACAGCAAGCACATTGCACTACACCCCACATGTCTGTCTTATTTCCTGTTTATCCTGTTTAAGTTTTTATTTTTTATTTATTTATTTTTTTAGTTAATGTGTGTGTGCATGTGTTTACCCTCAATGCAGTGTGCTGTGCTGGTAAGGATATGACAGTTATATGCCCCTTGCCCTCCTAGGGAAATGATGTCAGAACCCCTGGTATAAAGGAAATGACACCTTGGGGGGTGGGCCCAAGCCTGTGCCCTCCAGAAACAATCAGCTACAATATCTGACCCACCACTACGGTGAGTGTTGACCTTCCTTTCAGCAAGACAACCTGCACAACAATTTAACAGAGAATATACCCAACAAAAAAGTAAACAATTACAATCAGAGAAAAATCAAGCAGTTGAGCCCAATACCTGTGATGCAAACCTCCCCTGACCCAATACAACCTGGTGTTCTGTGCTCTGAAAGCAATCAGAGGAAACCAGTTTCCACCACCTGAGGCACTGTCTGGGTTTAAATACACAAACTGCAGGGTTTACAATGACAAATCCTCAGTCACCAGTAAGTTATTTAAAAATAGTTTGATGCAAACTGTCACAAAATACTAGTAGACAATAATCCAGCTATCCACAAAGGAAAACCAGTTATGCAGTATTTCAATCCTTCTGAAGTTACTCACAAGATAAGCAGTTTCGCAAACCTCCTTCTTGATTACAAAAGAAAGAAAGAAAGAAAGAAAGAAAGAAAGAGCAATACCAAGTGTAAGAGTTAAAGTAAGGTACAGCTGGGTCACTGGACGCTGGGCCAATATTCAAAACAAAGAAATCTATTATATATAAAATGGACATATTTACTGGACTTGATTTTATATGCTGCAACAGCTGTGCTATGTATGCATACAGAGAATACAGTCAAGAATTTAATTGTGAAAATTGTATACAGATAACCAGTCTAAAAAATGAGATTTTAGAACTAAAACAAAGAGTGCAGACCCAGGCTGATATAAGCTGCTTGGAGCAATACATCGATGCGGTAGTAGACACCTTAGATTCTGCACAAGATATGCACTTGAGTACTCCTGATGACCAATTAAAGGGGGAAAAGAAGGAAAACTCTGAAGAAGGAGATTGGTTCTTAGTTCAAAAAAAGGGTGGCAAGAAGGGTAGAAGAATTATGGGGGGGTAGTTCAAACATGCAAACTTTAAATCAATTTAGTTTACTACAAAATGATCCAAGTATTGAACCTATGCCTGAAAATGATAGTATTCTTAAGGGAGGGTCCAACATTCCCCGATAGTTTGGATACTCCACTGACAAATAATATGAAGCGTACTGATCCCATTAGTTCTAAATTGATGAACACTCCAAGGGATGTATTGTAATCGGTGACTCAATGTTATGATACATTGATCACATAATATGTAATAATAGAAATCCCTTCACTACAGTTAGTGTTTTACCAGGTGCTGGCATAAATAATATTAAGACTCCTTCCAGGTCTTCAGGAGCATACACAGACCCCAATTACCTTAATTCATGCTGGAATAAATGATTTAGGAAAAAGATCTATGTTAGAAATCCAGAGGGATTTTGAAATTGTAGGGGATACGATCAAAAATCAAGGAGGTGACTTGATTATTTCTGGACTATTACCAATCCCCAGAGCAAATCGTTAAAAAAGGCAAGACATAATAACATTAAATGGTTGGTTGAAACGATGGTGCTTTAGAGAAAACTTTGTTTTCATGAGTAACTGGGAAGGTTTTATAAATCAGGCTTTGTATGCCACAGATGGAATACATTTAAATAGACAGGGAAAGTGCATTTTTGGGAATAGACTTAAGCAGAAAATTGATAATTTTTAAACTAAATCCAAGGGGGGATGTTGTTATTACACCTTCGGTTAAACATAACAAAACTAGTCCACAAAAACATATCGATTGGAATAACCTTCTTATAAATGCGAGACGTTTAAATAATAAATATGACGAGTTATTCTATACTCTAAAACAGCAGGATGTTCATGTCTGTGCAATTACAGAGACCTGGTAGAAGGAGGACGATCCTTGAGATAAAAACATCCCTGGGTATGCATTATTTCACAAGGATATAATTATTAGTAGGGGTGGAGGAGTCGCACTTTTTATCTCAAATAGCATAAAAGTTGAAAATATTGAGTTATTAAAATGGCCTAAAATAGAAGCTTTATGGGTTAAAATATATGAAAAAAACTTAAATAGTACTAATCTGGGAGAAATATACAGGCCACCTTCAGTTACTGTAGAAGAAGATTCCATGCTACTGGATTATATAAACAGTATTTCCTCTACAAAAAATGCTATACTCATGGGTGATTTTAACCTCCCAGGGATAAATGGGAACACTCTTAGTACTGTTACTCAGATTGAAAATGTTTACTTTGAATCCCTTTCACTAAATAACATGGAACAAATAGTAAAACAAAATACTAGAGGAAATAATATACTTGATTTAGTTTTGCATAATTTGGGTGCTAGTATAACAAATTGCAATGTTTCCCATCCTCTTGGAACCAGTGACCATTCCATGGTAAATTTTACATATAAAGGTATTTATGGTTCAGACATGGGATGTGCACTTATTTATAATTTAAAAGAAGCTGATTTTCAAAAATTTTATATATAGTTGATATCGTGGGATTGGGAAGAAGAATTTAAGAATAAATCACTAAATGATATGTGGTTCATACTCAATACTAAATTATCTACTGGAATATTAAAGTATAGTCCACAAATGAAGAAACGGGATCAAGTCAATTATAAAACTCCCTGGATAAATGCTAAGGTCAAAAAACTGATAAGACAAAAAAATAAGGCCTTCAAAAATGAAAAACTTAGTGGTAAACAAACAAATTGGGTATATTATAAAAATCTTCTGAGGAAAACAAAAAGTTGTGTTAAAAGAGCTAAAAGGGAATATGAGGAAAATGTGGCTACAAGGGTTAAGGAAAATTATAAATCCTTCTATAAATGTGTATATAATAAAAGAGGTGCCACTCCCACTTTAGGCCCATTAAAGGATTCAACTAGTAAAATGAAATTAGAACATTCTGACATGGCAGTATTATGTAATCAATATTTTACTTCAGTTTTCAATAAAAAATCTTTACCTTAAAAAAATCATAATCCACATAAAATATCTGGATCACACCTTATTACAGTATCAGATATTCAAAAGTGTCTACAGGGGTTGGACTCTATTAAATCATCAGGCCCTGATGGTCTCCACCCTCGTATTCTCAAATAATTGGTTATTCCCTTATCTGGCCCAATTACAGCATTATTTATTAGATCCTTCGATGAAGGACAAGTCATTGATGTATGGAGGCATGCTAATGTAGTGCCTATTTTCAAAAAGGGTTCAAAACATGAAGTATCTAACTACCAGCCAATTAGCCTGACATCTATTCTGAATAAAATCCTTGAGGGAATTATCAAGGAATATTTAGGGGAAATAGTTAATATTGATTATTCCCAGCATGGTTTTGTAAAGGGCAGATCATGCCAGACATGCCATAAAAAAAAAAAAAGGATTCTGACAATGCTCGCTGAGCAGCACTCCCACCCCCCCGCTCCTGCTTTCCTTCTCCCCTTAACATCCTCCCTCCTTCTCCTCTCTCCTCCCCATCCCTTCTCCCTCTTACCGCCCCCTCCTATCCTCACCTCACAAACATATGTATTTTGCCTACTGTAACCCTGAATTGTAACTTGCTTGAATCTGTATTAACTGTTGTTTATTGTTCTGCTGTCTGTTGTCCTCTATGTGATGAGGTACCTTTGTAAATGAGCCTCTGGCTCAAAGGTTGTTAAACTGATGTCTAAATAAATAAATAAATAGACAAATCTGCTGGAATTCAACGGTAAAGTTTGTATGGCTTTGGATAAAAATGAGGCAGTTGATGTTATTTTTTTGGACTTCTCAAAAGCCTTTGATAAGGTCCCTCATGGTGAATTGATAGATGCATTGACTGATATGGGTTTAAATGGTAATATTACTAAATGGGTGGAATCATGGTTGACCAATAGAATGCAAAAAGTCTGTATAAAGGGATCTTACTCAGGACAGGAACAGGTGTCTAGTGGTGTCCCACGGGGCTCTGTGCTCAGCCCATGCCTTTTTAATATATATATTGCCTCATTTAGTACGTCAGTCGGAGTATGGCTCACCAAATTTGCAGACGACATTCGCATTGGCCATATTATAAAATAATGTTGAGGATCCAAATACCCACAGTTTGGTACTTGGTGAACTTGAAGTTGGGCAGATAAAAACATGTTAAATTTTAATGTAAATAAGTGTACCGTTATGCACTTTGGGAAAAAAATGTATTAGCAAAATACAAGTTGGGAGGCATATTTTTGAATGTGGTGGAAGATGTAAGGGACTTGGGTGTAAGGGTACAAAATAACTTAAGTCCTAAACTTCATTGTCAACAAGTCATTAAAAAAGCTGGAGGAATACCTCACTGTATTAATAAACATATCCAAAGCAATAGTAGTAAAGTGTTGCTCCCCTTGTATTCATCTTTGGTGAGGTCTCACTTGGAGTATTGTGCTCAATTTTGGTCCCCACAAGATCAGGGTTCCAAACATGCTCTGGAAAAAATTCAGAGGAAAGCAACAAAGAAAATGAACGCGGTTAAGGATCTAAATTATGATGATCATTTAAACAAGTTAGGACTTTATTCCTTGGAATACCTCAGAATGAGAGGTGACCTTTGTATGGTCTTCAAAGTGCTTCATGATGACTGTTTGTGGGACAAACTGGGATTAACAATAAGTAAAAATTTCTATGAAACTCGGTCACATCCCCTGCAACTTAAGGGAGAATGTTGTAAAACAAAAAAAAAGGAGCTCTTGGTTTACAATGAGGGTCACTAGTGTTTGGAATCAATTACCCTTGATGGTGGTAACTAGTGATTCAATGGACATCTTCAAGACAAGATTAGATATCTATTTACATAAAAACTCAATAAATGGTTATAAGTAAATACTTCTAGCGAGCTATATGGACCTCGGTCTTTTCTGCTCTGATATCCTATGAAACCTCGGAAAGAAAGAAAGAAAGAAAGAAAGAAAGAAAGAAGGAAGGAGCAATACCAAGTATAAGAGTTAAAGTAAGGTACACCTCCCTCAGATTTGAGCAAGAGTGAGGTTTCTTGCATATTGCCAGTTCAATATAATGTCTCCCACACAGCTCCCAGTTGTTTCAAAACAGATTGCTTCCAACTTCAAGAAGATGGGCTTTCTTGACTCTTGAATTGATTCTTAGTGCTCCCAATACCAACTTGGCAACACCTGTAGCATTGTTAATATACTGTATTCATACAGATTTGTAGTTTATATAACACTATTCATAGAAGAGGAGGAATTCTCTATCCATAGCAATTTTATAGTAACCAATAGTATAATAATATTAATATAAAATAACACTATAGATTAAATAGCAAAATAATAATTTTGTTACTTATTTATTTATTTATTTTTTGCTATTATTACTAATATTATTTATAAGCAGAAAAAAAAACTAAAACATGACGGAATGTTCTATTTGGGCTTGACTTCCTCCAAGAGACTTCTAAAGCCAGTGTTTTCCACTGTGGAGAATTGTTGTACATTAAGGCTTTCATCTCACCAAGTTCAAATAGACTGATGTCCGCCTGATCTTTTTACCATACTGATTTCAATATACTTTTAGGGAATAGGTGGTGTCATTTGTTTAAAGTGATTTTGAGAGGTTTCGCAGATGCCTTTTTCTCATAGTATGCCATTACTGCTTATGCTTTAGATGCTAAAGCTGCAATTTGTTTTGGTGAAAAAAATCTGTCATAGTCGTTTTTATTTATGTTTTATCAGCACTGTGTCCTCCAGTTTTCTGTGTGTGGCCACACACCCAAAATGATGTCATGCAAGGGAACTGTCAATGGTTTACATACAGCACCAATGAATTCTGGTTAAATTATAATGTTGATGTAAATGTTAGTTACTCAGAAGAGCAGTCCCTTATTTTGGTGGTGGTGAGTGCACCTATTATGTAGGTGTACAGTGAAGCCCACCAGGATGAAGCCCAACTCTGCAGGATTCTGCAGTAAAGGTATTGCAGCAAACAATGCAGTTTCAATGGAAGTTAATCATTTTTGCCATGCAGGAAACCTGTGACACTGCACTTTATCCTGACGGGCTTCACTGTACATAGCAAGGCATTGTGGGTATAATAAGAAGTTGTTTTCCAGTTTCCTTACTGTGAGGTGCAGTCTCATATTTCTGTAGTGGCTTCAACAATAAAAACTCTCATATGTTTATTTTGAAAACAAGGCATTGTGCATATAGTACCTAGCTGAAAAGATTTCCTTACTGAGAGATGTAGTCTCCTATGTCAGTAGTGTAGATGTCTGCAGTACCAAGACTGACCAACAGAGGTCTCTGTTCTAAAACAGTGCATACAAACTGTGTTACCCTTGCATGATGTCATGCTTGGGGGTTGCAGCACTAAGAAAAAAAGGGGCAGGTTATGCAAATGAAGCAGGTCACTGAAATAAAAGCATTTATTTCATGGAAAACAGCACTTTTTGGCAGTTTGAATGGTAGGAGATTGAATCACAACTCCTACAGGTTACTAATCCCATTTGCTATGGTAAAGCTTACAAAATCACTTTAATACTCCAAAACTGAAGAGGATCTCTTTAACTCTTTAGTGACAATGGTTTGGGTGGGGGTGAGGGTGGGGGGTACTGCAGAAGCATTTGGATGGTGACTGCAAGAGGATTATTTTTGGGGCACTGTGGATGGTGGAATATGATAGCTGGAGATGGGCAGCAGTTACAGCAGGTTATAACATACAATGGGGCTGATATTGTGCAAGAATCAGACTCTGTGTTACCATCCTCATGCATACTAGATGACTGAGCAGCACTGGTCTGTGTGGTGCCACTGCATGATATGGGGTGGATATCATATAGTGGTTCAAGGTAGACCAGAAATTGTTGAGCCCACACACAGAGCAGACCACTGGGACAGTGTTTGTCATGTTATTTCTACTAGATTGACAGGAGAATACTTGGCTTTACATCTATGGACACATCATTTCTATCTCTGGTAGTGGAAGTGGACCTAGGACTAGAAGAACTGAAAGAGTGGGTGGAGGAAACCAGTGTTCTTCTGGATTGCTTAAGATGGTTGGTATGGTGTGTCATCACGAGATGCAGTAGATGACCTGAGAAGGCTGCTTGGCGTGGGATTCCATCAATAACATCTACCATTCCATCCCAAACTACCAGTGGCATAATTCCCCCCACCCCAAACTTTGTATACAGGGCAAAGAAGGGGGTGCAAGCTTTAAATTGCAAACATTTGGAGGGATTTTGGGAATGTGAGCTAAGAAAGAGGTTGAGTTCAGTTAAGGTGTCTGCTGCTGGCATAGTCTCAGGAGCCGGCAAAGTTTTTTTGTCTGATTCTGAATAGGAGGATAGGAGGATACAGAGGGTAATGACTGAGCTAGCCAGTTTCTTAACTTGAATTGCCTCCAAAATGATGGATCAGGAGTCAATGGGAGCAGCGCAGCATTTTATGGCATTTGGGGTACAGGAGGCCATTGAGATAGTGAGAAGGAGTTATTTTTGTGTGTGTGTGTGTGTGTGTGTTTGTGTGTTCCAGCATCTAGTTTGACTTGTTTGACTGGTTTGCATCAGTCAAACCAGTCAAATCAGAAGTTCAACATTGGGCTCAAAGGTTTGCAGAAGTCCTTGTGAATCAAACACCCAGGGACCCAGGTGTTGGATACCCATGTACAACAGAATATGCAGCTCTAATTAAAATATTTATATCCAGGAATGGTACTATACAGAGACATAAACAATGTTGTTTCATATTATGTCCTGGTTACAGAGGGGCACTGGCATTAATAGTGGCAAACTGAGTATACTGGTTTACACGTACAGTAGAGCTCTGTCATAAAAACCTCTGGAGTACTTGCAAATCACTAATATTGTTTGGACAGTTTAACAGTTAAGGAAATTATATTGCTTTCCTTCAGTTGTCCTAAAAATATAGAGGAATAATCTTTAACTGAATGTTGTTATTGTATAACTGCATATGGAGAACTTGCATGTTGATGGAATAAAATTATGAATAGCACAATGCTATATAGGCTTATATTAGGTGTGACATAGCAAATTAAAAAGTAAAATAAGGATTAGGTTATTACCATATATTGCTTAGTTTGATAAATAAGGGTTGCATGTATTCCCAGTAGTGCACACTTGGCTGTCGGTACATTAACAGTAATAAAAAACAAGCATTTGTCAATGCCGAATGTTGCTTGCTTGTATGTGCTGTTTAGGTATTTGGAAGTGATAGTTCCATGCCTTCCTCCTAAGTCATCCACTGTGCCTTTCTGCTCAGTATTCACAGAAGAGTGGGAGGGGCAAGGGCCACAGCAGTACAGCAGTTGCCAAGGGGGTGAAGAGGTGGACAATAGTCCATTCAAAGGCAAAAGAGTCCTGCAGGAGCTCACTAAATTGAAGGTGGACAAAGCGATGGAACCAGATGGCATACGCCCAAGGATATTAAGAGAACTGTGAAGGGAGATAGGAGTACCTCTGGCAGCCATGTTCACTGAGTCATTCAACATGAGTGAATTGGAGGAGGGCACATGTGGTCCCTCTACACAAATGCAGCAGCAGGGAGGGGCAGGGAACAATAGGCCGTTCAGCCTCACCTCAGTAGTGAGGAAGATCATGGAGGCATTGCTTAAGAAAGGATAGTAGGGCATCTAGAAGCTATCGGGCCCAGGACCATAGACAACATGGATTCACAGTTGGGGACATCATGTCAGACAAATCTGGTTGATTTCTTTGGACTAGCGACAAGGAAGTGAATCAGGGTGGGGCAGTGGACAACCGTTACCTTGATTTCAGCAAAGCCTTGCACCATCCCACATAGGAGGCTGATAAACTAGCTGGGTAGGCTGGGCATGGGGGAAAGGGTGGTAAACTGGGTTAGAAACTGGCTAACAGACAGGAGGCAGAGAGTGGTGGTAAATGGGGTGCAGTCTAGGGAGAGAGGGTGACCAGTGGGGTGCTGCAGGGTCTTCTTTAGTAACATTGCAGAATGGCTGAAGTGAATTTTTTCACCAAATTTTCAACATAGCCATTTTAAGACCTCTGCTCATTAACAGTGTGACTGTGATTTTCTTAATCTGTCCCCAACATTGATTGCACACACTGACTGCGCCATTGTGCGCTACATGCACAGAAACACATTTTGGGCAACATGTGAAAAATGACAGCTGTAGTGCTCATAAGGAGGTGTGGTAAAATGGCAATGTTGAAAATCTGGAGTGCAAATATTAAAAATTTGAAAACTTACAAGCGTGGGTAGGAACTGCGCAACGCACGCTCGTAAAACAGTCATTTTTAGAATTTTTTTCACCAAATTTTCAACATAGCCATTTTAACACCTCTGTTCATGAACAGTGTCACTGTGATTTTCTTAATGTGTCCCATACATTGATTTCGCACACCGACTGCGCCATTGTGCGTTACATGGGCGGAAACACGTTTTGAGTGAGATGTGAAAAATGACAGCTGTACTGCTCAAAAGGAGGTGTGGTAAAATGGTAATGTTGAAAATCTGGAGTGAAAATATTGAAAATTTGCGAACTTACAGGCGTGCGTGGGAACTGCATAATGCACAATCGTGAAAAACAGTCATTTTAGGAATTTTTTCGCAAATTTTCAACATAGACTTTTGAGAGCCCACCTTATGAACACTGGTAGTGTCATGTCGTTACTGGTTCTGAAAGGTGATTTCATGCAGTGACCATGAAATCACCCTTCAGGCCCGAGCTAACGCCCATGACAGTGCAAGAATTCATGAGGAGGGGTCCTAAAACCTAATGTTGAAAATTTGGGCCCAAAATTCCTAAAATGCCTGAGATATGCAACAAAGTTGAAAAACCTATTCATTACATTATACAGCTTACCGGCATTTCCTCAGTTCACGGTCGACTTTGAAGAGTGCAGATGAGTTCCGGTCCACGAAGATCATGCGCTGAGGTCCGGAGGATAAGTTTGGGGTGAGGGGTGTTGGGAGGCAGGGTGCAGTGAGTGGGTGTGGGGTTGTGGGGCAGGAGACTTGCAGGACTGCTTTTTATTTACAGGTTTTTTTTTTTTTATTAAGACGACGTGACGCTTGACACACTTGGGTGGGCTCCCAGCATGGCAGCTGGAAAGGCTGTTTGGGGGGGCTGGAGCCGACGGGGGATTGGGCACCCCCGTCAGCCATAACAAGCTTTGCAATGCTGGGGTGGGCTCCCAGCATGGCACCTGGAATGCTTTCGGGGGGCATGCAGCCGTGGAGCCAGCAGGGGATTGGGCACCCCCGTCGGCTATAACAAGCTTTGCCACACTGGGGTGGGCTCCCAGCGTGGCACCAGGACAGCTTTTGTTGGGGGGGTGTGGAGCCGACAGGGATTGGGCACCCGTCAGCCATACAGTGTGTGCGTGGGGTGGGGAGGGAGTGCATCAGCATGCAGTATGCGTGCTTGCGTGTAGGGGGGGAGAGCTCTGCTAACTGAAGCAGAGCTCTCCCGTTCAACTGTACGACCACTGCATTTTCAACTGCTGTCATAGACAGCTGCAGCAGTGATTGGGGAACTGGGGCCTCACCTGCGAACACACTGACTGAATTGGAAGACGGGTGCCATACCTCCGAAAACTCGGATGATGGCACTATGTTTCTTGCACATGCGTGCAAGCAACATAATGATTTGTTATAATCATTAAAATGTTTTGTAAATAGGCAAACACTGCTATGGCTGGGATGAAGTGGCACAGTGGGCCATGAAACAACAAAAAGGAATAGGAGGCATTAATGGCACTTAATTTAATAAAAGGATTTAAAATCTCTGTGGAATGGAGTGATCCCTATTTACGATGAGTGGAACTTGGAATAAACTTCCTGAAAAGGTGGTGGAAGCAAAGACAATAACATGATTTAGAGTGGGATACATATAGTTTCCCTCTGGAGGAGAGGAGAGGGGTTAGGATGATTGAAATGGAGGAAGGAGAGTAGACGGTCTAAGGATAAACTGTATGGATTGCTCAGGTCTTTGTCTGTCACGTTGCTGTGTTTCTATGATTTACCAGTGTATACCAATACAATAGTTGCTGGAGTCAGACAGTGATCGGCCAAGGAGGTGAGCAAGGTGTTTGTGTCTGCCGTCATCACATCTCTGAATGCATCCCAGAATCCTAGAACTGTAATCTTTCATTCCTTTATTATTGTTTCCAGTAGCCTACTATTGACATTAGACTTTCCCATCTAACCACTTACTGTAGGTTTGTTTTGCTTGTTTGCCTTACTAATAAACTTAATGCTTGTCTGGGTGGTCTCTAATACTGACACTAGTATTGCTACCCACTTCCCACCCCCCTCCTCCCGACCTCTTGTATTTATTGTTTGTTTATTGTTCTAGGAATTATTACCTTTGAGCCAGAGGCTCTTTTACAAAGGTTCCACGTCAATTAGGTACAGTACAAAAGGTTACATAGATAACACAACAATTTGTGTTGTGTCAAGAGCAAGAAAACATATACAAATACATATCAAATAATTTGTGCAAAAGGACATGAGATATCAATAATCACATTATTATTACAAGAAAGAGGTCATGCCAGATTAGGAGAAACAAATAGGAAAAGTCCAGAACAGAGAGGGTAAGTGAAAGGTGTGGGGAGCAGACAATAGCAGGAGAAAGAGTTTCCCAAACATGTCTTTGTCAAATAACAGGACAGGGTGGGTAGTGAGAAAATAGGAGGTTTAATCAGGGCAGTCAGGAGCTGGAGGTGGCAAGGTGAGAGAAAAGCCTTGATTTGAAAATACCTAGAGAGGTGGAGGCAGTAATATGAGTGCTGAGGGCATTTAGCCAGCTGGGGGCATGATAGGCAAATGATCTTTGTCCCTGAGAAGTCCGGCATCGGGGGACTTGGAGAGACTGGTGTTCTGATCTTCTGGTAAAACGGTGCTAGCGCTCGGGCATAACAGGTCTTGGATACAGGGTGGACTGAGGCCCAGAGTGGATTTTTTCACCATCAGGCAGGTAAGGTACTTTATCCGGTTTGAGAGTTGCAACCAACCTGAGTCAGCATAGAGTTCACATGTGTGGATACGTCGGTGTGCACCAGTGAGCAACCGACAGGCCTTATTTAGGGATGTTGTAATGCAACTAAGTGCTGTAGTAGTGGCAGATCTGTATATAACTAAGCCATAATCAACGACTGAGATGATAGAGGATTGGATGGCAATCAGTGCAGAATGGGTAAGAAGCTGTCGGTTCCGATACAGATTCTCAATTCGCTGATTAATAGTTTTTGCTGTACTATCAATGTGAGTTGCAAAGGTTAGGCCTTGATCAAAGTTGTTTCCAAGATATTTGAAAATTGGCACTTGTTCAAGGGTATTTCCTAGGTATGTATTAATGGTGAGTGGGACTTGCCATTTCTTGTTTTTCGGGTTAGAGAAGAGCATGGATTTCGTTTTTTTGTGGTTTAGAACCAGCTTATGTTCAAGGAACCACATCTCAATTTTGGAAAAAGCATGCTGAAGGTTGAGGCGTAAGAGGTTCGGATCTTTATGAGTGGCAAGAATCACGGCATCGTCGGCATAGAGATTATTTGTTCAGGGCAGGATTTGGGGAGGAGTTTAGGAAAGGCTGAAAGGAGGGGCCCAGGATGGATCCCTGGGGAACTCCTGAGCGAACTGGTTTTGAGTCTGAGAGAACTCCAGCTACTTTTACAGATTGAGAGCGCTGAGCAAGGTAATTTTTTACCCAGTCACCAGGACCCTGCGTGAGCCCTAGGGATAGTAGTTGTTTGATAAGTAGGCCATGGTGAACTGTATCAAATGCCTTGGTTAAGTCAATGTAGACTGCTCCAGTTAGGTTTCCTTTGTCCATGGCATTGTGGATTGCTCTTGAGAATTCAAGTAGGGCAGTCGATGTGCTGTGCCCTTTCCTAAATCCATGCTGCTGAGTGCATAGGATGTTGTGCTTTTCCAGGTAGTCTGAAAGTTGGTCCGCCACCAAGCGTTCAAGGGCCTTAGAGAGAGGTGGTAGTATTGATATCGGGCGATAGTTACCAGGCAGTGACTTATCACCACTTTGTGCACCGGAGTGACAACTGCAGCTTTTCATTTCCTAGGGAATTGGCTGTAGCAGAGGAAGGTTGAAAATTTTTGTGAGGGCAGTACTTCCTCCAGAGTGAGGACAGAAGTTTAAGGTCAATAGTGTCGCTGCTTGCTCGGGACTTAGAAATGGCCTTCTTACATATTTATAGACTTCATGTGCCTTTACTAGTTTGAAATGGAAGGATGGTTTGGTTGGAGAGGCAGTAGTAGAAGTAGAAATTGGAGGGTCAGCATCAGTGAAGAAATCAGATGAGAGGACACCACTAAGGTCCGTGAAGGTATCATTTAGGGTGTTTGTAATGATCTCTGGGTCTAATGTAGTGGTTCCATCCACATTCATTATTGTAGGAGAGGATTTGGACTGCTGACCCATGATATTCTTTATGTTGTCCCAGAAGGATTTCCCTTCGCCCCAGGAGTTGGAGAGGGCATTCTTGAAGTAGGAGCTCTTCATCAAGCGGATCTGTTTAGTACAGTGGTTACGAGCCTGTTTATACTTTTGAATGTCTGACAGAGTGCCAGTAGCTCTTGCAGTTGCCCAGAGGTGATCCCTACTTTTGAGTTGTGCCAATAGCTTCGCCGTGAGCCAGGGATTTGTGAGTGCTTTGATTTTGAGCTTTTTTACTGGTGCATAGGTGTCACAGGCAGTGTTGAAAGTAGAAATAAAGTAATCAAGGGCTAGGTCAACATCTTGAGTTTTGTAAATCAAGGACCAGTCTATCTGCCTAAGACAGGTCTTGAGATGAATAAGGTTGCCATAAGGTAGGACTCTGCTATAGATGGTTTTGGAGTGACACAAACTTATTTGTCCAGGTACATATTGGAGAGTGATCACTGAGCAAGTCAGGAGAACACTTACATTGGTTATCACGGGTAGGGTGGCGGTAGGATCCAGTCAATGAGGTGCTGGTCCCTGATTTGTAGTTTTTCCTGGTAGGGAGTTTACCACTTGTGTTAAATTTGCTGCTAGGATAGCATCTTTGTTTGACCCTGCATCAGGAGCAAGCCAATTTATATTAAAGTCCCCAAGGAAGGAGTTCGATGTCAGAAGGTTGT
This sequence comes from Neoceratodus forsteri, assembly GCA_016271365.2. NCBI lineage: Eukaryota > Metazoa > Chordata > Ceratodontiformes > Ceratodontidae > Neoceratodus > Neoceratodus forsteri. The sequence goes on from CM057456.1 coordinate 1,536,484,913, forward strand.
GTACTTACGAACTCGAGGACAGCCTGTAGGCCAGAATCAGGATCTTTTGGTGGGATATAGACAGCAGCAATCGTGAGGACTTTGTTTTGGGCACCAAGTAGTATCTTGATAGGGAGGAGTTGCACTGAGGTTTCTGTGGTGGGGTAAGAACCAGGGAGACAGGTGAGGTAGTCCTTTATGTAGATTGCACCCTCCACCCGTTTGAGGTCCTATCCAGCCTGAATATCTTGTAGCCTTGTATAGAGATGGCATGATCCAGAGTATTAGGTGTCAGCCAAGTTTCGATGATGGCAAGGATATCCGGGTTGTGCTGGCTGGCAAAGATTTGAAGGGAGGCCAGTTTTGGGAGGAGACTGCAGATGTTTAAGGTAGCAATTTTGAGCCCCCCCTCCATTTTGGCAGGCTTTGTTGTACTGTAGGAGACAGGGCCAGGATTTGAGTGGACACTTCCTGATATTAAGAGGAGGAGGAGTAGGAGTTTAAGAGACAGTTGCTTTACTTCGTAGTCAATAGAATTACACTTCTGAGGCTTATGCGGCTTGGACCAGTGCAGGCGTCTAGGGACCCAGAGCAAGGAGGTTGTTAGTAATAGAGGATGATATGCCCATTTATCCTGTATGTATCCTGTATCCTATGTATGTTCTTCAGATGCTCATCAGTTAGCTATATCATGTTGCCAAAGTCTGCTTTCCTAAATTCTGGATCTACAACACTGGAAGAAGTTCAGCTGCTGAGAATCTAGCAGTGTTGAATTTAACAGTGTTGTGACTGCTCTGTTCAATTAGGTCCTCAAGCAAGATTCCCCTAATAATGCCCTGGTTGGGCATTACTAGGTTCAAGATTGCATTCTACTTGGTTGCCTCCCACTCCCATTGGTTAAGTAAGCAGTCCTGTGTAACCTCTACAAACTTATGGCTTTTTTGTCTCCTTGCCTTTAGTGCATCCCAGGGTGGGATGCATCAAAGACAAGGAGCCAAAAGAGCTATAAGTCTCCCATGATTATAGGTTATCCTTGGCTTGCCACATTTCTGATATCCCTTGTTAATTCCTTGTCTATGTCACCCACCTAGTTAGGTAGCCCACAGACTACTCTTATTCTACTCATAGGAACAGAAAACTATGGGAAATAAATGCCTGGTAGCCAACCCAATCTGCCAGAGCTTAATTATGGGACTGCATCCCCTGTTGTCTGCCCCTTATACTCCCATTATATTCATGCCCTCTCCCCTTTAGATGGATTTGTCCTTCAAGAGTCTTAGGTTCTTCTTAACACACACTGCCACACCCTCCCTTGGCATTTTCTTTCTTTTCTACTTAGAATATAGCCACATAAAGAATTCTATAATATTCTCCTTTTCTGCACATGCACCAATAACACCTCCAAAAAAGGTGACCGTATCTACAACTTTCCTTATTCTGCTACCTAGTTCCCTGAAACTGGCCTTAATCTCTTCTACATTGTAATTCACAGGTCATTGGTCCTCAGTATGTCACAGTGCCTGGCTTTGTACCTCTTGATGTGTTTAGACCCTTGACCTAGGGAGTTACCCGGTCTGTGTTCATCCCAGAGAGACACAGAACAAATCTCTACTCCTAGGCTAAGTAGCACACCATCCTTTCAGATTCTCTGAATATCAAATCATCTTTCTCTCTGGCTGTGTCTGCACTCGTTATTGCTGGTGCATTCTTGTTGAGCAAAGCCGCAAAGCCCCCCCCCCACTCACCTGAGATATTGACTGCTGCTGCATTGCAGAGCTTAAAATATTTGAAATAATTGAATACATTCATCAATTCACCCCCATTTTCTCATCAGTTTCATGGCTTTCCTCATGGTACAGTTTACCACTTTACTGTTAGAAATTAACTTTCTTCTCTATGTTTGTTGTTAGGTGTATGAAGTGTGTGATAAATTTACTGATATACTGAGATGTCTTCTGTTTCTTCTTGTTGTTTATCTGTATTTATTAAGAATAGCAATGAAGTATCGGTATGAAAAATAAATTAATTCTCTTGCATATTGTGCTTTACATTATAGAAAAGTATTTCGCAATGCAACAATTGCAGAACTGTAATGCAGTGACTGAATGTAGGCAAAGCCATCAGTCATTGTTATGCACATGCAACATCGGTGATACAGCAATGTACAATTGATGTAAAGCCCAATACTAGAAAAGAAAGGCAAAATGTTACTTCCAACTTTCCTCACATACTACCATTAGAGTGTGTAATTTCCACTCAAACCACCACCAGGAATGGACAGAAGTAATTTATTGAATTACATTGCACTGTCCCATTAGCACCATACTGCACTGCAGCGCCAGCCACAACTATGAACCATGATATGGTTTTATCTGAAGTCCAGACATGGACAGCTAGCATTTGTGTCAAGACAAAGGAAACACACTGGATGTTATCATGACTAATGGACAACTTTGTAAAGTGAAGCATCTTGATATGAAGACAAAATAGTCTCTTAATTTACTGTTCATCATTTTATATATGAGGAGGTAGAAATGGTGGAAAGAAACTTTTATATTTTTGTCAAGATCACAAAATGTACTTTTTCTAAAATTACATTCCTTCCACAGGTAATGATAGGGCATCTAGCTTTAATTTAAAAGTAGGATTTTGATTGGACAGAAAGGCTATTGGTTTGTCCACAACTGCCATCTTAACATACTGTCCTTTATTTTCTTACAGGTCTACTTTTTTTTTTTTTTACTTATTTCTTTATCCCCCCAGGGGCCACCGGTCTGCCTTACCTTCCACATCTGGCATCTCCCCAGGTCTATCCGGCCGCCATCTCCTCAGACTACCTCCGACATCATCATTTGGGCCTCGCGGCTACCCCCACGGCTTGCCCCCCCCATGGCGGGGTGATGGGGAGCATTCCCTCCGGAGCTCAACCCACCCCAATCAGGATCCAGTACTGCCGCGCACCCTCGGCGCCGAGAGAGTCCGCTACGGGAGACAGCCATCATGCTGCCATGACTAGTGCCCCAGTTTATTCCACTTTTCTTCTCCTGAGCCAGCAGGCATGCACTGACGCCAATGGCCATGAACATGCGCGCGTCCACCCACGTTCTGGCCAGGCGTCAGCCTCCGACTCTGTACTTGTGCTCCCAGCAGCAGTAGTATCTCCGGTCTCCACCGGGGGTCCCCCCTGCACCGGGATGCCCCTGGATCCCCCCAGGGAGAGGAGAGCTGTCCTACGGACACTCGATCCTACTCCCTCCCTGCCAACCCCCAGCACCCGGGCTCGTTCCCAAACCCGGGTCACTGGCATGACGCGAGGTGTGGTGTCCAGCGCCTCAACCCTCAGTGCCACCGGGCCGGCCCTTACAGGTCTACTTACTGAATGGAAGTATCATTAGTTAAGCAATAAGTCATGAGGGGGTATGGGTTATCGAGGGATTTACCATGGCTGGAGTGGTTTGCCCACGAGGTGCAGCCGAGTGGGTAAATCAGCACCAGCTGTGGTAAAACACTTGATAACCCAAATCCCCCGAGTGGCTTATTGCGATTATACCAAGTACTGCTTTTTCTATTATTTTAAAAAAAGCAGCACTTGGTATACTGTTTAATAAGCCACTCAGTATTACAGCAGTGTTTTTATTTTGTTTCTTTTCCCTGATGTACAGAGCTGCTGTTTTACGGTCTCCACTTAGTGGGGAAACAAGATGGCGGTTGCAGTTCTGTGATTTCGGCATCGGACTGTTTTTTTTAAAAGATGCAGCTGGCTGGCACCATTTGTGGTGATTATCAGAGGATTTACAATGGAGGTAAGGTGCCAGCCTGCCATTCTCATTGGTTGGTGTTCGAGGTCCATGGTATAATAAGCAATAAGACCAAAAGGGATGGTGGTTGTTTAAGCAATATTGCATGACAGGGTGAGTGTCATGCTGGAGTAACATCACATCTTGTGTGGTTGGGCATGGGCATCAGGCCTCAGGCCTCAGGCCAAGTGCATCTAATACCTGTAAAGGAAAGTTATTACACACAGGCACATACCCTAAAGTGCACTATTGCTATTATACAATGGCTCAATTGCAAAAAAAAAATCAAACATTTTTAGACTATAATTACAGCTATTTTATGATTTTTCTATGTGTAGGAATACATACAGTAGGTAAAAAGAAGTGCTTAGTTTCTGCTTTTGGCCCATAGGTGGCTCTCTGTCTCTTTCTCTCTCTCTCTCTCCTCTCTCTCTCTCTCTCTCTCTCTCTCTCTCTATGATCTCAATTCTCTCTCATGCTCTCCCCCGCCGCCATCTGTCTAGCTTTGTCCTGCTGGCAGTTCCTGTTGCTCATTCTCCCGGTATAGTCGCTCACATTTACTGTTTATACTGGGAGACAATGAACTGAAAACGTGAAGCCACTGGTGCTCCAATCAATAAGTCCAGCATGGTCTGGAGGTTTTAGAAGAGTACATGCTGTTTCTAGCTTGTGGTTCCATGTGTGTCTCTCTTTGTCAGTGCTGGCATTTTCAAGTGTCTCTGTCTCTTTCTAGCAATACAGGAAGGGGCACTTAAGGAGACAGGGTGCCAGTGATAAATCAAAAAAAGTAAGGAGATAGGTAAACCACAGCACTTGCCAAAGAAAGTAGCTTGTTCAGCCATAGTTTGTTGTACTTATAGGTCTCACAGGTCTTTTTCAAGCAAGTTAGGCAACTTACCCTTTAATACTCACATTTATCTCAAAGTTTATAGAGAATAATGCCTGTGCAGGTGTGTGTTATGAGTATTTGTCACACACATGAGGAGTGTGATAATCCATAAACTCCAAGAGCGAAGCTTGAGGAGTTTCTGAAATTATCACACACTAAGGGTGTGTGAAAACTCCTCATACAAAAAACTTTACACAGGCATTCTTTTTTATAATAACCGATGCAAAGTTTCAACAGAGGGAAAACTGTAACCTGTATTTGTGCAAGCGAGCATGTCCTGGAGCAGTTGCCCCACTCACACAAATACAGTGAAATGAGAGCATGAAGAGGAAAATGCTGTAATAACCTGCTATTGAGTTATTAAGAAATTCAGCGGGTTATTACGGCATTTTATCAGGACTGAAAATCCAGTCATTATAGTGGGTCACCAATTATTATATAACCATATACAGGTATGTCTTTCTCCTTAGAGTACAAATCCAATTTAGTCTTGAAATCTTCCATGTCTTTGCTACCCACTACCTTCATTTGTAGGGTATTCCAAATTAACAGCACCCTTTGGGGAAACCACTTACCTCCTTTTTTTGCAACTTAGATCACCCTTAAGTTCGAGTAAGTGTGACTTTGTATCATGTTGTAAATCTGTTTCCAGCTGAACGCATTCCCCTGGATCATACTTTTTAAGGGCCCCATAGACCAGACATTAGTGCCCTGTCAGTCTATGATATTCTAGCTTACACAGCCAAGTCTATCCAACCTCTCCTCATATCCCAGACATTTTATTCCTGCCATCATCCTGGTTGCACTTCGTTGAATGCCTTCCAAGGTTTTTATCACCATCCTTGAATATGGTGGCCAAAACTGGGCACAGTAATCCAGATGTGGTCTTACCAGTGATATGTACAGTGGGAGCATCACTCTCCTATCCCTGCTGTTAATGTGTTTTCTTACACAGCTGAGTAGACCATATGATTTTATTGCAATTTACCTGCAGTGGTTTTAAAACTAAAACCATCTGTTACACTAATGCCTAGATCTCTCTCCTCAGTTGTTTCCTGTAATACTTGTCCTTTCAACAAATAATTTGTTTTTCTATTATGCTTTCCCAGATGCATTACCAAGCATTTATCCACATTAAAATCTAGTTTATGGTCATGAGCCCAGATCTCAAGTTTAGTAACTTCATTTTGAAGGTTTTTACTCTCAAAGCTGTTACTAACCACTGAGCCTATTTTGGTGTCATCAGCCAATATTTTCAGCCACACTTCCTCATTAGTTGTCATGGATGTCATATAAATATTAAACAGGCTCAGCCCCAACACTGATCCCTGTGGTACTCCACTAGTCACTGTTGACCATTCAGAGGATTACCCCCTTAATGTCACTTTTTGTTTTCTGTCAGTCAGCCAAGTGTCAATCCACTCTATCATCCTTATATTTAATCCCATGGTCCATAATTTGTGTATCAGCTTGGAATGTGGAACCATGTTGAAGGCATTACTATAATCAAGGAAGACAACATCCACTGCATTTTCCTAATCCAGTTTCCTGCTCACTCTGTCAAAGAAGTTCAACAAGTTTATCAGGCATGATCTACGTTATGTAAACCCATGTTGTGTTGAATCACTCAAGTTATTTGCGCTAATAAATGCGTCTGTTTCTTCTTGGATTATTTTTTCAATATTTCACCCAAAACTGAGGTCAGGCTAACAGGTGTCTAGTTTTTGCAATCCGTATTTCAGCCTTTTTTAGATTATGGTATAATTGTTGCATTTTTCCAGCAGGTTACCACATCCCCATTATCCAATCAGGATTGAAAGATTTTCGTTACTGATCCAGGAAGTTCATTGGCCAGTTCTTTAATTATTCCTGGGTGTAGTCCATCAGGGGTGGTGTCGTATTAGGATTTACCTGCTTCAATCTAGTTTTAATATTTTCTTGATTAATCATGACTCTTGGGCTTTTTTTGCTTTGCTGTTTGGTCATGGGATGCTTATTTGTTTCCCCCAAACATTGTACAGAAATATTTGTTTAGCATTTCTACCATCTGTTTTTTATCTGCAACCAGCTTTCTGCTTTCATCAGCTAGGGGTCCTACTTGTGATGCACTGTTCCTTTTGTAATTGGTATGGTTTTAAAAGGATTTGTTATTATCTTTCACCTGCGTTGCTAAATAATTTCATTTTTCTCTTTTTGCTCTCCTTACCTGGTTCCTACATTCTCCAGCCTTTTCCTTATATACAGTATATCCCATGCTTCTTCTAAGCTAGTTTTTTCACCATTCTGTAAGCTTTTTCCTTCTCCTCCTTATGCTTGTTTTCACCTTCCTCTTTAGCCATCCCATTATCCTTCCATTTTTGTTATATTTCAACTTTTCCAGGACATATTTATCTATTAGTGCTGTTAGTGTATGCATTTGTACTTCCCACATTTCATTTTGTTTTTTGTTTATTATTTGTGATTCCCATAGCCAGTTTTGTAGTTCTTCCTCATCCTTTCTGTCACAGCATGTGGGAATAAACTTCAGACAAGGCAAATTTACAGGTTTAAAACACACCTTGGTGTGATATATATATTTTTCAAAAGTTCAAAAAATAATAAATGAAAATAAAAAAATTATGAAGAAAATCACTACTTAACAGTAGTTTCTCACACAATACAGTCCTGGATTCTAGAGCTCCTAAGGCCCTTCTCATGCATTCAACAGCTTGTCTGCAGTAGCACCTCACTCTTTCACTCTCAAAACTGAACTCTACTAGACTGAACTGAAGCAAACTCTGTGCAAAGGTTTTTATATTTTTTTGGTAGGGTCACCTGACTGAGCCCTTACATATCTAGACATGTTTCAAAACCAAGGGGGGAGGGGATTGTATCAGTGGATTTCCCGGTTCAGTTAAAGGTACACTGTATATATCCACAGATATTTACTTTCTATATCTCTGATTCACAGTGACCAAGCTCCTCCACACACAGAACGCTGTACAGCAACAGGCCTATAGTGTGAACCTATGAAAACACCCCAAGGATTTCTTATAACTGTACTAATCATGAAAAATTATTGTTTTATATGGCTTCTGACCCCTTTTTTCTTTAAAAAGGTTTTATTAATTGTATTAATTCCTGCTATCTCAAATAGCCTTCATGCTTTTTTGTACATAAAATGCATTTATGCACTATACACAAACCTTTCTGGGTGTTTGGCATCATTCCAGGCACTGGATGGATGGAAATGGAAAAAGAAAGAAAGGTGAGAACTAGTAGGAAGTTTAGTAGGGGCAGTAAAGAGCAACACTAGGTGGCCAACCTAGGGTAGGGGGGAAAAGAAGAAAATCAAAGAGAAAAGCATCAACTGTTGCACACAGATGTTTTGTTAGCTAGGAAATAAGGAGATAGGAAAGTGGTCCATCAGTCACAGCTGAGGGTGTAGCCTAACTCTGCCACACACCTCCCTCCTTAAGAAAATAAAACGGTTCTCAAAACTATATTGTTTTTTCAAGAATCCCCTCTCAGTCATAAATATTCTACCAAAACAGTAGGATGGGAGTTGGTTGAAACTTTCTGTCACCCACTATCAGAGCTTCACCACAGGGTCCCTTAATTCAGCTATTTTTAGTATTGTCCACCATACCAAATTACTGCAATACAACAATACTTTCATAACTTAACCCTGGAGCTGTTACACAGTTCAACACAGTACCCATCTATGCTCTCAGAGGACTTCAGTCTGTAGCAACTTTCTATCCCCTAATTATTTCATTCTGGTTACTACAACTCAGACACTTCATATGTAATATCAGGCACACATCACTTAGCATATTTTCAGAACCCATCATTTGGCATCATTTCAGAATCCATCACTTGGCATCATTTCAAAATCCTGTGCACCAACTATGGTACCTTCATCAGTACATTGAAAAAGAGGAAGTAATACACAGCAGTTTTAAGCTGACTTTGAGCTTCCTCCATACCCATCACTTGGTATTGTTTCAGCCCTGTGCACCCACTATCATGTCTTCATCAGTACATTAAAAAAGAGGAAGCAATACACAGCAGTTTTATGCTGACTTCAAGCTTCCTCCATACCCATCACTTGGCATCGTTTTAGCCCTGTGCACCCACTTTCGTACCTGCATCAGTATATTAAAAAAAAGAAAGTAATACACAGAAGTTTTATGCTGACTTTGAGCTTCCTCCATACCCATCACTTGCTTCCACTCAGGGGCCCAATCACAGGTTCTTCCCCATTCCTAGTTCCTCCATGACCCGAGGTTCCTCATTTTATATCATACAGTATAGACATTTCTTTTATGTTATACATTTCTTGTAATCATTTCATACATTTCATTTATCCATTTCCCTTTCGTATATTTTCTGGTAGACAAGGAACCTTCTCATGCTGAACATCAATCAGCCAGTTCCTAACTCCAAAACCTTTGGGGTTCCTTTCAACCCTTATTTTTAACATACTAGGGGGTTCCTTACAACACTTACACCATTCTGGTACCCTCAACTGACTGTACGCAGCACCAGCCTTAATACTATATTCATTTTAAACATTACATGTTTCAAACATTTCATACCATATCACAGGGGTTCAAAACATGGGAAAGTCCATTCAACCACCATGGTGTCTTCCCTGTTGCTTGTAATCTTCACCCCAGTATGCAAATGTCCTGAAACAGTCTTACCTGGGGACTTCATCTCATTGTCCTCCAAGTAACAGCAGCCTGGAAAAATGGGCAACAATGAGACTTCAAAAGTGACTGGCAACAAAGGTTCCATTAGGGGCTCCTCCTCCTCTAGAACCCATGGATCCTGGTCCTCTGCTTTGGCAGTAAAATCCTCCAGTCAGGAACCCTCCATCAGCACCTGGTGAGGGTACTCTGCCTCTCTCTGGCACTGGTCCACCTCCACATTCCATCGAACTCCAATCCAGGCAATAGCTCCTCTCCAGTTCTCCTCACCTGGGCTCTGGTATGCACATTGGTAAGCCCCTCCTCCTTCAACAGATCCTTGGCATCCAGTGATTTCTGGAGATCTGCCATTCTGCTCTTTGCTCCCTATGTCTGGATACCAGGGCTGGTATCTGGGTACTGGTCTCCCCCTTGTTTCTCTGGACAATCAGTACTATCCCACTTCTAACACCAAGTTTGTCACAGCATGTGGGAATAAACTTTAGATGAGTCAAATTTACAGGTTTAAAACACACCTTGGTGTAATATTTATTTTTCAATAGTTTGAAAAAGAATAAATGAAAACAAAAAAATTACAAAGAAAATCACAACTTAACATCAGTAGTTTCTCACACAATACAGTCCTGGATTATACAAGCTCCTAAGTCCCTTCTCATCAGCATTCAACAGCTTGTCTACAGTAGCACCTCTCTCCTTCACTTTCAAGATTGAACTCTACTAGACTGAACTAAAGCAAACTCTGTGCAAAGGTTTTTATATCTTTTTGGTAGGGTCACCTGACTGAGCCCTCACATGTCTGGACATGTTTCAAAAGCAAGGGGGAGGGGATTGTGTCAGGGGATTTCCTGGTTCAGTTAAAGGCACAGTGAATATATCCACAGATATTGACTTTCTATATCTCTGATCCACAGCAACCAAGCTCCTCCACACACAAAACCCTATACAGCAACAAGCCTATAGTGTGAACTTATGAAAACACCCCAAGGATTTCTTATAGCTGTACTAATCATGAAATTATTGTTGTTTTATATGGCTTCTGAGTCCTTTTTTCTTTAAAAAGGTTTTATTAATTGTATTAATTCCTGCTATCTCAAATAGCGTCCATGCTTCTTTGTACACAAAATGCACTTATGCACTTTACACAACACCTCTCCAGGTGTTTGGCACCATTCCAGGGACTGAATGGATGGAAATGGAAAAAGAATGAAAGGAGAGAACTAGTAGGATGTTTAGTAGGAACAGTAAAGAGCTACACTAGGTGGCCAACCTAGGGTAGGGGAAAAGAAGAAAAGCAAAGAGAAAAGCGTTAACTATTGTGCACAGATGTTTTGGTAGCTAGGAAATAAGGAGATAGGAAAGTGGTCCATCGGTCACAGCTGAGGGTGTAGCCTAACTCTGCCACACCCTCAAAATCTGTTTTATTAAAACATCTAATTTTGATTGTGCCATTGATCTTGTCGTTCGTCACTGATACTTCAAACATTATCACATTTTGATCACTCATCCCTAGTGACTCCAATGATCTATAGTTTATTTGATCCTCTAAGCTGCTCAATACAAGATCCAGTATATGCTCTCCTTTTGTTCCATCTTTAACATATGGGTCTAGATTTAGCATATTTATAGTTTCTATAAAGTTTCTTTTCATAAGTGTCCTACCATCTCCACTATCCCAGTTAATCAAAGCTCACTTTATTAAAGAGAAGCATCAAACATGAAAGTGAATTACACATAACCTGGTGCCAGCTGCTTAATGTTTCACTTAGAAAGAGCTTTTTCAAGGGTCCAGTGATCCCTTCTGATCACCTTTGTTTATACCACATTAATTCAAAAATCATTAAACATTTTAAAGTGACAGTGCCAAAAAGTGAATCACATACAAGTTAAAACAGTAACATAGTATCAGTTATAAATAGCTACCTATAATATAAATGATCTAAAGCATTTATCGAGTACTCTTATGCCAGGTGTACAAAATCACCAGGTGTAGAAAAGAAAGAAAAAATGACATACATGAATATAAATGTTTATAAAATGGGTGAGAAAAATCAGTAAAATTGGGGGACTTCCAGTGATGTCAGCAATCTAAGGGCCACATAGCCCCTGAGCTTGCACTCCCCACCATCTTTTAATCACCTAACATCACCTTTCTGAGGATGTCTTCACCAGTGAAATTGAAGAGGAATAAATTGGGAAAACCTCCAAGCACTCTGGTGCAGAAATGAAAAGAACTGCTTCAATCAGAATGCTCAGAACCATCGGAGGACCGGGAGGCATCAGAGGGCCTACTCCCAGCAATGCTGCATGGTGAGGGAGAACAGACCGACCTGATAAACACAATCCTGCAAACAGCTGAAACAGTGTCCAAAACTGACCAAATGCTTTCAGAGCTCCGTACAAATATAAATAAAATGGAATACAAAGCTGAAAAGAAGGAGCTATGTCTGATCCATGTCTCAGAACAGGTCGATAGGCACGATCGCCTTCTGCTCTATTTACTGGCTAGAGACCAAGAACTCACCCACCAAGCTGATGACCTAGAGGGGCGAAGTAGGTGACAAAACATCAGAGTCTACGGGGTACCTGAAGGGCTGGAGGACAAATACACCACTGTTATAGCTTTCCTGCAAGATCTGCACAGGGGGTCACTTTCTCTCCTGCCAGACTTTGATCTACATATGGACCACGCTCACAGATCTCTCGGCCCCAAACCCCATGATGCTAACACATGGCCCAGATCCCTGATAGCCCAGTTTACCTCCTATCCAGCCAAGGAAGCCTTGATCTGACTAGCATGGCAACATGGGCCCATCAAATACTCTATATTGAATAATCAATATTGACAATGATCATACCACCGGGGTTCAAGAAGTCAGTCAGACCCTATGGCCCATAGTGAAACAGCTACATACCAAAGGCATCAAGGCTCAAGTCCTCTTCCCAGTGAGGGTCAAAGTAACCAAAGAACAGGAGACTAAGGTTTTCCAAGGCCTCTTAGCTGCATCTTCTTTTCTTCAAAACCTGGGAATTAATACCCCACCCCTTATCAAGGAAAAGTTGTAGAGAGACCTTCTAGCCTCCGCATGGAAAATAGCGCAAAAGGGCATCACCAGACTGGGATCTCAAATGGGGGTCCCACACACCAACCTCCATGCTGATGTCTCCACCATGTTAAGGAAATACGGTGACCCATCTACCATCAACAGGAAAGTGGCACATCTCCAAGAAGAGACTGAGGATGTTGACCCAACCAACACGTCGGATTTGCCCACCATTTCTGAGACCTGAGGACTCTCATGTTGGACCTATCCTTCACATCATCACAGGTTTTCCATGCCGCTCTGGCTGAGCCAGCACCCTTATTTTCCTCCTTTCTCCCACATTTTCTACCCCTGATCTATGAGGGCAATGACCACCCAAAAGCACTAAGCTGTGGATCCAACCCAGAGCATGGTACATCCCAGAGGGGTAACACCTCATACTAATCACAAGCACTAAGTAAGTTCTCACTTAAATTTCTAAGTGTACCCCTGGGATAAGGATCGTGGTGATGCTGGCCCTTATGGTTATGAACTATGGGGGGGAGATGGCATTGCGGGTGTCTCCACAGAGCGGCCTATCACCCCGCAGCCTAAGCCTGCTGATTACCTTCTGCCTCAAGGCCCAATGCATGACTGTTTATCTACTGGCTACAGCTCACTGCACACCATCATAGAAACATAGAAACATAGAAGTTGATGGCAGATAAGGACTGCAAGGCCCATCCAGTCTGCCCATTTCTTTTTCTACCTTATAAATGTGCAATTGGCCTTTGCTCTGTCAGTGGCCTATCTATTCATACTCATCTGTGTTGCTCCCTTATGCCTATTCCATGCCTGTTTGAAGCCCTGCACTGTATTCATAGCCACCACTTCTTGAGGTAGGCTGTTCCATGCATCCACCACCCTTTCTGTGAAAAAGAATTTCCTCACAATCCCCCTTAATCGGACTCCCTCTAATCTCATGCTGTGTCCTCTTGTCCTGCTATTTTTCTTATATTTAAACATGTTAGACTCTTTCACCTTGTTAATGCCCTTAAGGTGTTTGAATGTCTCGATCATATCACCTCTCTCCCTCCTTTGCTCAAGGGTATACATATTGAGCTCCATTAATCTGTCCTCATATGTCTTCTGATGCAGTCCCTGCACCATTTTGGTTGCCCTCTCTGGACTGCCTCAATTTGGTTAATGTCCTTGTGAAGGTGTGGCCTCCAGTACAACATGCAGTACTCCAGATGGGGCCTAACCAGTGTCTTGTAAAGATGGATTATTACCTCCCTCTTATGACTTGTGATACCCCTACTAATACACCCTAACATCCCCCTAGCCTTACCTACTGCTTTAGAGGTCTGCTTGGATGATTTCAGGTCATCGGTGATGATGATGCCCAAGTCTCTTTCTTTCTTTGTGACTGCCAGCAACTCCCCTCCCAGCCTATAGGTGGCTTCAGGGTTTCTCTTCCCTATGTGCATGATCTTGCACTTCTTTGCATTAAATCCCAGTTGCCACTCTTCTAACCATTTTGCTAGTTTATCCAAATCTCTTTTTCTACCCACCCCATCTGGATCATCTACTCTGTTGCAGATCTTGGTGTCATCTGCAAACAGACAAGCCTTACCCTCTAGTCCATCTGCAATGTCACTAATGAAGATATTGAAGAGGACTGGCCCCAGGAAAGATCCCTGAGGTACCCCACTTGTGACTTGCATCTCTTCTGACTGTATACCATTTACCACCACTCTCTGTTTTCTGCCCGTCAACCAGTTTGCCACCCAGTTGACCAACTTCTGACCCACCCGAGCCTACCCAGCTTATTTATCAATCTTCTATGTGGAACAGTGTCAAAAGCTTTGCTGAAGTCAAGGTAGGCAACATCAACTGCTCCCCCTTGGTCCACCACTCTGGTTACCCAGTCAAAGAAATCTATGAGATTAGTTTGACAAGGCCTTCCTTTGATAAACCCATGCTGTCTTGGATCCTGTGCCCCTATGGATTCCAGGTGTTGCACTATTCTTTCCTTAAGGAGTGCCTCCATAATCTTGCCCACTACTGAGGTAAGACTGACTGGTCTGTAGTTCCCTGCCTCCTCCCTGCTACCACTCTTGTGGAGCGGGATCACATGAGCCCTTCTCCAGTCTTCTGGGACCTCTCCTGTGCTCAGAGACTCACTAAACAGTTCTGATAATGGCTCTGTTAGTTCCACCTTTAGCTCCTTAAGTACCCTGGGATGTATGCCATGAGGTCCCATTGCCTTGTCCACCCTGAGCTTAGTGAGCACTTGTAGGACCCTTTCTTTTGTGAAGGGAGTAGTGCTCACCACCCTCCCCCCGTGTCCGTGGTGCTGAGCTGTGGGCCCTGCCCTATCTTCTCTTCAGTAAATACTTAGCAAAAGTATCTATTTAGGATAGATTCTTTTACAGGGTCCTCCTCCTCACATGCCCCCTTTTCTCCTTTGAGCTTAGCAATATCCCCTCTGGACTTTCTCCTTTCACTAATGTATCTATAGAAAGTCTTGTCACCTTCTTTTACTGTTCGTGCTAGTGTTTCCTCAGTTTGGAACTTTGCCTGCCTTACTGCCTTCCCTGCCTCCCTTAGGGCAGTTTGGTATGCCTCCCTATGTTCATCCCGCTGTGTTCCCTTATATTTCCTGAAGGCCAGCCTTTTGGCTCTGACCTTTTCTGCTACTGTATTTGAGAACCAAAGTGGTTTCCTTCTTCTTTTGCACTTCCTTTTCTGTTTAACACAATGGGATGTTGCTTCAAGTATTGCATCCTTAATGCTTGCCCACTTTGCCTGTACCCTCTCACCTGTGTTTCTTTTTGCCAGGGCTAGCTTAACTCTGTTGGCCATCTTATCACCATCTTATCACCCATCGATTGGGTCAGGGGTCTCGGGGGTTTTGATTTGATTTTTCAGACGCTCCTGCAGTGTTGTTGTTTGGGACTAATGGATGTTTTGGGGGGGATTCACCTGGCTTCAGGGTCAGGAATACACAGTGTCGGCACCACAGGCTACATACCGGCAATGCTTGGATGTCTGAGTGGCCTACTTTTTGCCCACTACCCTGATGCCATGGGTTCCTTGTCTGGGCCCCCATTTGCTTTTACATCTATACTTTCCCACAAGGCAGATCTGTTGACTTAGTGACGGAAGCCGGAGTCAATCTTCCTGGCCTGACCTAAATGGGTCACCCAGTATTGAAAAAGGATGAAAAGGTCGAACATGGATTTAATCAGTTGTTAGCTACTAGTTCATGTGGCTTCTTTCTATGGACGTATTATATTAAAGCTCATCATACTTTGTTACTGTAAAGGACATCCTCACAGAGTTAGTTATTCACTCTCAATCTTAAACAATATGGGTGATGCTTTAAAACAACTTAAGGATATTGGCTAGGTGGGGGGGACATAGATATTCCATCTTGAGGTATGCTTGCTGACAAAGAAAGGTTTGGTCTAACTCGGGTCCCAATTCGGGGGCCTTTTGGAGCGTACACGCTTCTATGGAGCATCCTTGCTCTATCTGCAATTGTGATTGCCTTTCAGCTGGTAATTGTTTCCCAGCCATCCCTAGGAAGTCAATATTCTCCCTCAGGGACAAAGGGGTCACCAGGCCCTCCTGCCTTGTGGGCCCTTGCACTATATTTGCTCTTGGCTTATAACCAGAGTCAGTTGGAGCACCAAATGTTTACCCCATTATGGGTTTTGTTAATGTTCTTATTATCACTCTGTTTACAAGTTCAAAGTTAGTTGTTAATTGATTACAATTTATGTGGGTACACAAACCAAAATAAGTATCTGGGCTGCCAGCCATAGTACAGTCATATCATTTCATGCTGTATAACACTGATTTTGTTTTCTGTTTATGTAAATGGCTAACCAATATACTAAGGTACTTTCCTACAATATAAATGGGTGCTCAAATCCCATTAAGAGGAAACAGATCTTAAGATACTTGGCCTCACAGAACTGTGATATGAACTTCCTCCAGGAAACACACCTGCCCACCGTAGAAATTCTGAAATTGAAATCCTGGGGTCACCCTCATCTCTATCACTCATCCCTGCCCTCTGGGAGAAAGAGGGGAGTGGTCATCTTTCTATCCGCGACCTTTCCATTTGAACAGGAGGAAGTGATAGAGGACTCCAGAGCTAGATATGTCATAGTGATAGGCTGGGTTCAGGACACACAGGTAACTTTGGTGAATGTGTAACCCCCCGGACTCCCACCCTCTCTTTTTACTCCTCTCTT
This sequence comes from Neoceratodus forsteri, assembly GCA_016271365.2. Classification (NCBI taxonomy): domain Eukaryota; kingdom Metazoa; phylum Chordata; order Ceratodontiformes; family Ceratodontidae; genus Neoceratodus; species Neoceratodus forsteri. The sequence goes on from CM057456.1 coordinate 1,536,501,560, forward strand.
TTTCAGCTTACTGTGGAAAAGACTCGAGGGGTTCTCATAGTGAGAGGAGACTGGAACCTGATATTTAACAGGAATCTAGACACTACCTCTCGCATCCCCAAGCCAGACCTGCGAAAATCAGGATCCCTCCAAAAAATCTTCAAACTAGTGGGCCTTGTAGATATCTGGTGGGGAAAATACCCTAAAGCCTGAGACTACACCTACTACTCACTGAGATTCAAAACTGATTCCAGATTAGATACTTTTGTCACATTCACCAGGGATGCTGCTTATTTCCCCTCTATGTGGATAGGGACGTCAAACTTATCTGACCACAGTCCTATTCTTCTGGAAGTTGATTTCTGCCTGTCTAGGAAGAACACTCATTGGAGGTTAAATACTTCCCTCCTCCGAGATAAAGAAGTAGTTGACACCCTTAAAAAACACATTAAAAATATGGTAACAGAAAATTCCACTAAAGAAGTAACCCCCCAGATTGTATGGGATACACTCAAGGCTACTATTAGAGGGAAACTTATCTCTATAGCCTCGTACAAGAAAAAAATGCATAAGCAGAAACAACAAGACCTCCTTGCACAGATCAAGGATCTTGAGACTGCCCAGAAACTTAAATGGGAGGGAAATAGGGACCTACAGATAAAAAATCACAAGACGGCTCTACAAAAGTTGCAAAAGGAAGAAATTGAGAGAGCCCTCTTTTATCTCAAACAAAAGTATTATGAGGGAGGTCCTTTAGGCACCAGATTACTGTCAGTCAGACTTAGACAACATACAGCCAGGGCCACCATCACTAATATAGTCTCCCCTCAATCTGGCCTCCTAGTTACCAAATCATCCCAAATTGCGGAGGCCTTTGTGGCTTACTATTCCAAATTATACAGTCCTCAACCAGAATCAAACTATGAGGATAAATTACAATATTTGAGATCGTTGTCCCTCCTATCCCTTCCCTTGGTACAGGCCCAATCCCTAATTAAACCCATTACACAGTCCAAAATTTTAAACATTATAAAAAACCTGAAAACTGGAAAGTGCCCAGACCCTGATGGCTTTAATGCAGAACTCTACAAGGCCTTTAAAGTAGAAATTACCCCCCTCATGCTGGAGGTCTGTTCGGGCATCTGGAAGGAGGGGAACCCAGTCACCCCCTGCTGGCATTATGCCACCATCTCCCTTCTCCACAAAGAAAACAAAGACCCCACCTGTTGCGAATCTTACCTCCCTGTTTCCCTGCTTAATTCAGACTATAAAATGTTCACATCAATTATAGCCTCAAGACTGAATTCTCTGCTTCCAAACCTGATTAATAAAGACCAAACTGGTTTCATGTCTGGTTGTCAGGCCCCAGATAGTGTCTGTTCTACAGTCAATGTGGTTGACTCTATCCATCGTTCACATGTCCCTGCCTGCCTGATGAGTCTGGATGCCGAAAAGGCCTTTGATAAGGTCTCCTGGGGTTTTCTGTTCCAGGTGTTGCAGTGTATGTGTTTCCCCCAGGTCTTTATAGACACCAACAAACTCCTTTACTTGGGTCCTCAGGCCTATGTGTGGGTAAATGGGGGGCCGTCTGACAGATTCAGGCTAGGTAGGAGCACTCGACAGGGCTGTCCATTGTCCCCCCCTCCTATTTGGCCTTTATATTGAACCCCTTGCTGAGGTGGTTTGGAACACATTAGAGGGTTAGAGATGGGAGGCCTACACAGGAAAATCTCTCTTTATGCAGACGATGTTCTGCTTTGTTTATCCCAGCCAGATCAGTCTATCCCTCAGGTGTGGTCTATTCTGGAAGAATTTGGCAGGCACTCAGGATACACTCTCAATAAATCTAAGACTGAAGTTCTTAGCTTTTATTACACCCCCTCACAGGAATTAAGAGACCTTCTCCCCTTGAATTAGTCAGCTCAGAAAATGAAGTACCTAGTTGCCTTTATTACTAAATGCACCTCACAGTTATTTAACGTAAACTATGTCCCACTTGTAAACCAAATGAAAAAAGACCTGGAGAGGTGGTCCCTAATAAAATTCCCTATGCACTCTAGGATACAAACCATAACTACTGTATGAATATACTTCCCAAGTTCCTGTACCTTTTTCAATGCTTACCCACTTTTATACGTAGGACCCACTTTCAGGAGTGGCATAAATTGATTTCCAAATTTATATGGAATGGAAAACACCCCAGAATAAACCTCCAGATCCTCCAGACACCGAGAAATAAAGGTGGCAGGTCTCTCCCAGACCTTGAGGGCTATTACTTGGCCGCCCAACTAAAGATAGTTTTACAATGGTCCGCTCCTCTCTATGCCTCAAATTGGAAGGACATGGAGAGGGGAGAGGAGGAATAGCATGGCCCACCCTTGGAGCTCAGAGCAATATTCTCTCCCAGCCCCCCAAGGCTACTTCCTGCTAGACTCACGGCCGTGAGGGACATTATATGAGCAGCACATTGAGCATGGCATAAATATAGGCTCAAATCCTCATTCTGGCCTTTATATAGGTTAGTCTGGGATCCTAACTTCCCCCCTGCCTGACTGGATCACAACTTCAGGATATGGGATAGAATGAGTCTGACATATCTGAGCCAGTTCCTTCAGAATGGCATATTTCAGGTTTTGACTCTCTCAAACAGACCTTCGGTCTCAGAAACTCAGGCCTCTTCAGATATCTTCAGGCTAGATTATATCTGACCAAGGGCCAATAGACAGACCAAGACTCCACTAGAGCTGACCCCTTTTTAGAGAGCCTCCAGGCAATAAGAAATGCCCGGACTCGAAGGGGCTGGATTTCTGCCCTTTACAAATGCCTGATGGCTTTAAGAGGTGATCCTCTGGGTAGGATAAAAGACAAATGCCAGAGGGAGGGAGGGACAGACTTGGGGGAGATTAACTGGGAACCTGTCTTCCATATTGCTGCCAAGACTACAAGATCTCCCCACCGGCAAGAGTTTGCTTGGAGGGTTAGGGTGTGTTACTTGACCCCCTCCACCCTAGCAAAAAGGGACCCCACAAGACAAACACTATGCTGGAGGGGTTGTGGAGAGAGGGGGGATGACCCCTTACATATCTTTTGGGCATGCTCTCAGAGTCACATATTCTGGTTGGAGATAGTCTCTGTATTGATGGACCTGTTCTCATTGGATGCTACTCTGGACTGGACAAATGTCATCCTCGGTGCTTCTCCAAGGGGCTTGAAAGGCACAGAGTCACTCTATTTATGGGCCATTCTTCTAACTGCAGCACATAAAGCCATTACTTGTCACTAGCTCCAGACCATATCACCCACTAAACAGACCTGGATACAAGTGATTCTAGAAATTTTGGAAGTTGAAGAACTAACATTTAAATTAAATCAGCAGTCTCATACTTTTATTCGAAGATGGATGAGATGGCTGATTTGGCTGGACTCCCACCCTGACCCAAACCCAGCTCGAACAGTCCAGGGGAGTACTTCCAACTCAAACTCATAAATGCCATATTAGCAGACACTGGGGGAAAATAGATCTAATGCCCAATAAGACATTTGGGGCCAGAAATCCAAAGCATTGTGCCTAGAGCAAATCCATAGCACTGGAATAGTGCTAGATTTGCACAAGGTTCCAAGATTCAAAAGCCCTATTATCGCTGGTGCTGTATGGTAGTGCCGACACTAATAGCTAATAGTATGCAGGGGTGGGGATAGGGGAGTCCCACGAATGCCAGCAGCACGACATATTCAAAAGGATAGCGCCGCACTACAGGCATTAGCGTGACCTGTAGTGCGGTGCTAAATACCACCAAGAAAAAGCTGGTGGTAATGCAGTGGTGCCCCCCGCATGATTTCCGACCCCAGTAGCCCCTAAATCAAAGAAGGACCTGGTGGTCTAGTGGTTCCCCACCCCCAGCACAAATCTCAACCCCAGTATCCCCATAAATCGAAGAAGGACCTGGTGGTCTAGTGGTCCCTCCACCCCACCAGCACAAACCCCAACCCCAGTAGCCCATAAATTGAAAGAGGACCTGATGGTCTAGTGGTCCCCCAACCCCCCTGCATGAATCCTGACTCTGTAAAATATTTAGAAAATAAGTTTTCCCTGGTAGTCTAGCGGTTCCCCCACTCCCCTGCATGGATCCCGACCCCATAAAATATTTAGAAAATAAGTTTTTGCTGGTAGTCTAGTGGTTCCCCCACACCACTGCATGAATCCCGACCCTGTGCAGGGGGGTGGGGGACCACTAGACTACCAGGGAAAATTATGTTTTTAACAAGGAATGGAGGTCGGGATTCATGCTGGGGGGTGCGGGTACCACTGGACTACCAGGAGAAATTGTGTTTTATAATGTGGAATGGGGGTCAGGATTCATGCTGGGGGGTGGGGGTACCACTGAACTACCAGGGAAAATTGTGTTTTATAATGTGGAATGGGGTCGGGATTCATGCTGGGGGGTGGGGGAACCACTGGACTACCAGGGAAAATTGTGTTTTATAATGTGAAACGAGGGTCAAGATTCATTTGGGGGGGATCCATACCTCCATCTGTCCCTGAAGTTCAGGGACATCCCTGAATTTGCCTCACAATTGTCCTCTGTCCCTCATGAAATGTTTGTTGTTATGACTGAACAGTGGAGATTGTCAGCATAACATAATGTCAAACATTAAAGTTACAGACTGTATATTCTTCAGACAGTATGTCTTACACTAATCCCCTTATTCTATCATCTTTCTGGGTGAATAGTACCAATTTGTGAGATATGTCCCTGATTTGGGTCTTTGTCCCTGTTCTTGTAAGCCCTGTCCCTGATTCAGGAGGCATGGGGCTGAGAGGTCTGTACGCACCAACTGTGTTCCTGCTGCTTCCAGCCTATACTTCCATTCCGGCCAACAGGAGATGCTGCAGGCATGCCTTGGCCTGCAGCATCCAGCCTGTACTTCCATTCCGACCAAAAGGTGGAGCTGTGTGCACCATGCAGCAGCACCGGGCAAACTGCATGGTATTGTATGCTAAGCAGCACATAATGAGATGCAAATGTGCCTGTTTGCCCATGGATTACCTAAGTAGGTTCATTTGCATGGGAGCTTTGAATATAACTCCTGTTTGCCCCGGGCTAACCAGTTTGCACTGGGCTAATATGTTAGCACTGTGCAATCAGATTAGCCCCGGACAAACCTCACTTCAGCATAGCACAGTTCTGCAGTGTGTGGCTTTCATTGTTGTTTGTAGTAGATGTGAGACATCTCTGTGCAGTCACACACAATGTTCTCCACCTGCAACACTGGCTTGCTACAGAGTCTAATGAGCTGCAGTTGCAGTTTGCACTTCCCTGTTGCTGTATTCAGTGCTTTCTTATTCTTGGGCTATTTTTGCCCTGCACTCCCAGACCAGTTTGCCCGGCTTCCTTAGCGTGCTATATTCAGCAGGATTAGCACTGAGCTATTCCTTTTGAATATAGCTTGCTTTTTTGCTCCGGGCTAAGTTTGCCCGCTGGGCAGTGCTAATTTAGCCCCGAGGAAAAGTTTTGAATATCTGGCCCACAGTTTACAAGATGTAGGAATTGATTATTTTTGTCATAATTGACTTTATAGGATTTATATAAACCTACGACCATGTACAGTGTGGAAATTATGAAGTTGACTGAATCTACTTTTTCTGCTGTTATGTACCCAATTGATGTTAATAAATATTAATTAAAAAAAAATCAGTAAAAATGTTGTCTCCTGATTAAACAAAACACACCACATGACAGTGCATTATCCCCCAATGACTGCACACCAGTGCTTCTTCATATTTTTTACCCCAAAACAATTCTGGCAATTTTATAAGACAGGTAATCCACTACAGGGCATGCAGTTGTGCTCTTATTTACTCACATGTTGGGTGGTTAAATGCAGTCAGCCTGCAACCACATGCCTCACAACACACAGCAAGGCATGTGTATATCACAGCATAACCACATACTCTGTAGTGGATTATCTGTTACATATATATATATATATTATAGTGTCATGGTAGTGCGACTATACAGAAGCACGGTAGTGCCACTATAGTTAGGGTTCAATGGTCACTTCTATGTTAAACCCAAAATTTTGCACTTTGATAACTTTGTAACTGTTTGACAGAGTCACATGAAATTTTGCATGCACCATTGGGGACCAAAGATATCTGGACTTGGCAAGTTTTGTTCCGGTTGGATGTGCAGGTGCGGGGATACAAAATGTCAAAAATTGTGCAAATTATCATTTTTGTGTAAATTCTTTGTCACACCATTTCTCAAAAATGGTTTGGTGGTTTGGTATGAAATTTTTAGGGTATATTGGGCTTGGGTCACAAATGTGCCTTTTTATGGATTGGTAACAAAATATTAATCCGTTCAAAAGTTATTAAAGTTTCAATTTTCCCATTATTTCCTATGGGAAACTCTTGACAAAGAGCCAGGGCAGCTTGAAACATAGAGAAAAAGGGTATACTGTGGGTGCATGTTATGTCTTGGTGAACATTTCAGCTATTCAGCATGAATAAATAATAACTCTAAGGAAGAAACATGTCTTCGATTGCTCATTGGTAAAGTGTGAGACCAGCTTTTTTCCTTTGCTTGTACCTTGAAAAATTAGATGTGCCATGCGAAACAACTATTTTGCTGCTGCAAAAGCAGTTTTTATTGTCGCAAATGCAGAATGTAGTGTCAACATTCCACCTTCTTGTTTTCAAGTTAGTGAGGCAAATAAATTTAAATAATTAAAAAAATACTTAAAGTTGGTCAACACCAACTATTGTGTTTACCTAATAAGGGCCAGAGGAATCAGATTCTGTGGTCAGTTTGCCCTACAAATGGCCAAAAATATGTTAATTTTGTCCACGGCAGCATTTGTGCCACATATTGTGGCAGCTGTTTCATGAAACAAGGGGTATTTGTGCCATAAATTACGGCAATATCCCATTGTTTTAGGAAACAATGAAGAGTGTGCCATGCAAACAGCTGCCACAATTTGCAGCACAAATACAGCTGCAGAAACAAAAAACATTTCTGGCCCAAACTGTTCCCAGAATCTGATTCCTAGGCCCCAGTTTAGGTAAACACCTGTTGGTGTTTACTTAATTCAAGTATTAACAAGGGGAAGGGGGCCAAGGCAAGAGGACAATTATATATTTGTCCTAACCCCCACTGCAGCCCATTGCTTAATTTGATAGTTGACATCAGGAGTCCTGATCCCCATGTCAGCATTTAGACCCCCCAGTAGTGTGGGACACTGGGGAGCCAACCCCCAGGGTCCAAAATAGTTTAGTTATTGTTTATTGTACTATCCGACACTAGGATTCCAACCCCTGTTTCAGATGCCCCCCCAAGCCCATTGTTTAAATTATGGGTGCCAAAATCGGGGTGCCCAATCTCCATGTAGGCATTCTCAAGTTACCCGACAGACCCCCAGCAGTGTGGGACACTGGGGAGCCCTCTCCCAGTGTCCTGAAACATTTATTTGCCCCTGTGAAGAAAAAAATGTCCCCAATGTCCTTTTGTTTTTAAACCTGTAAAAAGAAAATGGTCTCGTCATCCCCGCCCTCCCACTGAGCACCCACTACCCCCACCCCTTCTTGCCCTATACTTTCCTCTGGAGGTCATCAGCTGTCATATTCTGTGGACTGGGACACATCTGCAGTCTTCAAAGCTGAACTGCAAACTGAGGAATCAAGGTACTGTAAGTGCCGTATAATGTATTTCAATGGCATTTTGAACTTATGTTGATAACTTTGCCAGTTTTTGGACTTTTTGCAGCAAATTTTCAACATGGCCTTTTTGGGACCCCACCTCATGAACACTACAATTGTCTTTCATTACTCGAGCCCAGAAGGTGATTTCATGTTCACTGTGCAAAATCACCTTTTGAACCGATTAATGAAATTTCACTATCAGTGTTCATGAGATGGGGTCCCAAAAAGGCCATGTTGAAAATTTGGTGCAAAAGTCCAAAAAATGGCTGAGTTACATGCAAGCATTGACATTTTTCAATGCATGTGCATAACTTTGGTGATTTTCAATATTTTGACTCCAAAAGTTCAACGTAGCCATTTTTTCACACCACCTCATGAACAGTAAACCTGTCATTTTTCACATCTTGTCTGAAACATGTTTTCACACCTGTGGTGCAGAATGGCTTTTTGGAACAGATTTGAACATTTTAATCTACTGGGTTTATGAGGTGGGGACATAAGAAGACTATGTTGAAAACTTAGGGACAAATATGAAAAAATGCCACAGTTATGACAATTTGTTGCAATTTCGCTACACCTGCTCATAACTTTGTAAATGTTAAATATTTTTACCCCAGATTTTCAACATAGCCTTCTTATTACCCCACTTCATGTATGTCACAGCTGCCATTTTTCAAATCCTGCCCAAAATGTGTTTCCACACCTGTGGCATGGAATGGTGTTGCAGTTGCACAGAATTATGTTTTTGGCATGGATTTGACAATTTTTCTCTACCAGAGTACATGAGATGGGTTAATAAGATGGCTATGCTGACAATTTGGTCACTGTTGTCCTATAAATGGAAATGCAGGGCCCAGAGGACCCTGTCTTTCCACACCTACATACATATTGGCAACATGGAAGGATGGGAGCACCTCCCAGAGACAAATAAGGATATGATTATACTGTCTGAAAAGTAAGGAAATTCATTGCAAAAAACAAATATTGTTAATGCATCAGTTAGGGTTCTTAGTAATGCAACAAAAGCAGAAAAATGTGGTGTTAGGGTTTCCAACCCTAACACCCCACCCCCGCCCTGCAGACACTGACATGTGTCAAGGGGGTGCCTTGGAGTCATCAGCCTAATGCTCACGCCATTCTCCTATGCTGTGTACATCTCAGCTTATTTATCTAAAGAATTGGGTGAGCATTAGAGCCGATGACCCCAAGTCACACACCCCAATGCCTGTCATTGTCTGCAGGGTGGGGGTGGGGTGTTATGGTTGGAAACCCTAATACCACATTTCCCTGCTTTTTGTCACTTTACTAAGAACCCTAACTGATGCAGTAATGAAGTTTTTTGTAATAGATAGATACTCAGACAGTCAATCAGACAGACAAGCAGATAGGGATACTACACCAACCAATTAAAATAGTGCATTCTGTTTCTACAGTACCAACTGTTTTTTTACAGAAGATTTTTTGATGCTCATATTATACTTAAGAGAACATATTAAACATGTATGGTTTGTGGATGGATGCACATAAATTATTTAAATTTAAAACTGTTCTTCATTCATCAGAAAATGTGGCAGCCTTGCAACACCATGTTAAATAAAAAGAGAAAAAAAAATCAGTGACATAGAATCAGAATATTGTGTATCATACTGTCAAGTCTAAAGATAGCATAAATCCTATTTTATTTTAACAGAAAAGGAGCAAATTCTAATTGACCATAAAGACCAGGTCATGTATGTGACCCAAGCCTAAAGATGCCAAGTTAACCTTCCCATGTTTTTTATGTCACCAACCCTCCCTTTCTTAGCATTTACCCCCTCCCCTCTACTCTCCTGCATTTTTTTGTTCCCTCTTTCACCTCACTCAGGGGTTTCTCCCTCTGCACTTGTTCTTGTCAGTCCAATTACTCTTCATGTAACATTGCTGGTTTTGTCTGCCATGGTAACCAGACACCTTTTGTTTTGCTGTTCACTGTTATGAGTTTATTACCTTCTATCAAGTTTCTGTACCTTATATTGTTCTGAACTATTGTTGTATTTTCTTTGTCTCATTGGCATCATTGTGTTAACTGGCTTCTCAGTTCTATATATGTTGCTTTAAGTTGTTCCTGTGCCATTGTATTGGCCTGGGCCATGCCTGAAAATGGTCCCTGGGATCAGTGTACCTACCCAGTTATCAAATTCATAAATAAATAAAAAAATAAATAAATAAATAAAAAGATCCAATACAGTTCTTGTCTAGCCAGAGCCAGATCTCTGTCTCTACCTCTTGGGCCTAATTTAACATTATACAATGGCTTTAAAAATACTGCATCCTGACTGGCTGGTTGGTATGATTTACAATGTGTAAACTGTACTATCACCCCATGGGAAGAAGTATCAGTACCAGCCAGCCTCATCTAATGCCCACTGAGTATTGTTCCAACCCCTCCAACATCAAAAGTCCTCACCTCTATACTGGTCCCCTGCTAAACTAAATGATCCACCACCAAATTCAAAAAATGGACACCACCTTTACTGTTAGAGATCCAGAGCAGCTGGAAGAAATTTTGTGTACAGGGAATCAAACTTCTGATGGCGAAACAGTGTTTCCATGAAAAGTACCTCACCTTAGCTTTCTTCTTAAACTCCTGCTCCAGTCAGCAGTCTGTAGCCACCGCACAACAGCAGCAACAAAATCTTCCACAAACTGGCCCCCACTCTGATGCCACCACACCACATCCAAAGATAAATCCTGGGAGAAAACTGTTTCTTTATAATTTAAAAAAAAACAGCTAAAGGTTACAATGAATCATGGCTGAAAAGTGGAGCTGTCATACTGTGTATATGTCTATGCATATGCGCATACCCACTATCACAGATCAGTTTTTCCGCAGTAATTTCAGTAACTTTGAGCCTTTGTTTTCCCTTTAAAAACAGTTTCCCACTTCGAAAGAGCAACACCATGTTGTGAGGAAGAGAGACAGAAATTGTGACACGCAGAAGACTGTGTTGTGTGTGAGAAAAAAACATTGTTTTCGTGCAGTTTCTCTCTCTCACTGATAAGGCGCCCTTCACTGTCTTCGTGTCCTGCGGACTTAATTGTTCCCTCTTACCCATCCTAACAAAACATATTAGTAGCATAAAATAAAATGCTGAAAATAACAAAAATGAATCAGATCAGAAATGAACACTATAACTGAGGTGAGATCATGGCACAGCACAAACCAGTCCTTCCTGATATTCCCTTGCCTACTGGGTGGACTGTTTAACTGAGGGAGGAAGGATATTTTAACAAAAATGAATGAAAAAAACTTTAAATTAGCTAATGCAAAATTTTCACATTATTTGTTGTAAAACAAACATAAACAGGGACATTGCATAATCACAATATTCCACTTGAGAGTGTGGTTGATTCCAGGATTTACCCACTTCAGGTGTGGTTTACTCACTTGGCCTGCAGCCTTGTGACTGAACCACACCAGGCATGGGTAAAACCTGCCATCACCCACACCATCTTGTGGTATATTGCTTAATTCCTTATTCCTGTGAATAGAATGTTGTAACTTTCTTGTGTTGTGACATTCTTAATGTGGGCCACCAAGACATATTTCATATTGTTATAGCTTATGATCAACATGTGGTCTTCCAGACATTCTTTAAATTTATACTTGGTACATCTCATATAAAAATAGCCTCATAAGCATGTTGCAAAGTAGATGGCATATTTTGAATCACAGTTTACAAAATCTCTTATGTTGATTAATGTCTAATCCTGTGGATTTAAGAATGAAGTACATTTTTTAACCATCCTGCAGTACTTGCACCTCTTGCATATCCTGCTTCCTTTTATTTTGTATTATCTTTTTACCTCCTTCTACATGCACCGCTTCAGCCTCTCCTTCGGGCTTACCAATGTTGGCTGTGATCCGTCTGCCCTCCTATCCTCCAATCCCATATAGCAGCTGGCCCCAGGGTAACCTGGAGTAACCCTTCTCCAGATGGGTCCCCCCTCCGAGGGGGAATGCACCAGCCCAGAGGGCAAGCCAGTGCTACACTTGGCCCTGGGTGCTGCTGGGATGGAGGACTTGGCAGGGACATGAACGGCACCAGAGAGCCAGGCAGCCATCATCTGACTTAAAGCGGGGTGGTATTTCTGCTTTTTTTGGTACTTCCCCGACATGCATCTGCTGTGCTCCTGGTCTCCACCAGGGGCTGCCACAGCGCGATGTCAACCCCACTACCCACCCCAGGAGAGGAAAGCTGTCCTATGGATGCTCAATTCTCTCCTTCCCCTGCCAGCCCCGGCATCCTGAATACATTCCCAAACCCGGGTCGCCGGCGTGGGTTGAGGTAAGGCGCCAGTGCCTCAGCCCTCTACATCACTGGGCTGGCTATATCTTGCTTCTGGTGGCAATACTGGTAACCTCAAATTCAGTTTTTCCACCAACTGAACAGCTGTATCAAAACTGTACCTAAATTATTTGCCTATCTGCATGCTACCCTTGGTAGAACCTTAACAACTTCTTTTAGTCTAGGATCAGATTTCAGCACTGGCCAGTTTTTGTGTATTCTCTCTCACTTTGTTACCACTCTGAATACATACTGATAAAATCCATTCTGTCTTGCTCAGTTTTCTGTCTTTCCTGTGGCAACAGCATGCTATCCCTATCCCTTAACACTAATTGACACTAAAAGTAGTATTGTCATACCCCCTTTCCTTAAATTTCCTCTTGAGGATTTCTGCCTCTGTTGACTTCTTCATGGGAGCAGCAATTCCTTCTAGCTCTGAAAAACAAACTTTTCTGTATATTATTTACTGTAAGGGGGGCATGATCTAACTAAAAAGACTATTTCTTTCATAGTTGTTCTGTAAATGCCTGTTGTCAGATTGCCCCTGAAGTTCTTTGTGATCTGTAAATCCAAAAAATGAATACTAATCTTGCCCACATTAACAATGGATTTCCAATGGGCGTTTGTGTTGTGTAGATATTTCATAAATTTGGCAAGATCATCTGTGGATCTCTGTCACACCATGAAGCTTAGAAACATAGAAGCATAGAATCTGACGGTAAATAAGACCACTTAGCCAAAACAAACTGCCAGTTTTTTGCTACTTACATTATCATCGCAGATCATACCTGATCTACAGGTCTGTCTCCCTCCAACACTTCCTTTCCACTACAAATCCTTTGTGCCTATCCCATGCATTCTTGAACACAACCACTGTTTTTGCCCTCACCACCTCCACTGGAAGGCTGTTCCAGGAATCCACCACTCTTTCTGTGAAGTACTTCCTCCCATTTTTCCTGAATCTACACCTCCAGCTTCATAGCATGTCCTCTTATTCTTGAGCACCTTCTTTCTGAAAAATACTTCTCTCCTGTACGTTATTTAATCCTGTTGGCTATTTAAAGATTTCTAGAATATCCCCCCTCTCCCGCCAATCTTCCAGGGTGTACATATTGAAGTCTTTCAGTCTCTTCTTATAGGGTTTTTGATGCAGACTCTGCACCATTTTAGATGCCCACCTCTGGACTGCCTTCACTCTGTCTATGTCCTTCTGGACATGTGGTCTCCTGAACTGGAGACAGTACTGTCGGTGGGGTCTTACCAGCGATCTGTCCAGAGACAACACCACCTGCCTCTTTCTACTGGTGATACCCCATCAATGCACCCAAGCATCCCACTAGCACTCCTGACTGTCTTATCACCCTGTCTGGCCACCTTTAGGTTATCAGATACCCCCTGGTCTCTTTCCCACTTGGTAGTTGTCAATACCACTCCACACATTTTGTACTCCACCCCTGGGTTTCTGTGCCCTAAGTGTATTATTCTGCACTTTTCACATTGAAACCCAACTGCCATATCCTTGACCACACCTCTAGTTTGCTCATCCTTTCCACCCCCCCCCCAGAGTGTCCACCCTATTGCAGATTTTGGTGTCATCCATAAAGAGGCAGACCTTCCCTTCTAGCTCCATTGCAATGTCTCTTATAAAGACATTAAAGAGGACAGGTACCATCACTGATCCCTGAACCACCACGTTTGTCACTCTCCCTTCCTTGGAGTGAACTCTGTTTACCACCACTTTGTGTTGCCTATCTCTTAACCAATTTCTTATCCAGTTTACCATCTTTGGACTGACTCCTAAACAAGCTAGCTTGCTTAATAGTCTCCTGTGTGGAACAGTGCTGATAGCCTTACTGAACTATAGGTAGGCCACGTACACTGCTCCACCCTGATCTCATTCATTTGTTACCCAGTCAAAGAATTCTATCAGATTTGTTTGACATGACCCCTCCTCCCTCAAAACCCATGTTGCCTCAGGTCTTGTAACCCACTGGATTAAAGCTATTCCACAATCCTTTTCTTCAGCAGTGATTCCATTAACTTTCCCACCACCAATGTCAGGCTGCGTAGCCTATAAATTCTAGCCTCCTTTCTGCTATCGCTTTTGTAAAGTGGGACTACATTTGCCCTCCTCCAGACCTCTGGAACCACTCCTGTTTCCAGTTAGCTGTTAAATAGGATTAGAAGTGCAGCCAGTACCTTCCTGAACTCCCTCAGTACCTTTGGATGCACCCCATCTGGCCCTATTGCTTTGTCCACTTTCAAATTAGCAAGTCCTTTCAATACTCTCTCCTCTTAAAAAGGATTAGTGTCCACCTCCCTCCTTCCACAGCTTCTGTTACTTTTTTACAGCCCCTCCCTTTCTCCTTCCTCTGTGAACACAGAACAAAAGTATTTGTTTAGGATGTCTGCCTTTTCCTGGTCCCTCTCTGCACAGCCCTCCCTTCCCTTTTTAACTTTACAATCCCACCCCTGGTCTTCCTCTTTTCATTTACATACTTAAAAATTGTCTTGTCCCCATTCATTATCTCCTGTGCTAGTCTCTCTTCAGTTTGCACCTTTGCACTCCTTACTGCTTTCCCTCCTTCCCTCTATTTCCCCCTGGTACACCCCCTATCCTCTCCCTGTGTGTCTCCTTATACTATCTGAATGCTACCCTTTTAGCCTTTATCACCATCTCTTTTGAGCACCATAGCAGTCTCTTTTTCCTCTTGCTTCTGCTCACTTGTTTGATGTAGAGATTTGCTGCCTTCGTTATGCTCCCTTTTAGCTTCATCAACTGTTTCCCCACCTCACCCAGGTCATCTCCTCTGCCAGGTCATCCCTGAGACATTCATCCATCTTTATCAAATCTACCCTCCTCAATTCTATGACCCTCACCCTTGTGTGGTTTGATTACACAGCTGTCCTTATGTTAAACCACACTATATGGTGATCACTGGTCCCCAGGTGGCCTCCCACCTTGATGTCTGCAACACTGTCCCTGTAAGTGAGTACCAGATCCAGTATTTCCCCATCACGACTGGGTTTGCTGACTAGTTGCCTGAGGAACACCATCTGCAGACAGTCCAGATATCCCTGCTTCTAGTTGAAGCCACTGTTGGGAAGCTCCAGTCTACATTTGGCAGGTTGAAGT
The DNA here is from genome assembly GCA_016271365.2 of Neoceratodus forsteri. Lineage (NCBI taxonomy): Eukaryota > Metazoa > Chordata > Ceratodontiformes > Ceratodontidae > Neoceratodus > Neoceratodus forsteri. Next base: position 1,536,516,705 of record CM057456.1, read on the forward strand.
CCCCCACCAGCAGCACCTGCCCCTTTTATGCCATCTTGCCAATGGCTTCCACCAATGCCTTATCTAATACCTCACCCTTTGCTGGATGGATGCAGGCCATTATCCCTGTATAGACCCTTATCCTCCCAGGTGGGTTCTCAGTCCCAAATGTAGCCAAACCCCTCCACTCAACACCACTCCTTCAGCCATGAGTGAAAACTTCTGGTGCAGAGATCCCTCCCCCACCCTCTGTAGAGAGGCAACACCTCAGTAAGCCACTGATCTTATTGTCTGTCTAAGACACCTCATTGGCTCCCTAAACTCTCCCCACACTATCCCAGCCCCGTCCCTAGCCAGGACTTTAGGCCCCATGTGGACAATGACATCTAGCTCTCCCTCCTGTCTTGCTGCCCTAGCAATCATCAGGATCTGCCTACTATCCCTCCAGGTGGTGGCACCATGTAGCCACATAACCTGCCTCTCCCCCCTTCCTATTCCCAAATCTATCCCCCTCACAATCGAGACCCCACCAGAAATTTCTTCCTTCTCCTCTGGGGTCCTCTACCACCCTCCTTGGGGTCTGCACTACAGAGGGTCATTACATCCTCCCTGGTCACTACCGTGGGTGCCTCTTCCCAGTAGTCCCCCCTTGCAAGTGTGGTGCAGGACTTTCATAGCAGTGCCGGTGGAGGAATGTGGCTCTGTTCCACCACCCCTACCCTTTAAGAGCCCACCATAGTCCAGCTGTTCCTCCTCCCTGGCATCTTCTGTGGTAATGGTGGCAGACCTGGAGGCCACTGGGTGGGGGAAGAGGTCTCCTGAATCCTAGGCAACTCAGCCTGGAGTCTGATCACCTCCTCCCTTAACCCAGAGAGGTGCATGCTGATGGGAATGCACTGCAGTCTCCAGAAGGTCTCTAGGATAACTGCTGCCACACAGCCACTGTATTTCACCACTCCCAGCATTTACATCTTCTATTGTGCCTCTGTTACCTGGAAATAATTTCGTAGCCTAACCCCGATAGGGTGCTTCTAGTTTTCCCTTTCTTTCATTTGTTTATATTTGTGTTCTTCTGTACATTGTTTAAATCTCTTTATACTCCTACCCTAAATAGGGTGTTGCTTCCATTTCCAGTTTTGGAATACCTTTTACCTTCTACCCCTCACAGCAGTGACTTTTACACAGTAGTAAACAGGTGCCATACCTTAGTAGACTGGAAGAGTCCCCTACTTCCTTTTGCTGTTGCCTGCCAGTGTCTAAGATGCCAGTCACTTTTCTACTCCTTCCCTGTTCCACTCACTTGCTGGGAAATGAACGTGTGTGGGATACATTAGAAGGGAGTACTTTTATAGTGCTCTTGTAAGAAGGCACTAAGCTTCTGTCACCCCCCCATTATACACTTGATTCACAGGGCCTCCTGAATATACTCAGCCCCAAGATTAATTTCCTGACCTAGTTTGCCCAACCCCACCTGTTACAGTTTTAAAGACAAGCTTCAAAGTGCCGGAACAATGCCTACAAATCTTTTTGTTTCATTCCATTTTCCCAGCTAATTACAGTATGAAGAGAAATATAAATAAATATGCCTTTAACTCAAAGCTAGTTGATTTCACTCCTCTCTGTCAGCAGTTGTTCAATGTAACAATGACACACCTTTATTTTCTCAAAAAAAAAAAAAAATTTTCATCAGAATTCCAGATTGCTGCCTCCTCCCATTCAATTTAGTTTTTATAGGGAGTTATCCTTTGAGGCAAGCGTATTCACAGTGGAGTACAAACTTGAGATGAGGAGTCTAAGAGCTGATATGATCCTAAATTAGTACTTAGTTTGGGACTTGACCATAAACACTCTTCATGGCAAAAAACTATTTTATGCCACTTTCTATAGTTGTCTAGTGACTGCCAATCCAATTTTTTGTACAACTCATAGTGGTGGGTAGTTTTTGGACTGTACAGAATTAGTCTGGCAACCCTGTCATATAATACAGAAAGTCTAGCAATGGAATAATCATATAAGATGTCTGTGTAGTCACAAAGGAATAGTATCTGTGTTTGGATTATTTATTGCCTCAGTTCAGTGGTTAAACAATTTGTATTACAATACAATAGTCCAAAATGTGTACTGATGTTTTTTTATCAATGCAATCCACATGACTGTTTCCTGACCCACTCGGTTCTAGGCAGAACCGAAAATATTTATAGTGATCCACCAAATCAAGTGCTTGACTGTTTAAAGTGGAAATGACAGACTCATTATTCTGTACCTTCCTTAGTTTTAGATAACATCAGTTTGGTTTTGTTTGAATTCAATTTGAATTCAGAGTTGTTAAAAAAGTTTAAAGAGCATCAAATTCATATTGAAGGGTTGTCTGAACATTCTAGACTTGTTTATATTCTTTACTAGGCCCTTCAAATATATTTTTAAAAGGAGACGGTCCTGTACAGACCCTGGAGGGTCCCCATCATGATGTCCAGAGGCCTAGAAATGTATTCATTTACTGCAGTGCATTGTTTCCTACTCTGAAAATGTGATGAAAACCACCCAATGGCTCCCCAATTTAACCCAATGTTTTCAAATTTGTCTACCATCATACCAAGATCCACAGTGTTGAAGGCATTGGAGAAATCAACAAAGATGGCCCCGGTATAGTGTCTGAAGTCCATAGCTTTGTAAATGTCATCTAAGAGCTTCAATATGGAGGAGATGGCACTGTGTTTTTTCCAGAATCCAAAATGGTGTGGATCTTGAAGTTTATTTCTCTCCAAATGGTCCTGTAGCTTCCGTTTAACTAGCCTTTCTAGCAATTTAGAGATTATGGGGAGAAGTAAGATTGGCCTGTGGTTGGTCATTTGAGTTGAATCACCACCTTAATAAATCAGAACCAATTTTACCAATTCCCATCCATCTGGGAAATACCCAGATTCAAGAGACCAATTAAACATGTACTGTATGTAACTGGCCCATCAATTTGCCAAGGAAACATTTTGGGTAATGGCGGGAGGGGGGCGGGATAAAGTCATCAGGTCCACCACTATTATTAATTTTAATAGTATTTATAATACCTCATATTCTTCAGTTTTTGTAAATTTAAAGGACCCAGTATTACTGATCTCTGTCACACTTCTATGTTTAATACCTTCAGAATCTATAAAAAAATGTTCCTGAGTCAGTAAGGTGTGAGTTTAGTTCATTTGCCATTTCTTGTCCTCCCAACAATCTCCCTTCCATGTTTTTAAGATTAATATGTGCCTTAGTGTTCTGCCTTCCACTGAGGTGTTTCACCACATTCAGAAACGTTTTAGGGTCACTTGCCTACTCAGCCATTTTGTTTTTAAAATAGAGGGTTTTCCCCCTTGTTTAACTTCCTTAACATACTTATTACAGGCTTTTCTATATAGTACTTATGCCATATTGTCTTTTGATTCCTGTGCTTTTTTTCCAGTGTTTATTTTTTAACTGTCTTAATTTTGCTAAATGTGGGAAGAACCAGGCTTCACTGTTTTGTTTTTTGTTACTTTTCTTGTTTCTAGTTGCAAGTGTTTGTTATATGTTGACTTTAGTTCATCCACAAAAAAATGACAAGGTGATGTCCATGTACAGAATAAATTTTATTCTAGCCCAGCTTTCCCAAATCTTTGATAAATTCCAAGAAATATTTTTTTAAAAGACCTATAGATTACTAATTTGGGAGAACCATCATCTTCTCTCTTTACTGACACAAAATATTAAGTTATGGTCACTAAAAAAGTTAGCCAAGGCACCTGCAGCTTATTACTGTATGAGGGTAATTCATGAAAATTAGATCAAGTACTGTTGATTTGGTAGGCTTCCTGATGTTTCTTCACGTGGTTTTGTAATAAGCAGTTTTCATCCCAGCTCCATTGTCACATGTTTTAAATGTCAGGATTTCTTATCAGACTGACAATCCATGTTGAAATCACCTACTGTAGCAGCAGTAGCTCCTGTGAGTCTGTGTAAACTGCTAGACTTGGGCAATTTGAGTTATATTTAAAGGGGAGAGTTTTGGGGATCTGTTGCATCCAAGTAATAGAACTGGGCTGCCAAAATTCAATTTAAGTTTGCCAGCTACTGTATATGTTCACAGCATTCAGAATTTATTTTCAGTTCCATTTTATTAGCAATAGGCTCATCAGTGTAATAGAGTAGTAGCTCCCCCTTTTTCTCTGTCTGCTCTTAAGAGATTGTAACCTTGAATCCAAAAGTCTAAATCATCAATATTTGGGTTTAACCATGTTTCAGCATTATGTCCAGTTCCTTTAGACAGTGAAGTCCCTTACATCATCCATTTTCCATATAATGCTTCAGAAGTTAGCATGCACAAATGAGCAACTTTCCCAACTTTTAAGTTTGGTGCATGGAGGGCAAGGGTTAGGAATAATGTCCCCACAAGCAAACAAGCTCATAAAAGCAAACATTTTGAGTAGTTCCTTTGTTGATTTTAACATGTTATTCCTATACCTTTTTTCAGCTCTAAAAAAATAACTTTTGCCATTATAGGCTATAATGTTTTACTCCAGTGAAGTCTGAAGGGCATACTCACTGGCATAACTTGCTGTTCCCTCCCAAGTAATAAAATCTTTCAGCTTGAACCCCAAGTTTCACTTTAGGTCAAAAGCTGTAGTACACCTTAATAGTACTCTAATTGTGCCATGTCTTGCCGTATGGATTTTTGTCCACTATTTTCAATGTACTCCACAAGAACTAAGCAGAGCTGCCCATTCCCAGTGATGTCACTAGCACCACCTTTATCCCTGGTAGCCCCCTTTTTTTTTCACCCAGTCCAGGTGGGATCAATTTCTAGGAGTGGTCCTGGTGTCAGGGCTCTCAGGAGGATTGGGTAGTGAAACAGGCTGCTCACAGCTAGTATTTGGCAGTATTGTGCAAATGTCAGCAGTTCCAGTTGCAGACAGTAACCTAAGCAGCAGTTCAAATAAGGTGCAATGTTGCATAGTTTGTGACTGGGATTACAGTCTGTGGCTGAGTTCACTGCAGGCAGATGGTATAACCACTGTGAACATGCTTGAGCAGCTGCACTTTTCAGCCTATTGCTGCCCTCCCTACATATTGTCACCAGCACCGCCTCCACCCCCCAGCAGCCCCCCTTCTTAATGGGTCCAGGAAGGCTCAATTGCTAGGAATGGACTGGGTGTCAGGGTTTTCAGAAGGGTCAGGCAGTCATAAAGGCTGCTCACAGGTAGGAGTTGGCAGCACTGTGCAAATGTCAGCAGTTCTAGCATCAGAAAGTAACTGAAACAGAAGTTCAGATAAGCGGCAATGTTGAATAGTCTGTGGCTGGGATTACAGTCTGTGGTCAAGTTCACAACAGGCAGATAGCACATCTTCAGGACAGGAGCATCAGGGTTCTTTGTCTATGAAGCATTAAAGATCATCAAGGTCAGTTTGAATCAGGTTGAAGCAATTGTTCTCTCTTTGCAAAAAAAAAAAAAAATAGTTTTCTGATCTTAGCTCACCAGAGATTAGGGATGTCTATTTGATACAATTTCTGTGTCAAAGTTAGAAACATTTCATATGAGAATGATGTCTCGGTGATCATCTGCAAAGTGGCTAGAAATGTAGATTGATTTGAGCACCAAAAGTAGAAAAATATAGGAAAAACAGACAGGCCAGCAGGAAGCTCTCTGTCTCAGTGTCCTCCCTCCCTACCCCTCATCAACATCCCATGTCCCATATCCCATGTATAAGTTTGCATAGTTGGTGCAAAACATTCTCCCATTGCTGTACCCTTCTGCTGAATAAAGAAATCTCCAATAAAGGAAAATGAGTTGCTCTCTAGCACTAGTTAAGTCAGGTTTATAACACGACAGGTACATGGTTTATTTTTATGACCTCTTTTATCCAAATAATATCTGAGTACCCTGAGCTCTCCATTATGTGGGATGTTGGTATATAGAGATTTGACACTGAGTGTGACCAATAGATAATCTCTCTTGATTCTGATCCCTCCCAGGGCCCTTAACACATCCCTGGTGTCCATGATATTTTATGAAAGTGAGCATACCAGGCCCTTAACAGCATCATATATATATTTGGATAGGGGTTGTGTTACTGACCCCTTCACTGATATGATGGGGCACCCTGGAGGATTTAATAAAGACTTGTGTACTTTGGGTAAAACATATGCAGTATATGGGGTGTAATGGGTGATCAGTGTTTAGAAAATTTTTCTCCTTGTCATTAATCAAGTTGTTAGCATGTGCCCCACAGATAAAGGCATCTATTCACTTCTTAAGGAGGAGTGAGGGGTCATAACTGATAGGTCTATAGAATTCCATGTTTGCTAGTTGCCTTTTGACCTTTGCCATGTAGTCAGCAGTATTCATGACCACCACACTACCCCTCCTTATCTACTGACTTGATAATTAATTACATGTTTTTCTTTAGGCTGTCTCACTAGTCCCTTAGAAAAGCTCTTTCTCTGTGAAATGTTGGGCAGCTGACAACAAGCTGTACGCATTTCACATTTGTGTTTGATGCTTCTCTCAGCACAACAAGCAATATCTGTTTGTCTGTGGTGAGTGCTGTGATTTACTTTTCTTCTGTCTCATGTTCACTCCTCCTTGTTCAGTCACTCATGTATACTGTTTGTACCAACTGAAAAAGTGAAGTCACCAACTCAATGATCAGTAACTACAGCATACTGTGTGAGTTTCAAAAGACTATACACTATTCCTTCTTGTGCTGCTGAGTGGGGACTGTAAAGCTGAAGTGATGGCTTCACTTTTGCTTTCTAATTTGAGGCACAAAAAGGCAGCAAATTGCATTGAAGAATTTTGAAAATGTGAGACATTGAGGAATCCATGTGACATGATGGGAGTGAGAAATCTGAAGAGGACTTGTAGGCTTAATTCCGGCCTACAGGGCAGGGGATTCTGACAAAATGTTGAAAGTATGTATACTTCAGCCTAACCAGCAATGTACATGCTCTGAGGAGCCTGTCATAAAATATCTATTTCAAAGCATTCCACAGCCAAACAGTTCTGCCAAATATTTAAGCAATAAGCCACGAGGGGGTGTGGGTTATCGGGAGATTTACCATAGCTGGTGTGGTTTGCCCACGAGGCACAGCCAAGTGGGTAAATCCTCGCCAGCCATGGTAAATCCCACGATAACCCACACCCCACCGAGTGGCTTATTGCGATTATACCATTGGAAGGAAGTAAAGGATTAGAAAAATATTACAAAAGTTAAAAAAAGAAAGTTTTTTTATTGATTTTAATGTGAGGTATTCATCCTCTATAGTAAATAGTGCCCTGTTGCTAGGCAGAAGATGAGCTGTGCTGCTTCACCCTCCCCCATCCCCCCTTTCAGCCGCTGCACAGTTTCTAACACAGGCTCTCCCTCCTGTGTACACACAAAGCCACGTAGTGTGCTGTTTGGGTTTTTGCCTACAGTTTGTGATGGAGAAGGCATGATATTATGTAGGAGCAGGCAGTTTGTGTGGTGCGCGCGGGAGCGCTACGCTAAGAGGTGCCACCTCGGGGTACAAGCTTATGGCAAGAAAAAAAGAAACAAACCCTTGAGACACGTGGAATTTATTTTTTTTATGTGGGAACGGGGAGTTTTGTCGGTAACATTGTGAAGGTGGTGTGGACGTGGCGCTATGGCGGGTAGCTAATATTGGGAACGGAGCATGGTTTCTGGCATGAGTCAAGTAACAGTTTTTGTGTTATTATTTATTGCTGTGAGTGGAAAAAACTGCTACTTGGTGTGTAGCTGCTACAGTCCGTGTGTTCTCTATGAGTTGAAGGTTGCTTGACTTCGATGTGTGGAGGTGTAGTTTTGTGACGCTCGCTTAGCGGGCAAACAAGTTAGCGGTTGGCCATCAGTGATTTTGGGGTCAGATGTTTATTTTTTTTAAAACATGTGGCAGACTGGCACCTTTTGTGATGATTATCAGAGGATTTACAATGGTAGTAAGGTGCCAGTCAGCCGTTCTGATTCGTTGTTGTGTAAGGTCCATGGTATAATAATCCATATACATGGACACAACTCAGTTGAAAGACTGCTTGGAGAATACAAATATTAAAAAAAAGACTTGTGTAAAAAGACATTCTTCATGCCTTCCAGCTCAAAGAACCTTGATAAATGCTTACTAGACATACCTTGGCTTAAACAATCTAATGAAATATGCTAAGAGCTTAATTAGGAAAAACTTATTTTTAAAAAGACTACACCTCAGCATTAACCCTTTCACTGGACCAAAACTACAGGTTGCAACCACCCCAGACACTCCAGCCATTCAACAGGCCAGCCAGCTCAAACTTCGGCAAGTTCCTGAAAGCTAACCACAACTCTGTGTTACCAAAGACCATCTCCTACTGCAAACCACAGCACTCTAACCACAGATAAAAAACTTCTGAACACCTTGCTCTAAGCATCCACAGTGCAAGATCTTGTGGTTATGAGTCTATTAATTGAAATATTTTGGTTAGGTAAAATGTACAATGGACATAAATATGCTGACTGATGTAATGTGATTGAAAAATCAAAGTACGTAGACTCCAGGACCTTCCAATCAGATAAGGATATCTGCCTGGAAATCCAGCTGGGCCAATGAAGGATTGGCAAATATCTGTTGCTAAACCAATGGAAGACATCACATTATCTGTAGGATGTCAAGAGACAAAAAGCCGTATATTGACCTTGCTTCATATCTCTGCTATACTATCTCTTCTCTAAATGAGACATCAGCTATACTTCACTCTTTGACTTTAAAACAGTCATTTCTTTAACTCTGCAGAAGACTTTGGTTAATGCCAAAAAAAGAGAAGCACACTAGAAGCTCTAAGATTATATTAACTTTGTTTTTGCATTAAACTTCAGAAGGAGAAAGAAGGACATCAAACCAAGGAACCAAGCAAAGATACAGATCATCCAGCCTCTAAGGAAATCCAATCTCAGGACAACAGAGAGAAAAGGATAAAGGCTTAAAGGACTTTGACTGATCATATATGTATTTAAAGACTTTTAAGGTGTTCACTTAATTTGTGTCTTTTGAGAATTAAGGTTCCATATAAATGCATAAAAATAAAATGCCATATAGTATTGTTTAAGCTAGCAATGATCATTATTACTAGAACTGTGCATTTGTGTTAATTAGAATGGTTCTTGACAGAATATTGCCTTAGACCCAGAGACAAGGGACAAGGAACAAAGAGGAAGTGGGGAACTACAGACCAGTCAGCCTCACCTCGGTAGTGGGGAAGATCATGGAAGCACTACTGAAGGAGAGATTGGTGGAACATCTGGTTGTCAATGGACTACAGGACCCAAGGCAGCATGGTTTCACCAGGGGGAGGTCATGTCAGACCAACCTCGTTTAATTTTTTGACTGGGTGACTAGGGAGGTGGATCAGGGGAGAGCAGTGGACATGGCCTATCTGGACTTCAGCAAGGCCTTTGACACTGTGCCACATAGAAGACTATTACACAAACTGGGGAATATGGGTGTGGGCAGGACAGTAGTGTGGTGGGTAGGTAACTGGCTGGGTGGCAGGACACAGAGGGTGGTGGTAAATGGCTGTCACTCCACAGAGGGAAGAGTGACCAGTGGGGATTACCACAGGGATCAGTGCTGGGACTGGTCCTATTCAACATCTTCATCAGTGACATTGCGCAGGGACCTAGGAGGCAGAATTTCACTGTTCACTGATGACACAAAGCTCTGTAACAGAGTAGACACACCAGAGGGTGTAGACAGAATGAGAAGGAACTGCAGAAACTTGAAGAATGATCAGGGATTTGGCAGTTGAAATTCAATGCAAAGAAGTGCAAGATAATGCATATGGGGCACAAAAACCCTGGCACAATATATCAGTTGGGGGGTGAGGATATAGCATGCACCAAGCAGGAAAGGGATCTTGGGGTTTTCATCTCTGATGACCTCAAGGTAGGGAAACAGTGTGACAAGGCAGCAGGTAAAGCAAATAGGATGTTGGGATGCATAGGCAGGGGCATCACCAGCAGGAAAAGGGAGGTCATAATTCCACTATACAAGACACTAGTGAGGCCCCACCTGGAGTACAGTGTACAGTTCTGGAGACCTTACCTACGTAAGGACATAGACAGGGTAGAGAAGGTTCAGAGGAGGGCAACAAAGATGGTGCATGGATTGCATCACAAGTCCTATGAGGACAGGTTGAAGGAACTGAACATGTACTCCCTGGAGGAGAGGAGGAGAGAGGATATGATAGAGACATACAAGTATCTTACAGGGAGGAACAGGGTGCAGGAATACACTATTTGTAAGCAAAAAGATGTTCCAGGACTAGAGGGCATGGGTTGAAGTTGGAGGGAGGACGATTCAGAGGAAACGTGAGGAAGAATTTCTTCACAGAACGGTGGTGGACAAGTGGAACACCCTGCCAGAGGAAGTGGTGGGGGCTGAAACAATCATAGGATTTAAGAATGCATGGGATAGACATAAAGGAATTCTGAAGGTCAGGGGTAAGGGGCAACAGACTTCTAGGAAAACATAAACTGAACTTACAAGCTCAAATGGGCAGACTGGGTGGGCCATAGGCCCTTATCTGCCGACACTGTCTATGTATCTATGTATCTATGTTTTGGGGCCATATAAAGAAAATGTTAACAACTGTGTAGTTGTAGAAACACACAACAGACTGAGTCTACTCAGGTATCCTAGGAATATTTAGAATGTTATTGTGTTTGTATTGTTGTCTGTGATACTAGAAAATAAACCGTTTTAATTGCAATTCATATCTAAAAAGCATGAGACATCTCAGTTATTACCACCACACAATTGATGAATGCAAGTTACAGTATACCTTTCTAACAAATAGCCAAAACAAGATCTCCCTTTTAAATTTGTACAGACACCAAAGTAAATTACTAGCAACTGCACTCACACAATATTGGCTTCCCTGGTGGTGGGCCTGAGGTTCATGCTAATTTTAAGCTATGTCAAAATATCTTGTTATGAATTGCACTTGAAGTGTTGTTGTGTTAAAAAGTGTGAAAGATTAGCCACTAATTGAAACATTAATATTTTGTAGGGCTGCTAGCAAAGGCTAGGGAAACCACTTCTTGTTTTAAGATTCCACACAAACTTGGGAACAGTTTATTCTAGCTTAAAAAAAGAGGAAGTCATTATCTCCCTCAGCTGTTCAGAATAGAGAGAAAAAACAGAAGCACTTTTGTAGTGCCTTTTTTCTCTCTCCTCTGCACGCAGTTAGAGATAGGACATGTTTGCACCAGGATTCTTCTCGGGAGATCAAGATGATGCACCCCCAAACTCTACCCCATAAATAGTCACAAGGAAGAGGAGGCAAAAGATAATCCACCAGCTCTTGAAGCTTCTTTTGAATATCTAGCGGAAACCCTCTCCACTATTCAGGAATAAATAAATGTATTTTACCATGAAGCAATTTTTGACCAAAAGATCCCTTTATACTGCATGCCAGCTAATAAACTACAATGTGCAGAACTCAATGACTATTTAAGTAAACTATCTGATGGAGCTAAAAACAGATTAAAGAAGAAACAATTAAACCCTACATTAATAGGATACACATTATACTGTACTTGCAGCATAGGATTTGCCACCAGGAAGCACAGGGCAGCTTACACACTCTAGGGGAGCTTAGATTTAGACTTGACCAAAGTAAGAAAGACCAGGCCACGAAACTTCAGACCTTAGAACTTGAACTAAATTCAGACAGAGCAAAATATCAGGGACTTCTTAAAGTGAGTGACACTGATGTAGACAATCTAAAAGCAATCAACCAAAGGTTAATAGAAGAGGTTGAGGATTTGAAACAGCAAACTATTCCAGAGTGTAGCAAAGTCAGAGACTTGCAACAGCAAATAAAAACCATGCGATCAGAGATGGTCTGACTTTGGACAGAAAAAGATGAGAGTTAGGAAAACTTAGGGGAAGCCTTAATACAAATTAAAGCCGCCCAAGAAATTTCTCAGAGAGTCAAGGAACAGTTGGAGGAAGCACACCAGGAGATAAATAGAATGCATAAAGCATTTACTGAGTCCCTTGATGCTATTGGTCAACAGCTAGGGTCCATTCAGCCAGCTGACCTCTTGCCACTCCCTGTCCCAGATAAACCCCCAAAGCTTGCCGTAGAGGACCTTGCAGTCCGGGCTCAAGATTTGGTCAAAAGAATTCAAGACCTAAATTTTGAAGGGGGGCACAACCTTCAGATAGCCCACAGGCCTCTAATAGCCAAAAAGTAGCCCCACAGGAGCAAGCCAGCCATTATCTGGCCCTGCCAATTCCGGCCTTACTACTTCCAATCCAGTTATCCCTCACAAGCCAAACCCAAAACAGTTAACCTGAGTCATAAAAGCAACAGGGGGTAAGGTTCAATCCCAAGACTAGTACTGAAATTGAGGATTTCATTATAATAATATAATAATAATAATTTTTATTTATAATGCGCCTTTCAGTTGTCAAGGCACCGTACATAAATAACAGATTAAAACAGTAAAAATCATTAAAAGAAATTCAGCTAAATTAGAATAATTAATTCAGTCAATATTCTTAAAATGCAGTTTCCCACAAAAAAGTCTTCAAACCTCTCTTGAAACCCTCCGCAGAGGTGCACTCCCACAACCAACAGGGTAGAGAGTTCCAAAGGTTGGGGGCCACATATGAAAAAGCCCGAGCACCCGAAGATTTCAAATTCACCCTTGAAACCTCTAACAAACCCCTCATTGGCTGAGTGGAGTGATCGATTAGGGCGATAAGGAACCAGAAGTTCTTTCAGATAGACATCTGCTCCCAGTTGAAATATTTTGGGATCGATAGGCCTGAGGATCGGTTGTGGGTTTTAAGGTTTTCTGTTGCAGCAGAAATTCGGGCCTGGATGGCAAGACAGAAGCCTGAGATCAAAACAGATTTTGATAAAATGTGTCCCGCCCTAATTGAAGAATATACAAATTACAGAAGCCCAATAGCAACTTTTGAAGAAACATGTCAAAAAAATCGGTGTCCTAAAGATTTCTACAAAATCCTGAGTAAAATGTTTTTCTCAGGAGGGGAAGAGAAAGATCTGGACTTGTTCCATCACCTAAAGGAAGCATTTATAAAAGGCCTTCATCACTCTGTTAAGGCATTAGTCCAGCCATGGGTGGAAACAGATACCCCCATGAATGACATTGTAGAGCATGCCCAATGAATGTTTTTAACTATCAACCATGATGCAGGTAACAAAACCTGTCACCAAACCTCAAAATAAACTTTTTGCCCTTACTAGTGACCAGGCCTCTCATCAAATGGAAGGAAAAAAATTGCCCCAGGCTAGACAGGACACTACTCCTGCCTTCCTAGGGATAATAAAAAATTCCCAAACCAGGAAAGAGACAGTCCCTATTGGAACCCCAGATCACATAGCACCTATGACCCAAACAAAAGGGGGGCAGAGGCATCCAAACAGCCCCTGGGTGTGTGGAATAACCCATCGTGGTCTAGCAGAGCAAGGCATGCTAACAGCTATGCTATTAAACAACTAAAAAGTAAACTTAGGCAGTTAAGGGAAGAAGTTTATAGAATCACTCCCAGGGCTCAATCCAAACATGTTGCACCAAACCCTAATGCCATTCACTTCACTTCTAGGAGTGCCCCTTCCAGTAGCTATGTACCAGCATGAGCAGCAGCTCCCCATGATTCCAGCTGATTAAACCAGAACCAGTTCCTCCTAATCTCCTCCTTAACCTGGGGCAACAATTTAAACCCTGTCAATGCAATGCATGTCTCCAGTGTCCCAGTGATGGATGAAAGGGAGCTTCAAAACTCACCACCACCACCACCACTGCCTGCAAAGAAAGTGCTCACTTTAAAAGGCAAAACATACTTAGGCCCCTTGTTGCTAAAAGAGAGTGCACTAAGGCCATATTTTGAGGTCACCATTAATGATGTTTTTAACTATGATGCCCTTTTGGATCTTGGTTCCAAAATCACTATCATGACCCAGGAGGTTTTCACAACATACAGGACCTCTCTACTCAAAAAGGAAAACCTTTAACCTTGCTTGATAGTATTGTAAGCTTTACCAGCTTCACTGCTAATGTCCTGGACATTATCTGGTTAAAGCTAAATTTTGGATCCCTAAGCATATCCCATCCTTTGTATGTGACTAATCTCCCCTCTGAAAATGTATTAGTGGGATTTGACCTCTTGTTACATTTCTCCCCATTACTGGATTTCTGTGCTCAAAAACTGTATGCACAGCTCCGTAGGCCCCTTCCTGTTTCCTGTGTGGATACAAACAAGTTACAAGCCACTGCTTGTTTCTTTGGATCAAATAATGCAGCACTTAAACTTACTCTTCCAAACATAACCTAGGCATACACTTTAATTATAAGGCTGTGGATCTGATTTAACACAAGGTAACCAAGCCCTAGACACACATGGTCCTTCGGTATATAATGAAAAAGTTAATCCTTTGCAAGCTGTGCAAAGACTAAATGATTCATTTCCCCATTTTAGCCACTCCACTAATCTGGGAGCTGATGTACAGGATACACACACACACACACACACACACACACACACACACACACACACAACAACAACATCCTAGGGTCTGTAAATACTGATGGACAGGAAAACACACTCCATGGTCTTACCATGTCCTCTAATAGAGTAATGCATCACCCTGCCTGCTTGGAATATATCTACTGCTATAATACGATCTGGTGGACTGTTGTTTCAATCAAACACCTCATTTCAGATGCTGTACTAGCCCTTAATCAGAAAAGCACTCTAATTAGTGAGGCTTTATTTTGCAAGCTTAGTGAAACTGAACCCCTCATCCTGGCAGATAAAACTACTAGACACACAGGCTTGCCATTAAAGAGGGGCATTGCAAAAAAACATAGGAATAACTCATCTTTCTATTTGGCTAGGAAATAAGGAAATCCCACACTATGTGTATGTTGTAAAATATCTAAAATCTCAAATTTATATCGGCGCCTACTTGCTCATATGCCTGGCCATAACCGTAGATTTTATTCACTCAGTTTTGTGGTCTAAAATATGAAAGGACCCCTTTCCTCTCTCCAGTCAACTAGAAAATATGAGGTCTGGACAGACCATGCCCCAAATCTGCCAAGCTGTTGCAGCCATGTCTGTGATTATACTTGCAACAGCATATGCTTTCCCAGTAAGACTGAGGACTCAGTGAGGTCAGCTGATGCCTGATAATCAAGCTTTATTCAGGTCTGCTGCCTTAGTCCATGTCTTAGGCTTAATCATCCATGGTGAGTCTTACCTGGAAATTATTGGACGAGGCACACATATCCTGGTAACTGATCCTAACCCTAGAGATATTATCATCTCTGCCTGCACACAACTAGGGTTCCTTGTGGGGGACCCTTTTTATGGATTTGAACCCCTGGTTCCTGTCATTGGTCCACTACCCCCAGACCTACATGGGGGGAACCTGATACACCATGTTACACTTGCTGTCAGGGAATGATTGCTGTACAATTTATTCTTAATGAAAATGGAAATACCATGTCTCACTCCCAGTGGAAATGTACCAATCTGGTACTCTCCTTCCCCAAAAATGCTCCTATCACTAGCCATGCTGCACCTCCCATAGTACATACCATAACAAAAAATGTTAGTGAGTCTGTAGAAGATAAAGTAGAAGTGGTCCCAGCCCAATAATTCCCTAATTTTGCCAAAACTGTAAAAGTACAAATAAAGTTATCTGCCTTACCAGATAAGCTAGCTAAAGATCAGTTAAGGTCAATTTTGTATGAGCATCATGACATGTTTGCAACAGATTCTTTACTTCTAGTACTGACCTCCACATGGTAAGAATCTCTACTGTCCCAGGTTCAAAACCAGTGTATGTCCAGCAGTACTGAATTCCCTTGGCAGCTTATGAGTCTATCCAGGAAATCTTGGATACTCTCCTAAAGCAAAATATTATCAGAAAAAGCAATTCAAATGACAAAGTGCAATTTGGTCTGTGCTTAAGCCTACTGGTAAGTGGAGACTTACTGTAGACTATAGGAAAGTCAATGAACAGGTAACTCTCTCACGATGGCCCATGACTTACCTGGACCAGAGCCTGACCAAAATTGAGGGAGCTAAGTATTTCACCTCCCTTGATGTAGCCAATGGTTTCTGGACCCTAAAGGTACACCCTGATGACCAGTACAAGCTAGCTTTTACCTTTGGCAAAACTCAGTATACGTGGAACAGACTGCCATTTGGTTACAGTAATACACCTGCTGAATTCAATGTCTTCCTACACAAAGCTCTGCCAGATGCAGCAGCACATGGAACCCAGATTTATGTTGATGACATACTTGTAAAATCAACCACATGGCCTGAACACCTAACAGAACTTAGACATGTCCTAGTACAATTAAAAAAAAAAAACAGTGCTATGCTGTCCTGGACCAAGAGACAGTGGTATTGCTGTCAGGTAAATTACGTAGGATATACTGTAGGACCCCAAGGTATCCATCACCAAAAGGACCGGGTACAAGCCCTTTGCACCTTCAAATCACCTACTAACATAAAAGAACTACATAATTTCCTAGGTGTTTGCAACTACTCCCAACAGTTCATCGAAGACTATGCAGAGATTGCAAAGCCCTTGTTTGAATTGTTAAAGAAAGACATTCCCTGGGTGTGGAAAGTCAGACAAGAAGAAACCATTCAGGAGTTAAAAAACAGGCTAAGCAAGGCCCCTTGCTTTACTTACCCCCAAAAAGGCAAGGAATTTCTTTTAGATACTGCTCACACGCACACAGCACCTTAAGTGCTTCCCTTTCTCAAATGCACAACACTGACAGATGAATCATTGCCTACTCTAGTAAAACCTTGACTGATGTAAAAAAAAGTTTTCTAATTGTAAAAAGGCTATCTTTGCAGTGGTTTGTGCCATCCAAAACTTTAGGCACTACATGGGGGGGGGGGAGATTATCTTGAAAATATGCCACCAACCTCTTACCTTTCTGGGGAGCCAATAGGTAAAAGAGGGAAATATTTCTGGAAGCAAAATTGTTTCTTGGGCTTTGGCACTCCAAGGACTTTCCTTGGAAGTCCACTATTTCAAAAATAAAAACAATACTTTGACTCAGGGCCTTGCTAGAGTTCACGACTGTGCTGCCAAAAGCCCTGATAACCCTGGTTACACCTGGGAAACAGAACCACCTCCTGAGATGCCCTCTAGGCACTGATACTATGATGCAGACCTCTGCAGAGGCCTTCCTAAGGTTTATGTGGATGGTTGTGCATATCTCAAGGATGACATTCTGCATGCAGGTGCTGATCTTGTGTGGGAAGCAGGATACCTCAAACCACCTACAGGATATGCCCTAGGCCCAAAACTAAGTCAGTATGCTGAGATGGTGAGCATCCTCTTGGCTATAGAAATAGCGCTCAAACACCAACTTGTTGATTTTATCATCTGTACTGATTCCAATTATGTGAGGCAGACATTTCTTTCACATCTTCCCTGTTGGAAGAAACAGGGCATGAAAAATGCAAAAGGAAAATACATCAAACATGTAGAGTTAATCCTACCCATTGATTTTAAGGTAGAGCAACATGAAATGACCATTTATTGGAAAAAGGTCAAAGGACACTCAAACATGAGTGGTCCAGACAAAGATGGCAATCGCTTGGCAGATAAACTAGCCAAGGAAGGTGCCATTGGTGATGTCCACTGGCAGCTTGACACTTATCAGACTGCCCCTGACCACACACTTACCATATCTGTAATCACTAGAGGTTAGGCTCAAAAGACAGCCTCACAACCTGAAGGTTCAAATTCCCCAAATCAAACTTTAGTGTTAGGAAGCCAAGACCCACATTTGGATTTAGTACAAGCACAGACTAAAGATCCAACTGTAAATAAACTTTACCAATATGTATTAAACCCTGATGCTAACCCGATCACATCTGATGAGTTATAAGCTGACACAGACCTCAAAACTATGTATGAACAAAAACAAAGGTTTAAGTTGCACAAAAACCTCTTGATTTATGTTCATGAGCAAACTACCACATCTCATTGGGTGGTCCCCAAAAGCCACCAAGGCATGTTGATGCAAGATGCACACAATGCACCCTCTAGTGCACACTATGGCAGTAGACCCACATACGATGCCCTCAAGAAAATGGCTTACTGGCCAAACATGTGCTAGCATAACAAGAAAAAAGAAGTGGGGCTCACTTATTGATTTATTTATTTATTGCAATCTCGGATTAACATCTTTGAGCTAAAAGCTTATTTACAAAGGTTCCACATCACAAGGCAACAGACAAGATACATAGACTTTACATAACAAATAGTGGTAAACATAGCAAGCAAGTACATAAAGGTACATTTAGATTGGGGAGAACATGTCAAGCCCCAAGTACAGTTAAAATACATCAGGTAGGAGAGGCCAACATTTTTGTGACTATACTTAGAGCAAACCTAATGTGGACAAGCAATTTATAGCAGTAGCTGAGCCTTAGAGCATACAGGTTGAGTTAGGAGGGTCAGAAGTAGTGGTGACCAAAGGGGCAGGACAGAAGAGATGTGAGCAGGGGGAAGGTGGAGGCAGAAACAAGGGGTGACAGATATGAGGGTAGAGCAGGCAGGGGGGTGGGATTGGTTAGGAATCCACCTATGGGTTACATAAGTAGGGGATAGGGACAAGGCTGGGTAGTGTGGGGGGAGAGGGGAATATGGAAAGGGTTATAAGGTAGAGGGTGAGGTGAGGGAAACCAGAGGGGAGGGGGAATAAGTGGAGGGGTAATTTGTGAGGAGAAAGCAGGAAAGCAGGGGGCAAAGAGGGGTTGTGAAGGGCTCTGTGGGGCAAAGCCAGACAGGGGAGGAAGTGAGGGGGGGTAGGTGGGTGCTCTGCAGGGCAGATAAGCTGTCAATAAAGGTAGGATTAGGAACTAGTGACACAGTCACAGTTACTAGGAGTGGCCAGGTACTGCAGTAGTTTTGGCTTTAAATGGGCTTAGTTTTGTTTTCACAATCAGCTCAGAGTTAAGGGTATTTAGCCAAAGGGGGGCCCTGTATGCGAAGGACCATTGCCCTAGTGAGGTCCAGTGGAATGAAATAATGAAGGCAGCTGTACTCAACCCCCTAGTTAGTCTAGAATAAGTGGAGTTTCTTAGTAGTTGCCTCACTCCTGGGGGTGCAAGACCAAGGGTGGATTTTTATTTAGCTAATAGGCAGACTTTGTACTGTATTCTGCTATTCAAGTTTAACCAACCAGTGCTTGAGTACAGTTCATGTGTGTGAGTTAAACAGACTGCACCCAGGACTAGTCTGCAGGCTTTGTTTAAGATGGTCTTGATTCTTCTAAGTGCTGTATTGGTACCGGCTCCATAGACTACCAGACCATAATCTATGATAGAGAGCACGGAGCTGTTAACTGCAAGTTTTATGGCACTCTCTGTGAGGCAATGCTTGTGCCAGTAGAGCTGACCTAGTCTGGCACTGGCTGCCTTGGCAACATGGTCTATGTGCTGGCTGTAGGAGAGAGAGCTGTCAAGGTAGACACCAAGGTACTTAAAGGTGGTGACCATTTTGAGTGTATTGAACTTGTTATTGTAGATATTGAGGTAATTGGACTTTTGATGGTTTTGATGGGAGGCAAACAACATTGTTTTAGTCTTAGTGTAGCTGAGCAAGAGTTGGGCAGAAGGAACCATTCTTCCACAGCAGTATAGTCAGCTTGCATCCCTTTTGCCAGCTCTTCCAACTCTGGCAAGTGTAAAGTACAGCATCGTCTGTGTATAGAAGGATCTTATTTTGGCAAACTCTGGGGAGCTCATTTAGAAACAGGCTGAACAGCAGGGGGCCCAAAATGGAACCTTGGGGCACCCTGTGTTGACATGCCAAGGGTCAGATAGAACATCTTGAATCTTGACCTGCTGAGTCCTGTTAAAGAGGTAACTCTGGACCCAGCCTAGAGAGACAGGATATACTAATGTTAGAGAGCTGGGTGAGAAGCAAGTCTTGGTTGACAGTGTCGAAGGCCTTCGTGAGGTCCATGAAAGTGGCCCCCACCAAAAGCCCTCGGTCAAGTGCTTCATGAATATGACCGGTAAATTCAACCAATGCCATTGAAGTACTGCGTGCCTTCTGAAAGCCATGCTGTTCTGGGCATTGAAGGTTGTACTTATCAAGGTATGTACCTAACTGATCATATACTATCCTCTCTAGTGCCTTAGAGAAGGGGGGAAGGCTTGAGATTGGCCTGTAGTTGGCCAGGCAGGTTCTGTCCCCCCTTTTAAAGACTGGGGTGACCACAGCAGCTTTCCAGCATTGAGGGAAAATGCCCGTGGTTAGTGAGAGATTTAGAATCCAGGTTAGAGGGGAGAGTAAAACAGCCAGAAAAAGACCCAGTGCTCTTAACCCTGTGCCACAGGTTATTCCAGACCCTCATAAGCTCAAGGATCTGTGGTGTGATCCACAATTTGCTGGTTCCTTTGACTTTCCTCATTTTTAGATGGGCAAAGATGTTGCAGGCCATGTTAAACTTGTCAATAAAGCACTTGAGAGCAGCATTCATGTCAGTGGCAGTGTAGACCCCCACCCAATCTAGCTGGAGGAGGTAGGTTTTTAGTGAGACAAGTTGTCCAGCTTTTTCAATTCTGAAGGTTATTGTTTTTTGGGGGGGTTCAGGGCCCTGTTTGTCCAGCAGCATATGATTGGCAGGTGGTCACTGATAGAATCGGCTAGCACCATGGTTCTAGTTATTCTTTGTGGCCAGTTGGTTAGTACCCAGTCTATGAGAGTACTTGAACCAGTGCGGCAGTTTACTCAAGTGGGGGATAAATGAGTTGGACCATATCTATGGCTGCTATAGCATCCTGGTAAGGTGCAGCATCTTTGGATAACCAGTTTATATTGAAGTCCCCTAACATTAGGATTTCTGAATGATGGAGATTATTAGATAAATAATCAAGTGCTAGTTTGAAACCAGCCTCTTGATCTTTAGGGGATATGTACACTGAGATTGTAGTTATACACTTTCCGTGGGAGCCAAGTTGAACCTGGACGGTGAAATTTTGTGATCTTGCAGCTGAGGATGGGATGGGGAGTGCCCTGCATTGAACTTAGTCATTAACATAAATTACACATCCTCCACCTCATTTCCCTAGCCTGTCCACCATTAAAGTTTTGTAGCCCTCCAGCTGGATAGCTGAGTCAGAGGTTCTTGAAGTGAGCCAGGTCTCCACGACTGAGATGACATCTGGTTTATGCTGGGTCATCCATACCTGGAGAGCATCAAGTTTTGCTAGCAGGCTGCATATGTTGAGAGATTCAATTGTTCTTGCCCCAGTCTTATGGACTGTTGATGGTATTGATGCTCCATTACCAGGTCCAGGGTTTGGATGAACGTTCCCCGAAAGTAGAAGGAGTAGCCAGGCAATTCTAAGAGCTTGTAGCTTTAAATGTTTCATTAGCTAGGATTTGCTGTGGGAGTCGGCTTTGTTATTGTTCACTTTTGTGGAGACTATCAGCATATTCAGCTGAGCCGGCAGGATAGGCAGGATAGGATATGTGTGTTCCTCTGGGTTCCCTGTTCTTGTAAGATGGCAGAGGGGGGACATAGTAGGATTGCCAGAGGTGGTCTCAGAGCAGAAAGAAAAACAATTACCAGCACTACTCCAGGACTCAGTGCAAAAAAGGCTCACTTTATTATTTAAAAGTGGACAAACACCCAGCAGCAACTGTCCAAACTGACCCTCTACCAGTTTTGCATGTCACATGTGCATCATCAGGAGGTGCTAGTAAATGGGTGGTACTGGTTTTAAATACAAATCCATAAAGGTGCAGTGCATCAATGCAAGACAAAGTGCATGGCATAAAAGTACATACAGAAGTGCTCAAGGTGCAAAATATGCAAAAATAACACATTCTTGAAATACAAATTAAAAACAATAAATGCATAAAATGCCATATGGAATTGTCTAAGCTAGCAATGATCATTAATACTAGAAATGTGTAGATGTGTTAATTAGAACGGTTCTTGACAGAATACTGCCTTAGACCCAAAGACAAGGAACAGATTAAGGCCATGGAAAAGATAGCCAACTCGGTTAAGAAGGGGGATAAAACCTTTTATAGGTACATCAGCAAGCATAGAAAGACAAAGGAAGGGATAGTGAGGCTGAATAGAATGAACGGTGTGTGGGCAGAGGGGGACAGTGAAAAAGCAGGGATACTGAACGAATATTTCTGCTCAGTATTCACAAAGAGGAAGGGAAGTGCCTAATCCAACTAACAGAAGCACTCTTGATGGGGGTCAATCCCAGTCCTTTCACAGAAGAAAGGTTCTGCAAGAACTCCTAAAACTGAAGGTGGAGAAAGCAATGGGGCCTGATGGAATTCACCCCAGAATTCTAAAAGAATTAAGGGGGAACTAGTGAAACCACTGGCTACTCTTTTAATAAATCATGGAGGATGGTGTGGTACCCAAGGACTGAGGAAGGTGGATGTGATTCCCTTCACAAAAGTGGGACCAAGACAGAGGCAGGAAACTACAGACCTGTCAGTTTGACCTCTGTGGTAGGGAAAGTGATAGAGTCACTTGAAGGAAAGAATTGTTGAGTACCTAGAGGCCAGTGGGGCACAGGACCCAAGGCATATGGGTTCACATGAGAAGGTCGCGGTCAGACTAATCTAATAGATTTCTTTGACTGGGTGACCAAAGTAGTAGACCAGGGAGGGCCATGGACATGGCCTACCTAGACTTTAGCAAGGCATTTGACACAGTCCCACACAAAAGATTAATAGTCAAATTAACCAGCCTGGGAGTGGGTCCCAGCGTGGTAGCTTGGGTAAAACATTGGCTGGACAACAGGACACAGAAGGTAATTGTAAATGGAGTCCACTCTGAAGAAAGAGGGGTTACTAGTGGGTACCGCAGGGTTCAGTACTGGGTCCAGTCCTTTTTAATGTCTTTATAAGTGACATTGCAGAGGGACTGGAAGGAAAAGTATGCCTCTTTGCAGATGACACAAATATCTGCAACAGGGTTGATACACAAGGAGGTGTGGAAAGGATGAGAAGGGACTTGGCAAGGTTGGAGGAATGGTCAGAAGTATGGCAGCTAGGGTTCAATGCAAAGAAGTGCAAAATAATGCACCTTGGAAACAAGAACCCAGGGGAAGAATACACAATGGGGGGGAGGTAGTAACAACAACAAAAAAGGAAAGGGACCTGGGGGTAATCATATCAGATGATCTTAAGGCTAGCAAGTAATGTGAGAAGGCAGTAGGGAGGGCTGGGGGTATACTGGGATGCATAGGGAGAGGCATCACCAGCAGAAAACAGGAAGTTGTTATCCCTCTGTACAGACAGTTGGTGAGATGCCATCTGGAGTACTGCGTCCAGTTCTGGAGACCCCATCTCCGCAAGGACATAGACAGGATAGAGGCAGTCCACAGGAGGGCAACTAAAATGGTGCAGGGTCTGCAAGAGAAGCCATATGAGGAGAGATTAAAGGAGCTTAATATGTATACCCTTGAGGAAAGAAGGAGAGGGGGGACATGATAGAAACGTTTAAGTACCTCAGTGGAATCAACAAAGTCCAAGAGGGTAGCATCTTTCAGAATAAGAGACGTGCAAGAACAAGGGAACACAATTTAAAGACAGAGGGGGGTCAGTTCAGGGGCAATGTGAGGAAGCATTTTTTCACAGAGAGGGTAGTGGATGCATGGAACAGCCTTCCTGAGGAGGTTATGGGTTCTAAAACTGTGGGAAAATTCAAGAATGCATGGGATAGACATAAGGCAATTCTTGTGGGGGGTAGGAAGAAATAGGCTGTTGGTTAACTAGGATCTGCGGCCTATCCTGTAGGTAGGGAAATGGGCAGACTAGATGGGCCAAGCGGTCCTTATCTGCCATCAAAGTCTATGTTTCTATGTTTCTATATAAAGAAAAGGTTACAAGTGTGTAGTTGTAGAAACACACAACAGACTGAGTCTACTCAGGTATCCTACGAATATTTAGAATGTTATTGTGTTTGTGTTGTTGTCTGTGATACTAGAAAATAAACTGCTTTAATTGCAATTCATATCTAAAGAGAGTGAGACGTCTCAGTTATTACCATCACACAACTTATGAGTGAAAGTTACAGTATACCTTTCTAACAAACAGCCAAACAGAGATTTCCCCTTTTAAATTTGTATCAAGACCGAAGTTAATTACTAGCAATTGTTCTCACAGGCTCCTTGATACAGTAATATTGTACTGGGATAACATCACTGTACAGGGGTGTCCATTGACTAATCAGAGGGTAGGATTTTTTTTCTTGCCATTGTATAATATGGATTCATGCATACCTGGAAGTGAATTAACTCATGACAATCACCACCTAGGAATGTCTTTTTGTGCTTTTAAAGTAGGTCCCTTACAGCTACTTTGAATATAGAGAAAAAAATCAAACATTTAAAGAAAAAAAATAAACATTTCAAACAAATTACATTTTACAATACAAATAAAAATTAGTTCCTGTTATTGTCCAATGTATGGTGCTATTGCTGTACTGTCTTTATATTACATAAATACAGTAGAAAGATTGTCTTGTGTATTTAGCTTAATGTTTATTTTAGTTTGTAGGTCTTGAAATATTTTGGAGTCATTTATTGAGAACTTTATAATGCCAAGGCTAGAGAGAGTGAGTGTCACTATCAGCATCAGCATAGTGATCACTGATAGGAGGAGGTGTCTGTTTACAAGAGATCAAGATAGTGCTTTGCAGCCACTGTTTTAGTAGAGAGTGCTGTAGGAGAGAGAGAGAGAGAGTGATGTGAGGCATTTGTGTGTAGTGAGAGAGAGCGAGTGAGAGAGACAGGGAGCACCATGGTGTGTTCTGCTTGCTGTCATGATAGCACTTGTCAGTTGTGCTGTACTGTGGAAATAAATGTAAAATTGAAGGAAACAAAAAGAAAAATCTACTGAGCAGTGGAGCAGGTGAGCCAGCATGCAGGTGAATGGGCCAGTAAGCAGGCAGTTAATGGCTGGCAAAGTAATGGGGTAGGGGATCATGAGAGGCTGTGGACTGTGCAGTAAGGCAGCAGAAAGGGCAAAATAAACATTGAAGATCAGACGTATATTAAATAGAGAATGAGATGAGGAATTAAATGGTATGAGTATGGCTTTAAAATGTTTTATTACCACATGTTTGAGTTGTGTTCATTTGTTGCTGTGCTGGGACCTTTTAAATCACGTGGTAAAATGTATTTCTTTAACTTAAAGCAAAAGAGGGTAGTTAAGGTCCTTCACCTTACAAACACCGCTGCAAGAAATATATTTATTTAATTTCTGGGAGGCATAGATATCTAGGTGCACTGCATTCTTGTTACTGGAAGGGTTCCCAATCCTATGGTTGTCACCCAGTAATGCATGTGGTTCGAAACCCTCTTGGACGATCAGGGAACAGCAAATTCCTTGCCAATTTTATAACTCCTATTAAAACAGCATGATGGTTTGGGTGTCCTCATTAATACTGTATGATATAGTTTTGTACAGCATAATTCTTGCAAAAAGTATCCCAAAATGCTTTATAGGTGCATAGAAAAAAAGACAACTCAAATAAAGGGTGGAAATGGAATGAATATGCTGGATACAAAACATTACAAATTATGTATAGTTACCAACCATAATAATGAGTCACCAGTCATTAAATAAGAGATAGATGATTAAATTGTGTCATTGAGAAGGCTGTGGGTGCTGTAATATCAATCTGCAACCAACCATTATTAGGTCACAGCATAAGCATAGGAGCAAAGTAATGTTGTATTCTGGTGATTGCAGTAGCTTAAAGTCAATATTTTCTTCTTTTTTTATTAATATTTTATTACTTTTAAAACAGTAGAAACATAAATTAGAAAAATAAATTTGTAAACACCATCAGAAGTCAGATGTAAACATGGTCACTCTATAGTGCCAAACAAACTGTAAATGTAATAAAATGACAAAGAAATATAATTTAAGGCTAAATACATATGTGGGGGGATATTGATGCAAATCATCTTGTTAAAGAATTCGTTAGCAGCCCCATCATGTTTGGAACTGAAATGTTTACAATGCATACTGTACTAGCAGAACGTTTTTTTGAGATGCAATGCTTGTAAAACAATAGTTCCACTAAGCTGGAGGGAGTTATTTCATTTATAGCCAGTGTTTAAGAATCATTTTCTTAACAGGAAATAATATTGAAACATATGAAATCTATCTGATCGTATTAGATCTATGAGATTAAATTCCAAAGGGCATAATCCTTATTTTATACAAAAAAGGACCCAAGACCAAGCATTGGTTAACATATCCCATAGTTTGTCACAGAGAGGTTGGCCATGGGGTAATCCCACATGATCATACTAAGGATCATACTAAGGATGAGAAAGGAGCAAAAGGCTAATAGCCCATATAGCTCCTATACTTACATGTAGCAAGAAAAAGTTTTAGTTGCACATAAAAAATTGTCCAATCTGTTTTTAAATGTGGCCTTACTTTCGTCAATAACAACCGACAAGGGTAATTTGTTCCACGGTCCAATCACTCTGTGGGAGAAAAAATTAGCCCTTTTTTTGTGTTACATTCCTTTCTCATTAGTTAAAGTGGATGTCTTTGAGTATTAACTATTATTTGTTTAAAATCCAATCCACATTCATTCACTAAGGATGTATTCATGATAATGTCCCTTGTGAACAATAAGTCACCCCAAGGCGCCTTTGTTCCAAGGACATAAGATTAACAGCAGTAAGTCTTTCATTATAGGATAAGGATTTATAGATGGAAAATGACTTGGTTATTCTACTCTGAACCCTCTCAACTCTAGCTATATCCATTTGTTTATATGGACTCCACAACTGAGAAGCAAAATCAAAATGGGGCCTAACACAGGTTTGATACAATTATAAAAGTATAAATGGGTCCCTAGTGGTAAAATTATGTTTAATTGCCCACCATATAGAATTTGTTTTAGCGATGACTTTGGTAATGTGTAAATTGAAATTGAAATCTGTATAAGCATTGATACCGAGGTCTCTTTCATTATTCTTCTTTGAAATAATTTAATTGTAAATAAAGTACTGACTTTTTTGATTATGCTTCCCAAAGTGCAGAACACAACATTTGGACATGTTGAATCTTAGGTTCCTTTTTATGGACTAAGCCTTGAGTAGGTTAAGATCCTTTTGAAGAACTTCAGAGTCTGCTGCCGAACTGCAAATATTAGCAATCTTGCAATCATCAGCATATTTTATGATCTTACTATGGATGTAATTTGACGGATCAGATATACTGTAAATATTTGAAAGATAACTGGGCCCATACTAAGCCCTGAGGAACATCACTTTCTACTGTAATACAGGAGGATTTATAGCCATCAATTACAGTATTACCTTCTGACTCCTATTTTCCAGCCAATTGGCTATGCAGCATGAATACAGAGGGTTGATATTACTTGTTTGAAGCTTGTGTATCAGCACCCAATGTGGAGCAGAGTCAAATGCTTTTTGGAAGTCTAAAAGAATGATGTCACAAGGTATTTTTTTATCAAGGTTCTCACTAATATAATTATAAAAACTCACTAGATTGGTTGTACAAGAACGACCCCTTACAAAACCATGTTAGCTTGAATCAAGCTCAGACACGAGGGCTGTTAAATTATCTTTTAAAATTCCTTCCAATATTTTACCAATAATTGGGGTCAAACTTATTGGACGATAGTTATCTAATGAATTTTTACTTCCTTTCTTCTTAAATAAAGGGATAACATTTGCTTTCTTCCAATCTGAAGGCACAGTACCCGGGTTTAAACTTTTATTTAATATTAATTTTAGTGGTATACTAATGTAGTGTTTCATAATGTAAAGAATATCTCCTGAGATATCGTCAGGACCAGGGGATGAACCTTTTCTTATGTCATTCAATTTCTTTTTGATGGTTTCTATAGGAATATTGATGCAATTTTGTACTGGAAATTCAAACTTAATATCTCTGGAAGAAGTACTAAAAGCTTTACAGAATTCTAAACTGAATAACTCTGCCATTTCCATGCGTTGAGATATAGATACATTGTCAATATTTAATGGACCTACATGATGTTCCTGTTTTTTAATTGAGTTAATATAATTATATAATATTTTATTATTTCCTTTGTTTGTCTGGGAAGCAATATACGTTTCAGTTTCCAATTTTGCTTATCTAATCCCTTTTTGCATTTTTTTTTATATTTGTTAAATGCCATCCTCAGACTTTCACATTTGTTGTTTGAATATTTTTTTAACAGTTTGTTCTTTTTTCTTACCATTCTTCTTAGGTTATTAGAAACCCATTTTGAATTAAGACTAGATTTTCTTTTCTTTATTTTAGGTATATATTTGTTAGCTGTATCTGTAAGAGTTTTTTTAAACGATTGCCACATTAGTTCAACTTCATTTGAATTCAATAGAGCATACCAGTCAATGTTATTTAAGTGTGTATTAATGGCATCTAAATTTGCTATATGAACTGCAAATATCTCTGTAACTTTGATTTTTGAACATCAAATCTTAGATTAAAGGTAACTGTACAGTGATTACTGCTTCCTAAAGGAGCAGAGATAGTGCAATTTGAAATATCTAAGACATTACTGCCAAGAACAATGTCCAAAATATTTTTTCCACATGTAGGGGTACTTACACATTGTGTCAGATTCAATTCTTCACAAGCAAAAAGAAAGTTCTCAGAGGTACTTGATGTTGCTGATTTGCTAACCCAATCAATATCTCCTAAATGTAAGTCATATATATATATATATATATATATATATATATATATATATATATATATATACAGTATGTATCTATATATAATGCTTCCCAGATCAGAGGCTGCTGATAGTTCATCAATAATCCCATTAAGAAGTAATTTATCAGAATTTGGTGCTCTATAACATAATCCTAAGGAGAAGTTGTTTTGAGGATTTTTTATATTTACCCAGAGGGATTCAACAGAGTTATTTAATTTGATTTTCTCAGCGATATTACTAGCATTAATACTAGATTTAATAAATAGTGCAATTCCATCTTGGATGGTATACTTTGATAGAAGAGATTGTAACCAGGAATGGACTTTTCTCAAGCCATATCAGCTGGCCACCATATCTCTGTAATGCCTACAATATCCAGATTATAATTTTTTAGTCTGATTAATAATTCATCAAACTTATTACCTAGGCTACGAGCATTAATGAGCTGAAATTTTAATTCATTATTCGAAGTTTGTTGAAAATTCTTCATGTAAGAAATAGAGTTGGAATATATATTTTCCCCCACGTTTACCAGTTTAACTTTACAGATGGAATTGCGGTTTGAAACTGTTTACAAAGTTTATGAATTCCAAATTTATTCAAGTGCAGCCCATCTCTAGCATGCAAGTTCTGGTTTCTTCTGAAAATGTTCCAGTGATTGATAAACTTGATGTATTCATATGAACATCAATTTCTTAGTCTGGTGTTAATGCTTTCAATTGTATTATTCTTTCCTTGTCTGGCTCTAGGTATTGGGAGGATACTGGAAACAAAGATTTTACAGTCCTTCTGTTTTAAACATTTCCCTAGCTCAATTATGTCATTACAGATATCCTTCTCATGGGAAAAACCTACGTTGTTAGATCCAACATGTAAAATAAAATGTGAGGGTTCAGTTATTAATAAATCGGTTCTGGCAGTGATATCCTCAACTTTAGCACCTGGAAAACAGTGAACTGTTATTTGATTGATGTCATTGTTACAAAAGAGGGAATCAATATATTTTATTATTGAATCACCAATAAAGATAGTTGGTAAGGCTGAATCTGGAACAAGATACTTTTGAGGCGATTCTGAATGATTTGTTACTAATGGCTCAGATCTGTTTTTTGAGCAAAAGGACACTTGTGATGTAGAATTTTCAGGTGAAATACTGGTTTGGACTGGACAAACTAAATCTACTCTTCTGCCTTTTTTGTATTTACATTTGGGTACTGATTCCCAACCAACACCTACATCAGTATCATTTACAATCTCTCTTGCTCTTTTTTGATCAGGGTGTGAATCTATTAAGGTGTTAACATGAGATTGGGAACCAGTCTTTTCCACAACCACAGCATTTGAAAATAGGACTGAAGCTGTATTATTAGTTGTGGATGTATTTGGCACAGGGTTCACAGTTGCAATATTTGCTGTTTGCAAAACATCAGTATTAGGGCCTGGAAAGTTCCTGACCATATCGTCCACAAACATTTCTAAATCTCTTATGTCCTTTGCCACTTTAAGCTTGTTTAACAATGAATTTATTTCTGCTTTCAAATGTTTTATTTCAGAGCAATAAGGACAATATATTGTTGCAGATGAGCTAGATAATAAAATTGCATCTTGCAACATATGGTTACACTTCTTGCAGACTACGATCAACTGACCAGTACTAAGTGTCAGTACTAAGTGTCAAAGTAACAGTTTCAGCTTGAACTAGTGCCATCTTCAAAACATCAAGTTTTCTTTGGTACGATATTTACATTAAGTACTATACTGCTTACCATTACTTTTGGAACACAATTACCTGTTGCAACAGAGGTAAACTGGATGGTCCACTGTTACTGCTGGGACCACTGGACACGCTTGACACACGCGCATGTCTCGGCGCATGTCTCCATGTGTGGAGCAGTGAGCTCACTCGCTGTGTGAATGATTTTGTAGCTGAGACCCCGAAGTCATGGAGAAATCATGTGACTAATTTCAGGCATCCCAGCTGCAAAGACAATAGGAGCTGCAAGTTTGGAGTAGATTGGTACCTCAAAATAAAAATTATGCTGTCCCCTTCCTACACTACAGTGATAAAGTTTAAAAAATTGAGATCGTACTGTCAAGCAATTACAAAGGCAGTTAGTCCTAAAAAGGTCTATGGATGCCACTTGTTGATATCAAATTAAAGCTTGTAACACAACTAGAATTATGCTCAGAATGGGGATTTACAGCCTGGACTGGTGCCTGTCTCATGGCTTTCAGATGTCCCACAGGTCAGTCCCACTGACAAAGCTCCATCTTTGCAAGTAACAACAAAATAAATACTAATATTCCAGTTTCCTTGTTGCATCTAATGCATATGTCACTTGACCTAAAGCCTATATGGTAAAGTTTCACTAGGGTTAAGTATGAATTATTAAGAATACAAAAAGTGCCAATTTAAGACCATCTAACCTCAAGTATTTATAACCCACAACACATCTGTTGTGCCAATCCAAAGAGCTATAATCTAGTTGAAGTTGTTTTCTGCCGCTCTTTCTGCACAATAGCGACTATATAACCTGATTTGAGTACTTACTAACACATCCAACTAGTGCTGTGTAAAGTAGGTCTACTTCATTACTCATAGCAATGGTAGAGAAAGCAAAGTGCTATGAAAAGTTCAATTGAACCTCACTACACCCGAAGCTTTCATTAAAAACGAAGGCCCCCCCCCCAATGAGGCCAGGAATCATCCCATAGTCACCCTACTCCCATCATGGTAATTTCCCACCCTCTCTTTCTCCCCCAACTTTTACCAGAATCTTACTTCATAAATGTCAGTCTCCTGGCTCTGTGATTAGAGTGCACACCATGTTTATGATACCCTCTCTTCCTCGCCCAGACTCCCAGATCCCACAAAATAACTTAAGATTTATAAATTAGGCTTCCTTCTTGCCCCCAGTTGTGGATGTATTAATATTAATTCACATGAGTCATCCCTGCTAACTCAGTCATCCCCTCTCCCATAATGCAGCTGCTCCCATCTTCTAATACAGTGATTTATCTCTAAGCATAACTTGGATAAATTGGGTTCAAGGAGTGGACAGAGTGCAGCAGTCTGCATCTTTAAAAATGCTATACAGAATGATTGGTCAGTTTGCCACTAAAGATGGAGACTGCTCTGCCCACATCCTTCCTTCCTTCCCAGTTGTGCACCCTGCTCAAGTTCATACAGTCAAATCACTGTATTATTGGCAGATTGGAGAGGGCTCATTACAGGGAGGAGGGAGAAGTTCCATTAAAATCCATTAAAGTTTGTTTGTCAGGTGTTTATTTAGGGGACATGACTGCAACAGAATGAGTTATTGTTATATCTGTCTATATACCTATCTATCTATCTATCTATCTATCTGTCTATCTATATCCAGATTAGGATTATATGACAGCTTCACACAGAATGTGTTTAAGACTTTTTGCAAACAAGTGAGTGATGAATAACCATGATGAGGAGGAGGAGGAGGTGGTATCGTGTAGAACGGTGGGAGGATTTAAGCTAGGGTGGGACAGAGTGAGAGGGTATGGTTATGAGGGAGGGAGCGGAGGGGGAGGGCAGCTGCAAATTGAGGGTCTAGCTGCATAATCAAGAAGACTTGATAGACCATGAGGCCTGTTTCTGCTGGCATTTCATATGTTCATATGTAAAGTAAACTTCTGAAAACTTATCATGGACATTGGGAGTTATATAATGATTCTTTTTTTACTTTTTTGTAAATAAATGTTATTTGATTTCAGAATTTACAGACAAAATGTAGCAAATGTTACAGAAATTATATAATGTTATTTATTTATTTAGTTTTTGTTGATCGGTTAAGTACACTAGACAAATTCTGCCTATTTTCAGGCATGACCCGAGGAAGGGGGATACTGATGAATGCCTACTGACCATGAATCAGATTAAGCTGTTGGTGCTATTTTTAGTGAATGGGGGGAAATTTGGCCAGGGCACTGGGGAAATTCCCCTACTTGACCAGTAGAGGAACCCTTGGCCATGCTTGTGAGATGGCCACTTGCTGCGAGGTGGAGGAGAGGATGGACGCTACAGAGGCAGAGGATCAAGCCTTGTCCCCTGACCTCTTATTGCAAGAGGCTAATCGTGAATTAAAAATGATTAACAGTGCTGAGAAAAAAGATTCGGGAGAAGAAATTTTTCTCTCGCTGGAAGACCTGAGCAACATTGCTGCAGACAAGAAGACTGAAAACAAATCAAAAAATACAGGAGTCACATCTATGGCAACACAAGATGAATTGCTTCAACAATTAGAAGAGGTTGAACGAAAACATACCAAACTCAAGGCAAAACTGCAAGCTGAGATAGAGAAGCTACATGGAGCTCCACAAACTGATGATGGGTGTGGCTCTGCTGACAGCTGCACCAGTGACACACAATCATCAAAGGAAAAGGCCGAGGGCCAGATTTTGTCCAGACTGCAGGTACAATCAAATCCTTTTTTCCTTATTACTGAAAATGTGGAAAAAGCGTCTGGCAGTGAAAACGTCAAAGGCGTGTGCCTGGAGCCACAGGGTTCTGTTAAGACTGGCAATTTGCAGGAGGGAGTGAGCAGAGAAATGCTCACAAACCATGCCAGGAGTAAAACAGCGGCAACTGTCAAATCCCAAATGAATTTACACAATAAAAGGGAGAAAAAGTTATGTGAACAACCAAACAGAGAAGGTCTTGTAACACAACCAGAAGAGGCACAAAATCAAACTGTGGGACAAATACATCTAGCACAGAAAACCTAGAGGAGGGGAAGGTTATTTACCATACAGACAAAAACACACAGAATGAGGCCACCGTCTTCTTCTTTTCAGCAAGAGGCCAAAAACCAGGACATAAAGAAGAGAAAAAAAATAAAAGGGCTGCAATTACGCTAGCAACTAAAATTTGAGCACATATTCCCCAACAAAACCCAAAGTGAAAAAAATCCTAAGATAGACTGCTCAGCCTCAGGCCTATCTACAACTGAAGCCATACAGCAAGCTTTCTCAATCCAGATGGATCAATCTAATAACTGTGATCCCTTTGCCAAATGGTCACCAGAAAAGGCACTGAAAGAGGCAGGTTGGAAGAAAATGCCCTCAGGCCAATGGCTTTCAGACCCAGACCCAGACTGGCAGGACTCTCTCCCCACAGACACTTCAGAATGGCACCCAACAGAGCACAATCAGGTACCTGAAGTCATAAAACACAATACAGGGCCACAGGAGTCTCTGCACCCAAATATAGGAAAAACAGATATAACAAATCAAGGGGAAAATACGGTTGAGAAAAATACTGAGTCACGCAATGGAATACTTCCTACTCCATTTCCCACATTGAAAGAATTCAAAAATTCAGAACCTGCAAATGCTCCTAACCTGAACTTAGGAGAAAAAGAAGAGACAAATACTGAGAATAACCCACCCCAACAGAAACCCCTATTGTCTGAACTTTTTGCCAGGTCAAAGGAAGAAGCTGCCCCTAGGAGGAATGCTGTCAGGATTCATTATAAAGAGGATTGGACATAAGACCAGACCAGCAATATGTGGGAACACTACTAAAAGACTCCCTTAAATTCTCACCTAAAGAGGTGCATGCCTTCATTAGCATTTCAGGAGAAGACAATTACGATACAAGTTTTAGGTCTTCTTAAACACTTGAAATGTTTTGGCCGAGATACAATGCAGTTAAATTTTCCCCCCTGTGGTCCCCCTTCCTGGTAATCCCTTTAACAAAACCACTGATTAAGTATGTAGCAGTTATGTTTTGCAATGAAGGTGCGCATATAAAGGACATCACATACTGCTTATCACAGGAATGCAAAGTACTAAGTTCCCCTGAAGCATTATTAGATTCAGAAAATTTCTGTTCAGGAGGGTGGAAATATAAAGAAAAGTTGCACAAGGCTGATAACAACATAGATCATATTCCAAACTCCTTTATGCTTGGCAGGGATAGAGGGCTATGTTTCTATTCAGGACAGCCCCACTCATGTTATAAATGTGGAGCCAGGACCCACCTCTCCAGCATCTGTGACAGACCAAAATGTGACAACTGTGGAGAGGTGGGCCACAGTAACGTGCAATGTGCCAACTTAACTAGATGTGACCTGTGTGAGGGGACTGGACACATTTTTTCTGAATGCCCTTGGGCTGCAAAAAAACAGGCCTCAGTCATTATCCCAGAGCTCCTTATTCAGCAGGCCCAGGAAGAAGCCTTAAATCCCACAAGGACAGATTCTGCTAAACCTGAGGGAGACCCAAAACCACCCTTCCCCACCTTCCGCTATCCCCTAAATCTGCACCCAGGTTATTTGAGGACAAGCCTATAGACATTACCTCCAGCAGCTTAGAACAAGTACAAGAGGATCAGGAAAAAATGGTCTTCCTACACCACCCCTTCAGAGCCAATTCAATGAGGTGATTTCCTTCCTGTACTATATGTTATTCTAATAGCCCAGACACAAACGTTAAGGGAAAATCTGTTACTCCTATTCAGGCTAACATCTACTCTCCTCAGAGGAGAGTAACTAGGAATTCCAAACCCCCTCCAGTTCCAGATGATCAGAATTGAGAAGCACCGAACCCCTTCTTGGTTCTAATCCCCACTGGGGATGACTCAGACATGGACATAGCAGAGCCAGACCGCCCTATCTCCCCCAATCAGGGAGAAAAAATAGACCTGATAGAGAATAAGGGGAAAAGGAAGAGGAAGAAGGGACCCTAAAAACAACAAGAAGTGAATAAACTTGTCTTAGGTTCTTATAACTGTCATAGGCTGTTGAATACCCTCAAAAGACAAGCTTTTTTCCAACATATGGCAGACTTGAACATCAACATAGGGTTTTTACATGAAACCTGGATGTTCACCTCAGACCAGATCAGACTTTTTCAGGCTGAATGGAGAGGGGGTCCATCCTTTTGGTCCTTTGGACCTGACAGGGTGGATGGGCTGGGAACAGTTTTCAACTCCTACTCCTTTAGAATGACAAAAATATTAGATTTAATACCAGGAATATTGTTTATTTTGGATGGCCACTGGGATCAGAGGCCATATAGATCCATTAACATTTATGGGTCACAAACCAAAGCAGACAGAGTAGCTTTATTATCACAAATATCTGCATACAGCATCCTTTGTGATTTTAGGGGGAGATTTCAATTGTAGCCTACCACACAAAAACAAAAGGGAAGATAAAAAAAACTATTGTGACTCAAATGCTCTAAAAAATGTATAACTGTAGGAGACCTTTTGGATTGTGCACAATACTAGTCGCAAGGCCCCCAATATACATATTGCAGAAGGCTAACATCCACAATAGATCACATATTCATATCAAAAAATGTACGTCCTCCTGATTTTCAAATATTTCCCACAGAATTTTCAGACCACTTGCTCCTGCAGATCTCATTTTACACTTCCCCCCCAACACACACACACATACACAACTACACAATAAAAGGTGGAGACTGAATACCTCTTCCCTTTTGGATGCATATGTTAGGGGACAAATTTTAACCCTGTTATGGGCCAGAGTGTCAGTTAGTGACCTTTATGAGGATCTCAAGGAGTGGTGGATAGATTCAAAACATGATATAGCAAAATGGTTCCAACATCATGGGAAAAACAGTGGGGGAAAGAATTGTTTTTATTATCTTAAGCTCAGATCGCAGCTACAAAATCTTTATACCAAATCAGCAACTTCAAAAAAGGACTATAGCCCTTAGATAGATCAAGTAAAGAAAGAAATGAGGAAACACCAATATGACAGGGCAAACACACTGAATGCTGAACTGCAATACAGGACACAAAAATCCCCCTATAGGGAATCCCTATGAGGCCTATAAAAAAGGAAGGACACAATGGCGTTTGAGCACCTCTAAATGAACAGGACAAGGTAGTAGATACTGAAAAGGATCTACACAGATTAGTACAGCACCTCTTAGATTCTCATAAAATGACCCCCCCCCCACAAAGGAAGAGATCAGCACCTATTTACAGGAGTTACAAGTCAACCTGTCTGTAGAACAGAAATTAGAGCTAAACTCTCCTTTGTCAATAGCAGAAATTGAAGCTGTAATTCAAAAACTGAAAAATGGAGCTTCACCAGGACCAGATGGGCTTCCATACAAATTTTATAAGACATTCCCTAAAGAAACAGCGTGGTGTTTATTAGAGTTTTTTTCCTCTTTTTTTGAAAAAGGTTTAGCCCCCCCACCCCCCAATTTACATCAGGTCTGCTAATATTCTTATATAAATCTGGGAATAGACTGGACATAACAAACTGAAGGCCTATAACCCTACTCAACTCCGATTTTAAAATTCTGTCACAAGTATTAAATAATAGATTGAAGAAAATTGCTCCTAAACCAATACACCCAGCAAAGTTTTGTGAGGAACCAAAAAGAAAAATCCAGCAGGCCCTGATGATAATTTAGGATATTATTGAGTGTCATGACACAGGGAAAAAACAGGGATGTATCCTAACACTCGACCAGTACAAGGCCTTTTGTAGAGTCTACGGGCCCTTTCATAGACAAGATAAAACTGCTTTACTCAGGGGTACTTATACAACCCATTATTAAAGGAAAGATTGCAAGAAGTATCTCTATCACTACAGGAGTACAGCAAGGGTGCCCTCTCAGCCCATTATTATATAATTTCTCGCTAGATCCCTTGGTTAGGAAACTAAGTAGTACACAAGCTTGGGGTGGATTACAAGGGCCCATTGGTATTGGTGAAAATAAAATACAAGCATTTGCAGATGATATATGCCTATTTATGACAAACCCTGAACAGATTCTTACCTTAAGAAAGAAGCTCCAGGAGTACTCAATGGTCGCAAACTCAAAATTGAATTTGGGAAAGTGTAAAGGGCTCATTTTGGGTAATCCTGGGCAAACAGTACTAACTATTAACCACATTAGAATTTCCTCAGAGACACAAAAAATTCTTGGCATCCAGTTTGGACTATGAAATCTCCCCTTAGAAAATGGGGAAGAAGCTTTACAGAAGGCAGAAATAAAGGTGAATAGATGGAAGGCCTGGAGGCTTTCCAAAATCAAAAGGGTTCACATAATAAAAAGTTTTATTATCCCATTCATTTTATACATTGCCATGATTCCCCCCCACCACCACCATCACCACATTAGAAACAAGGTTATAGTCCTGCTTTTTCCAAATGGTCTGGGGCTGTAGGTTGAATCCTATAAAAAGATGCTACACCTATTTATCAAAGGCCCGGGGAAGCCTAGGAATGATTGACCCTATCCCCCTTTTCTATAGTTTGTTTATATCCCAAAATATCAAAACAGCCCTAGGCCCACCTCAGAGCCATCAGTATTGGTGGCTGCACTGTACCCTTGAAAGGTTCTTCAAACTATGGGCTGAGGATAACTTACCAAGACAAAGGCCTAGATTGCAAATGCCAGATTATATAAAATCAGTGATAAAAAAAGCTTTACAAACGGGAATTAAGTAAATGTAACGTATGTAACAAGTCAGGACAGCACCTATATTCGCACTTATTGAATATAATTCACCCCACCGAACTAGAGTTTAAAAATTGTCCCCATACATTAAAGGAAGGTGTATTGAAACAATTAAACAATAACAGGGTCCCCATTCACATGTGGGAGATACTGTAGTTATCAGTTTACAGTAGATTAAACCTAAGAAGAAATGCAAAGCATAAGGCACAAGATGAAAGGAACTGTCCATATAATGGTTGTCAGAACCTAGAAGAAACTATGGATAATTTTTTGTTTACATGTTCATATGTAAAAAAGTTATGGAATTATTTAGAAGGTGAATGGAACCTGAAATGGGTACTAAATCTTACTTACGAGTCACTAGTTCTAGGACACTGTCCTTATTTATTAAGCAATATGACCATGGGACTCTGATGGTATTTTTTTACTGTCTAAAATGTTGTCTTTGGCAGGCATGGTGCCAATGGTCACTACAGCAGAAACTGATGCCTTATGATACCTTTAAAATGTTAGCGGAACAAGATATGAGCAGAGTGCATATTAAGGACACCAATATAAACCCAAGGAATGTCACAATGAAAGGGTGGAAAGGGTTGTTTGGGTTTATTAAATACAAATAGAGGGTTCGGAGGGTCCAGTATAAATAGTGGGCATGATAAGCAGGGTTATATGTATTAAGAAATTAACCTGCAGTTGTTTCATATATGTATTTATGAATAGTTGCTGAAATGATGATTGTAAGTTACACTTGTTATTTTTGATGACAGAAGAATTGTTATGATGTGTTCTTCCAATAAAAAATTCCCTACTCTTTTCGAGAAGTGCCATGGGATCTTTAACATCCACCTGAACAGGCAGATAGGACCTTGGTTTAACATCTCATCCAAAAGACGGCACCTCAGAAGTGCAGCAACCCCCTCATGCTGCACCACAGTGTCAGTATTGGGATCTAACCAAAGTGCTTGGTGTGGGGATAGAACTCACATACTTCAGCGCTCCCAGCCTCAGAGGTGAGTGTGCTACCTGATGAGCCACTGATAATACACAGAGGCAATAGAGTTAGAACTGGCAACTTAATATGTAAAGTCCATTCACTATTCAAAATTCAATAGTACAGCAGTGTCTAATAGTCAAACATATTACAGTCTGTCCAATGGGCAGTCATATATGATTTCTATTTTATAATACTCCTTTAGTTATAGCATTGCTAAAAGAAGTCCAATCACTTTTCAAGTTTCCATTTTTTCTGTGATACAAATAATGTACTTTTTCTGTATGTATTAATTCTATCATTAAATTTAATCCCTCGTGTGTAACGTGGTGGCTTGGTATCCTTCAGTTTAAGAAAATTCATTTATTTGCATTTGATATCGACAGTTGTATGAGTTTTTAATGTGGTCCATTAAGTTTCTGTTTACTGTAAGCACCAAAAAGGATCAGTTCTTCATTCTGCATTATCTTACATCTCCCAGCATGTGATACTGTATTAAAAATTTGGGTCAAGAATTGTTTTAATGTTATGCAAGTTATAGATATGTGAATGACTGAACCGGTATTTGACAGTGTGAACATTGATCTGTGATGCTGGGATCAGAGAAGCAGCACAGTTTTAATTCCCTGGCAATGTTGGCACAAATTCACAGAGATTTGCACTTTATGAATTTTACAAATTTTGCAGTGGCCACACCAAACTTCACTGCACAATTTGTTTTTGTTTTTTTCTGAAAAAAACTAAAATTAATAAAAAAAAAAAACTCTCTCCACTAACTATACTGTTAAACCACCACCTTTTGAAAATGTCTTAACATCAGATACCCCCATTCCCTGAAGGCACCCTCATCCACCCGCTGCCCTGACGAATTGCAAAGAGTTAAGTAGGACAGTCACATGACTCTGAGTTAGTCTAAAGTTCAATACCTTACCCTTCCCAACACCTGTGCTCCAAACACACTCTGCTCACCTCCACCCACCCAAGTCCTATCACCAGGTCAAGACAGAGTAAGTCATAACAAGCC
Organism: Neoceratodus forsteri; assembly: GCA_016271365.2. Taxonomy (NCBI): domain Eukaryota; kingdom Metazoa; phylum Chordata; order Ceratodontiformes; family Ceratodontidae; genus Neoceratodus; species Neoceratodus forsteri. Next base: position 1,536,556,982 of record CM057456.1, read on the forward strand.
CCATTCACCTAAACCCCCCTCTGGTCCCCCCACCCTCCGCCCCCAACAGCACCCAGAAAAAAAACTGTAAAAAATAAAAAGGTCTCCTGATGCAGAGTGTCAGCTATGTTCAGTGTCCATCTCAGTAATTTTTTCAGTCAATCAGATTTTACTAGGAGCAAAGATGTCACCATTCATTCATTCATTCATTTGTGCCATTACTGAGATAGACACCAAACAGAGCAGACACTCTGCACTGGGGGACCTTTTTTTATTACAGTGTTTTGGGGGGTGTCAGTGGGGATAGGGAGAGTGGAGGGAAACAGAGGGAGGTTGGGTGGGGGCTTGTTATGACTTAATCTGTCTTCACCTGGTGGTGGGATTTGGGTGGAGGGGTATGTGGGGGGGGTGTGTTTGCAGCATAGGTGGTGGGAGGGCAATGTGGGGTATTGAACTTCAACTAACTCAGAGTTGCATGACCATCCTACGTACAGTGGTAGTAACAAAAAGGTTGACCATTATCATGGTATTTATCGTAAACCGTTAAAAAAAATTACTGTGGATTTACCACAATAAAAACAGCAGTGAATAACATTTGATTTTTTCCTCCATAGCAGTAAATCTGTGATATTTTTTCCACAGTTGAAGATAAATACCATGGTAATGGTAAACTTTTTTGTAACTACCACTGTAGCTCTATGCAATTTGCTAAGGCAAAATGGGCATGAGGGTGCCAGTGAGGGATGGGAGGGGAGTATATGATGATAGGACATTTTGAGAGATTTGTGTGGGGGTGTAGGGATGCAAGTCACATTGTTTTTTTCTGGCAAATTGGCCAGCGTTGCATGGCAAACTATGTGAATTGCATACTTTTCCTGCAGATTGGCAATCTCATAGCTTTGCCATGTGAATTTGACCAATTCAGCAGAAAAATAAGTACATGAATTGTGTTCCTCAGTGAAATGAAATTGCCAAAATTTGTGAATTCTGGCACAAAGCAAATTTCAGAATCTTTGCCCGTCTCTAATTGGGCTTTATCTTATTCAGTTCTGCAGGGGTATGAGAGGTACAATGTAAAAATATTATATTTTATTTGTTGTAATTTTGAATATATAATACCATTATGTGGGGAAACATAAAAACAAGGAATTTGTCGGCAAAAAAAAAAAAAAAAAAAGACCAGTGGGCTCATCCAGTGTGCCCTATTTTCCCAGCCTATTCTGAAACCTCAGAACCTGTTTGGTCACTGGTGTCCCTCCTGCCCCCATTTCCTCTACTTATTATTTCTATCCCATGCATGCATAAAGCTCCCTGCTGTTTTCACCCCACCACCTCTTCTCTGGCAGGCTGTTCCAAGCATTCACCACCCATTCTGTGAAGAAGTATTTCCTCACATCCCTCTTAAATTTCCCCTCAAGTTCATTGCATGCTCCTGTGTTCTGGTGCTTTTCCTCTTGTGAAAGAGATTCCCCCTGCACCTTGTTAACACCCATGAGGTAATTATAGGTCTCAGTCATGTCCCCTCTCACTCTACTCTCCTGCAAGGAGTACATGCTGAGGTCCTAAAGCCCCATCTCATATGGCTTCCCATGTAACCCCTACACCATTTTGGTAGCCCTCTTCTAGACCACTTCCACCCTGTCAATAACCTTGTGGAGGTGTGGCATCCAGAACTGGACACAGTACTCTAGGTGGGATTAAGAAGCCAGAAGCCAGAAGGGGAAGGAAATAGATTAATTTCAGCACTTTACAGTAACTGTTCATTGCTATTTTTGTTTTAAACTTAGATTGTGGGCTTTTAGTGACACTGTAATTTCTTTGCTGTCTTTACTTAGAATTGTTTTTGGACTGTTGAAAATTTAAAACCTAGTTTGGAGTGCTTGTAATGATGGTGTATTTCTTTGCTGTCTTTAATTCCTGCAAATTTAGTGTTGGCTTGTCTGACTTGCCCTGAGGTTTGGGTGAGGGGTGCTAATTGTCTGGCCTCTGACCTCAGCTACGTGATTACTGGAGGTGGGTCTTAGTCAGAGTTGAGGTAGCAAGTGATTTTAGTTTTTCAGAAAAAGCCAGAAGGGGAAGGAAATAGATTAATTTCAGTGCTTTACAGTAACTGTTCATTGGTATTTTTGTTTTAAACTTAGATTGTGGGCTTTTAGTGACACTGTAATTTATTTTCTGTCTTTATTTATAATTGTTTTTGGGCTGTTGAAAATATAAAACCTAGTTTGGTGTGCTTGTAGTGGTGGTGTATTTCTTTGCTGTCTTTAATTGCTGCAAATGTTTGCCCCCTTCCCTTCCCTGCCCCCAACTCTTAATTATATGCTGTGTTAAATCTGATTGACAGTAGCTAAGCACAGGGGATAGTAGGGGTTGTGGAGTAGGAGGGAAATAAGGGGGAAAAAGCCCACCCTCAGCATGACAAGTGTTTTGACAATTTTGTTTTTTTAAGAAAAGTATCTGAGAATCAGTGGCAAGATTTTTAGGACAGTGAATTAATAAAAAGGGAACTAGGAGAGCTTCAGTAATAGACAAGTACTGGAGTAGCAGTATAAGTGCAGTATAATGTGGGGAGTAGTGCAATGCAGTGGCTGCAGGGCAGCCATATTCAGGCAGACCTTCTGGACGCTGAGGTGCTTCCCTAGCTGCATGCATCTCTATGGACTGCAGAATGAGGTAGCCAGACTCAGAGCAGAAGTAAACTGGGTCAGGAGTACCATCACCCCGGTCCAGAGATCACCCAGTCCAATGCCACTGCCTCAAAGGATGCCAAGAACAAGGAGCACTTGGATGACAGTGGGCTCAGGGAGGGTTAAGGCAGTCAGGCAGAGGCACATCCCAGATCTTATTCCACTCAAGAACTCATATGCCACACTGGCAAATGGGGCAACCTAATAGAGGTACCAAGAGAAGTGGAAGGAAAGGATGTGGAGGTTAGCCAAGGAGGTGACCTCAGTGGTGAGAGCAGTGGACCCCAGAGAAGGAGGAAGTGAATCCTGGTGGTGGACTCCATCATAAGAGGGATCCAGCTAGGAACACAGGAGGGGGAGAACAGGGAGGTGAGGTGCCTACCAGGTGCCATGGCATGGAGGGATGGAAGGAAGATCCTGGGGATCACTGGGAAGGCAAGATGGGAGGGTGAGCTGGATGTCATTATCCACCTAGGTACTAATGACCTGGCAAATGGGGAGCCAAAGGAAGTTCAGGAAGAGTTCAGGAAATTGGGGAGGTGTCTCAAGCACCTTCACCTGGAGGGAAATCCAAGCACTCAATGATAAGTTTAAATGCTACATTGACAAGCATTTAAACTAGCAAAGGGGGATGGCAGACCAGCAAGGAGGGTACCTAATTGCCCACCCCCCACAACTAGCAGTGGAACCAGTGAACAGGAGGAGTGGATATCTCTACAAAGCAGTGTGCAAAAGATGGAGATAAATGCCCAAGAGGTGACTAGGCAGAAAAGGGGCAAAATTCAACAGAAGGGCAGACAGCAAGGAGAACCAGGGATAAAGGACAACCAGGGAAGGGGCTGGAGTAGAACAGCTAAACAGTCTAGGGAGGTCAAATCATGGAAAGCCATGTGGGCTAATGCCAGGAGCCTTAGCAACAAGATGGAGGATCTGGAGGCTGTCATGGTGCAGTCAGACCTGGACATTGTGGCCATCACAGAAACCTGGTGTAATGATAACCATGACTGGGAGATGGCCACACCTGGCTACAACATATTCAGAAAAGACAGGGCAGGTAGGAAGGGAGAATGAGTGGCACTACATGTGAAAAATGTCATAAGGGCCACAGAGATCCAGGAGGAACAAAATGGGGGAGAGATACTGTGGGTTAAGCTGGAAAGGAAAATGAGGCCAGCCATCTGCACAGGTGTGGTCTATAGACCTCCAGTCCAGGAGGAAGAAACAGATAGAGAGCTGATGCTAGCCATTCAAAGGATGGCAGACAAGGGTGAGGTAGTGCTGGTTGGAGACCTCAATATTCCAGACGTGGACTGGATCATCCCAGCAGCAGCATCAACTAGGAGCAGATTTATCCTGGACTCCCTTCAGGGTGCCTTCCTCAAGCAACTGGTCATAGAACCAACTTGGCAGAAGGCAAAACTGGACCTTGTGCTCACAAACAAGGACAGTGTGATGGGAGTAACAGAGGGGGAGCACCTGGGGAACAGTGACCACCAGTCATTGTGGTTTGAAATCACAGAAGGAGCAGAACCAAACCACACAAAAACACGTATCCTGGATTTTAGGGGGGCAGACTTTGGGAAAATGGAAAGATGCTTGAAAGAGGCATTAAGGGGAATGGGGCAGGAATCAGGGGTTGAGGAACAGTGGGCAGTATTTAAAACAGGAATTACAAGAGCAACAGAATTATGCATTAAGCAGGTTAGCAAGGGGAAAAGGAAGAGGAGGCCATTATGGTTTTCCAAGGAGGTAGCAGAGAAAGTGAAAGCCAAAAAGATTGCATTCAGGCAAAACAAAAAGACACAGACAGAAGGGGATAGGGAGAAGTACCAGGAGAAGCAAAGGGAGGCAGGGAGGTCCATAAGGGAAGCTAAAGCTCAGACAGAAGAGCACATTGCAAAATCAGTGGGTAGAGGGGGAAAAACCCTTTTACAGGTACATAAGTGAAAAAAGAAAGGCAAAGGAAGGGATAGTGAGACTGAAGGGGGAGGATGGGGGCCACGTGGAGGATGACAACAGTAAAGCTGACATATTGAACAGGTATTTCTGCTCAGTCTTTATTGAGAAAATGGAGGGTAATGAGTCTGAACGGAGTACAAGGGTTGGGAATGGTGCAGAAATGGACACAAGTCCTTTTACACAAGAAAGGGTCCTGAAGGAACTGGAAGCAATAAGAGTTGATAAAACAATGGGGCCAAATGGGATGCACCCAGGGTCCTTAAAGAACTAAGAGAGGTGGTGGCTGAACCTCTGGCAATCCTGTTTAGCCGATTACTGGAGACAGGGGAGGTACCCAAAGACTGGCGGACAGCAGATGTAGTCCCCTTATACAAAAGTGGGAACAAAGAGGAAGCGGGGAACTACAGACCAGTCAGCCTCAACTCAGTAGTGGGGAAGATCATGGAAGCACTACTGAAGGAGAGATTGGTGGAACATCTGGTTGTCAATGGACTACAGGACCCAAGGCATCATGGTTTCATCAGGGGATGGTCATGTCAGACCAACCTCACTGAATTTTTTGACTGGGTGACTAGGGAGGTGGATCGGGGAGGGCAGTGGACATGGCCTATCTGGACTTCAGCAAGGCCTTTGACACTGTGCCACATAGAAGACTATTACACAAACTGGGGAATATGGGTGCAGGCAGGACAGTAGTGTGGTGGGTAGGTAACTGGCTGAGCGGCAGGACACAGAGAGTGGTGGTAAATGTCTGTCACTTCACAGAGGGAAGAGTGACCAGTGGGGTACCACAGGGATCAGTGCTTGGACCGGTCCTATTCAACATCTTCATCAGTGACATTGCATAGGACCTAGAAAGCAGAATTTCCCTATCCACTGATGAAATAAAGCTCTGTAACAGAGTAGACACACCAGAGGGTGTAGACAGACTGCGAAGGGGCCCTGCAGAAACTTGAAGAATGGTCAGGGGTTTGGCAGTTGAAATTCAATGCAAAGAAGTGCAAGATAATGCATATGGGGCCCAAAAACCCTGGCACAATATATCAGTTGAGGGGTGAGGATATAGCATGCGCCAAGCAGGAAAGGGATCTTGGGATTATCATATGTGATGACCTCAAGGTGGGGAAACAGTATGACAAAGCAGCAGGTAAAGCAACTAGATGCTGGGATGCAAAGGCAGGGGCATCGCCAGCAGGAAAAGGGAGGTCATAATTCCACTATACAAGACACTAGTGAGGCCCCACCTGGAGTTTAGTGTACAGTTCTGGAGACCTTACTTATGTAAGGACATAGACAGGGTAGAGAAGGTTCAGAGGAGGGCAACAAAGATGGTATATGGATTGCATCACAAGTCCTATGAGGACAGGTTGAAGGAATTGAATATGTACTCCCTGGAGGAAAGGAGGAAGAGAGGGATGTGTTAGAGACATACAAGTATCTTACAGGGAGGAACAGGGTGCAGGAATACACTATTTTTAAGCGAAAAAGATGTTCCGGAACTAGAGGGCATAGGATGAAGTTGGAGGGAGGATGATTCAGAGGAAACGTGAGGAAGAATTTCTTCACAGAATGGGTGGTGGACAAGTGGAACACCCTGCCAGAGGAAGTGGTGAGGGCTGAAACAATCATGGGATTTAAGAATGCTTGGGATAGACATAAAGGAATTCTGGAGGTCAGGGTTAAGGGGCAACAGACTTCTAGGAAAACATAAAGTGAACTTACAGGCTCAAATGGGCAGACTGGGTGGGCCGTAGGCCCTTATCTTCTGACACTGTCTATGTATCTATGTATCTCACTAGTGAATTATACAGTAGGAACACCACCTCCCTTCTGCTAGAAATCCCCCTCTCTATTCACCTCAGCATCTACTAGCCTTACCTACTGCCTTATCACACTACCCTGCCATGCTGAGCTCATCAGATATGATTATCCTGAGGTCCCTTTTTTTACTTGATAATGACTGCAAGTAACTTCTTCCCATCTTATACACAGCTCCCGGGTTTCCCCACCAAGGTGCATGACTTTGCACTGTTTGGCATTGAAATCCAGCTGCCACACCCTAGACCACTCCTTTAACTTCTTCTGATCCTTTTGCATTCCCTCCATGAATTCCTGAGTGTTCACCCTGTTGCAGATTGTTGTGTGATCTGCAAAGAGACACACCTCCCCCCCCAATTCCTCAGCAATGTCACTTGTGAAGATATTAATGAGGACTGGTCCCAGTACTGATCCCTGTGGCACCCCACTTGTCACCCTCCTGCCCCCCCGAGTGTCTGCCATTTACCACTAACCTCTGCTTCCTATCCTTCAACCAGTTTGATACCCAGCTTACCACTTTCTCTCCAACCCTCAGGCTGCTTAGTTTCTTTATTAGCCTCTTGTATGGCACAGTGTTGAAGGCCTTGCCAAAGTCCAAATAGGGCACATCCTCTGCCCTCCCCTGACACACCTTCCTAGTCATGCATTTGTCCTATCTTCTCCATAGTCCTTATGTACATCTACCACTAAAAAATTAATTTGTCTGGGCTTCTTCTCTCTTCTGCTCTGTTTCCGGGGATCTTTGTATCCATTATTTTTTTCTGCCTCCCCGGTTGACTACTTTAAATGCCCATCAAAGTAGCATCTTGACCTTCCACTCATTTCCCTCCCAGAAGGATGGAGGCCATTTGCTTTGCAGAAGACTCTATTCCCCAAGGTAAGACCCCAGTCCCGGATGTAGCCAAAACCCTCCTCCCTGCACCATGCCTTCAACTACTCATTGAAGACCCTGGTACGGTGCTCCCAGCCCACCCACCCATATACAAGTAGGGAAGTGGTGAAGAACACTATGTGAGCTACTTGCTTCAGCCCCCTGCCCAGCTTTCTAAAACTATCCAGCACCACCCCTGCTGCATCCCTTGCCAGATCATTTGTCCCCAGATAGACAATGACATCCAGGTCCCCCTCCTGCCTGCCCCTAGGGATCCTAAGCATCCACTCTGTATACCTCCATGCTGAGGCACCAGGTAGTCACCTCACCTTCCTCTTTCTCTGCTGTTCCGCTCCTACAACTACCTCTCTTATGATTGAGCCCCCCACCAGATGTTGCTTCTTCCTCCTCTGCTGAGTTCCTCTGCCTCCCATCTTGGGGCCTCAATGGTGGAGGACCCTTACATCCTCTCTGGCCACTACCACAGGGGCCTTTTTCTCATAGTCCTATCATGCCAGAGTGCTGAATAAGTTGTGTAGTGGCACCAGCTGAGGAATGTGCTTCTGACCTTCCACCCCCACCCTCCCAGAGCCCACCACAGTCCTTCTGGTCCCTTTCCTTGGCACCCTCTGAGGCAAAGATAGTAGACTTGGTAGCCCCTGAGTGGGGTGAAGAGGGGAAAATATAATGTATGGTTAATGGATAGGAGACAGAGAGTGCTGGTAAATGGCACTCACTGAAATGGTGGGAGCTTGACAAGAGGGGAGTCACAGGGCTGAGTACAGGGGCCAGTCCTCTTCAATGTTTTCATAAGTGACATTGCTGAGGAACTGAAAGGAAAGGTGTGCCTTTTTACAGAAGATACCAAAATCTGCAACAGGGTGGACACTAAGGAGGAAATGGAGAGAATGTGTAGGGATCTTGGGTAACTTGGGGAGTGGTCAAGAACATGGCAGTTAGGGATCAATATCAAAAAGTGTAAACTTAGGAACCCAAGAACAGAGTATAAGATGGGGGCAGTTCCTGACAGTCACCAAACAGGAAAAGGATATTGGGGTTATCATCATATCTGAGAACCTCAAATAGACAGGGTGGTGTGACAAAGCAGTGAGTAGGGCTACCAGGATGCTGAGTGCATAAGAAGGGATATCTCCAGCAGGAGGAGGGAGGTGGTACTGCCACTGTATTACTTGCTGGTGAGACCCTACCCCCCAAAGTGCTGTGTCTGGTCTTGGAAGCCACACCTTAGAAAGGACATAGAGAGGGTAAGGGCAGTTCAGAGGAGGTCAATTAAACTGGTGCAGGGGTTCCATGAGAAACTGTACAAGGAGAGACTGAGGGATCTCAACATGTACACCCTGCAAGAGAAGGAGTGAGAAGTGACATGATAGAGACCTACAAGTATTCACAGGCATGAACAGGGTGCAGAACAGGGAGTCTTTTTCAAATTAGGGGAGTTCCAGAACCAAGAAGCATGCAATGAAACTGGGGGTGTTAAAGAGAGTTGTGAGGAAATACTTTTTTACTGAAAGGGTGGCAGATACCTGGAACAGACTGCCAGCAGAAGTGGTGAAGGTGAAAACAGTGGAAAGCATCAAGTATGCGAGGGATAGACATAGGTGTGCATTAGGAGGGAGTGTCCTGGAAACCAGCTGGGTCAGTGCAGATAGATTTGGCAGGGAACATCTGGGCAAACTGCATGGGCCAAGTGATCATGTTCTGCTGACAAAGTCTGTTTCTATGTTTCCAGTTGGTATTTGAAAATGTTATCAGCAAATCTTTTTTCATTTGGATGTTAAAGGAGTGAGATCATGCCACGTAAAAGATAGTATAGTGTGGTAGATCTTTGAAATTAATTTACAAGATGTAGAATCTGGTCTTAGCAAACTTTGAATTGGTGATATTGCCAGAGGCCTTAAAGATTTATTTATTTTATTAATAAAGTTCCTGTGCTAGAAATAGCAAAAAAGATAATTGTTTGGAATGTTTAATTCTATTTGTAATTAATGGAATGTTTTAAAAAGCTCTTTATTAAAACAAAGCTCCAACTGAGTAAGTCCTTGATGGTGCCATGTTAAAAAGCTCTAGCTCATGTAGAGGGTTTAAATAAATAATTATTAAAAGTGGGGTGTCTAGACCTAAAATTTGGCAAAGTTTATCATTTTATGAATTCTGGCCCAAACTAGAGAAGAGGAGACAGTGGATTATAGAGGTTCTCCATATTTTTCCTAATAAGTCCAGCAAACAATGTAGCTCTAAGGCTTTTACAGTATATGGAGTTCTGCTCTTTTCTAAAATGCTGTTTACAGAATCCAGATCTTTAAACTAACATTGAATTTGGTGAAGTTGGCCTGCATAGTAATACAATAGGATGTTCAGGAGACAAAGGCTACATTTATTCTTAGGTAGGAATCATAAAAGAATAGAGCCGGTGTGAATGGATAGGCTCAGCACTAACCTTAGCTTGTGCCAGTGCTCCAGGCAGGGCCATATTTAGACTCCCTTGGAGCTCTGCCCAAACCCAGCAGCACAAAGGTGCTACCCATACCACTGTGCCTATGCAAATGAAGGGTCCCCCATGCATACTGGTGCAATGATATTATTTGATATATGCAAAAGCTTGCTTCAGTGCTAAACAGCCCCAGAGTGGTGCTGTCTACCTCAGCGAGGAGGTGAGGGGACAACCATAGATTAAATGGGATCTGTGGTGAGAATGAAGGTAGGAACAAATTGGCAGAGTGGGTGGGCCATTTTCTATGTTTCTATGCTGAAAACCACATCTTACTGTGGCAGTAATGCTGTGCCCCCAAAATATCTGAAGGCAGGGCAGGACAGCTGCACTGCAGCTGTCTTCCTCAATGTCAAGTGTTTCACCCTACCCGCATTATCCATCCTTCATTGTAAGGCTTTATCACTGGTCATCTAGTGGCCCCCCATCCCCTGATCACCCATCCTGTAGTCTAAAGTCAGATCCCTGCTGTTCTAGTGGCCCCCAACCGAGTGCCAACCTCATACCTGCCCACCCACTGTGGACTCCCTTCTCACAACCCTGCCTTCCACTCCAATCACCACTCACCATTCAAATGGGAGCAGAATGGTGGCTGGCACCGTCCTTCACTCACCTCTTCAGCCATCTGCCATCTAACTGCCACGGAGCTCAGTTACATATGTAGTCACACTCCGTGACTGTCAGAGATATGTGATCACTCTCCATGACTGTCTGATGGTACTCAGCATAGATGAGTGGAGGATTGTGCCAGCTGCCACTCTGATCCCATCAGAATGGTGAGCAGTTATTGGGATGAGGGGTGGAGGGGCAGGGGTCCTCAGTGGGTGGGTGGGAGTGGGGGAGGCACTTGGTTGGGCAGTGGGTGGCCACTAGACCAGCAGGGATCTGACTTTACAATGTAGCATTAGTGATCAGGGGGTTGGAGGTACCACTAGACTACAAGGAATCTGAATTGACAGTGTAGGATGGGTTATCATGGGGTGGTGACTGCTGCATTGGCACTAGGGGTCCTCTGCATCCATGCAAATGAGCCCATAATGGGCATACAGATGGCCTTAGTGCCTTGCACACCCACTGAGTTCATTTCCATGCTAGGCCTGAATATGGCATATAATACATCTGGGGCTGTCTAGTTTCTGGCAGTACTATCACTCAGAGCTGGCGGTGCACTATCACGAGCACAGCACAACAGGCTGCGATGTGTTTGCGTCTGGGTCCAAATATTGGGCCCAATTTTGTTAACGTTATCCCTGGTTTCTTACCTTTCCACAAAAAGTTTGTTATATATTTATATAATGATTGAAAATAACTGTCTGGCAATGCAATGGGGAGCTTTTGGAACAGAAACAGAAATTTAGGTAGTATTGTAATTTTTGTGGCATTCATCCTTTATATCAGAGTCCAGGGTAATGATGTCCCGTTTTCTAGATCCCTGGCTGTTTTTGTAATGGTGGTAGACAGTTTAATTCATACATGTCATTGTAGTTGTTAGATAGTATTACCCCAAGTTATTTAAGGTTAGGTGTCTCCTTTGGTTGGGGATTTGTTGCTGGCATGAGAGATGCGGTGTCCAGTCTTAATCGATCAGATTTTGGCCAGTTGATTTTATACCCTGGTGCTTTACCAAAGGTTTCTTATTAACCTGTATATGCTAGGTAGTGATCTATTTAAAGATGTTAATGTAACACAAAAACATAGACTTTGTCATCAGTAAAGGACCACTTGGCATAACCAGTCTGCCCAGATGGTCCTTGCCTAGTCTGGCTCTGCAGAAATAAACAGGTTTCTGGCAACCTTCCCTCCTCCTTGCCTACTTTATTTATTAATATTCCTCTATGTCTATCCTTCATAATCTTGAAGTCCCCTACTGTTTTTATCACCACCACATGTGCTGGCAGTCTGTTCCAGGTGCTTACAACTCTTTCAGTGAAGTAGTAATTCCTCACATCTCTCTTAAATTCCACCCAACCCAGCTTCATTGCATGCCCTCTGATCCTGGTGCTCTTTCAAATTTAAAAGACACTCCCCATTGCATCCTGTTTATCCCTGTGTGGTACTTGTAGATTTCTGTCATGTCACCTCTCACTCTTCTCTGTTCCAGGGTATACTTGCTGAGATTCCTCACTCTCTCCTCATAGGACTTTTGGTGCATACCCTGTACCATTTTAGTTGCCTCCAGCCTGCCTAGTAGATACATTAGCTACATAAAGACGTATTTTACATTCTTTCTTATCAACAGATACTCCCTTAATCCCATTATGGCTCTGGCTAATGGCCAAAGCAAATGGGTAGGAGATAATAGGCATCCTTTTTTTTTTTTTTTATTTATTTAGTTGTTTATCCAGGAGTAGCACCCTAAGCTGAAAGCTTTTTTTACAGGAGCGACCTGGGAGCACAGGGAAGTTAAGAGACTTGCTCAGGGTCACACAGTATGCAAGTGGAAGCTGTGGGATTCAAACCCTGGTCTGGTCTGCTGGATGTCACCAGATTTGCAGCTCAGAGCCTTAAGCCACTGTGCTATACTGCCTCCCCTTGTCATGTGCTAAGTTCTACATCAAATTTCTGTGATAAATCATGATTAGTCCCAGTCTGTGCCTTGTCATTTTCAATGAAGCATTCTGATCCTGTTACAAAAGTTGGAGCCTAAACCCATTTTGTTCCTTATATTGTGAATGTAGTCCCAGGGCTAAATGCATCTTCAGTATCTAGTATTAGAAGAGATGTACTTGCTTGGTTCTGCAATTTGACTGTGTTGCTGGATCATCTGATGTTAGTGTTTAACTAGCAATAATAAAGCCCATCTGGTCAGAGTATATGAGCAATGGAATCAATGTTTCTAATCTAGTTTCAAGAACTTTAGTGAGTGTTTCTAGATCTGAATTAAGTACAAAAATGGGTCTATATGAAGTACATAATGTGGGTTCTTTATCCTTTTTCAGAAATACTGTAATTATGACTTCATAAAATGAATCTGGCAAACAGCCAATATCAATAAAGTTATTCAATTGTGTTAAGAGCCTGTCAAATCTCCTATAAAAATCTATAGGAATACCATCAGATCCATGATCGGACTGCATCAGATGTTAAATTAGGTAATGACACATCTGGTAAGAGTAAGTTTATACCATTTGGTACTGCATATCTTTCTGAGGAATATAATAGGGAATAATATTTACTAAATGTGGTATTTATTTGCTCCAGTGAAGGAAATTCACTCCCTTTTGATGATCTAATACTAGTTAGAAGACAAAGGACCTCTGTGCGCAAGCATTGAGGCAATGGTTACCCCAAAGGGCATTTGGCCGGGAAGCTAAGTTTCAAAGAAATACAAAATCACACATGCCCCCACAATGCAAAGCATCATGGGCTGCATACACAAATCACCACAGAATATTATGCTGGTTCAACTTTAAGCAGAAATGCATGGTGCCAAAAGGCCTCTCACACAGTTTGCAAAGGGTGCCAACAGAAGACATAGACAAGTGTATGAATCTTTCTGATCATTCACTTGTTATTTATTAATGACATAATTTTATTGGGTTTGTCAACCATATTATAATAATATGCCTTTGATTTTAATATTAGTGCTACTTTTTTGTTAACAGTAGATTGCATTGTATTTTAGTGTCATAAACAGTTTTTTTTTAATAGCTTCTGTTGGAGAGATGATATACGTCTCCTCTAATTGTTTGATTCTATTTTCCAACCAGTTTAATTTATTATTAATAATTTAAAACTTTTTCGCTGAATATAAATGGGGATCCCTTGTATATGGGCTTTGAAGCAGCCTCACAACATTAGTCTGATGCATCTTCTGGATTGTTGTTTATGAAGAACAGGAGAATTTTATTTTTTAAGCACATTATAATATTCTTCATCTTTAATTAATAATGGATCTGACCTCCAACATTTCTGTTTCATAGGGGTATAATGTGAAATTCAATTATTGTAATATTCTTTTCCTGTAATTTGGTGATGTATGTCAGCTAATGACAAAACAAAGCCTATTCTGGAATGAGATTGATGAACCACAGAGAAAAAGAAGCATTTAATTTGGGTTGGGCTGTAATGCCTCCAGGGGACTACCAGATTTAGGTGGGTTTTTTTTTTTTCTTTTTCTCCCCCCTGGTCCAACTGGCCCCCAATCCCCAACCACCTCAGCCCATTCACCACTAACAACTGTCTGCCCTAGTGCTTATCTCCTCTGGTGGGGTCAGCGGGGTTCCCCAACCCCTGCTGTCAATCAGAATCTCATTATGCTGGAGGGATCCTGTTGGTTGCATGTCGGGTTTATGGGTGTCCAACACCATCCTGCTGCCAGCTGGTGTTTTCTTGATTTTCTCCCTGATGGTGCATGGCATGCAATGATGTTGTGATACACCCTACATGCTGCCACATGATGTGCATCAACACCTGCCATGCACCCCCCTTGCTCTGGCAGTCCCAACATGTCTATTCCCCAGCTTCTGCTAGAGTCTAAACATTCACTAGGCTCTGTAATTCCTCCCCTCTGGAGCATGAGAGCAGTCCTGAAGATGCTCGATCCACCACCCCCTGGCTGACTTTTCAATGCCCTGAGTTTGCTTCCAAATCTGAGTTGTTGGCACCACAGCAGTAGCGCTGTTTACGTCTTTATATAAGTTTTAACCTTGTAACAGCAGAGGGTTTTATTCTGTACCTCATTTTGATCTGTGTGTGATATTGTTGATTGTTAGATGAAAATTACCATACATAATTAAAAGAAAGTGGACATGACACCAAATTTAGGAAGAATTCAGAAAAAGATCTCTGGATTAGTTTCACTAGGTGCATACTGTATATATAGAATTTGCAATAGTAATTTTTTGACCTGGTGGAATAATGTTTTGAATTACATAGCTACCTAATGTGTCAGACAGTGTTCTTCCTAGTTTTATCATTCTATTGTTTTTTTATCAAAAGTTGTAATCCCTTTTGCATTTGGTTGAAAAAATGATGCAGTACCATCACCCTATTTGTTCTCAAGAAACAGAAATTCCTTGTGAGTAAAATGTGTCTCCTGTAGTAAGATTATATCTGCTTTCTTTCTATGTGCATAATTCAGAATTTTTCATAACTTGCAAAGATATCTCAAGCCCTCAACATTCTCACATTCCCAGACAAAATGTGTATTTCTGCACACATAATTAAACTCTATATTAAATCTTACAATGGACGTTGTTGTGTAAATTACAAGACTAATGTTCAGTGTTGCCAAAAACCATCTAGCAAAGTTTCTCACTGTTTTGGCCCCCAAATTCCTCCCCATCCCAACTCTCCCCCTTCCAATACACTGCATGTGCTTCCCTTACCCTTTCCTGGACTTTCTTCCATCCCTCCCCCTCCACCATTCAGTTATTAACAAAGACAGCCAACAGACAGACATACTTACCCTCCTGGGTGAAGAAATGAGAAGTTATCCATTGCAACAACCTTAAATCACAAATGATGCACTTGTGATGTGCCGTTCTCTACATTAATGTCACTCTGCATAGCTCAAGATAGATCAAGAGCCAAGATGGCCAACAGCACAGAGTAGGTGAAGCAGGAGCTCTGTATACAGCCCTTATATTTATGTTCCTATGCAGTGTTATGCTATTTGGAAAGGTTGCTTCTACTCACCAGTGCTAATGGATTCAGTGTAGATATGTCAAAATCTGCTTAATCAGTCCACAGGGTGAAAGATATCTTTAAGTTATTCCAGTCCAAAAGAAGGCAGAGAAGGGAGATTAGATACAGCCATATGCTGCCAGAAAAAACATTGGTGTACAGAGCTGGTGAATCTGAGGAACTGTAAAGCAAACTGATCCCACAATACACACGGACATGAATCAAGCTATGTTGAAAGTAATTTCAGGAAAAAAATCTTTACAGGGATATTCAGTGAAAACCACAGAGGAGGTGATTCAGGGAAAACCGACGGCTGTTCCCATTTTGGCGATATTGAGGGACAGCTCAAATAAAGCAGAAATACAGTGTGAGAAGTTCAAGATATGCATATGCCTTACAAACTGTAACAAATCTCCAGAAAGACATGACTGCTGACAAACTGAAAATACTTCTAATACCTCTAATACCAAAACAGTGTGGAACTGTGTGGGGGGTAGTAATTTTAATCAGAATGGAACTGTCAACTCTGCATTTCAGGAGGTGTGATCCTGGCCTTGCCTTAACCTCATTTTTAACTTCAGCCTCAGCTGCAATAGACAACAATACTCACAACATCGACAGGTAAAATCCAAAACCCTTGGTATGTAAGTGGGAGCTCACAAGATGAAACTTACTGGACAGTAGACATTTGTACTGATTTATAGCAAATGAGGCCAGCGATACATACAGAGTGACTTTGATAAAGTTCATCACACAATGTCAGTGGGACTGGCAGTATAGCCTAGAGGTCAGAGTAATGAGCTGTGAAGGAGCTTTCTACATCCAGCAGACCTAGGTTTGATTCCCACAACCTTTACTTGCATACCATGTGACTTTGACCAAGTCACTTAACCTCTCAAGTGCTCCAGGGTCACCCCTGAAAGCAGACCTTGTGCCTACCGGGGCCTTACCTGGTTAAAAAGAAATAAAAATGTCTTGCTGATGAAGTGTCAAATATCAACACTAAAACAGAAGCTTTAACAACAAGCACTACAGAGCTAGAGGATTGGGCCAGTAGTATTTTGCATCCTTTGTCTGAAACTGTGTCTTACCAGAAAATTCAGTTAACTTCTGTGAGAAACTTCAGGATCAAAAAGATAGAGCATGCAGGGGAAATCTCAAACTGGTTCGTATTCCTAAAGGTATTGAAAGTTCAGAAGACCCACTCTCCTTTCTGAGTAGCTCATCACCATCTCTTTTGGGTGAAAATACCCAGATGAAGTTATCCCTTTCAACAGAGCTCATAGAAATCCCAACAAAAAAATTTCCAACCTGCCCTCAAAACATGCTTATCCACATACAGTCTTCATTAAACCACACAAGTTCCAAGGGGAGATTTTAAGAAAAACATGGATTGATAGAGAGCTTGATCTTAGAAAATATAAATTTTCCAGTATACCTAGATTTTAGCCACGTAAGCTTACAACAGAGAAAATCCTTCAAATAACTTCACAGTAACTTTAAGATAAATAAGGATTAAATATTCATTGTTTCCTCCAGCTAAATAACAATTCTACTTGAATGAATGCTTAAGATGCTTCACAAATGTAGCAGAAGCCTCTCAAGCCCTTGCTGCTTTAGAGATTCATCCTAGTCAAGTTCGAGTATCAGCATTCCAGGCTACTGTTGACAAAACACAGCTGCCATTATCATCTAGAGTAGACCTCCTTTGCTTTGAAAACTCTGTCATAAGTAACAGCTCTGCCAATTTGTTGTCACTAAATACCCAACGGTGACTGAGATGGTGCACGCTGGCCCCTATTTACAGTTGGGATCTTCGGATCCTATAAGAACTTTCAAACTACCAGAGCTGCTATTTCAACCAAACCCACACATGATGAGCTTTCAGACCCACAAGAAAGGATTTAATGGACAACCTGATTTAAGACACAAAGTACAAGGATTCTGAAACAAGACCTAAGAGTTTACTAAAAAGGATAATTCATCTTCATCTTATCTATGGATAACTTTTCTTTTTATACATAATTTATGCTCCATTGGCATGTACCTGCAAGACTCCCCTCCATCCTGCTTCTCTGAACCCCCCCCACACCATCTTCAACCTCCCCAGGACTTACTGACTGGTCTGAGTACCTCCACACTTTCCCCTGTTGTGAAGTCAGGAGATGGAGGAAGTGCCATCCTCCCTTCCGAAGTCCAACTATCCAGTTTTGGCTATCAGCATCCTAGTATTGGGATGATTGATGGATCAGTGGCAGGGCTTCATGAATGGCTGCTCCACCACCATTTTCCTCCAGTTTTCCTCCCGGTCAAGTTGCTGGAGCACGCACATCAGCATGCAGGTGTGAAGGTATGCACATGCTGGAGAGTCCCACAGCACTTCCCACTACTGTCACTCCTGTCCCACACTGTCACCAGGCCTTCACCTTGTGGCAGTCATTCAGCAAAGCCACCAGTCAACCTTCCCCGGGAGGGCAGATCAGTCCCTGGAATGCTCAGTCTGCTCCCTCCCTCCCCAGCCAACCCTTAACATCCCCTGTTCAGTTCCAAACATGCATCACTGACAGGGAATGAGGTGTTGCATCCAGTTTCTCAACACTCAGTGCTACAAGGCTGGTTTCTGTTGATAACTTTTCTGTTTTCTCTTCCTTTCCTCCTTTGTTTTTGTATACCGTTTCTCTTGTTCTCTTGTCCCCTTTTTAATGAATGCTTTCTATTTTTTCCTTTTATTTCTCTCTTTGGCTTATGATTATCTGAATTCCATCTGAACTCTAAATAGTGAATGCACAAAGACATGTAGACATAACTACATGAAGACCAGTAGAAAGACTTACTTAAGAACTACTGTAAAAAACTATAAATATTAACTATAAACTGCACTTATGCATTCATATTTATTCAAGTTCAAGGGTATATTAAATTCAAAACTTTAGTGTTCTTTGGTGTAAAACAAATTCAAGGGAGGGGGTCTGAGACAGGGTTGGAGAAGGAGGAAAGAGAGGGGAAATAGGGAAGTAACAGACTACTGGTTCTGAATGCTCTACAATTACTCTACAACTTGGGATTAAACATCAGTGTGGGTTCTATAGAAAGAGAACAACTCTGAATAAAAATAACATACAATAATGTTGAAAGGAGGGGGTGCTGCATGGGTTTTTAAGTGATGGGTATTATATCAGCACCCTCTAACATGGTTCTGAAATAACAGTGACACTTATAAAACATCTCTTGTACACTGTTCTTTCTTTTTTTTGTTGCTACCTATCCATACTGTGGTGATGGGGAACCCCTACTGCATTAACCTCTGGCCATGGGTGGGACCATTCCACAAAGTAGTAGGTGTCATCAAGGATTCTCTGTTCCTTCCCCTTTGACAACACATTCCAGTTGGGTACTACCTGAGTACAGTACCTTACCTCCCCAACTGGTGTAACTAAGAGCTGCCACGGGTAGGGAATGCTGCACAGGACTAACCTGGAGACCTGCAGGAGTGTGAGACGCTGGCTCGGTAAGCAAGGACACTGACACTTGGATTGTTGGAAAAAAGGGACATTTTTACTGAAAAAAGTGAAATAAATTTCTGAAACAGTCATGAATGGCACAACACTCCTTGTAAAAAAATAGCAACAAATACACATAAAATTAGCAGTACAGTCATCACTTTACCTCTTTCCCAAAAAGACACACACACACACACCACTAACCTTCTTTTTCTCTTTGCCATGAACACCATCCCACAAATCTTCTCGTACTCTTTTACCTGGAGACTGCAGCCACTCACCAACCACCAGCCCTCCAGCACATTCACTTTACCCCTGGAGACTGCAGGCACTGACCACCCACCAGCACTCCAGCTGCCAAACAAGCTAATCCCAGGATAAGCACCCTCACTCTGGCCTTAATCCATGAGCTTGTTCACACTGAAACTATAAGGGAGTACAGTGACTACTAGGCCTTATCCTACCTCAGTCAGCCTACTGACCCCTTCTGCCAGATACCCACCCTGGTATCTATAACACAATTGCTATACTCATCATTCTGTATTCAAAAACAATTAGAAATCACTAGGTATGTCTACACATAAAATCACTGTAAAACATTTAGGAATGACAGTAGCATAAAACATATTGGATACTGGTGCATTAAAAACTTTGACATTGCCCCCCCCCAGTCCACACACTATTCAGTCCTTCAGATGACAAAAGTCTCTTTAAATTCAAAAGGATTGAAGTAAATTCTCTATAAATTCAATGTCACTTGACTTTTAAAATAGTCCCCAAACTGTATAAATAAGGTTTTGTAAAATACCACACACCTTTGGATTTTCTGAAGAAATTATTTTGTTGGAATTGCTGAAGAATTGTTGGAGGGCCCTCTTGAGTCAGCAGTTTCAGGCTGAAATCAGAAGAAGTGATGAAGAAGAAGAAGAAGAATGCTGTATTGATCAGTCATAGACCATTTCAAATTTTAAAAAGTATAATACATATTTTAAATACAATATAAATAACAAATATTCAATTTTCATAATACAATATAAATGTATAAAGTGGTAAGTTTTCATCAATTAAATACCATCAAAAACTGGACATAGGAATTTATTAGTCTTAGTGCTATACATAGCTTTCCTAAACAATTTCCTTCTAAGACATATGTCTAATATCTATTTATTATGCAAAGCTGCTTTTTTTAATCCTATTACGTATTCTGTCAATATTTAACAGATAACACACAACTTAATGCACAATTATCTCATCCTCAGATGTTAAAAAAAAGATTCAGGAGCAGGTTTAGATCTTTAGTAAGTTTAGTACTACATATTGGTTCTAACCATGTCTTCCTGGGGGAGCTATACAAACGGCACACAAAAAAACACATGTGCTAAATCCTCCTTACTGGTCATAGTACATGAACAGTATTTAGCATGTGGAGATATATTCTTATTAAACCTTGCAGAGAAAACATTACTGGCAAATACCTCATATCTATATCTTGTATAAATAACTCTCAGATTATAGTCAGTAAGTATATCTAGGTAGAACCTGTAACAATGTATATTATCATTTTCTACTAGCCACGGGGAAATGCGTAACTTAAAATTATTTTGCAAATCCAAATTTTTATAATAATCAATTATCTTGTTTGTAAGAAAAGTTTGATATTTTAAACTGATTGTAATTCCTCTGGATATGTAGTTATTAAAGTATTCAAGTCCTAATACCTGTAATAGCCTGGTTATAGAAGTCAACCATGCAGAACATAATTGACCTAAGCTATTCCAATTACCCTTTTCTTTTAAACATAAGGCCATGAGCCTCTCTGGGCTACGCTGTAAATTTCTTAGCTTCAAAGTGAGCCTTGAGCCGGGAAAGTCCCAATTTTGCCCTAATCAGTGTAACAGGCATAGAATTATGAAGACCCATGCTACTTCTTAATAATTTGTTTAGTGGAATCTCTAACTTGTTAAAGGCACTAGTGTCCCAGATGTCACCTCCATACAGGGCTTGTGAATAATATTTAGCTTTTACTGCTACTAACAATGGCCTAATTGTATTGCCTCTGCATTTTTTGTTAAAGATAAGAAGGGAGGTGGCAGCTTGTTTAAGTTTAATTATCAGTGTTTGTATATGTTTAGACCACTTTCCATCAGAAGTTAATAATAGGCCCAAATAAAGATAGCTTCCTATATCTTTCAATCCTTCCAATATTTTTTAACAATATTGGTACCAAAAGTTAGTATCTGGCTTTTTTTGTTCATTCACTTTAAGATTATACAAGTTTGCATAGTTAGTAAGAATATTAAGTTTAGCCTGCAATCCTGACTGCATTAAGGATAATAAAACCAGATCATCAGCATATGCCAATACACCACAATATTTGTTCAAAACCCTCAGTGAGTCTGTCTGCAAATTCTCCAACTGCCTCAACAATGTGTCAATATAAATACAAAACAGCAGGGTGGCTAACACACATCCCCGTCTGACACTCCCATTAGTAGGAAAAGTGGTAGATAACTGCCCATCTTTACCCATTATGAGTTGTGCCTACAAATCAGTATACAATTCTGTAACTATTGCAATTAGATCCAAAGAAAAACCTCTTCCCTGCATTAATTTCCATAATGATTCCTGGTAGAGCATGTCAAAGGCTGACATAAGTCTATGAAGGCAGCATATAATTTTTGCTTACGTATAACAACATATTTCTTATATAAATGTCTAAATGAAACAATGATCTATTGTACAATAACCTGGGTGGAAACCAGCCTGCATTTCTGGAAGACCCTCCAGATTTCTTAATTGTTCTGCAAGTCTGCTCAATATTAACGTGGAGAAAATTTTCCCCAAGTTATCAAGTAGGGAAATAGGTTTATACATAGTCAGATCCTTTTTGTCCCCCTTTTTAAAGATTGAAATAATCAGGGCACCTTTAAAAGAACTGGGAAAACTTAGGTTATTACAGCATGCATTGAACAAATTTACAAGTACCATTGCCCATAGGGTTGGTCGTAACAAATAAACTTCAGCTTGTACTAAATCTGGTCCTGGAGCTTTTTGATGTTTCAAAGAAACTATGGTTAAATACACTTCAGTAATTGTAAAATATTTAAACATTGGCATATCAACATTGTTTATGTAACTAGATGTCTTAAATTCTGGATTATAATTTTGTTTTGAATAATAATCCTTCCAGGTCTCAAGAGGAATATGAGAATCAACTTCAAATTTTAATGTGTTAGTTCCCTTAGCAACTAGTAGCCAGTAGGATTGGTAATCATGTTCATTAATGATCTTTAACATATTTTGCCATTGCTTATGTTTATTTATTTAGTTTTTGTTTACCGAGTGGGTGTGCTAGCCATTGCAATAATTATTTTCAGACACAGCCTGGGAAGTTACAAGCAAAACAGTACCGTCACAAAGCACAGGGTGGGATAACAACATCAGGGGTACAGTTTTGACATTAACAGTAAGGTACAATGAATGAATTACAATAGCAGGAAATATTTTTTAACAGTGAGACAAATGAAATAACATCAAGGATACAGTTTAACAGCAAGAACATGGTCTGTCTAGTGGATAAGGTAAATAACAATAAAGTGCCTGTCATATAAGAAAATTAGTACAGGGCCAGGGTAAGTGCCAGCAGCAAAACAAAAGACATAATATCAATCAGCAATATCAACATTCTAATTTGACAATACCAAATAGTTGTTGTCAGAGGTATGAAGTTAGACCACAGCAAAAGCATTAGAGTGAAACAGTGAGAGAAGGCCTAGGGAGGAGCAGAAGCAAGGCATAGTTATTTTCAGAAAAGGAGCAAAGAATATTGTGAGACCATTAAGAGGGGGATCTAGGAGCAATAGATGGGGGAGTGGTCATTTATGGTGTCTGTTAGGGTACCTGCAGATTTCATCCTGTCAGTGCAATTAGTTAGTATACAGTCTATCAGTGTACCAGAGTTTGAAGCAGATGTGGATCTAGTGAGGCAGTTTATTATTTGATGTAGGTTATGTCCTTTTACCAGAGAGAGGAGAGCGTTTTGTACATTGCCAATCCAGTTTAAATTAAGGTCATCCAGGATAAGAACCTCATTGTAGCCAATAGCAAGGGAAACCATTCCAAGCAATCCTTCGAGGCCAGTGATACAACTTTTTGGAGGGTTGTAGGTGCAAATTATATGCAGTTTTTTAGGCACACAAGAGGAGGGTCGTATGAAGGGATTCACAGGAGGAGAGGGCTAGGGAGCAGCGATGGAAAGATTAAGATGAGATTTGTAATAGATTGCAACCCCCCCCCCCACCTCTCTTAGGGGGTTGTCTGTCACATCTAAGTAAATTATAGTCTGGGAGGGTGCACGATGCATCAGGGATGGCTTGAGCCATGTTTCAGACAGTCAGAGAACATCAGGGCAATAGAGATTTACCCAGGCCTCCAATTCAGGTAGATGACAGGGCAGGCTTCTGATGTACTCAAGTTTTTTTCCTGCCAAGAATGTTTTATATTGTTCTCTAGCTTTATTCAATATTTTATATGGTTTATCATACCTCTGCAGCTTAACTTCTCTAATCTCTGATTTAGTGCTTTCTTTGCTAAGCGACATTCGTCATCAAACCAAGTATGCGTACTAATATTGTCCCTATCATAACTCATATTTCCCCCCAAAAAAAATTATATATAGTTCTAATTTGTGCCAAACAAGAACATATTTGTTCTTTTAAGCCTGCAAAATCATGATGTTCCATATAAAGTGAAGGAAGTCTGTTCTCCAAAAATTCACTAATACGTCCTTCCTTTGCTTTAGTCCAGTTAGTTCTTATATTTCTATGTATTACCAATGATGGAAGTGCTAAAGGTCCACTGTTGTCAGTCTTCTGTTTTTTTTATGTCAAAAGAACTGGTAAATGATACCTCACTACTTTAATAGGTATACTAAAGGTATCCCAAACAGACATATCTTCATTCCAAAATATATAGTCTATAATAGGGGCCTAGAGGTGAGGGACCCATTGGCAGGGAGTGATCACACCACAGTCTAGTTCTTCCTGGACCTGGGAAGGAGGAAAGCCAAACAAGGATGGTAGTAACTGACCTTAGGGGTGCAGACTTCAGGGAGATGGGAAGGATCCTTAAAGATCATTTGGACAGGATAAGGCTGGATATGGATGCTGATAGCAGGTGGGAGATCATTAAGAGGGGAATACAGGAGGTTACCAGTTCTTGCGCAAGGGAAATGTGCAAATTCGGTAAGGCTAGAAAACCCTGCTGGTGGACCTGGGAGGTTCAGGAAGTGGTACGGGACAAGAAGGTGGCCTATAGGTGCTTCAAGCACTCAAGGAGTGAAAGGGATCAGGGGGAGTATGAGCGGACAGCCAAAAGAGTAACCAGGGTGGTGAGAGCAGCTAAGGTGAAAAAGGAGTAGTCCTTGGCCAGGGGGATCTGGAGGGAGGACAAAGGGTTCTTTAGATACATAGGGGGAAAAAAGGAAAGTAAGGGGGCAGATCAGCAGGATAACGATAGGGGAGGGTTGGGCACAGGAGGTGAGGGAACAGGCAGAGGCCCTAAATGAGTACTTTGCATCAGTGTTTACCAGGAGGGATGGAGTGGCTATGTCTTGCAGGGGGAGTGGGGGGCAAACCGGAGGAAGGGATGGGACCAGTAGAGATCAAGGGTCCTGACGGGTCTGTGGAAAGGGAGTGGCCACCATGCACTGGTGGGGGGCCAGCAGTACAGGGTGCAATGGGGAAGGAGGTGAAGGCTGAAATCCCAGTAGAGAGAGCAAGGGAAGCCCTCAGGTCCCTTTGGATGAAGAAAGCACCTGGGCCAGATGAGATACATCCCAGAGTGCTGAGGGAACTGGTGGATGTCCTGGCAGTCCCCCTGAAGGAGGTCTTCAACATCTCCCTGAGGACTGGATAGGTGCCCCAAGACTGGAGGGTGGCCCATGTTGTGCCGATCCACAAGGGGGGGTCCAAGGGAGGAAGTGGGAAATTACAGGCCCATTAGTCTGACATCGGTAGTTGGCAAAGTGATGGAGGCTATCATCAAGGATAGGCTAGGGAGGTTACTGGAGCAAAATGGATATTTGGATGATAGGCATCATGGCTTTGTCCCAGGAAGATCATTTCAGATGAACCTTGTGGAATTCTATGACTGGGTGACAAGGGCCCTGGACCAGGGTAGGCTGGTGGATGTCCTCTTTCTGGACTTCAGCAAGGCATTTTATTTGGTACCCCACAATGGCCTGCTGGCTAAACTGAAGGAAATGGAGGTAGGGAGACAGTTGTTAAGATGAATAGGAAATTGGGTCTCTGAGCATACTCAGAGGGTGGTGGTTGGAGGGCTGGCCTCATCCCCAAGATGGGTTACTAGTGGAGTTCCCCAGGGGTCAGTGCTGGGGCCACTCCTGTTCAATGCCTATGTCTCAGACATAAGGGAGAGGATCAGGAGTAAAATGAGTCTCTTTGCAGATGACTCAAAGCTGGATGTAGTGGTGGATGAGGAGGAGGGAAGGATGGCCTTGCAGGAGGATATGTAGGCTCTGGAAAGGTGGTCAGGAAAATGGAAGCTAAAATTCAATGTGGGGAAGTGCAAGGTTCTGCACCTGGTAGTCAGAAATCCAGGCCAGGTGTATACCCTGGGAGGAGACAAAATTCAAGTCACGGAGGGTGAGAGGGACCTGAGGGTAGTGGTAGATGTCAAAATGAACAACTCAGAGACCTGTAGGAGGGAAGCGGCAAGGGCAAATAGGATGCTGGGATGCATCACCAGGGCAATTACCTCCAGAAAGGTGGAAGTGATCCTACCCCTGTACAACTGCTTGGTTAGGCCACACCTCGAGTATTGTGTGCAGTTTTGGAGACCACATTTAAAGAGGGATGTTACAATCCTAGAAAGGATCCAAAGGAGGGCAACCAAAATGATCTGGGGCCAGGGGGAGAGGACCTTTGAGGAGAGGCTCAGGAAGTTCGACATGTACACCCTGGAGGAGAGGAGGGACAGTCGGGACATGATAGAGGTCTTTAAGTACATAAAAGGGATCAATAAGGGGAGCCCAGTCAGGGTGTTTCATAGGAAGGAGGTGGGGACAATGAGAGGAAATGGGTGCAAGCTTGAAGGGGCAGGCTCAGAGGGTAGAGGAGGAGGAGGAGGTGTTTTTACACTGAAAGGGTGGTAAAGCCATGGAATGCACTTCACAGGCAGCTGGTAGAGGTGGAGACTGTGGCCGAGTTTAAGAGGGGATGGGACAGGTACATGGGGAGGGTAAATCTGACCAGGTCAATGCAGCTGGTACATCTGCGACTGGGGACAGTATAACCCAAGGGGATGGGGAGGACACCAAAATTGGCCCTCAGTGCGGGTGCTGAAAATCAAGCAGACTCAAAAGATAGTTATGCCTATTCTGCTGGCATTTTAGTATGTTAGTATAATATTAAGTCCTCTGGTTGAATAATGTGTGAAATTTCCCTCTAAATCCCCTGTCAATTTGTCATTATTGGGGCCAGGTGGTGAATTGTTAGAAGCTCAATTAGTTTATTTCCCATTTTATTTTTTTATCTAGTGAATTTCTTCAAAATGTATCTACCTCCTTATGACACCAGTTATGAAAATCATTATCAGAGTAGCCATCAAAGGCTCCAATTCTAGCATTAAAATCACCACATAGTAGTGTTTCTTCACACGCAGTAGTAGCTCAGTATGTATGTATTAATTCTTCTAAGGATATCTAAAGTCCTGGTTCATAAAGTTTAGCATTAATTTGGGGGGGGGGTGGTATATGTATTGATTAGACAAATGGAAAACTCTAATTTTTATCAAAAAGGTTTGTACATTGTTATTAGTTAATACAAGGTCAACTTTAATCCCTTTTCCTATTTTCACCCAAGTGGCTAAACCACTGCCAATCTGCCAGTCTTGGCAGTTTTAACACCAGGTACCTGGAAAGTATTGAATCCATTAAGTGAAATATCACAATTTTTAGAATGCCATGTCTCTTACAAGCATATTATGGTAAAGTTGGCTATGTAATCCAGCCAATCTTTATTCACCAATTTGCTACCCAGACCAGCAATATTCCAAGAGATGAGTGAGAAATCAGCTGTCTTAGAATCAGTGTCTAATGCAAAAGAATCTAATAGTCAGTTATCAGATGTTATCAGATCATCATTCCTATTTTTAGTTTCAGTGTTAAATGTTGTCAAATTTACATTCTTTTCAGTTTGATTAATATTGTTTTGCATATTATCTGCCCCCTTAGTGTTAACAGTATTACTAGTAGGCATTTGTTCAGTCATGGTTTCTTCTGGGACTATAAATAACCCCAGTGCATCCAGTTTATTAGCATTTTCTGTTATCTTGTCATAAAGACTTTTGAAACCTACCCTGATAAGCATCAAATCACAATCAGGATCATTTCCTTGCCTATTAACTGTAATGGCACTTTCATTTTCTACGGAGATGCTCAGTAACTGCTCCTGCAAATCTAAAGTAGTGGTTGTTAACTGCTGTGGTTTCTCATTATTGGTTCTCCCTAGGCCATAGAGTAATAATGTCCTGGTCATCCTAAAATTTTGTTCCTGTTGCCTATCTGGCTTTGCCTTTTGGCTTAACCCATTTAGTACAGTATTATCCACAATGTGTACACCCACTCTGTTCAAAAGTGGGGCCATATCAAGAATGGCATTTGCCATATTCTTATTTTGCACCACTATGTCAACACGTCCGATATTACGGCCATTTGTACATCTGTATACATCTAGTATCTCCATCCTTTTATCAGGTAGCTTTAAGGCATGAGTGAACAAATTGTTCAATGCTGTTTCTAATTTGCTTGTGGTCTCATTATGTGTGTTTTTGATCTCAAAAATAAATAACTTCGTAGGACCCAAGTATTTTTCTGTTCTTTGTCTATTATTTGAGTGCCTCTTTATGTAACCAATAGCATAACCATAGTTTTTTAATGCTTCACTGTTAAGCCAAATTTGATTGGCAATATGGAGTACAGTACAAAAGATAAAGAGGCAGTCTATACCATCTATGTCCTCATCAGGCCAGATTTGGGCCACATCATTCTTTACAATATCAGCTCCAGTAGCTGCCCTTAATAGGTGCACAATCTTGTATTGTAAAATTTCGGAGGAGCTGTCATGCTCACACATATAACCACATAGACAAAGTATAGCACATTCTGGGACGTCAACCATCCTTCTCCCTTCCACACATTCCTCTGCAGCTATAGGTTCTTCATCAGTTACTAGAGGTTGTTGAAATATCTTATTATTTTTAATATTTCCAGATGATTCCATTTGCTCCCTTCTTTCTTAAAAGCATCCAAGTTAGACTAAAATCCATTCAATCGGGCAGATATATTTTCAAGCAGTGGAGCATCTACTGATTTCACAGAGACTGGTAGCTCTATACTCTTGTCAGGAACTACACAGTCCTCTGTGCCAACTTTTGTTGGACCTTTGGTTTTGTCAGTGATAGACATATCAGCATTCAAGCTCAGATATGCCTTGGCCAATTCCTGTTTACAAGGATCTTTATTTCACTGTTTTTATTCTGTTCCTTAATGTCTATTAAATAACCCTTTGTAACTTTGTTTTTGTTTTTATTTAATTTTTTCCCCTAAGTTTCCCAGTTTTTTTTCGTTTTTTGGTTTCTTTTACTGGGGTTTCTGGAATTGTTATAGTTGTAAAATCAAGCCTTGATATAGGAGCTTGTAAAGAATTCTCTAACACAATTGAGGGAGATCCTTCCTGAAGACACAGTTTAATTAATTTTTGCAAAATATCATCCAATCTAAATCCATTTAGAGCAACACTTTCCTTTAATGCATCCATCTCAAATCTTAGATTATTTACATGGTCAAGAATCATAAGATGTGCTTTATAAAGGTTGCTTACACACTTTTTCAGGTCATGACTGAGACCAAAAGGGTAGGTTGCAACTGAGTCTGTCAAAGGTTGATTAACCATACTTCCTGTGTTAATTATATTATTATTTGTATTATTTAAATCTGAAGAACGATTTCTCTCTGGAAGATTACACTGTTTGAGATCATTTATAGTTGTCTCTAGTTCACTAACAATGCTTTTTAGATCATCCTGCCATATAGGCTTAGGATTTGATTGACTAAAATAATCTGGAGAAAAGTTTAATGAGCTAAATGACCCAGAGGTAGAGGCCTGTCCCAGACAGCCAGAGGCTTCTACTACTAGTGAAGTCTCCCTATAAAAAGGTGTTTGATTACCTGTATGTTTACTATCAGATACATGTTCACCAGAAAGATCAATGATGGGACAGTTTACATTGCTATCTGTAAAAACTCTATTTGTAACATTATCCAACAACTTAGATATATTTAGACCAGGTTTTATATCAGCAAACTCATGAGCAAGATTAATTAGCTTATCACTCTGTACCAAATCTGGAGCAGAAGTCATCATAGTAGTCACTAGAGGTGAAGCGAATTTAAATTTCACTGGCGAAGTGCCTGCAAAGTGAGCACTTTGCATTGTCACTCCACTACGTGGAGTGGCCAATATGAAAGGCTCACTTTGCCTTGTAATTATTACTTTGCGTTGTCATTCCGCCTTAACGCAAAGTAAGGCAAAGTGACAACAATATTGGCAGCCCCCCGGCACACAGTCACCAGAATTAATGTGCATTCCCAAAATGCTACTGTCTTGTATCCATAAAACTCCCCAGTGCTGATGAAGTGAAATGAGAGCACAACAAGAAATGCAAAGTCTCCCAGAATTAATGGTGCACTCAGTCATGCGTGCAGTGGTCACACACAGTCACTAGAATTAATGTGCATACCCAAAATGCTACTGTCTTGTGTCCAGAAAATTCCCCAGTGCTGACAAAGTGAAATGAGAGTGTAAAAAGAAATGCAAAGTCTCCCAGAATTAATGGTGCACTCAGTCATGCATGCAGTGGTCACACATAGTCACCAGAATTAATGTGCATCCCCAAAATGCTATCGTGTGTCCAGAAAATTCTCCAGTGCTGACGAAATTAAATGAGAGTGTAACAAGAAATGCAGTCTCCCAGAATTAATGGTGCACTGCAAATGCACAGACAGATTAGATTGTACTGCACACTCAAGAGACACAGATGCAAAGGCACAGCAACACCTCACCAATGCTCACAAGTCACAAATCCAAATCTGGAAAAGAATACCTTTGGCCGGTTGGGGGAGGAGGTTAGTGCACGGCAGTAGCAGTCCACTACCAGTAAAGATACCACAAAGCAGTACAAAAAATTCATGCAGGTGCAGTGGATAGCAGGTTCACACTGCTGCAATTACTCTGTGGCACAATAAAAGGTGTCTGATTTAATGGCATGCATCACACACACTCAAACACACACTACAAGTAATGCATAGCAAATTGAAAACCTTTAGTAATATAGCCAAATGATTTAAACAAACTGAAATTATATACAGCTGCACCACAAGAATCGGCAAAAAAATGTCAAGAATTATTGAAAATATTACTGTGTGTACATTAACAGTTATACAAGAAGGGCTGGATATTCAAAAGGGTTGCACCATGCGCAATAGGGTTGCACCTGTGCAAGTCCGAAATTGCGCCATTCTGCCATATTCAGCAGGAGGCAGTTGCGCCCCCCAAGGCAAGCTGAGCAACAGCGCAATGCAAATGAATGCATGCTGAACTGGAGGGGGAGGAAACATGCATAAACTGCACAGCCCGATATTCAGCGGACTGTGCAGAGTTGTGCAGGTGCAACCCCCAACCTGCACTTGCACAACTTTGAGCCAAAAAAAAGGAGTAAGTTGAGGGCCACCCACAGGTGAGCTGCCGCATTGCAGGGTGCAACACAGCAGCTGCCACCTGTGGGTGGCCCTCAACCTACTCCCTGTGTCCCCCCTGCAGCCCAATCATGGGCATATAGTAACCCCCCCTCCCCCTGACTGGCCCGATCGCGGGCAAAAGTGACAAATAACACCCACCCCCCACCAGCCCGATCGCGGGCAGCAAAGAGTAAACCCCCAAGGACATATCCCTGGTGGTCCAGTGGACCGTGAAGCCCGATTGCGGGCAGCAAAGTTTCCAGCCCCCCCAAGAACATATCCCTGGTGGTCCAGTGGACTGCGTGCCGATCGTGGGCAGCAGCGTGATTAAACCTCCCCAAGACCAATCCTGGTGGTCAGTGGACCTAAGCCTATCGTGGGCAGCAAAGTGATTAAACCTCCCCAAAGACCATATCCCTGGTGATCTAGTGTCCCCACCCACCCCCACGAAGCCCCCACCCAAGCTCCCCGGCAGTCAGCGCGGCGGCACCCCACCCGCCTGCCACCCGCCGCCCACCGACTGACTGCCCAGCGGTAGGGCTGCGCTCATTGGTGCAGGCAAGAGCCATTAGGCGTGCAGCCCATAACATACATGCAGTCCAGATATGAATGAATGAATTCACATATCTGACTGCCTTGTATGGTGGGGCTGCAAGCCCATTGGCTCTTGCTCTGCACCACTGGGCATGCATCCTACCGGGCAGTCAGTCGGCGGGCAGCGGGCAGCAGGTGGGTGGATGCTGCCGCGCCGCCGCCGTGGGAGCAGGATGGTGGGGCTTCGTGGATGGGTGGGGGTGGGGACACTAGATAACCAGGGATATGGTCTTGGGGGATTTAATCACTTTGCTGCCTGCGATCGGGCTTAGCGTCCACTGGACCACCAGGGATATGTTCTTGGGGGTTGGAAACTTTGCTGCCCGCGATTGGCTTAGCGGTCCACTGGACCACCAGGGATATGTTCTTGGGGGTTGGAAACTTGCTGCCCGCGATCGGGCTTCACGGTCCACTGGACCACCAGGGATATGTTCTGGGGGCTGGGATTCTGTGCTGCCCGCGATCGGGCTGGGGGGACATTTAACAATTATGCCCACGATCGGGCTGGTGGGGGTTTATTTAACCTTATGCCAGCGATTGGGCTGGTGGGGGTATTTAATAATTATGCCCGCGATCGGGCTGGTGGGGGGACATTTATCAATTATGCCCGTGATCGGGCTGGCGGGGAGGGTTTATTTAACCTTATGCCCGCGATCGGGCCAGTCAGGGAGAGGGGGGATTTTCACACTTTTGCCTGTGATCGGGCTGTATGGCGCGTCGGTCCCCGATGGCTGCTGCCTGGCAGGGCGCCAGGCACAAGTCCTCGGGGATCGGCGCACCTGCATGCTAATGGCATGCAAATAGGGCCATAAACAGATGCAAATGGCCCCCCTGCACCTTGCATGAATTATGGCGCCATTTGCATGTCACCTTTTGAATATGGAAAATTTGCGCATGGCGCAATGGTACTTGCGCCACCGCAACTTGAATGCTCCACTCTGACCACTTGCGGTGGCACAAGTTCCACTGCGCCATGCACAGTGGCTGTGGCTGGGGGGTGATATTCAAAGGAGTTGCTCAATAGCTCAACTTCTTTGAATATCGCCCCGGCCACACCCCTGCGCAACTATTTTGTGCAGTGCAAGGACTTGCACCACAAAATAGCACAGTTTGAATATCCAGCCCGAAAAGTGTAACCAAAACAGAAAGACTGCCCTTTTCTCCCAGTTAATCTACCTACACCACAGATACTCCCCTCCCCCAAAGCACACTTCACAGTACACAAACTGACTTTTCTAAATCAACATTCAAAATCCACACACAAACAATAAACACTTCATGATATGAGCACAGAAGGGTTTCCTACAATCAATGTACTAAATTTTGAGCCAAACAAATGACTCAAAAAGGCATTTTTAACAGCTTTTAGAGGTTTTGAATCACAGAACTCTGAGATCAAACTGTCTCCAGCTACCACTACACACACACTACCCAGAACTGAGGTTGTGCAGAACAATCTAGAGCCCATGTGACCTGCAATCCCATGAATCACGGCAGAATTCACTTTGGAGCTCAATTACAAGGCGAACTGATGCGAAGTACATTGATTTCAATGTACTTTGCTTTAAAATTGGTGGAGAAGTGGTTTGGGGAAGGCGGAATAACACAAAGTCATTGGTTTCAATGGACTTCGTGTACCTCATTATGACGTGAAGTACTCCACTTCGTGTTGTGGATTAATTTGCAGATTCCGCAGTACTCCGCATATCACTTCACAGAGCGAATTTTAGCCACTTCACCCACCACTAGTAATTACAACCTCAAATTGCTCATTAATCTTGGATTGTTTAGTTCCTAT
Source organism: Neoceratodus forsteri (assembly GCA_016271365.2). Classification (NCBI taxonomy): domain Eukaryota; kingdom Metazoa; phylum Chordata; order Ceratodontiformes; family Ceratodontidae; genus Neoceratodus; species Neoceratodus forsteri. Next base: position 1,536,590,143 of record CM057456.1, read on the forward strand.
ACCAGTCTGCAGTCTTTCTCTTTATTAGTTTTGTCCAGTTTAATATTTTTACACTTTTTGACTTTATTAGGAGGACTCCTCACCTATTCTTTAGAGTTAGCCTTACCCCCTTTAGCAGATTTCTGTTTATTATGATCTTTATTTTTTCCACCCTTAACTCCTTTTATTTTATGGGGCATATGAGATACCTCTAGATAAATCGGGGTGGAATGCATGTCTATAGTTACCAAATCATAACAACAGTTATTCAGTGCTACAACCTGTATAGCCATTAAATTTTGCAAATCAGTTTGCACAGGTTGTCTATCTGTAGCCTCTCTAGCCCCTGCTCTACTGAATGAGAAACTGACAAAGCTCAAAGTGCTAGTAGTGTCCATAGTGCTATCATTAATCACATTTATCTCATTATCAGCAGCATTTAATCATCCACAACATCAATTTCAGTAGTACTGATACCTCACAACTCCATTTCATTTGCTTGTTGTCTAGTATAAATCATATTTAAAAATAAGATTTTTTAAATTAGACACTTAGCTTAAAAAACTTCAAGCTAGATGCCACGCAATATATCACACAGTATTACCTATAGTACATATAATAAAACAAATCTACCAAGACCAGTATGAATTGAAATGTTAAGTTATTAAGATATAAAGTACCAAGTCACAAGTCTCAAAACAAGTAGATAGTTTCAATTGCCTTAGTGCTTGTTCTATATCTCAAGAACACTAAAGCATGATGTTGTTGTAAAGTGCAAGTTCTATTGTCGCACAGGATCAACCTGCAGTCGTATGATGGAGTTGAAAAAGTTACAGGTCTTTAACTGGATCCAATAAGTGAGCATTTTAAATCATCCCAGTTGTTTGTGTTTAGAGCCAAAGTTTTGTTAGGTCATAGGAAGCTGTGTGACTGCAAAATACCTTCTGGATTAATCCTTACGTTTTATAATTTATAACTTGAAGAATCTGTTCTGCTTGTTTATGTGTAGTATGGCTCAAAAAAAAACTTTAGAAAGGGACCCAATAAGTCTCTATGCATATCACCCACATGCGTATGCTGGACAAGTTCAATTGCATTAGGTTTGAAAGATGAGGTCACACTCTCTCTCTTCGGCCAATGCTCTAAAAATGAAAAATAACTTTTAGTGCTTTGTTATACCTTTTAGTGCCCATATATAATATTCCACCACAATGACCTCTTTACAACTGATTTGATAATTAAAATGTATGCACACAAAATAGGATGTTAAAAACTCCCACCTAACATATATTTAAAAGGCTTAATAAAATGAAATGTAAAAAAAAAGGTAAAATTAGCTTATTCTTGTTTCTGTTATAATCGACTAGTAAACTGAGCAAAAAAACTGCTTCCACAAGTTTCTGCAGTTTTCGTAGTTTTGAGTGTTGCTCATAGGCCTTCTCGTAGACCTCTGCAACTCAGCAGCTTTTGTTAAGGAACCGGAGTACTGCTATAAAATGCCTTACCGAAAGTAAAAAATAGGCTAGGAGCAGCATGTAATTACATATGTACACTCATAGCAAGTACTCAAATGCACAATCACAAAGTGAAAACGCTGTCAGTGAGCTCTTTTCAGCTACTGACAAATGTCCAATGGTAATCACCTACTCTTGACCTGCATGCATCTGCACTGTGACGGCTAGCATGCTAATTGCTGCAGATGCACAGTTTATAGCAGGCTGGTCATGTGATCAACCCTCATAAAGGTGCCATCTACGAATACAGTTCTTGATGTAACTTTGAATAATGCTAAAAAAAATACCAAAAAAAGGAGCAATAAAAAGAGAGCTAAATGACAGGCCTTTAGGGGCTGATTTATCAGTATAGTAGTATAGCACTGAAGTACTCAAAAGCACTTAAAAGAGTTTTTATATAAATAGCTAAGAATGTCCCTTATAACTTGCTTTCACTTGGTTTCGCTGTCTCAGTCAAATCATAAACTGCTGAGATAATCTTTTTCAATGGGTCAGTTAGTCCTCCAAAAATAGAGTATCCTTTCTGAAGCTGTCCGACTGGCCCTCTCTGCTCACCGACTCCTCCAGCACACCACTCCAAGCTGGCATTCCACTGGTCAACCTCCATCACCTGCAGGGAAACAGAGAGAGGAAGGGAATACTGGTAAGTGCAATAAGTTGCTCTGGGAAGGTTACAAACAACACAAAGGCACCAATAGCATACATTTTCTAAAAATAAAACCTGTGGTGTAACCCTGCTTCCTGTGTTTAACTCCACAAAAACAGGAGCGCATAGCAGCATGCGTCCTTCAGCTTCAGCAGCATCAACATAAAGCAGAGTACCTACAACCTCTGAGAAGCAATAAATTGTTCAGGTTGCAGCTTTATTCTATGAGGCAAACTTGGCATAACAGGATCATCAGGCACTTGAAGCAACAGGCTTTCTATTCTCAGTCTGTTCTCACTTACTTCCCTATCTGATCCTACTCTGGGATTCAGGTGATCCCCTAATCCTACACTTAATTAAATTCAAGTCTGTCACTATCAGGATCTGTCCCTGCATCAGGCCTCTTTAGACAAGACACGCACTTGACTTGGGTCCCTACCTTCTTGGATTCCCTGCACACTGGCTGTGCAGCTACTTTTAAACCTAAAACTCATTTGCATATGCTAATTTGGGGTCATTGAGTGGACACTGACCTGTTTTGGGACTCAGCCCCAATCAAAATACTTTCTGCAGCAACATAAGCCACAATGGAATAATCAGTTTTGAAATTCAGTTGTCCCTCTCAACATTTCAAGGCTTTCCTTTTTTCATAACTATGAGTCTCATTTTTAAATACATTTCCTTGTCATAAAAAACAAGCACTTTCTTTAAGTCTAAGCATATTTTCACTATCATGGCTGAAAACCTGTCATCCTTAGCTCTCTGCTGAATTTGTTCTACACAAAATGACCCACAGGAAAGCTAAGCCACTAAAACTTATACTCTTTTGTAATTAAACTGAAAAAATTATTATTTCTAGGCACTTTCCTCTAATTTCTATTAAAAACAGCAGTTTCCCCTTTAATTACACTGTCCACAACAGTTTAAATCTGAGTATTTCTATTATTTCCCCAGGACTCCCCTCAGCTCCTTTATGGCTTTATTTTATAAAAAAATAATCTATTTTAAATGTATTTGATTGCTTGTGAAGCTGTGGGCTCTCCGGTATCACATCACACCCTCTGTGTCACAAAATGACTCCCTTGTGAGCTTTATTTAAAATGTTTGCCTCCTGAAAGTATGTGGGACTTCCACAGAGTCCCCGCCAGTCTGTGCCCATGTTATTTATTTTTTATTTCATGTGAGCCAGTCCCTAGTAGATTTTCCCTGGTGTTTGTCACCTGCACAACTAGAGAAATGGAAAAAAATATCTGGTTGATTCCCTTGAGGTATTTGAAACTTTATATCATGCCCCCCTCTCCCTCCTTTCCTTGAGGCTATACATCTTTAGTGCCTTTAGTCTTTTTTCATATGTCTTCTGATGCAGACCCCGCATCATTTTGGTTGCCCTCCTCTGGACAACCTCCACCCTGCCTATGTCTTTGCAGAGATAGGGTCTCCAGAACTGTACACAGTACTCCAGATGTAGTCTTACCAACTGTTTGTACAGAGGGCCAACAACTTCCTGTTTTCACTGGTGATACCTCTCCCTATGCATCCCAGTATCCCCCAGCCCTCCTACTGCTCTTCTCACATTGTTGACCCACCTTTAGGTCATCTGATATGACTATCCCCAGGTCCCTTTCCATTTTTGTTGTTGTTGGTATCTCACCCCCCCCATTGTGTACTCTTCCCTGGGTTTTTGTTTCCCAGGTGCATTACTTTGCACTTCTTTGCATTGAATTTAAGCTGCCATACATTTGACCATTCCTCCAACCTTTCCAAGTCCCTTTTCATCCTTTCCACCCCACCTTGTGTATCAAACCTGTTGCAGATCTTTGGGTCATCTGCAAAGAGACATACTTTCCCTTCCAGTCCCTCTGCAATATCACTTATGAAGACATTAAAAAGGACTGGCCCCAGTACTGAACCCTGCGGTACCCCACTAGTAACCCTCCTTTCTTCTCTGTGGACTCCATTTACCATTACTCACTGTGTCCTGTTGTCCAACCAGTGTTTTACCCAGGCTACCACCCTAGGACCCACTCCCAGGCTGGCTCATTTGTTTATTAATCTTTGTGCGGACTGTGTCAAATGCCTTGCAAAGTCTAGGTAGGCCATGTCCACAGCCCTCTCTCTGGTCTACTGCTTTGGTCACCCAGTCAAAGAAATCAATTAGATTTGTCTGACATGACCTTCCTGCTGTGAATCCATGCTGCCTGGGTCCAGCCCCACCGGCCCTAGGTACTCAACAATTCTTTCCTTCAGAAGTGATTCCATCATTTTCCCTACCACTGAGGTCAAACTGACAGGTCTGTAGTTTCCTGCCTCTGTCTTGCTCCCACGTTTGTGAAGGGGAATCACATCCACCATCCTCCAGTCCTCTGGTACCACCCCATCCGCCCATGATTTATTAAAAAGGGTAGTCAGTGGTGTTACTAGTTCTTCCCTTGGTTCTTTTAAAATTCTGTGGTGAATCCCATCAGGCCCCATTGCTTTATCCACCTTCAGTTTTAAGAGTTCTTTCAGAACCCTTTCTTCTGTGAAAGGACTAATATCAACCCCCCCATCCAGAGTGCTTCTATTGACCAAATTAGGTATTTCTCCCTGCTTTTCCATTGTGAATACTGAGCAGAAGTATTCATTCAGTATCCCTGCTTTTTCACTGTCGCTCTCTGCCCAACCACCTTCCTCTTTGTTCAGCCTCGGTATCCCTGCCTTAGTCTTTCTTTGCTCCCTAATGTACCTATAAAAGGTTTTATCCCCCTTCTTAACTGAGTTGGCTTTCTTTTCCTTGGTTTGGGCCTTTGCTATTCTGACTGCCTTACCCGCTTCCTTCTGCTTTAACTGGTACAGTTCTCTGTCCTGCTCCTTCTGTGTTTTCTTATACTTCCTGAATGCTATCTTTTTTTCCCTTACCTTCCCCGCCACTTCTTTTGAGAACCATAATGTTTTTTCCTTTTATTTTGATTTGTTTATTTGCTTCACACAAAGACTAGTTGCCTCTGTGATGGCGGTTTTGATGTTTCCCCATTGTTGCTCCACCCCACCTTCTTGCCTGTTTGCTAGTGCTTTTCTGAGGCACTGTCCCATTTTTGACAAAATCAGCCCTCCTGAAGTCCAGTACCTTCATTTTGTGTGGCTTGACTCTACAGCTAAGTTTATCGTGAACCACACTGTTTGGTGGTCGCTTGTTCCCAGATGTCTACCCACTTCAAGATCAGACATCCTCTCTCCATCCCCATTTGAGAGCACCAGGTCCAAGATTGCTCTCTCCCAAGTGGGTTCCAAAACTAGCTATCTGAGGCATGCCCCCTGTAGGGCATTAAGAATGGCATTGCTCTTGGATGTGGCTGCAGCAAAGGTGCTCCAGTCAACATCTGGCACATTCAGGTCCTCCATCAGCAATATCTCCCCTTTCTCTGCCATCACAAGGATACCTTCTATCATTTCCTTGTCCATTTCCTCCCCCTGAGACAGGGGTCTGTATACAACCCCTGTGCAGATTGTGGAGCATTTTCAGTCTCCAGGGTGACCAAGAGTACCTCCTCTCCTCCTTGTTTACCCTTTAGTTCTGTTGCTTTTATCACTTCCCTTACATAGAGAGCTACTCCTCCTCCTCTTCTTCCCTCCCTGTCCTTCCTGTAGATTGTGTACCGTGGTATGTTGACATTCCAGTCATGGTTCTCTGTGTATCATGTTTCTGTGACTGCCACAATATCCAGGCATCCCTCTTCCATCAAGGTCACCATTTCAAGGAGCTTTTTACCTAGACTATGGGAATTGGTGCTCATTACCCTCCATTTTTTATGGCTTTATTTCTTTTTGCCCCATCCCTGTCCGTACTGCCTTTGTCTTTTTCTCCATTTACCCCTGCCATTCTCCCTATTGACTGCTCTATTTTGGTGTTTACCTCACTAATTACCCTGATTTTTTGTGGGGGGCTAGGATTTCCCTTCTCCTCTTCAGTACCTCCCCCATGGCTAGTTTAAATGCATGCCACTGAAGCATTTAAACCTATCACCTAGGATCTTGGTTCCCCTCCAGGATAGATGCAGACCATCGCACCTGTATAGGCCTGCATCCCTCCAAGTGGAGCCCCAGTCCCCAATAAAGCCAAATCCCTGAGCTCTGCACCAGCTTTTCAACCAGTCATTGAATCCCATGGTGCAGAGTGCCCCAGCCTCATCCATGCCATAGACAGGTAGCACTTCCAAGAAAGTTACCATGTGCGCTACTTGTCTAAGGCCCCTCCCCAACTCCACAAACTCCTGTTGCACTGCTCTGATCCCATTCTCAGCCAGGTCATTCATCCCTAGGTGGATAATGACATCCAGCTCCCCCCCTTGCTGCTGCTCCCACGATCCTGAGGATTCATTTCCTGTCCCTCCAAGCCTTAGCACTGAGCAGGCATCTTACTTCCCTTTCTCCTCCCTCCCCCAGTTCTACCCCCTAACAATTGAGTCCCCCACCAGGAGTTGTTTCTTTCCCCTGTGGGGTCCTGGGCCACCCTCCTGTGGGTCTCCATTGTGGAGGTTCCCAGTATCCTCCTTGGTCTCAACTGCAGGTGCCTCCCCAGAGGAACCATGCTTCATCAGAGTGGTGAATGAATTGTGGAGAGGCACAACTGGAGGGATGCGCCTCTCTTCCACCACCATCACCATCCCTGAGCCCACTGTGGTCCAACCACTCCTCTTTCTTGGCAACCTCTGAGGTAGTGGTGGTGGCCTGGGTGGTCCCTGGGTGGGGCAGCAGGTTTCCCGAATCCTTGCAAGGTCAGCATGGAGACGAACAACCTCCTCCCTCAGACCAGAGAGGTGCCTGCAAATAGGGCAGCAACACAGTTTCCAGAATGTCTCCCGGAAGACTGCTGCTCCACAGCCAGTGCATTGCACCACTCCCCACATGTCTGTGTCCCTTCTAGTTACAGATGCTTTTTTGTTTTTTGTTCTTGTTTTAGTGTGCCCAAGCTTGTGAGTGTCTCTACCCCCTATTCAGTGTGCTGTGCCTTTAAGGATATGAACAGGTGTATGTTGTTAGCAGTTTTGAGGAAGTGATGTCAGAGCCCCTGCTATAATGGAAGTTATGCACTTGGAGTGGGTGGGGGGAGGAGAAGGGCAGGTGGGAGTAAACCTATGCTGTCCAGAAACAATCACCTACAACTCTTACCTCCACCCCAGAGAGTGCCTTCCTTCCTTTCAGACACCTATTTCACAAAGGCTAAGTAACAGGTCTAGTCACAACTGACTGCAAATATCTCTCAGTTACAGTTCCTCCCAGGCAAATTAAAGTTAAAACTAAGAAAAGTCCACCCCAAAAACAGAATCAATACTAGTTACTTACACAGGTCCAAAAAGTAATAATTCAGTTCAGTGTAGTCTAGAAAATAACCTCATTGATTCAAGGAAGCTGTGGCTGCTTTCTCACTCTCCTTGTCTTCAATGTGAGAAGGAGACTGCAACACCTCTGAGACAAAAAAAACTTTTTGGCAAAAAAGAAATAAATAAAATAGGGTCAAACAGTAATTTTGCTTAGCCTAATGATAAAAAGTCACACAAATTTAAACATCACCTATAATAATTTCACAGGAGATATACCCTGTAAGAAACACTTTGCTACAGAGAAAAATAAAGCAGTAACAGAAGATATACCTTGCAAAAGACAATTTGAATCAGAAGATTACAGCAGTAATCTGTTAGCACACACCTGTAGGCACACCTTGTAATAATGCAGCAGAAGGTATACCCAGCACCAGCAATTTGAATCAGAGAAAAAGAAAGTAATAAAATGTTAGCAACAAACAGTAACAATCCCTGTGAGTACAAAATAAAAACAACAAGACAGAGTAAATCTGCCTAGCCAAAAGTCTTAATCCTTTCCCTTACTCTGGTAAGGTTCTTAGTTCTGTCCTTTCAAGCAAGCTAGAAGGAAAGAGCTCAGGTGAAGCTAGGTGCCTGGCCAGCAAACCTAGCCTTCCACATAAGAGTTGAACCAACAAAAATGGCTATAGAGCAAAAAGTGAGGACAAGAGACAAATAAGGAAAGGAGGATCACTCTAGAGAGTTTGAAGCTGAATAGAACAGGAGGACTGACCAGCAGAAGTTTTGCAGCAAGTGATATGGAACAAGAGAGTATTAGAAAAGTGAAAGGAATAGGATGACAGGATAAAGTACAGTAGGTCAGTAGAGAGAAAAGGAGGGAGGTACTGTATTATATTGCAGAGCTTTTAGCAAATGATAAGGCTAACTAGAGAAATGAATGTATTCTGCATTGAGCCATTCTCTCTTTTTTCAGTTGTTAGTGTCTTTTAAAGTATTTAAACAGTATACTTGTTAATGCCTATTGAAATTTGTCTTTTCTAACTTTGCAGCTTGTGTTGGATCCTAGATATATACATATATAGAGCCTAGATATATAGATACATAGACAGTGTCGGCAGATAAGGGCCTACGGTTCACCCAGTCTGCCCATTTGAGCTTGTAAGTTCACTTTATGTTTTCCTAGAAGTCTGTTGCCCCTCACCGCTGACCTCCAGAATTCCTTTATGTCTATCCCATGCATTCTTAAATTCCGTGATTGTTTCAGCTCTCACCACTTCCTCTGGCAGGGTGTTCCACTTGTTCACCACCCGTTCTGTGAAGAAATTCTTCCTCATGTTTCCTCTGAATTGTCCTCCCTCCAACTTCATCCTATGCCCTCTAGTCCTGGAACATCTTTTTTGCTTAAAAATAGTGTATTCCTGTACCCTGTTCCTCCCTGTAAGATACTTGTATGTCTCTATCATATCCCCTCTCTCCCTCCTCTCCTCCAGGGAGTGCATATTCAAGTCCTTCAAGCTGTCCTCATAGGACTTGTGATGCAATCCATGTACCATCTTTGTTGCCCTCCTCTGAACCTTCTCTACCCTGTCTATGTCCTTACATAGGTAAGGTCCCCAGAACTGTACACTAAACTCCAGATGGGGCCTCACTAGTGTCTTGTATAGTGGAATTATGACCTCCCTTTTCCTGCTGGTGATGCCCCTACCTATGCATCCCAGCATCCTATTTGCTTTACCTGCTGCCTTGTCGCACTGTTTCCCTACCTTGAGGTCATCAGAGATGATAACCCCAAGATCCCTTTCCTGTCGATCATATTTTTCAGTGGCGTTCTTACCCACATTCGCTATGAAAAAGAGAAAAGAACTGTATACTGTCACTTCCAGAAAAGTGACAGAATGAAAGCATTTTGCATTTTTTAGTACTACTGCCCATCCAGAGAAAGTAAACATTTTGTTAGGTATACAGGAGCAGTGACTGTTTTCACTACGTATTTGTAATAAATAATATTAATTATTATCTGCCTACTGAGTCATTCAATTTCAATGATATTTCTAACCAGAAAGTAAACAGGGATAATGCCCTTTTTCAGTCACATCTGACATAACTGCTCTGTGCGCCGGCTCACCACCCTCCCCCCACCCACCGACCCTATCTAGGGATTTAGCTTTATAGCGTGTAAAGACTCACGTGTTGTGAAATATACTAAGTGGCCACTTTTCCATTCGTCGGTTATACTGTGCAGCCACTAGAGGATTTGTTGCTTCTCCCACACTAAGCCCTCTCACAACTCCTCCTAAGCATGTTTTGTTCTATTGATGCACACTGCCTCCCAGCTCCTGAATAACACCTTTAGAATGGGCTGGCTGCATTACCCCATTCAAATACTTCTCCTATTGGTGCTTCTTAACCATGACACCACACAGGAAAACAAGCAACAGTTTTATCACCGAACTACAATTGCCCACAATATCCATTATCACCCTTGCTTTACAACAGGCAACTTTTTCTTACTTACCAAGGGTACTTGCTCCTATCACTGGCTCATGATACATCCACAGAACTGGCTTACCCATGGGGCCTATAGTTCTAACTCCCTCCTGGCACTTCCCATTTGCCTCACCGTATCACGTTCCAAACAGGGGAGGCATCCCAGTCTCATACGTTCCAGCAAACTGGACTACAGGCTAATGAAAGGATGCTTACTCAGGATTATCTTATTGCTGTTGCTTATGTCAGGCAATGTACATCCCAACCCTGGCCCAGCAGGGTCCGCTGCCCCCAGGGGCCAAGGCAAAACTGGTTCTATCACATTGGCAACTATCAACATCTACAGCCTGTCAAGCAAGATAGACAGCCTACAAGTATGGATCATTCAGCAAAACCTGATATCCTATCAGTTGTTGAAACCTGGCTCTCCCCGAAGATTCCTGATGTTGCAGTCGCCATACCTGGATACACCCTTTTCCATCAGGACAGGCAAACTAAGCAGTGAGGTGGCTGCACTATCTATCTATCTGAAGGAGATGCTTATGGGTCATGCCCTACCTATGGCTAACCTTGGTTACTCCACCCAGGTGCTTGCCATTAAAGTGCTACTTGGTGCACATAATAAGGCACTTGTGGTTATTGAAAGGCTTTTAGCCTGTTGTTCAATGGGGGGAAATAGCTCCTCCCCCATTCCCTACTTAAACAGTAGTCCACCTCCCGCTCTGCTTTGAGTGTTTCAGTGGTGCTGCGTGGCTGGTTGGCTGAGGCCCCCACCCCCTCTCCCTTCCTTCTGTTTGTTTCCTTGCTCTTCCTTCTGTCCTGCCCCTGTGTTCTTCTCCCTGTTGTGCTCCTGCCTTCTGTCCCCTTCTCTCCCCAGCCCTGTGTCCTCTACCTGCTTTCTCTGTTTGTTTGTTTTTATTTTTGGGGGTGCTTTTTTATTTCCTCCTCTGCCTCTCCACCTCCTCGCGCCCTCCGGATTGCTATAGTGTCCACTGCTGCTGCTGCTCTCTATGGATCCTCCTCCTTTCTCACCACTTCTGCAGTTCTACAGCCCGGTCTTCATCCGTCGCTTCTTTCTGCTCCAGCCCCGTGTTTCGCTTTGTTTCCTCCAGCTGCATTCCCATCCACCAGCTATCTCAGGATTCCTGCCCTTTGTTTTCTCTGGCCATATCCTCCTTTATGCCATTACCATTACCTTCAGTTTGGTGATGTACGCACTCCAAAAGTGCTCTCCAATGGATCTCCACCTTCAAATGGATGACTGCATCCTTATTGGCTATCAGGTAGTCGTTTTAATTAACGCTTAAAAGATATGCTATTTTTCCTACAATGAGAGGTCAAGCTGTGGAAGTCTTTACCATCAAATATTGTCATGAGCACCTCATTTGATTCATTTATGGAGGAACTTGATCTATGGCTAACATTAGGGACATAGGTGTAAATGGGTATGTCGTTTCATAAATAATTCTCCTATCAACTTTACCTCAGGAACAGTTCGAGCTAGCAACCTCTGCTTATCGGCATTTAAACACTGTAGGGCTATCTGTCAGTTCGAAGGAGTCCCCATGCTTCCATTCTGTTGTCACTTCACATTAATTCACAACCAGACCTATACCTATCATTCGCCTTCATCGCCATTACTTTCTGGCTATCTAATTCACTGCTCCTTAAGGTACAGGGCAACATTTGTTGTTTGGACTACTTATAGCTTCTCCTGCACTTAGCAGATAAAGCCCATCACGTTCAGGTGATAGATTTCAGTCCAGCCAGATCTTGTTAAGCTTGGTACAGTTGTGAGTAATGCGTTATTTTCCAGGAATATGCGTAATCTGCTACCAGGTTTAAAAGCTAATACTTCTCCAGGATCATTCTACCAGACTTCCACTATTTATTCCATAATCCTCACTTCAGCAGCTCTATGTGCATGGATAACTTGGCTACACCTGACCTAGTGGGTCCTCTTCCCATCTGCCATGCCCCATATGGGGGCCTTTCTCATACCACAACTGCCTCTACTCTTGCATTCAGCCCCAGAGTGTCCCCCTCCTTTCCTCAGACCATTCATCATCAGCAACAAAGGACACATTACTTAAGGCTTGATCTCACTGTATTGATTTCAGATGGATTCCTCGAATCTCGCACCCCTTCCATGGTGAAGCTGAACCACGTGGGGTCTTGTCTTCCCAATCTTGTACTGCTCGTGATACGGTGATGGTGGACCACATGGGGTCCTGCCATCCCTATCAGGCACTATTGCTTACCATGGCAAAGGAGAACTATGTGGGGTTTTGCCTTCCAATTCCTGCTCTTCAATCAATATGGCAATAGCAGACCATGTGGGATCCCGTTATCCCTATCCCGCACTACTCCATGGGGCAAGGGGTCCTGCCTTTCATTTCCTGCACAATTTCTGCTATGCGATGATGGGCCATGGAGGGTCCCACCTTCCCACTCACCATCTACTCCAAGGGATTCAACTCATTTGCTCCTTCAAGTCCCCGTACTGCAGACTGATTGATGTTGGGTCATCCTCCTTACTTGAGAGCATGCTTCACAGTTCAATAGTCAGCAGAATCCTGCATCCATTCCTTATTCAGCCTATTTACGGTGATGGCAGACCAAGTGGGGTCCCGCCATCCCGCTCATACTCTACTCCATTCCATAATAATGGTGAACCACGTGGGATATCACCATCCCAATTATTCACTACTCAGCATTACACGATGGCGGACCATGTGAGGCCCTGCCATCCCAAACATATATGCCCTGTGAAACGGCCCTGCCATATCTCAAGTATTTCCTATTCACTTCAAGAGTACATACAAGGGGGTATCGCCTTCTTTACCTTGGACTGCAACACACTCTGGATCCTGAGGGTACCCCTTTCCACCTAGATCATTCCATACTAAGGTGATGGTGGATCATGTGGGGTCCCGTCATCCCTCTTCTATATGCCACCAACACCCTTCACCTTATTCCTTATCTTCCAAACCAACTTCTATGACCCTCACTTTACCTTCAACTAACCAATAGGACAATGTTGATGGACTTATCTCAGACCAGATTTTAATCAGCAATCCAAGTCATGCAGGTATCTTCCGCTATCTCCTCAACACACCCTTGTTGGACCCTCCTTCCTCAATCTGCATCTGCTATTGCCAGTTTCGGTAGACTTTCATGCCCTCACCTCAGAATCATCATTCTATGGCTATCATGAAACCCTTGGGGGTCTTTCCATCCCACCAGTTGTATTCCCCCTCAACAGGAAGTTATCCTCTCTACTAAACACATTTCTTCTCGCACTATGGCATACCCTCATCGGGGTCTCGCTTTCCCAGTACTGACCACCTGAGACTTCAGTCACTCACACATTACTCTTCATTTATCAGGACTCCATGGGAATATCTTTCTCTAGCTAGCCTACCTCTGAGCCTACTATCGTCATCACAGGTCAATGCCTAACATCTCCGTGGCAATGGCGAACCACGTGGGGTCTCACCATCCCATTTACACATGCCCCACTATGGGCTGTATCTGGTACTTTATCTCATTTCAATCAGCCTCAGTGACTCTCATCCTTTATGTCTTGTATTATTCTATTCTGTTGCAATGGCAGACCACATGGTCTCCAGCCATGCCTACAAAGGTTATCGCCTTTCTATCTTGGGTTATGCTCATAATACAGCAAAGGTGAACCTGCTTCAAGTTCCAGCCATCCCAACAAAAAGTCCCACTATGCAGCTCTATCTAGTATTCAAAGGCTGTACTATGGATCTACAGCAATCATTTTTCTCAGACTTGGATTAACCATTATCACAGCATCCAGTCATCATTCCAGTTGGATATTCCATCTGCTCGAACCTTCATCTGCAACATTGACTGCTTGCTCATCTCAACCATGAATTGGACTCTTCCACCAGCTACATCAGACCGTACTCCTGGACATAACCATACCTAAGCCTAAGCACATTTAGGATTATTCTTCTCTTAGTATGCCCAGAGGATGGGCAGGTCAGTAGCCATGGGTCCTCGGAGGTTCCCCCTAAGGGGGTTTTTCCTCTTCTGCGTACTACAGATCACACTGTCTGGAGCTGGAGGAGGTAGTCACTTTGCTACTTCTTTTTGGACCTTAAGTCTACACCTACCCACTATTCTACACAAGGTGGGATGTGGAGAAGCGCCAAAGTTCATGTTATAAACACTAAGCATATACCAGTCAGCTCATAAGTATACACAAGCACCAAGCTATTTGCCACACATTGAACTGAAAGGCTTTTAGCCTGTTGTTCAATGGGAGGAAAATAGCTCCTCCCCCATTTCCTACTTAAGCAGTAGGCTGCCTCCCACTCTGCTTCGAGCATTTAGGCAGCACCCTCCATCCTCCCCTGACACCTCCTCCTTCTCTGGCACTCCTGCCTCACCCTCTCCGCTGGGCCTTAAGTCTACACCTACCCACTATCCTACACAGGGTGGGATGCGGAAAAGTGCCAAAGCTCATGTTATAAACACCAAGCATATATCAGTCAGCTCATAAGTATACCCAAGCACCAAGCTATTTGCCACACATTGTATATCTGTTTACATTCCTCCCAAAGAACACTCATCAGGCTTTCACAGCTTAATGGACTATGTCCGTACCCTGAGCCATGACTCTGAAACCATAATTCTGGGTTACCTCAATGTTAATTGGCTCTCCCCAGATGCAGGTCCATTCAATAATGCTGTCTCCACACTACACTTCTCACAGCTCATCATCTCCTCCACAAGGACATACTACAAGACTGGTACAAGTACCCTTCTTGACTGGATACTCTCTAATCACCCTGAATGTATCTTCAACATAACAGTGCACCCAGATATGCTAAGTGACCACTCCCCAATTACCTGCTGCTGGACCAATAAATTCTTTAAACCTCCACCACAGATCTACAATAGCAGGGTCCTAAAATGCAGACTCCTTGAGCCCCTTAAACAGCACCTGCACAATCTAGACTGGTCACTGCTCGACACCACCAATGATATTAATATCACCTTAGAACACTTCATTAAGCACTTCAGTGCTGCCTGTCATGTCCTTGCCCCAGTAAAAAAGATGAAAGCCCATGGCACCATAAACCTTTGGATAACCCTGATCTCATTAATAGGTTAAAACTCAGAGATCACCACTGGCACCGAGCTAGGGCTTCGGGCAAGCAAGCAGACATGCAAGAATATAAAAAAGCCAGGAACAAATGCACATGGGCAATCCACCTATAAAAAGCCAACTACGATCATGAGGCACTCGCCAATACTTGGAGAGACAGTAAGAACTTCTGGAATAACATAAAAGATGTTACCGGGAAAGTTCCAAAGGTTGCGCTGTCCATGCTAAACATCTATGGAATCCCTACCCATAACCCTCTAACCATAGCAAACATGTTTAACAACTCCTTCACTGACCTGAGCAATGTCCTGCCTCCGGACTTCTTTGAAGACACTGTGCCAACTAGTGACCGTGGTACCGAAGACAACCCACCGGCTTCACCTCCTTTTTTCTCTGGAAAGGTCTCCCTGATCACAGCCAAGAAATACCTAAGCAAAGCATTAGGAACATCAAGACATAGTGGAGATCCATTGGACCTTAAACTTGTTGCCCTCACCTTAGATGAAATACTGAAAATCCTGACTAAGATTCTCAACCTCTCACTTCAACTGGCACAATTTCCCCAACTATGGAAGTCAGCCCTAATATCCCCATACACAAAAATGGAGATTGGGCATTTCACGCAAATTATAGGCCAATATCTATCCTCCCTCCATTATCTAAAGCGCCTGAGCGCATTGTTGTGGATCGGCTTGTGGACTACCTTGAAAAATACTCGATCCAATGCCCACACAACAGCATTGTTTCAGACAAGGGCACAGCACTACTACGGCACTCCTGGAGTTCACTGGCTTCCTTCATCAATCCCTTGACCAAGGTAACTTAGTTGGTGCGGCATTCATAGACATAACAAAGGCCTTTGATGCCATTCACCACCCTCTTCTTCTACGACAGCTGACCTCTATTCATCTGTCCTCTGACATGATGCACTGGTTCAAAAGTTATCTTGACCACTCCCAGCAGGTGAAAATAGCCAATGCCATCTCTGACCAGTAGCTCATCTGCTCCGGAGTGCCACAGGGCTCTATATTAGGACCCATTCTCTTAGCATCTTTCTCAACAACCTCCTACAGGCCTGCCACCAATGGATCCTCCTCTATGCGGATGACGCTATAATCTTCTCTAGTGACCCCAACCCCAAACATCTGGAACAAAACCTGCAGAGTAGCTTTGAGGAAGTTGAGGACTGGTTCTACAAACACAAATTGGTCCTTAACTACAAGAAAACTAAAGTCATGATGTTCTGCAGGTCACGCAGTAAACACAAATCTCATCCCATAACCATCAGAAACTGCCTGGGAGTCACCCTTGAACAAGTACAGCACTTCAAATATTTAGGGGTCACACTGGGCAGCTCATTATCCTTTGCCCTACACATCAATAATGTTGCCAGAGCTGTCAATGTCAGAATTGGATTACTTCACAGACACAAGCACTGTCTGTCACCTGAAGCCCTCAAAACTGCAATTCAAAGTCCTGTCACTTCTATTGCCAACTATGGCCTGGTAATATATTGCGCAGCCTCCACTACATATCTTCATAGGATATCCATGGTGCTAAATAAGGCGTGTAGACTCCTCACTGGGGCAGCACGCCTCACCCACAAGCGTGACCTGTATGCTTAAACAGGCTGGCTCCAGCTTAGTGGGAGGATACAATATCAAGCTTGTCTGTTAGCTAAAAAAACACTTCTTAGCCTCCTGCCCACTGGCACTGATGACCTCCTAACCCCTCACTGCAGTCCCCAGTACACCTGAACCTCAGCCAACCAACTTTTCCATGTTCCTAGATGCCAGACAACTCAAGGACAGTGCTCATCTGCCTATAGAGCACCTCTCTGGTTCAACGCACTCAACAGAGACCTCTAGGCCATACCAAAACTGGGTCCTTTCAAACACATGCTCCGTCAACATCTCACATCTAACAGCTCATGTGACTGCTCCTCCTAATCATACCACCTCTGTGGGAAGGTCCTACACCAGCTGTCACACCCTCTTTCCTTGTGTAATACCCATAGCCTCTCTTCACTCACTCCTCTCACCTAACTCATCCACCTCCTCCTTACACCCATTACCCCATCCTCCCCTCTCTGCCTCCCCTGTCCACCACCACTACTAGCACTGCCGCTCTCACTCTCTCTGTCTACCCTAGCTTGACAAGGCCTCTGGCTGCCTCCACTTCACTCAATTCACTTGATCACCCTCTCTTTCCCTGTTCATCACCTAACTTTTTGATTATGTTTATTGATACAAAGCTTGTCATTGTTCACTTGACTGTTTTTTCATAATGATGTTTTTTATTAACCTTTGTATGTTTGTTTGCCCTTTCCTCACTGACATGGAACCTTTGTAAATGAGCCATGTTGTGCTCAAAGATATTGTAATTTAAGAGTAAATAAATAAAAATAAAGAACTACAAACATATGACCTTAAGTTGCAGTGCTACATGTGCATACATTATAAATTCATGAATAACGGGGAACATCATGTCACTTGCATTCATAATACTGTGTGTGTGTTTCAGAACAGCCTTAAAACAAGACTGACTATAGTCAATACTGACAAAGGGAGACAGACTGTTCAATATATTGTGGCCTCATCAACAAAAGGATAATTAGCCAATCTGGGGCCAGATATTCAAAGCTTTGCCCCTGGGCTAAATTAGCACTGCCCAGCGGGCAAACTTAGCCCGAAGCACAAAGCAATCTATACTCAAAAGGAATAGCTCAGGCCAAACAGCTTCTGAATATAGCATGGGAATGAGGCCGGGCAAACTGGTCTGGGAGTGCAGGGCAAACTTAGCCCTGGAATAAGACAGCTCTGAATATAGCGACCAGGAAGTGCAAACTACAACAGCAACACAGTGCACAGTGATGTGAAGGTAGTTAGAGGCGACTTATGTGGCCAGTGTGTGTTCCAACAAATGTGTGGACCCAGTACAACTGCAGGGAGCAGCCTATGGGAAGGTACAGTGTGCAAAACAGTATAATATTCCCCAAACCATTTGCTCGGAGTTAACGCGTTTGCACGGGATTAGCGTGGAGCTAAGCTGTTTGCCCAGTGCAAACACGTTTGCCCGGTGCTAAACATTGCCATATTCAAAAGTGACATGTAAATGAGCCTACTCAGGTAGTCTCTGGGCAAACATCCAGATTAGCATCTCATTATGCCCTGATTTGCATGCAGTTTTCCCAGCGTTACTGCAGGGTCCCACAGAGCCACCTGTAGGTCAGTCTGGAAGTACAGGGGCTGGCCAGATCTGACCACAGCTCCACCTGTAGGTCTGTCTGGCAGTGCACGATGATAGCTGCAGGCTACATGTACACAGTACAGCATAGCATATCGTACCCCAGGGGACAACACAGCATAGGCACAGGTGGTGGTGGTGCTGCATGCAACTGTAACACCATAGGGCATGCTACAGTGCACAGTAGACACTACAGTAGCAAGGGGGCCAGTAGTGCGTGGGACACAGCACTGCCTATGGTGTGTAGGGCAGTGATGCTGACTGCACTGTACACAGTGACAGGCCCAACTTGCAGGTGTTTCCTAACAGTAGACATTACTGTTACGCTGTTGTGTGATCCACAGATGCTGCACCTGCAGCATGGGATGCACACAGTGACATATACATGGCTGGCTGTGTGTGCTGTGGCATCTGTTCAGTTGTGCTATATGTGGCTGGGGGGGCACATAGGATCCGACAAGCATACAGGTAGTGGGGTATTCCCACTACTGGCCCATGTGCACTGCTTGCTGTGTCCCAGTCCAGTGGTCACACCTGGGCTGTGGTGAGGTCTGGCCACCCGTACACCCTCCCCTCAATGGCCACCATGCCCGCAGTGCTGCCTGTGTGTGCTGGCATGTGTTGGGCACCACAGCTGTATGATCTGCAGGTATGTGCTGTATGGCCACACTACCATGATGTCCCCTGTGGGCCTGATCACCCCTTACTGCCTGTGCATGGCTGGGACCTGTGGCAGCTGTTGGCATCATGCTGGTGCCATCAGTGAGCAGCATGTGTCCTCCATGTCTAGCAGTTTCTAAGTGTCATACTCATATGTTAGGGTAGTGCAAGCCATGCTAATGCCGTGCTAACACCGTGCAAAGCAACAATGTCACGCAAAGCTATTTGCCCAGGGTTAAGACCAGCTTTTCCAGTGTAGTAATTTGCACCGTGCTATGGGTCGCGCTATGTATCGCTAAACACCTTAGCGCAGTGCTAGTCACTGAATATCTCATTGCGCCTGTATTCATGTTCACTTTCCCCTTGCATATAATTATGGTTTGCCAGGCGCTAATGCAGTTTGCCCATGCTATTTGGCCTTTTGAATATAGCAGACCCGTGCTAATCCTGCGCTAAACACGGGCAAACTTTTTTTGCCCGGCACAAAGCTTTGAATATCTGGCCCCTGCAGTTTCAGTTGTTTTAACTTGAATGTAATTGACTTACTGTAGAACCCGCTGTATGGTGTACAAAGGAGTAAATTTCTAAGAGGAAAGAGATTGGGGTGTGGATGGTTTATAAATTTCATCAGCTAAATTGGTCAAACACAAATTAATTATATGCACAGGTGGAAAAATGCCTAGATTCATGTGAAGCTCACAACTGAGAGTAAAAGGCAGAGCCCACAGAGAAAAACTGTAAATATTTTTAAACATGTTTGTAAAATGATCTGTTTGATTAGAAAGCATCACCCCACAATAGTCACAAATGGGTAGTAGTATCTGTTTGGCAACCAAAAGTCCTGTTTCTTTGGTCAACGACCTTTCTTCCCTATATATGAAGCCTTATTTCTGAGTGATTTGTTTCATGACCACTAGTCACTAGTCCAGTTCTTGTCCTTGGTTTTAAATGTTCCCCAACTGCCATCTTGTTTGGAGTGCCCAGAGATCGACCTTGTCCATGCTATTGTTCCTTGTTTATATTCTGAGATTCACTAAGATTCACTAAGAAAGTTGGAAGGAGTATAAGGCCAAAGCCCATAAACACTCCTATCAGACACCCATAATACCCAAGGGAATGGTCATATAATAAGTAATTGTCTAGGTGTTTTCTGAAGATATTCTTGGTTTTACTGATGACAATATCACACATTCGAACGAAACCTCCAGATGCTTATGTTAGACAGATCCATATGCACATGCCACACTAAGTGAAGGTCAGACCTGTTGGCTCCCAGTTATAGTATAAGGCTAGTCCAGTAAGCATAGATGCACTTATTACCATAAGCTAGATTCTTAAGTTAAATCATCCTGGAAACAGTTGATCAATTGATTGTCGCATGTATGCTATACTGCTACTGTATTGCCATCACCTGTACTGCAAGCTTTCTTTCTCCTCTACACTGTACCTGTAAAGTATCTGTGAATTGTATTTGTTGTGCCACCTAAGTGGCTCGGGTTGTGCCTGAAAATTGTCCCTGAGATCAGCGCACCTAACCGGTTAACAAATAAATAAATAAATATTTGTAGGAAGTGAGTTCCATGGATTTATAATTCTGTAGGAGACGAAATATCCTCTTTTTTTTGTATTAAAGCATTGTCTTTTTGTTTGAAGTGGATGTCCTCTTGTGTTAATGTTTATCTGCTTGAAATCGATGCCAATTTCAAACATTACGTTTTCGTCATTATATCTCTAGTGAGCATAAGATCTCCCCTGAGTCTTCTCTTTTCAAGAGACATTAATCCAAATTTGTCCAGACTTTGTTCATAATTTAAGGACTGTGTACCATCTATATATTTTGTGATTTTTGTGGAAGGAATTGGGTGGCTAGTTCCTCAGGGGCAAATTATAATCCCTTCTCTTGGTCAGGAAAGCAACCTCAGGTTTCTCTTTTTCAGCACCGAGAAAGGTGCTCTTTAAAATTCTCTTCTGGTCCTTAGACAACAAAGGAGTACTTGTTATCCTTGGGGATACTGGTAAATAATGTTGGAGGAGCAAATACAGGTAAGTCTAATAAGAATTTTATAAACACGAATAGCTATTTTAAATTGAATTCTAAAAGTAATGCTAAGCCAAAATGGATATTTTAGAGTGAGGTGAGGAGCAACATTCCATTTGTATTGGAATGTGGACAGCTGTTTTTTTGGGAAGTCCATCAAAATGCACTTGTAATAGTTAAGACATGTTGAAATAAATATACAGACCATGATTTCCACTGATGCATGCTCAGTTTAATGGTAGACATTGCAAATATTGCAGAAGTGGTAGGATGGTGTTTTAAATATTAATGAATCAAACTTTTTTTTTTGCACCTTCCCTTGGTCCCCGACTGGCCACTTCTTTGGATCCCCTGGGTACCCCACCAGCACTCTGTCCCTGCCACCATCCACCACCCCACAATCAATCAAACTTTTACTGATATGGCACTCTTCGCAAAAGGTTCATATTACCTCATATAACAAAACATTCAACAGCACCCCAAATAAAGGAAAAATTAAAAATACAGTATAACATTTCATCAGATAGACTAGCAGCAGCAATGAGATGTCTGAATACTCAATACCCATCCATGAAGGCCTGCCAAAAGAGATACTGTAGGTCTTTAAGCCCCTAATTATCATCTCCACCAAGGTAGCCATTCATAGGTCACTCTGCAGGGTTTTCCAACATTATGAGCTGCCAACATAAAGGATCTATCAACTAAGCTATATAGAAAGGACTTGGGAACAACCATATGGCCAACCTTGGCAGAGCAGAGATGGCACAAGGGTCATACTTTACTAGGAGTTGACTGAGACAGACAGGGCCCAGGCCATGTAGGGCTTCATAGGTTACCAGATCCAACTTGAAGGCAATGACTTGTGCTATTGAATTAGCAGCCAGTCAGTCTGCAGAGGACTGGTATGTCCTGTTTGGTGCAAGATACCCCAGATGGTATCCCAGATATCAGCCTGGCCACTGTGTTCTGCACCAGCAGCAAGCAGCACACTAAGCCTCCATATATTCCAAAAGTGAAGAGCATTGAAATAGTCCACCCTAGATGTGACAAAGGCATGTATTACAACAACCAGTTCCTCATACACAAACTGGGGCTTAATACAAGCAATGTTTTCCAGATAAAAAAGCCATTTTGGACCACTGCCAACAACTAATATTCTATTGTCATCTGTGGGTTCAGAATGACCCCCTGGAAGTATAGCCTCGATGTTAGAGTAATGAGCTGTGAATAAGCTTGGCACATCCAGCAGACCTGGGTTTATTTCCCACAACCTCCATTTGCATACTGTGTGACCCTGAGTAAGTCACTTAACCTCCACAGTGCTCAGAGGTTGCTCCCAAACACAGACCTTGGGCCTTACCCAGTTACCAAAAGAATTTAAAATAAAGATATTTCACCCTATCTATGTCATCTAGTGGAACATCACTGAGATGGATCATCACTGACTCATTGTGCAACATTGTTGACCTCTGAGGTCCTAGTTTTACCAGCAACACCTCCATTTTGTCTGGGTTAACACTCAGCCAGCTGGATGCCATCCAGGTATTTGATGTAAATAAAGCAGTTTTCCTCCACATTTACTGGCTCTCTATTGACAGAAGCAAAAGGCAAGTACAGCGGAGTGTCATCTGCTTAGCAGTGAAACTCCAAACTGTACTGTTAAATGACTTTATCCAAAAGAATCATAATCACAGAAAAAACACTAAAGTCAGGATTGAGCTTTGCAGCACTGCACAGATAAGGGAAATTGAGCTAGACTTAACTTCTGTGTATCCAACCTTTTGCATTACAGTTCCAGTAAGCCAATTTAAGAAACTTAGCTGAAGAATCACTACTCCTAGTCAACAGTATGAAATGCAGGAGAGAGTTCAAGAAGAACTAAAATGACCATTCTCCTCTATCCCTTGCCAATAGGGGGCCATTTAGCACGTAGACAAAAGCAGCCTCTGTGCTGTGTCATTGCCAGAAACTCAGCTGGAGTGGTTTGCATATGTTGAAGCTCTCCAAATGAGCCTCGAGGTCTAGTGCCACTACCTTCTCAATAATCTTCACTAGAAAGTGAAGGTTAGAGACAGATCTATATTCTTCCAGAACATCAGGGTCCAATGATAGCTAAGAGGTCTTACTGTCAAGGCAGGTAGGAAAACTCCCTCCTCTAAAAAACACTTAATGATCCTGGTGAACATCAGATCAAACTTCTCCCAACAGTCTGCCAACAGCTGGATAGGAGCCAGATCCAGTGAAGAATAGGTGAAGCATAACACTGAGATCTCCAGCTGAACATCCTTCACCCGAGCTGGACTGAATTTCCCCAATAGCCTTGGCAGCCTATGCTTGTCACAGTTGTGACAACCCAGTTGGTAAGATCTGTGCTCAGATCAAGGACACCCTGTTGAAGAAAAATGACCAAATTCATCTGATCTCTCCATGGTTAATACTTCAATCAATCAAAACTTTATTTAACCAGGCATAACACCATTGAGCAAGCTCATTTTCAAAGTGGTCCTGGACAGAAAGGACAAATGCATAATAAGATATGGGGTAATACATAGTCAGATAACTAGATTACGTGCATCAAGCTGTAAGGACATTCTTATACAAATACATAGTGCAACTAGGGGTAGTCCAAACAATCAGTTACATAATTTAGGTACATCAAGCTGTAAGGTCACCCTTATACAATAATGTGAAAACAAGGCCATAACTGGTACAAAAGAATACATGGGAATTAAAACTGAGTGGTCCTCGGTTATTCTTCCCTAGGTAGGTCAACATCAGCCCACAACAAAAAGTTCATACTCCGCTTATTCAGGAGGAGTATTTAAAGGTGGTGTAGAAATAGAGGGTAGCAAGTAGAGCCACTGTAAGGGGGAATAGTACAGGAGGCCCCTATAAGGGGGGAGGAGAACAGGAAGGAGAGAATACAAGTAGACAGAAGAGCAATTAGAGTTAGGGGACACTAAGGTTGTACGAGTATGCGTACATGCATGAGTCACCTGTAGCATTTGCAGGCTTCCTTTAGATAACCTGCAATTAAAGCTTTAAAGGTGTAGAGACCCAGGATAACAGTAAGCCTTAGAGTTTTTTTCATGGTATGATACTTCACCCAACTGTGGCCAGGATGTCTGTAATAACCAGTTAGTTCGTAAGAGTTGGACTGGTCTACCTCCATGTACCGTAGCAATGACCAAAGACAGGAATCCTGCCTTCTTATGAGTGATTGCCCTCTGATAGTTCAAATATTTGGTTTTCAGAGTCATTCTTTCCCTATCACAGCCTCCTTCAGGAATGCTCCAACCTCCATCCTTTGGTCTGCAATATTCTCCATTATCCTTCAAACCAAGAGGAACTGCACCGTAAGGTGACAGGACATACATGGAAAGATGTGATGGAGCATAAAGCCACCAAGTCAGCCTTATTATAAGTTTCAACCTGGGCCTTAATCCCCTCTTCACAAGTCAGCAACATGCCCTGAGATATCAAGCACTGAACTGAACCTATTCAGCTAAAGATGTCATTTTGTGTGGTACCTTACCATCTCCATAAAAGGGGAGGATAAATGATGGGCTCCAGACTGAAGGCTAACAGTATAATGGTCTGATCTGCTGAACAGAACCACCTTAATATCAGAGCTATTGAGGTCACAAGGGAGAAGACCAGATCCAACGTATGTGTATACTGGTGGATAGTAGTGGTAACAACCTGCACAATGTCCAGTTATGATATTAGTTAGAGTAACTGATGACAAAACTGTGACCTTTCATGATCAATCCACATGTTTAAGTCTCCCAGCACTAAAAGGCTGGGTGAGCTCAATGCAACAATGAAGTCCACAAATTCCTGCAGGAGTTCCCACATATAGCCCAGGGGATGGCACTCAAGTAAAATTCAGCAGCTTGAGCATACCCCATCATTCTTGGGCACACATCCAAATGATCAGGGGTCTCTCTCACTGGGTCAACTGATATTCTAGGAGAGGATCTAAAACAGATTGCCACCCCACTACCTATGTGCCCCTCCTCAGGTCGTGCACCCTATAGTACCTGGCTGGGATCAAAGTCTTCAATACTGGTCTGGCATCATCACACAACTAGTTCCTGGTGATGCACACCAGGTATGCTGAGGAGTCCCTGATAAAATCATCTATTACTGCGTTTCTATTCCTCTGTGCCCTACCATTCAAAAGAACTGTCCATGTGGGAGACGCTGTGTTGGCTGGCAGCAAGTCTATCTGACCACTCGGTATCAGGGACATCCTTGGGATGGTAACAAGTCATGAAGGCCCCCTTTTAAGTGCCTCTCCTAGTCATTGGAAGCATCCTGGATTTGATGGTCACTACATAACCCACCACCCCTGGTCCCCTTGACAGACCTCTTTCTGCACAATTTCTCCACCTCAGAAAGATCCACACTTCTCTGCACCATCTTACTATCATAGGTAGCAAGGGGGGGGGAGTATGTGAAATGATGGAGCTGATACAGGGGGTCCAATAAGTAGACATGGGAATGGGCTGTGGTCTAGATGCACATAGTGGGCATAACACAAAACAATAAAAATACTCTAAATAAACCCACAGACTGGCCTCTCACTTAATCCAACCCTCCCAACCCACACATAATTACCGAATACTCCTCCAAACCCCTGTACTCAAGAACAGCCTCACTGCTTACAAACATTATAACAACAGATTGTTCACACTCACACATTTCCATCCAAACCAGCAATCACACAATCACTTTTAGCTCATTCATACCCACATTCCCTTCTCAACAGACTCCAAACAAATTGACAAGATATACATAACTTTAAAATCACATCTGTTTACAATTCAATAATAAAATCTAAGAGTCTGCTAAGTGCCACAGTGGCCAACAAGCTACCAGTTTTCATTTGAGTTTTACTTCTTTGAAAGTGAGCAAGGAATACAGTTCAATGCAATAAATTCTGGTTGCAACTTCCCTCCCACAAAAGTGTGTAAAATGTTCAAAAGAAAGAAACAATGTGGGGATGCTGTTGCATGTGAAATAAAATGGCACCTTAGCTGTGAAGCTCTGAGGCATTCCTTTCCTAATCCACCTACATCCATCTCCAATCCCTGAAAGTAAGAGGTATTAAGGACTGCTTCTTGTAGCCATAATTCTGCTCTAAAACTCTATTTACTTTTTTATTGGCTGCATGACATACTGATAGAATCATTGTCAAATACAGTGTAACTCCTTCTCTAATGACAAAATGCCAACTGAGGCTTGTTCTCAGACACCCTGCATAAAATACATAAAGGAACTTCTGGAACCTTAGTGGCAGATATGCCAGGGGTTATAACCACCCTTACCTTCACAGAACCAGATATCCCCTCCTTGGGTGCCAGGGTCACTGAAGCCAAACTACACATCACAACCTTTGAGGAAACCACAAACTGCATTATTCACTGGCTCGATGGAAAGGAGATTGGCCTACAGCAGTTGTGGGAGAAAGTGGAAGATCAGGAGAACCAGGGTTTGAGAAACAGTCTGTGCGTACAGAGCATCCCAGAAGATGCTGAAGTGTCCAAAATGGAACTATTTCTGATGGACTTTCTTCTGAAACTTCTTGGACAGTTACCTGTAAGTCAAGGCCTGCTTGAGACAGAGCATGACCAGTGCTCCCTGGATCTACTGCCACCACTGAGAGCTCATCCCAGGCCTATCATTGACTATTTCCCCAATTTTTCTGAGAAGGAGTGGCTCATGAGTGTGGCCAGGGAGCAGAGTCCAGTAATGGAAGAGGAGCCCACATATGGGGAGGTGGTCTTTTAACCAGCATTATCAGGCTGAAAAGGTGTCAAGGACTTAATTTCCTAGCAAACTCAGCACACTTAACAACAACAACAAAGTAGGTGCTCCATCATCTGGCCTCTGTGGGAAACCATTACTGCAGCACACTGGTTCCCTCAGCCCTTGTCTGGGAACCTCTCACCTCAGTCCAGTATCTGCAACCACCAAATATCTTCACACTACCTCCCAGTAGGAGGAGACAAAGAAACAAAATTCAGGCACTGGTGGAAGTCTAAGACCAAGCTTCAGGGCAGTAGCACTAAGCCAGAGCCCCAGCTAAGGGATACATATTACAGTAGGAGCTGAGGTAGCAGGCAGCATTTTCATTATTCCACTTTTTTCCCCAAGACCATGCTCTTCCATACTGGCAGTAGCAACATACTTGGAGGAATCTCTCTGACCTAGTGGGAGCACTGGCTGTCTGAAGGTATGCATCGCATTAGAGTTCTTCTGAATACAATCCACTAAGGCCATGCTATCCTTCTAACTGCTAACTACCAGAGTTACTTTCTCCCAAACTGACTTCTAGAATTTTTTAAAGATGAGTCATGTACGGTGAAGCCCAACAGGATAAAGCACAGTGTCACATAATTCTGCAGTAGAGTTACTGCAGGAAACAATGCTGTTTCAATGGGAGTTAATCCCTTTTGTCATGAAGAGAGGCTGTGGTGCTGCACTTCATCCTAGTGGGCTTCACTGTACTTCAGCCACCCCTGCAAAATTACATTAACCCCACTGTTTCAGACATGGCAAGTCTCCTCTCCTTCTGGTCTACGAAGTCTAATGATGTGGTACAGAGGATATATGATACACTTAGGAATTCTCTGTCTTCTCCCACTGCTTCAGCCTGAGCAACCTGGGAAGTAAAACTGGGTACTGGAACTTCTGAGGGAATATGGGCTCATAACAGCTCACAGCACCTGTAGAGATACTAAAAGGCACTTTATTAGGAATAAATCCTCCACAGGCTGTATCACACACCACAGGTTCTCATTACCAGGGGTCTACTACCACATTGCTATTGTTGGGGTGTGTGTTGGGTGTGAGACACAGCTTAGCCACATATTGTGGGAATACTCTAGGATCACCTCCTTTTGGACAGGGGTTCTTCTAGACTGCCCCAAAGTACAGCATTTGCATATCCCAAATCCACCAGCACTTATTTTACTGAGAAACTGATCAGCAGCTCCATACATCTCCCTCTTACAAGTAAAATGGCTTGCTGTGATCTCTCCTGGAAGGTAAATGCCTTGCCCTAATGAAGTAGCACCATCCTACTCCTCCCTCTACAGTAGTTTAGAAATGGCACTGCATCATAGCCTTCCTGGCCAGCTTTGAGATGTGTAGTCACCTTAAGCTTCTTAAAGAACCACAGTATAAAGTGAAATGGGTGCCATACTTAAGGTCTCACCTGCACAGTGTCAGTTCCCTCCAATGTGTGAACCCTCCTGCATCAATAACCCTAACCCCATTGAATTACTAAAACTAAGATTCCCTCGCTTGTTGTCAAGTCTGTATTATGTCAGTAGTATCCCCTAAATGATCTACAGTGGTCTTCCTGTTTCTGTATAGTCAGTTTGGGGGGTAGAAGGGCTCAAGGTAGGTTTCAAGTTTGGCTCTAACCCTTGTTAAGATTGGTCATATTGATATGGTCTAACAGAATACTGTATTTGAGTCCCCTTTTGGGAATGGTACACAGATGGGGGTAACCAGGTTAACCCAGGTATAGCCTTGATCACTATGAATTCATCTTCAATGAGAAACCAACACTAAAACAAAATGAAAATACAAAGATACAAAGGTAAGGGAAAAGGTTTATATGATTAACTGCAAATGGAAAATGTAAACCGTAACACTTGAGTCTCTCAAGCTGTTGTAGCTCTAGTTTTTATTCATCTTCCATTAATCCTACTGAGTTTCACTTTAACATTTTCTGGATAAATAAAGTAGCAAACTAGACAGCTCTCACCAGACCTACACTGTCCACAGGGCTGTCTTGAGCTAGCCCTCAGTTGGCTGGTGTAGTTATCAAACCTGGGGCAGTGTACTACAAAGAAGATAAAAAAATTGTCCATGCAACCTTCTTAGAACTGCAGATTTATTCTAAAAATGCCACAGTCTAAATGTATTGCATGAAATGAGCCTGCAGATGTAAACTTCTTCAGCACAAGGGGATTCATCCAGTCAGTGAATCTATCCACTCATCGCTGGGTACGTGAATGAAAAGTCAAAGTATAGCTGTGTTTCCTCAGCACTGTTCAATCCCAGGCAGCAATCTGGCCTCAACCGGCAGCAGTTCTCTGATTCACTGAATACATCTAGGGGTCTAAACTTCCCAACTTTCCCCCAGTCCCCAACTGAGATAGACTGCGACATCACACTAGTCAAAAAGGAGCAATTAAGGTACCATAGACAGATAAAAGTGAAGATGGTTCCAAATGGGCACAGGTGCATCCTCAGTAGCCAGATAAGAATTAATTTAACAAAATGAAAAGTATACATTAGGTACTATGTATGAAAATGATGTGCTGAAAAATTAAATAGTAAGAGTTTGTACTGATTGTGTAAAGCTGGCTGAGGCACTCTACAGTTCCCAAACTGTCTCAGCAGCTTGCTAACTACCTAGTAAAGCCTAACTGACTAAAGCTATCAAATATACTGAACTGTAATGCTTGAAACACTTTAAAAATGTTTACGACACTCTTTGAGAAACATAAAACAGGCCAGGATAGCCCTGACTCAGGATGGCATGTCCAACTGAGCGGCCATCTTGCACAGATACGATAGAAATGTAAACAGGAAAATAAAGTTCAGGATCAAAGAAAACAACTAAAGTACAGACTGAGACTGAACATTGGAGGTCACAGTCAAGGAACAGGATGAGATGGTGGAATTACATTTGTGAATGATTTTCTTCTCTAATATCTCTGTTTTTGAAACATTCAGTTGCAGAAAGATAAGATGAAGCCAGTAATTGAGTTGATCAAGGCACTTTGATAAGATGAATAGTGAAACAAATCAAACTATATATATATATATATATATATATATATATATATATATTACATGGATGAGACCCAAATCCCTTTATGAAAGCCATCATTTATTTCCCCATATACTGCACCCCTGAAAATAATATATGATGGCAATTAAACTCAAATACCACAACAGTTAAACTCAAACACTACAACTAAAAACCTCACCAAAAACATAAAACTCCCACACACAAAATATAAAACATCTATCTGATCAAAACAAAATGAATTAAAGTGACTAAGCAAAATACAAAAAAACTTAGTAACTGAAAGTAAATGACCAATTCACACAACATGTCAATGACTACAACTAACTATCCAAGCAGCCATCAATAAAAATATTCACTGTGTAAATGAAACAATAAATACTGCTTGTCGAGGTGGGCTGGCATGAAAGATAGCAGCACACAGGTGATAAAGTGCAAATGCTCTTAGACATATGTTTATTCAAATAATAAGTAGAACAGAAGGAAAAATGCTTGTTAGTTTTTCTCAGGACAAAATCTTTCAGCAAAAAAAATCCACTTGAAAAGACCACAAGGCAGATTTCTTTCTACTTGTAATAACTTTCTTGATCTTTAAGGCTAAGAACCTTTTCCTTGTTTGTTATACACTCTCTACTTGATGAGTTTCACTCAGCTTTTCCTTCTTCAGTTCAGAGCCCAGCCTGTAGATTCTCCTGCTCCACACAGCAGCTTCACACTCTCTCTAACTACCCCTCTCTAGGGCTCCCTTTTTATACATCCCCAGGGGTCAGGTGATCTGCCTCATTGTACCTCATTAGCATTATTAGTACACTTCATCATTTTTATGAAGATATTCTCTTAAGCAAACATGTGAAACTTTAATACATGAACAACAGTAAAATCACACATGTGCATACCTTAATTAAGCAATATATACTGAGAGGTGGTGTATTACAATACTGACCGCCCAGGGCGAATGAGGCTCCACGCCGCAGGCGGAGGGCCTTATAGCCCTGAAGGTCCGGTATTGCCCATACCGCCCACCCTCAAGGGTAGCTATTATGCTTAGAAAATGGGCACAGTAAAAGAAATGGCAGAGAAAAAATTGTTAATAAAATAATTAAGTTACATTAAGTTTTGTAATTAAATAGTTCCTCCGCCTGGCATAATGGCATAATATAGCCCTCTGATCTGCAACTGGTAAGTTTCAGGTCCTTCAGATATGGTGGGCGTCTGCAGTTCATTTTAAAAGCCAGGGGTTGTCACGGAGTATGGCAGCATTACTCAGTCATTTTAAAACTTCTAAGTGTACGGCTTTTTTTTTTCTCATCACGGGGAAATAATGCGGCAGAATGTGGGAATAGGTAAGCAAGAGTAGCGCTGCTAGGAAACAGCAGAGGAGGAGAGATGTGAATGAGAGAAGGCTTTATTTTTATCAGCGATCTGGCAAAAGTGTCGGCTTTTTTTTTTTTTTTCATGTCAGTTTGGTTGTCATAGTAATACTCAAGACACAAGATTAGCCAGACACACGGCTTAAAACAAGTAAGAAGGCTTTTTGTTCCAGTGTGTGTGTGTGTGGTTGCAGCGCCGTTTCCTTTTTTTTTTTGTGATATTTCATACAGCGCTGTGCCTGGTAAGATGTTGTGTGTGAGAGAAACATCAGCGGCAACAAGTGGGCTAATCAGTAGCGGTGCTCAGTGAGAGAACTGCAAATCGTTTGAAAGCGGTGCGAGTATTTGACAGCTGTCAAATTACGGGGGTTGATGTTTCAGTTTCTTTTTGAGTGTTTTATGGTGATGTTTTCGAGTCGTCGGGGGATGTGTTGTTAAAGGACCTTGGTAGCAACCCAGTATCTTTCGCTTTAGCGAGAAAAAAAATGGTGGTTGTTTGAAACCGAGTGCCTAGTGCTTCAGCCAATGGTGAAGCAGGCTAGGCACAATGATATCGGAGTGGGCATCAGGCAGGTTAGGTCTGGCACTTTTTATTTGGTGGGCATCTATTGAAAGTTAATGTACCCCTGTGGAATGGGTACCAGCCAATCAGATGCCTCCAAATAAAAAGCCCATTTTCTAAAACATCTTACCTATCACTAGTGTTATATTTATTTACAAATATGTTTCTATGAAGGAAAGATCTTAGTTATGAGCTCCTCACACCTTTGTAACTTCCCTAAATCAGCCTTTAATTATACAAAGTCTGTGGCTCACCATTGCTTTAGAAACAGCACCAGATGCAGGTGTGTGACCTGGAATTGCTGAGGCCACACACTGAAACAGTCTCACATTTCATTTACCTTTTAGGTAACTCCCTCTCTTGTGCATCTTAGGGAAACCTGACTATCCATTTGCTTCAAATGTGAGCTAACAGTGTATAATAAAACATATTAACTTTGTTCTTCTGTAGTTGTTTCTATGTCAGTATTAATTCAGGCAAAACTAAATGGAGGTTGATATGTGTAACCTGCATGTGCACTGCACATATGTCTTTGTCTATATATGCCAAACATCCTAATGTATTATATAAAACAAATGCTAGGAAAGCGTCATATATGAGGATTTTGGATACATGCATAGATACATAGATGTTGTCAACAGATAAGGGCCTTGTGGTGCATCCAGTCTTCCCTGTCCCTCTTTCTAATGCTTAAGGTACCCTAGATGCTACAAGTCCCCCCCCTTTGCCCTAGCTTGATAATTCCCATGTGCCTATCCCACACATTCTTGAATCCCTGAACCGTGGCCACCCCCACCACTTCCTGGGGGAGACTGTTCCATCTCTCCACCACTCTTTCAGTGAAGTACAATTTCCTCAAGTTCCCTTTAAGTTTTCCCCCTTTAGTCTCATGCTGTGCCCCTTTGTTGTGCTCTTTCCCTGTTGATCCCCTTTAGATACTTAAAGGTCTCTATCATGCCCCCCCCCCTTTTCCTCCAGGGAGTACATATTGAAAGTTCTGAGTCTCTCCTCATATGACTTATGCCGCATCCCAAACATCATTTTTGTCTCCCTCCTCTGTACCGTCTCCATGCTGTCTATGTCCTTTTGGAGACAGGGCCTCCAGAACTGAACACAGTACTCCAGATGAGACCTTACTAGGGAGTTGTACAATAGCACCACCACTTCCCTCCGTCTACTTGTTATACCCCTCCCTATGCACCTTAGTATTCTGTTAGCCTTTCTGACAGCTTTGTTGCACTGTTTAGTCATTTTGAGGTTGTCTTCTATGACTACTACTAGATCCCTTTCCTCTGTGGTGGTCTCCAGTGTCACCAGTCATTTTCTACTATTTGCACCATTTCTGCCTCAGTCAGATAGTACTGTAATGAATTACTGCTACTTCATGAGATGTTGCTCAGTTAGTTTGCATGCAGCCAGCCACCATGTTAATGTGAGGTCATATACTGCCATCTACCCTGCTGTTGCTCAAATGCCCCTTCCCCCTCCCCCTCACTTGCCTTCCCATTTCCCGCCTTACCCTCTGTCTGCAGTAAGGACTCCTGTGTTTAAAGGCCTTACCAATATTTTTTTCTCCTCCACTGCAGATATTCTGGGGTCATGGGCAGGCCAACTCGGCCTGCCTCTCAGCTACCTTTCCTCCATTAACTCTGGAGTGGCATTCCACTCCACCAGAGCCCCAAGACACCAGCAGGTACACAGCTTTCCCATCCACAATTGAGGAGCACTTGCAGAGCTGCACTTCATGCGGCTCTGCTTAGTCTCTAGCTGCCCTCCCTCCCCATACATTCCCCCCTCCCAGAGGTGTGTCTATTTTAATAGAGCTAAAAAAAAAAAATCAGCCAATTTCCACATACCAATGGCTCTCACCTGTGGACCCTTCCACTCTAGCTCATCTTAAACCACCCCTGCTGTTCATAGGGTTCCTCCCCAAGCTCCTCAATACCTTCATAACAACCATTGTTATTTTCAAGCAGTCCCTGGCAACCTCAACTGGTACTGATTTCTCTAAACCTGCCTGATACTCCTTCTAATCTTGCTAAACACAGCATTTGTGTCCCTTGTTTAGCTGACCCTACCTCCCAACCCCTCTCCAATTCCCTACATCATCCCCTTCTATCTGCTATACTCCTGCCCTCATCCTCTTATGTTACACTGACTAACATATTCATAATTTCCCAACTGCATTACTCTATCTTAATCTCTACTATGTCCTACTTGTATCCTCTCCTTGTGCTACAACAAATGCACCTGCTTCAAATTCTTGTTCTCTTCCTTCTCTTCTAAGTCTCCTCCCTTCCTCCTGCTTCTACCCCTTGCCTCCTCATACCACATCCCTACCCCTTGTCTTTTTCCCTCCTCCTATTAATCCTCATTCCCTCTTAACCTCCACCTCCTACGCCCCCTTCTGGCCCCATAATACTTAGTCTATAAGACCATCTGTTCTCCCCCCACCTCCCTGCTATATCTTTGTTTCCCAAATTCACGCTCACTAGGTACTCTTCTCATCCCTTCCACTGCTGCCCCACCACTCTGGCCTCTCTAAGGCGGCCCTCTGGCTCTGCCAAGTTATTACTTACTCTCCTGCTACTACTAGCAGGTGATGTTGAACCTAACTCTTGCCCTCACCCCACTGCCTCGCCCAACTTCCTCGGGGACTCAAAATTGCCCACTTAAACACCTGAAGCTTGCAACATAAACTCCCTCTGCTGCACCCCTCATTGTTACTCTGACCCCTGATATCTTTATTATCTCCAAAACATGGTTAAACTCTAAGGTCCCCAACTGCTTTATTTCCCTACCAGGTTAATCTCTTGTCTGCCAAGACAGAGCCAGTCATGAAGGAGGGATGGCCATGTACATAGCCTCATCCCTGCAATTTACCTCCATACTCTCATCCCCTTCTGCAGATACATATGAACTCCTACTCATTACAATTACTCTCCCCTACTCCACCCCTATCTTTATAGTAGGAGTTTATTGTCACCCAAGCACACCACCCCTCCATCTTTGCCCTCATGACCACCATT
Organism: Neoceratodus forsteri; assembly: GCA_016271365.2. Classification (NCBI taxonomy): domain Eukaryota; kingdom Metazoa; phylum Chordata; order Ceratodontiformes; family Ceratodontidae; genus Neoceratodus; species Neoceratodus forsteri. The sequence continues at coordinate 1,536,624,953 of CM057456.1, forward strand.
CTGTCCCACACCACCTCAGGCAAACTCTATGTCCTTGGAGATTTTAATCTTAACTGGTAATCCCCACAGCAAGCCAAATCATGCAATGACTTATCCTCCCTCGACCTCACTCAACTCATCACAGAACCTATCCACCTCAACAATAAATCCCTCAATCATTCACTCATTGATTGGGCCGTCACCACTCACCCCCACCGTTTCACCACTGCCGGTTTATACCTAGATGCCATAAGCAACCACCACCTTATCTACCTTGTACGAAAGATCCAGTGCCCCACAGCACCCCCTAGATACATTGTGACTCACTCCTATAAATCCCTAGATCTCAACCCTGTACTTACTGACCAATCAAGTGCTGACTGGACCCTTATTACTTCTGCTTCCTCTATAGACCTGGACTGGGAGTTTTTCCATAGAAAATTCTTCGACATCTGGAATAAATTTGCCTCCCCCTTGGGCGGGTCTGAATGCAGGGTAAGCACCTCCCCTGGATCACCCCATAACTCCTAGCTTATATTCAGGTGTGTGACCAAGCCTGGAAGTCTCATAAATCCTCAGGCTCCCCTAATGATTTCTAGCATTATTACACTCTCTGCAACTTGTGCACCCATGCCACAAGACTTGCACATGCAGTATATTTCCAAAACACCTTCCATACCAATCTGAACCACCCATCTAAATTCTGGAAAATGGTTCAAGCCCTTTTCTTCCCCTAACCCCCCTCCCAGTTCTCCACGATAAGAACTCTGTAATATCTGACCCCTTAGCAGTTGCCTCCAAATTTAACTCCTACTTTACCTCTTGTGCTGATGACCTTCTCAGCTCTCTCCCCTCACCCCCTTCATCACTCCCTCCTACTGAACCCTCCCACTCCACCCCCTTCACCTTCTCCACTATACCCCTCTCCAAAACCCTCAAGGCCCTTCTAGCCTTGAATCCCTCTTCTGGTACCTCCCCTGATGGTCTTGACCTGAAACTCATCTATTTATCAGCCCCTGCCATTGCCAACCCTCTCATCTCACTCCTGAACCTCTCATTCATCCTATCATCAGTCCCTGTGGCCTGGAAACACACCACAGTTATCCTCCTTCCTAAAGGGGGTGACTCCACCTCTCCTGATAACTATCAGCCAATCTCCCTCCTCCCTATCCTGTCTCAGCTCCAAGAACACCTTGTCTTAGCCTAGCTCTCCTCTTACCTTGACTCCACTTCCTTCGTCACCCCTTTCCAGTCCAACTTCAGGAAGAATCACTCCACCACCACCTCACTTCTCAGGCTCACTGACTCTATACTTTCCAGTATGGACAGTAGCCTCATCACCTCCATCATTTTCATCGACCTAGCAAAAGCATTCAACAGGGTCTCTCACCCCATCCTTCTAACCAAGCTCTCTTCCACTGCACTATCTCCTGCTGCTGTTGACTCAGTCAGATCCTACCTGGTTGGCCGAACCCAATCAGTCAGGATTACTGACTCTGTATCCCTTCCCCTCCCTATCCAGACATGTGTCCCACAGTGCTCTGTTCTTGGCCCCTTCCTTTTTTCCATTTTTCTTAATGACCACCCCTCTGTCTGTTCCTCTTCTAGCATGCACGTGTATGCAAATGACACTGTTCTGTACACATCTGGCCCATCCTCATCTAGTGTTACTACCAGTCTACAACTGGAGTTTAAAAGGGCCAGCACTGACTAGTTTCTCATCAGCTATTCCTTAATGCCAAAAAGACAATCTCCATGACCTTTGGCATTAGTCAGAGATTGCCTCACTTCCCCTCCCTGCCTTCTTTCCACACCCTCAATGGGACTAATCTGGAGGATACTTCTTCAGCTGCTGTAAGTATCTAGTTGTCTGGCTTGACTGACACCTTGACTTTTCTGTTCACAAAGATGCTATTAACAAAAAACCTCACCCCAAGCTTGGGGCCCTCTGCCAAAACTGCAGCTGTATCCCTCTGCCTACCTGCCAAATTGTAGTTTATTTATTTATTTCAGTCTTGGAATTAATATGTTTGAGCCAAATGCTCTTTTACATAGGCTCCATGTCATATCAAAGAACAGAAACAAACAGTATAGTGAGAAAATATATAGTGATCCTACGACTAAAGGTAACAATAAAATAAGCACATGTGGATTTAAGTTACAAAAACAGGTATTTTGCAGACATACAGAGGCTAGGAGTAAGCTTAACTAGCAAGGAAGGGCATTAGGGTTGAGATCCATCTACAGGAGGAAAAAGATGTAGCCAAGTAGCATTGTCAGAGACAAAATGAGGGAAAGACAATAACTAGGGATATGGTCTTACAGGATAGACAGAAACTAAGGGCTAGGGCCTAACATTGTTCCAGAGTAGGGGTACAGCCAAAGGCATTGTCTGAGTAAGGGGGGGGGTGTTTGCAGGAGGGGAATATCAGCAGACAAATGTGGGCTGTGTCATTCAGTTTAAGTGAAGTGCAGAAAATGATCCTACCAGTTTTTGAGAATGGTGACGTAGTCTTCAGTGCCACTCCCACTTACCAGACTAGACACTCTTTACAACTCTTTCTGCCATTTTGCACTTGATGCTCCTCCTCTCTCCCATCATTGAGACCTCTATAACTCCCTCTCTTTCCTCTCTCTTGATGATAGCAGATGCTCCCACTGTATTTGCTTCACAGCGAAATACTAGTTTGGTTTCCTCCCCTCTCATCTCTCCTCCTCCTCCTCCTTATCTCCACTACCCCACCCCACTTGCACTCCTTAGTTACAGTCCCTACTCTCTATGTATCTATTCCCAGAAGATCCAGTTCTAAAGGCCATTCTGCTTTCTCCTACTGACTGCCCAAATTGTGGAACACCCTCCCTCTACCCCTCCGACATGTGTCTTCCCCTACAGCATTATCCTCTCTCCTTCACAAATTCCCTCTGCACATCTGCACCTGCTCCTATTTTTTTCCCTCTTTTACCTTCTCAGGCCTCTCATCCATCTGTCCCATTTTCCTTCCTCCCTCTAGTTACCTGTATCTGCCACCCTTTTCTAAGGCTGTCCATTTTTGAAAAAAATTGCATGTCCTACAAATGCCGTCTCTACAGTTTAATTCGCTAGTATCATTATTATGTCTTTGCACCTTGTTGATCATTAACTTACCATTGTTCTATGCTTACTATTGCTGTATTGTGTTATGTTGTACAGTAGAAGCCACTTAATCAGGACATGGATAATTGGTACATTTGCTTTATTGGGACATCCCACCGGAAACCAGTTAAGTGGCTATGCATTTCAATAAGGACAAGTACCTTTTAATTGGGACAGGATGCCGGATGTACGGGACGATTCCTTCCCTCATTCATTAATGAGCCCATGGTTATGTGGTAATTTGTATGACATACTCCTCCTGCCTGCCATTTTTTGGCTCCCATTCAGTCCTATGCATGTTTGTTTTGCTGTCCTGCTGTCCCGCTGCTCAGCACTTCAGCACTTCTGTCCAGAATCTGTTAACCCCACCATCCTACCCTGTAGCTCAGCTTACCCTCTCTCTATTCTGTCCATGACTTTTGTCTCTCCCATGTTCCTGCTCTCCATTTTGCTGTTCTCATTTTAGTGTAAAAGGTAAGCTAATTTGGTCTCTCTTGTATGACGCCCAGTGCTCCTCAGTCTTCTCTCTGTCTCTCTCACATGAAGCAGCTCTACATCACAACAGGGTAAAAGCCACAATTTAAAAAATCATTACAACGCTCCGACACTCCTCAAGGTAAAAGCCACAATTTAAAAAATCAATACAATGCTCCAACACTCCTCAGTCTTCACACACACACACACACAGCCACTTCATATTACAGCAGGGTAAGAGCCAAAAAGATCACATCAAAAGAGGCACATGATGGAGGGAGGGTTAGGGAGGGTTGGGAACAACTAAGGCACAATCAGCAAGCATAAGCAGAGGCAAACAGGGCCACTGCATTAATTTTAATTGCCTTTTGTTAAATGGGATGATCACTTAATTGGGACAAACAGCCTGCCACCAGGATGTCCCAATTAACAGATTTCTACTGTACTTGTATTTATTGTATATTTTTTTATAACTGTATTCCCTCTACCCCTTCCACTAGGATGCACCTGGAAATGAGCCTCAGCTCAGTGTGCTTTCCTGATGAAACTTTTAAATAAATAAAAAAATTGAAGGATATAATACCATCTGGAGGGCTAAGTAGCTCAAAAAAAAAACACTCACCCTTCGGGCTTGTGGGTTATTGGCTACTTAGTTCCCTCAATGGCATTATCTCCTCATATACAACACTTTCCTAGCATTTATTATATATATATATATATATATATATATATATATATATATATATATTATATATAGATATAGATATAGATATATAGATAGATATATAGATAGATAGATATACATATTCATGGCAAAAAAACTGTGTTAATGCCCACAAAGGTTCTAGTGACAAAAGTTGGGAAATTTGAACTTAGGGTTTCCAACCCTTTGACCCCATCCCCACCCTTGACTTCCAACCCTAAGACCCCACTCTCACCCTGCATGCAGGGACGGGTGTGATGGGTGTGCCTTGGTGTTTTGAACCCTAATGCTCACCCCACTCCAAGACTAAATAAGCTAAGATGGATACAGAATAAGAGAATGCGGTGAGCATTAGGGTTCAAAATGTCAAGGCACACCCCCTCACACCTGTTCCTGCATGCAGGATGGGGGAGGGGTCTTAGGGTTGAAAGCCGAGGGTTGAGGTGGGGTCTTAGGGTTGAGAACCCTAAGTTTGAATTTCCCAACTTTTGTCACTAGTACTCTAACAGGGCTATTAACACAGTTTTTTTGCCATTAATTTCATTTCTTTTTGTGAAGGTAACACCATAAGGAACCCTAATGAGGCATTAATGCAGTTTTTTCCATAAATTTCCTTACTTTTTGTGAAAGTATCACCATAGCTGTAGTTGTTTTGGGGAGCACAGGGGCTGGGGCCCTGTGCTCCCATCTATCCATAAATGTAAAGACATTGTAATTAGCCTTCACCTCCCTGTGGGAGCGCAGGACCCTTCAGGCCCT